>CM031244.1:146849945-147478371 GCA_018340775.1 Taxus wallichiana var. yunnanensis | reverse complement strand
TGGAGAGTGGTACGGATCCCAACAATGTGATATGATACCATGTGAGAGGAGTTTAGAACAATGATCAATTGGGATGACATGAAAATCAATTTAGTTGCACTTGAATGGTAGTATGATGGAGTTTCATGTAGTAAGCAAGCATTTAACCATGAAAATGTGCATTTGAAAGAAAAGGGTCTACTCATGTTCATAGAAAAAAAGGGTAAAAATAGGATTGTTTTGAAACTTTTAATGCAATACAATCATACCTCCATAAGGGAGAAGAGGAGTTATATTTTAGAAATGGAAAGTAACACATTTATGACACACATTGACATGTATGACAAAATCTATGATGGAATCACCTTAATACCCCTAAGACACCTAAGACCTATGATCTCACCTAAGTGAAATGACTCACCACATGATGTGGAAAATTCCCTGAGATGACAACGAAAGTACCACACACCAATACTATCTCCTCTATATAACTCCCATGTGGATTTTGCCTCAACATCTAACTTTTGAGGGGCATCCACCAATGTGAAAAAGCCTAAAAATAGGCCTTTTGGGCCTCTGAGTGTAATTCCTTTGGAATGGTTGTAGATGAATCCATGAAACACCTCCCTACACATAAAACACAATTGAAAATCACATTAGAACACTCTTACTAGCCATTATGATGGTAACACAGTGACTAAGTTGGCTAGAGGACATGTTTACATTAACCGGGAGAGGGATTTTCAAAGGTGGGTTAGGTTGTCATGACAAACAAAATTTAAATTTTTATGATAAAAAATTAGCATGAAAATATTTTTACAAATATGCTAGTTGTTATGAAGTCTTATGGAATGGCGAGACACATGGGCATAATACATGTATACCATGCTACATACTCAACTTATACTCTTGGATCCAAAATGTTTGCCTCAACATCCCATGCCTATGGTAAAACTACCCCAAAATTAGACCTCACAACATTGGATCTGATACATGGCTCAAAACCTAATGTCTATCACACTATTGACGTGTACCACTACTCAAAACTTGATATATCACGAGTCATACCCAACTCTTGATAGATTACATTTTAGTATATATCTCTCCAAGATGTATGATCGACTCCCAATAATATAATTCTCAATCTATACAATACCTAAATCTACATCATCTATGGTCTATAAATAATGTATTTATGGCCATTATATTACCATATGTCTTGTTAGATCATCTATGAAATGTATGTAACAACCCATATCGTTGGTGACCCTTGTGTTTTCCACCCACTATCTCCCATCCAAATGTTGAGGGATCCTCAAGCTACATGTCTCTTAGAACACCTAACATCTGACCTATTTATATGTGGCACCATTCCCAAATCTACAATAGTGTTGCTAGGCCTAATTTTTGCTGAGTCCTATAAATGATAATGTGCATGCCCTTGTATAAGTGTGCTAAAATACATGGACCCCATGAAAATACTATGTTTGTACTCATCAACTCTGCTACAACATTGATAAAACCAAGTTGAAATCATCACCTAGTCTTATCAAGTAACATGTAGCCACTGATAAGAGCCATCAATTAAATGGGTAGCTGAACTATCTCAACATCTCTCATACATTATTCAATATGCATTGCCATACCCTCTTTGTGAATGTCATCTAAAAAAATATTACATGTATATGGGCCTATATCTTTGTTGTGCTCCTCTCCCACTGAACCAATCATCCCTACATTAGAACAAAAATAATGTTACATATATCCTCCAAGGACTCGGAATGTGGGAAAAATCATGTTCGACTCTAGTAGGTAATATAAAAGTTTGTGACTCACTATTCCAACACTCTTCTATTGAAGTCAATAAATAGTGATCTATTCTAATATTTGGCATCCACATAATGTGTGCTAATCTGAAAGCCTCCAATATTACTTATAAACCCCTCGATCTACCCTCATCATTTGTCTCTCAAATCCACGTAGTCATCCATGATGCTCTCACACATCCATATCATATAGTCTCTGCTTTGTAGATATCAAACTAGGTTTTTAGCCCCTTAAAAATTACTTTTCTTCTAAATTCACATTTTTCTTATACTTTATGCTAGTGCACCCTATAGACACAAAATCACACACATATTACTATTTTACTATACCACCAAGTATGTTGTTATATGCATGGATATTGACTAAGAAAACTATTCACCAAGACACACTCCTATTCTATTTTCTTTCTTTGGTTGTTTCTATGGTCTTTCTCTCTCACATTTGTAACTTATGCACCCAATTTTGTTTAGGTCACATAGATCCCTATCTATCGGTATTTTTACATTTGTTGTCTATTATCTATGGACACCAACACCTATGCTAAACATTAGTGCCTAGGTGCTCCTATCCACTCTAAGAGTTCCTGTCCTCCTTATTCTTGTTCACGTTTTTACATTTATGGTTAGACTTTTTGGTTTTATTGCTCCTATCTCGAGCTTCTAGTCACTATGCCATGTCACTAGTGTCGAAAATAAAATAAGAGATCCCTATAAATACACAACATACATACCATTATAAGCGTGGGAAATTCTATAGGGCTATATTATCTATATACTATCAAAGGGATTGCATAATTGGGATTATTACTTTGCATACACTACATAGGAAGGGGAAGTTCTGAATTACATCTCCCACATTTGTATTTTATCTAGCTATATCCCAATATATTGGCATTGTTGGCATGAGGGAAACCTAAGGAAACTATTGCACACTTTGAATCACATAGAACTACATGGATTCTAAGATGTAGTTGATGATCGATCATAAGTTCACTATGTTGGGTGACCGTTGGGGTCAATCTGACTTCCCATTTGCATCTTTTATTTTTAGGATTTGATATGTTTTGGGGTTTTGAAGGATATTATTTATTTTTAGGCTACAGGTGAATAAAATGATCATCTAGTGACATACATTAAACCAACAAAAAGGTTAGTAAAACCCTAACGACATGGGAAAATTCGGGTTCTAACCCTTTGTGCGATCACGGAGTGCTTCTGAGAAGGTCTCGGTGCCTAAATGCCTTTTTCCTAACCTAGGAACTTGTGTCCAACTTTTTCCATAGATTCCAGAATTGATATTGAGCATTTACACAATCTTCCCAACATTTTAATTAGTTGCTTCAGTTCATATTTGCTTCGGGATAAGCATAAATTAGATAAGTGCACTATCTCTCCTATTTTACGACATAGTTGCATGTTTAGAGTGCTTGATATTTACACTTTTTGTATGTTATCATATTAGTGACTCGAAAGTAAATTTAATATTTACATAGTTTTCTCAAATCAATTGTTGAATCCTTCCTTAGTCAAACTCATTTCCCTAGGATCCCCATGGCTAATCATAGATCCTCCTTTCCTCAGGAATATAGGCCTCATGTTAGTGTGAATCCTATCCTTGATGATGATACATTTGAACTCAATGGTATTTATCATAACACTTAATGTGATTTTTACATTCTCTCATAACTCCTAGCTCACAAAATTAACATTCCCACTACCCTTCACAGCTCCAACATTTGCATAGTTTTCTGACCAAAATTTCACTACATGTTTTCCGTGATCTTCTATACCTACTCATGTTGTTGTAGTTTCTTCTTCTCCTATTGACACACATGATAATTTTACTATAGATCCTATACTTGGTGACATGTTTACTTCCATAGATGTAAATAGATCTATTTATTAAGATACAAATGAACATGTGCATAATGTTGTTTTCACTCATAGTTAAGATGAATGTAAAGCTATATCTCATGCTTATTATATTTTTGTAAATGCTTTTAATGATTATAATGATATATCTCATGTTATTTCTCCTACTACTTACTTATATTTTGATGATAGTCTTGAAGAGATAATTGCTTGTGAGAATTTGATTGATAGTTATGTACATTATGCTTCTAACCATAAACATGTTAGTGAGGATGCTACTTCTCTTAAGACGGATGAATGTGAATTTAATACCCCTCCTTCCACTTATGCGATTGTTTCTAATATCATTCAAGATGATTATTATCCTTCCATTAGTGCAACTATTGTTGTAACTCCCAAGTCTACATCTAAAAATCCTATAGATCCTCCACATTCTTCACCTCATTCCACATCCACTCCTCAAATCCTCATTATTACTCATAATATAAAACTTCAACCTCTCAATGGGCCTCTCATGTCTACTACCATTCCTTCAAATGACATATTATTAATCATGCATGTTGTTGGCCATTTGCAATCGCAAGTTCATTATCTCGGACTCAAAATAAAAAATTACTACGTTTTCATTGAAAATAACTCTCTTCATGGAAATCATGTTCCAAAGAAAATTCGCAATATAACTTTCCCTAAGGATTTCATCATCCCTCATTTTTCATGTTTTAATGGTTCTAGCAATCCTTATTTGCATATTAAGAATTTTTGTTTAGCTATGACTTCTTATTCTAATGATAGATTGTTAGTAAAAGATTTTCATCATAGTCTTGTTGATGATACTCTTAAATGGTATACCTACTTGCCATACGGATCTATTAGTACATACTTTCACATGGAAAATTATTTTCTTAGACGCTTTATAATTAGCAATGGTCCTAGAGTTACACATGATCACTTACCTAGCTTGCATCAAGGAATGAAAGAATCTATTCTCAATTACATTTTACAATTCCATTCTTACATACATCAATTATTATTTCAGTCTATTGATCTAGAAAATAAAATTATCTTTTTCATGGTTTGATTCTTGCATTGAAAGAAAAATTACAATATGATACATGTGAATCCTTTACAATTTTGTTCTATAAATTTATTGATCTAGAACAAGATTTAATTGTTGCACATGTTATCAAGCCTCCTTTTATTACTTATATTGTTTCATCATCTACTACTTCTCCTCTTTCATCTATTGAGCATCCTCCATAGTATCCATCTCCTCCACCTCGTAAGAATGTTCCACCCCCTCCACCATGTAAGCATCCTCCATCTCCTCCACTGCATTAGTCTCCACCTAATTTTTCTTCATCTTGTACTCGGAGCCATTTCATATCTCATATGTTGTTAAGCCTCATGATTTTTACATGTTACGCTAGACAAACACTTGATTAATTTACCTTCTAATCAACATCACCTTCTATAGACACAAAATCATGCACTTTGGGTAATTATCTAGACTTGATTACATACTATTATTCATTTGATTCCTAAGTAAGAATGGTACTAATTAACCCATGTCTTTGGACACCTTTCTTTTCTTTCTGTTATTACTTTCAAACTTACACCCTTGTTTGGTCGAGTCTTCCTTTTCGGTCTTTGGTATTTTTCATTCTACACACCAAATCCCGACTAGGACGCACATGCTAGGAACCCTTGTCCAATTTGGGTGCCCTTGTCCTCTTTGTACTTTAATCACATTTTTGGGTTTTTTCTAGTCATTTGAGCATCTTATCTTGTAGGTATTTGGCCTTTTCTAGGTTAATTATGAAATCCAAGCAAGGGAATCATATAAATATAAAGTTATGTGATCATAATATAGGACCAAGAACTAAGCATCTTCTATCTCTACTTAAGGTTGCATCCATTAAGGCATATAAGAGCTCTATTACATACATCTAGCTATATCATAAGGGACATAAGGGATGGTTTTCTGCATCACACTTCATAGGAGGGAATTTCATTCTATTCCATATGCACATTTATTACATTCTACATCTAGCTACTTGCTCTCTGTCTAAGTGTGGTGACACAAGATCAACCTAGGGCATGATTTCACACATACGCAAAGAACTACATTGGGTTTGAGATGTACTATAGTGTTCGATTGTAAGTCCACCATTGTGGTGGCTCGGTTTAATTCAATCCTTCATTATGTATCTTTCTTTATTGGGATTTGATGTCTATTTGAGGGTTTTTATGTATATTATTCATTGTAGGTTTCTAATGACTCCAATGATCATTGTATGAATCCGTAGAGATAAAATGATAGCATTAGCGAACAAATTATGACCACGAGAATTTAGGTTTCTAAGGATTTTTGCATACCAAGTTGCCTAGAATCACTACACAGGCACCGTGGGCACCATGTCCATATCTGCATTTTCATGCACTCTAGTGTGATGGTCGGTGCTTTGGCTTTTTACGAGTTTCAGTCTTATAAACCTTTAGAAACATTGAAAATTAATTAAGGCTTCTTACTCTCTCTTTGCACTTAGGGTTTATATATTTATTTCTTAGTTTTCTTTGGTATATTTCTATATTTCATTGCATCATTTATTTACTACTACTATAACATCATATTAGGCTTGTGTATTTACATTTTTGCTTAATTATTTTTGGTGAACCCGATCCTCAAGTCTACCTTATTTCTAGGGTTTTATTATTATGCCCGTCACCCGTAGTGGTTGATTTGGGTCTCTTGAGCATATTGAGCTTCCTCCATCCTCCCATAGGGTTTCTAAATCAATGGCTGAGGTCTCTACATCAATGGATACAACTGAAAATCCCTTTGTTAACTCTCACAATGTTCCCCTTCATGAAATATAAGTGTCTGATAGTGAGAAGTCATATGATGAGGATACTAATGTCGATCAAGACCAATTGAACACACTTACTAATTTTTGACAAGCTTTGCATAATAATCCCACCCATCTTCTACATATTTTGCATGCTTTGGTCATTGCTAAAAATACTTATGATGCGGCTTCACTTATGGCTAAATATTTGGCTCCCATGGTCTCTACTCAGCCTCTCACTCTAGTATCCATTCCTACCACTACTGATCCTATCATTCCACCTAATATTCCCAATGCACAACTTGGATCCTCTTTGAATACTCCTGATTTAAATTCTTTATATCAAGATCTGCAGACACAAATCTGCTAGCTACAAGTTGCCACTTCTTTTTTATCTCCATATCTTGACTCCATTTCACTTCTTCACACTCCTTTTGCACCCGCCATTTCCTCATATCCAATACCACCCAAGTTTGAATCTCCTAATCTTCCAATCTTCAAAGGCCATGGTAACCCAAAAGAGCATCTTTGAGCCTTTCACATCGCATGTATTGACTATGTGGATGATTACACCATTTTAGCAAATATCTTTCCTCACAATCTCAAAGATTATGTGATCTTTTGGTTCTATGACCTACTTGTTCACTTGATAACATCTTTCATGCATCTGTCTAATGATTTTCTTACTCAATCCTCTATCGATCAACTCAAAGATATCTTATGCTCAACTCACACAACTTAAACAAGGATATAGTGAAAATTTAGCATACTATGTTTTGTGATACAAAAAAACTTAGATAAGATGTCCAATGTTCTTGCATATTCTTAGCTTTAGGACTTATTCATTTAGATTCTATTAACATATCTCCGGGAGAGTGTTATTTTGAGACATCTCCTTCATTCGATCAACTATGTCGTAATCTTAAGCTTCACAAAACTAAGCTCTTATCTATAGGCATGCTTTGATATCAAGAGAAAGTATCATCTTCAACATTCTTTCAAAATAAATCAACATTCAAACCATCAAAACCATGCCAACTAACACACAAATTATTGTCAATTAAGTATCCACCACCAAAGAGCTTCAATCAAAACATCTTAGGTGTACATTTACAAAGTTAACCATTGCTCCACAAATTATATTACAACAACTACTTGAGAGAAATCTTATTACACTTCCTCCTTCACTTGAATTAGACCCATCTTGTCTAAAAGGTCATAATTTTAATGAGATTTTTTTATACGACTATCATCAATGTGTGGGACACTCTACAAATAGGTGTTTCAAACTTTGCACCATCATCCAAGATCTTATTAATGAAAAAAACATGAGCTTTAAAATCCTTTGGACTCTGCACCATTCAATGAAAATTATAATCTCAAAATATTCAATAATCCTCTCCCAAAACACGATAAGAAACCAACTAATCCCTCATTAATCATACATATCACACGGTTCCTCTTCCTGCATCAGGGGTTCTTGATTTCTTAGTTGCTAATACAAATATGTCTCCTATAATCATTTCTTTCTCTTACCACGATTATCATGTGGCATTTTCTTGTAAAACAGAGATGAAGCCTGATTTTTTTATTAATAATCAATCAATCATCTACATAGGTTCGAAAGCTATAATATATATATATATATATATATATATGTATGTATGTATGTATATATATATTAGACATGTGGATACATACAAAGAAAGATGTTGCATAGGTCCAACAATATTCCTTAATACACAAGCTTCCAAAAACTATTCGAGAAGCATAACAAAAATAAATACAACAAACATATAGTTACAACAAATAAATAAATAATATGGTTAAAGAACATAACCATATAACAATGTAACTAATTAACCTATTTACCATAGTTACCTATAGTAACAATAAATACTAGGAAAAATTACTATTTACCCTAACATTCCCCCTTAATTTTGCATTGTCTCAAGGGATGAGGAGAGGAACTCTCTAAACATCTCAAACTTGTCACATGCAAGTGACTTTGTGAAGATATCTTCTCATTGTTTAGTTGTTGGAAAAAAATGAAGTTGTATATTGTGCTTCAAGACATGTTCACGTATGAAATGTACATGTACCTCAATATGTTTTGTTCTTTCATGAAAAATTGGATTGTGAACAAGTTTGAGAACACCTTCATTATCAACATACAAGGTGTTCAAATTTTTCCCATAGTATTCCAATTCCTTCTAGTATTCAACATAAACATATCACTTCATAGAAAACTTCACTGTGAATGATACTTGGATTCTATGGAAGAGCAAGAAATAAAGTGTTGTTTCTTACTTCCCCATGATATTGGTCTAGATCCCATAAAGAACACAAACCTTGAAGTGGATTTTCTGTCATCAATATTATTTCTTCTTGTATTCTAGACCAAGATCCACTATGATCCTTTGAGATATCTCAAGATGTACCTTACTGCTTTCCAATGAAAAACTTTGGGTTCCTACATGAACCTGGATAGATAGCTCATTGCAAAGTTGATATCTGGTCTAGTGTAGGTCAAGTAAATGAGACTCCCAATCAACTTCGATAGAGAGTGGCATTTACCATAGGAGATGGATCTAAATGAGATAACTGCAATCTATTCTCTATAGGTGTAGAACTTAGTGTGCAATCCATGATCCTGAATTTATCAAATGATGTCTTAGTATATTTTAATTGAGAAATAAATATATGATTCTCTTTTTCCATACTTCCAATCCAAGACAATAGTGCATTTGCCCGAGATCTGTCATGTCAAATGATCGATTAAGATCTTTCTTCATTACATCGATCATCCTCACTGAACTACCAAAGGATGACTAGATCATTGTGAGAAAAAACAATCACAATCTCCCCTAGCTTTTTAAGGTAAAGTTTGAGATCGCATGTATTTCTAACAAATCCATGTTGTATGAGATGCTCATCAATTTTTATTTACCATGCTTGGGGTGCCTGTTTGAGGCCATACAAATTTTTTCTAAGTCTGCATACCTTTTATTCTTGACCAAGTACAACACATCCCTCGGGTTGAGTCATGTAGACTTCTTCTTGTAAATATCCATTAAGAAAGGAACTTTTTACGTCCATCTGATGAACTTTCCAACCAAACTATGCAGCTAGAGAAAAGATCATCATGATCACTTTGATGTTATCTATAGGAGAAAATGTATCCTCTAGTCAATGCCTTATTTTTGTGCATACCCCTTTTCTACTAGTCTCACTTTGTACTTTTCTATTGTACCATCTATTTTATACTTTGTTTTGAATATCCATCTGCATCCAATGGGTTCTTCCTTGGTGGAAGATCAACAAGTTGTCAAGTGTTGTTTTTCATCACTGAGTTGTATTCAACATCCATGACATCTTTCTAATATTTTGACTATAGGGATTTATGGAATGTAGAGGGCTCATTAAATTCAATAACTCTACTCATCAAAGAAAATTTCAGTTCTTATCTTTCTTTCTTTGTGAGTCCGTGGTCCGAGGGGTGGATGTATCCATGGATCATCCATTATTGTATCTTGTAACATCCTAGTATACCACTTGGGCATACATTGAGTAGTTCCCATGGGTCATGGTTCTATCAGATCATCACCATCATCCCCATCATCACTTTCATCATCTACGGGAACATCAAATTCAGTTTTTATAACTAGTGAAGAATCTACATTAGGTGAGTCTGGAGGAGGAGACTCGATTTCTTATTCTCAAAGAACTCAACATCTCTACTTTGGTGTAGACTCTCTTGGTCTTTAGATCCATCAATATGTACCCAAGAGTCTCTTCACTGTACCCAATGAAGATTTTTTTTGTGATTTCATATCCAATTTATTTCTATTCTTCTTGGGTATGTGCATACTTGCTTTACACCTAAATACTTTGAGGTGTGCAACAGATGGTTTCCTCTTTGACCATGCTTCATGTGGCGTTACTCCATCAAGAGAAACTATGGGAAATTTGTTCAAAAATACATTATTGTCTTTACTACTTCTACCTAGAATGTCTTTGCTAGTCTAGAGTCATCGATCATACATCACACCATTTCCATGATAGTATGATTTATTCTCTCAACAACACCATTTTGTTGTGGTGTGTGTGGAGGAGGAATTTGTCAACGAATCCCATGAGCTTGTAGGTAGTCTTTGAACTCATCACTGGTGAATTCCCCCCCTTGATCTGAGTGGAGAGTTCTGATGTGATGACCAATTTTATTCTCAATAGCTACTTTTAACTTCTTGAAGGTTTCAAAAGATTCACTTTTCTTGCGAAGAAAAAAATCCACATTTTTCTTAAATAGTCATCAACACAAAGCATGAATTACTAAAATCTAGAATGACTCGGTTGCATCAAAATGCAAAGATCGATATGAACCAGATCAATCTTGCCATGAGCTTGAAAAGTACTCTTCTAGAATGAAGCTCTGTGTTGTTTTCCTACTAGGCAGTGAGGACACTTATCTATATCCTTCTGAAGATATGGTAAACCATGTACCATATTATGTCGAAGAAGTGTCTCGAGATACTTGAAACTAATATGACCAAGTCTTTGATGCCACAACTATGTAGAGGTAGATTTCTTAGCCACAAGTGCTTGATCATCTCTGTGGACAAAATCAAGCTAGAACATGCATCCCACATTAGAGGCTTTTGTAACTATTTTTGAGCCTTGTGATTTGTCTTGAATTAAACACATTTTCTTGTTAGAATGACTATCAAAGTCAATTTTCAAGTTGTGATCTAGGATTTTATTGATTGACAACAAATTTTTAGTCAACCTAGGGACATATAAGACATCTGATAGTCTACAGTTGCGTGAACCAAGGGGTAGAGAAATGTTCCCAATCCCTTGAACCGTGTATGAAGAATCATCACCTAATGAAACATGGTTTTTGAAGGCATGTCCCTCATTAAAGTAAACCAAGATTTGTGGCTGGTAATTTGTAGAGTGGCTCCCGAATTAAGATACTAGACATCACTAGATGATGTGGAAGGTTCACTTGATCGAGTAATGTACAAGTAGCCTTCATTATCTGAATGTTATTCTTGCTCAAAAATATTGCCTTGCTGATGGGGTCTTCTTTTCCAGTTCCCCTTTTTTTCCCTTGATTGTAGTTTGAATGTCCCTTATGATATTGTTGGTGTTGAGGTCTAGAGTTTCTTGATGAACCTTTCTTATAAGTGTTATACCAACAATCTTTCAATTCATGTCCTCTTTTGCAGATTGGGCATTTCTTCTTCTATTGTTTATCCCCTTTTTATTATGATTCTAATATTGGGGTTTTTTTCACAGGAATTAGGTTTTCCTTTCCATTTTTGATGAGAAGAAAGTGCCTGCTCTTCTTCACCATCCTTATTATATAGGGATTCCTCTTGTTGCAAAGATGATTTACCAACTTATCAAAACTCACTGTTGTATTTGAAAAGCTTATGGTTGTCACAAAAAGTAGTATGAATAAGGGAAAGCTCTCATAACAATGGGAATGAGAGCTTCATCAATGACCACTTTTCCAAGGGCTAGAAGTGAAGCCATCAACTCTGTAACTCTTCTAAAGAAAGCCTTAATTTTCTCATTTTGCTTAAACTTTAGTGTGTGTAATTGACTCTACAAATTCAATATGAAATTCTTATTTTTGGCCTCATATACCATGCTCAACGTATCCCATGCTTCTTTTGTTGTTTTGGCATATTGAATGTGGGGTTACACATCATCAAACACTCCAAACAAAATCATTAGCTTGGCATTCTGATCTGATCTATCAAACTGTCGATGTTGTGTCATATCAGTAGTTACTCTGTCAGTCAGTACCATTCACAACAGGCCAGATCTCTTCAAACTAAAGATGTGTCTTGATTTTAGTCTTCCATGCAGCATAGTTGTTTCCTCTTAGTAGTTGTGAATCTGGAAGAAGGAATTTGGGGGAACTGGTGCAAATTTTGTAAAATTCACTGACAGGGTTAGGCTCTTATCACTCTAGGTATAAGGTCTCTCAATCTATATACCGTTAGTCCAATATACCAAACCTTTCTATATACACGCCCTTCCGATATACCCATCGGTACGTGGAATAATTTTTCCCTTTCTATATACCTGATGGTACATGAAAGAGGTGTTAACATACGTGAAAGAATTTGATACATGGTACCAAGATAGTATTGAAAGGGGTCTATGTGATTATTAACACTAGACTGAAAGAAATATCCTCATACGTGCGTGTAACTTCACTATACACTTAGATAATTTATCATTCTGGATTTATGTCATGCAATCATTCATAGATGGATGGGAGGGCTCAGAGTATGTGCACTGTGTCCTTATTAATCCCCATCGATTTAAAGGGTTGATGCACAAAGGACGTTATTACAGCTATATTAGGTGTTACGTACACTAGTAGTTATAACGACTTTACCCATAAGTGATTCCCGGAGGCCTTGTATATACCGAAAGCTGCGAATGAGATATAGGATCTCATGAGTGTTTTAGAACCAAATTTCACTATTTTTTATTACAATTCTCTACCTGTTTTTGAGTAGTTACAAAAAATGTTTGTGGTTGACTATGGCAACTTTGTAAATTAGTAAAATTTATTGAAGTATAAAATTTCATTCAATTTTTTTGGAAAATTGAATGACATGTAATTTAGTTTTTGTTTTTGTGCCTGGTGGCCTCTGGAGCCCAAAATAGATTTGTGAGCAAAAACCCATAAAAACTTGCTTTAAATGGAGTTTTCCAATACCACACCTTTTGTGAATGTTTTCCGAGAATAAAAAAAAGCGAGTGGTAAAAAAATTATTTTTTTTTTTGAACCTTTTAAAGGGTTTTCTCTACTATTTTTAGTGGTCTGTTTAAATTGTAACTAAGGCTTTAGCAGAGGTTTTTATGCTATTTTTGGCAGTTGTTTTTGGCTAAAATAGCAATTAAACTTACATATTATGCAAAATAGGTTTAAAAAGGCTTTGGTGGGGTCGACCCACTAACCTCCCACACCTAGAGTGTTGTCACTATCCACCTTGGCTCTATAAGCACTTAGGGAATAAAAAAGAAAATAATATTTAAACTCAATAAAAGTTTGACCAACCTTTGAATCAGCTTGACATGGCTTGGATGGAGCTCTATGCGGTTGGGAAAATTTAAATTTTTCCATGAAAAAAGGATTGAATATCCTTTACTATCTTTCCTCATCCCTTTTCTTTATCTCCACCATTTTTTATTGATTCATTGCCACTTAATAGCTTTTACAAGTCGCTATTTTTTTTGTTTGAGCTTACAGGTTGCAAGGTCTACGCTGGGGGATGACTCAGATGGAAGGAGGTGAGCTTAGTTTTGTTAATGGACTTAGCTTAATACAATATTCACCATGATGGCTACGGATCTTGTCGTCACATGATGATTTTCTGTAGTTAGTAGAGGATCCCAGCAAGAGTTTGGATGGCTCGGTGTGGATGGCAAGATCACTGCTTGGTTAGTGGACTGATAACTCTCCTTCAAATATATTTTGAGAGCTTGGTATATTCAGTTTTGAAGACACAAATTGATCTGTGACTCGACCACTTTGTTACGTGATGACTCAGCTTTGGAAATAATGCATAACTCCATCAATGTAAACTACCACTCTTAATAGCTCGTCTCAAAGCCAATATTGGCTCGATGGCCCGATGAATACTATGAACTCATCTACCTTCTCAGCTCACCTATGAGCTCAAGTATAAACTCCTCCAAATTACTAAATAGGCATCTAAATGTAGAGGTAAAACCCCTAATGGGGAGAAATTGAAGTTTTTTTGAATATTTCAATTCGTGCAAAGTAAAATTTTTCTGTGCAGATGCACAAGTGCAAAAACAATTTACGTTCCAAACACCTAGAATGGAAGAGGGGTTGTGTGGATGTAGGTATGTTTGGGACGTTTTTGGAGGCAACACATGCTCTCCTGGAAAGAAAATTCTTCTCCAAGACACTTCTCTTCCTACTACAACCTCTCTCCAACCCTTTGTTGCTTCACAGGTCTAGATTCTTGCTCTGGTACCAAATGTAAAATAGGGACGAAATCCTAACAAAATTTATTAATAATCAATCAATCATCTACATAGGTGAAGGATTCAATATATATATGTATTGGATAGCTGGATACAAACAAAGCAAGATGTTGCACAGGTCCAAAATATTCCTTAATACACAAGCTTCCAAAAAACCATCCGGGAAGCATAACAAAACTAAATACAACAGGCATATAGTTACAACAAATAAATAAATAATATGGTTAAAGAACATAACCATATAACAATGTAACTAATTAACCTATTTACCATAGTTACCTATAGTAACAGTAAATACTAGGAAAAATTACTATTTACCATAGAAATTTCCTCATATCGATACCACCCAAGTTCAAATCTCCTAAGTTGCCAATCTTCAAAGGCCATGGTGACCCACAAGAGCATCTCTGATCCTTTCACATCACATGTCTTGACTATGCGGATGATTACACCATTTTAGAAAATAGTTTTCCTCACAATCTCCAAGATTATGCGATGCGTTGGTTCTATGACCTACCTGTTCACTTGGTAACATATTTCACGCATCTCACCGATTGTTTTCTTACTCACTTCTCTATCAGCATTGTCTCTTAGATATCTTATGCTAAGCTCACATGACTTAAACAAGGATCTAGTGAAAAATTAGTGGACTATGTTTTGAGATACAAAAACAACTTAGCTAAGATGTCCAATGTGCTTGCAAACTCTGAGCTTCAAGACTTATTCATTCATAGTCTATTACCACCTCTCCAAGAGAGTGTTATTTTTGAGACATCTCCTTCATTTGATCAACTATGTCATACTCTTAAGCTTCAAAAACTAAGCTCTTATCTATAGGCAAGATTAAATATCAAGAGAAAGCCTCATCTTCTACACATTTTAAAAATAAATCAACATTCAAACCATCAACAACCAAGCCAACTAACATAAAAATCACTATCAATGTAGTATCCACCACCAGAGAGATTTAATGAAAACCACCTAGGTGTACATTTACAAAGTTGACCATTTCTCTACACATTAGATTATAATAACTACTTGAGAGAAATCTTATTACACTTCCTCCCTCACTTGAATTGGACCCATCTTGTCCAAAAGGTCAGAATTTTAATGAGAATTTTTTATGTGACTATCATCACTTTGTGGGGAATTCTACAAATAGGTGTTTCAAAATTTACACCATCATCTAAGATCTTATTGATGAAAAAAAACATGATATTTCAAAGCCTTTAGACTCTATGCCAGTCAATGAAAATCATAATCTCAAATTATTCAATAACAATAAGAAACCAACTAATCCCTCAACTAATCATACATATCACATAGTTCCTCCTCCTGCATCGGGTGTTCTTGATTTCTTAGTTGATAATACAGAGATGCATCCTACAATCATTTATTTCTCTTACCACGATTATCATGTTGTATTTTCTTCAAATCACTTACACATTAGGTCCTCTATCGGATATATCCCTATCAATAACACCAAGGTTGATCCATCATAGCCCATTAGCGCATGTTATATTCCACTTCTTATTGCTATTGGTTATCCACTTTTGAAAATATCCTATCCAATGAAAAATTTCTATGGTGTCATCAAGATTCATGTTACAGTCGGTCATCTTACTATGTTGGTGCCCTTCCTTATGGGACAAGCAGTTGATGGATGTGACATGCTCTTAGGCCTCAATTGGATTCATAGGTCTAAGTCTATCATCTCCATGAATCATTTACATCTAAAATTAATTCATAACAATCAAGTCATTTCTATCAATGGTGTACCTCTGTCTACTCCATGGTTGACTCTCCTCTCACAGTTTGTCGATGCATCACCTAGTATATCTAGTTACCCATGGTTTATCACTCCTAAAGAAAAATCTTCTCCTAGCTCACCTTCTCACACACAACCTATGTGGTCTCATCTCTCTACTACTCCAGTACATCAGTCTAGATCCCTCAATAGGACGTCTCCTACATCTATACGCAAGTCACCACCTCATTTTATTCCATGACAATGTCCATCACCGCTATGTTATGCTTCACATAGGCCTCTATCATCTACACATTTTGTTACACCACGGTGCCCACAATATACTCATCAGTCACATATATATAGAATCCAATCACCTACATAATGTCTATGTCATATACCATCACTCTTCAAGCGTAATCACACATCTTCACCTCCACCAACATCTGGTGAAGGGTATCCATCTTTCACTTTTATCGGATAATGCACTCACCATCACATGCTTGGGGGCATCATGCTTATTCTCTCCCCTATAGCATCAACATAAGTCTTATCCTCTCATCACATCACACATAGATCTTTACACACAACATATACACCAGTATCACCATTTCTTGATGACACACTCTTGTGCTATGGTTCACACTTGACTATTGAGGGCATACTACACACATGAACCTCACACACTACACACTATACACACCACGCATTATCATACACTTGACCATATCACACATTTTACACTAGACACATTCACCACACATATCTCTAGCATTGCTTAGTCACACTACACATTACACATCTCACACAACATGCATTCTACATATTTGAAATTCTCTTATTACATCATTCATCACACCTTTTACATTTAATCACCATATACAGTCACACTACATCTTTCTTACATCTACTTTTACCCATTGCACTCACTACCCGATGAAACATTTTAATCCTCCGGTCCATACTCAATTCTTTGAGGGTTTACCAATCAAATGTACCTCATCACACTCACATGTTTGATTTACCAATAATTTTTATCATAAAATGCAAAAATTTAGACATAACCTCTACCCATACATTTCATGATAAATGTTTTTGAGGTACATCATCATGCTTTCTATCATTTCCATCCATATATTTCATGATATATGCTTTATGATACATCATCATGCTTTTTAAAATATTCCTCACACATTTAGTGATATATGCTTTAGGTTAAATAATAACACATTTTACCACCTCATCAATTTTACTTTGTTACATTCCATCCTACACATCATAGGACAACCTATATCCAATATCTTTCTTGCACTTGTTTCAAACCTTTTCCCGATTACACACTCTCATTTATGGTTCATTATTGATTGCTTTGAGGGGGCATAAATAAATGAAACTCATTGCATACATACACATCCACTTGAGGTGAATGATTCTCCCATCATTCACATTGCATTCCATTCCACATCATCCACAAAATATTGCATATCTTAGTTGAACTTACTCGTGCTTACTTCAGTTTTTACATGTTCATATTATTACACATTCTAGATAATATCTTGTATGTCATTATATTTATCATACACACATGCACATTCACTTGCATTTATAGTTGTGATCATAGCTTATACAGGTCCATTACACATAATATGGATGCTTGGTGCATTACCAATTACTAGTCTCACAAAGGCTCTTAGGGGCATCCACTTTTATACACTACAGGTGTTATTATTTCATTTTGTTTCATAGCACACTACTTTATCGGCTTATACACACTTTGACATAATTTTTATCTTTCTAACATGCTAATGGGTACTTAGTGTGTGATTTTTTTATGTAGATCTATTTGTATGCCTCCATGGTTATCTGTTACATTGTTTTCCATTACTTGTCATTGTATGCTCTTGTTTGCGGTTGTCTTTAGTGCACAATTTTATGCTTACACCATGATGGCCTTGACTGTCTTGTGACATCATGAGTGATATCCCATGTTTGCAACCCTCTTTTCGCGTTCTATGTTTTGTTCTTATGTGTTTACACATTGTCTATGTAACTTATATTTTGTCTTATACATGAGTGTTTATCTTTCGTTGTAATAATGCTTGTTTTTCATAGCCACTTGTTTGTGTGTGCCTTGGTTTCTACTAAGCACATTTCCCTCCCCCTGCAGGGCACAATTCTAGCACAACATTCAGTCCTTTTTTTTACCGCATACTCCTTTATCGACGTCATATTCACTAAACCAAGGGGGAATAATATGGGGGAATCAGTCACCCCATACAAAGATAAAAACAACACAAGATCTTGATACACCATAGTTTCAGATTTAGATAGGGCTCAAAATCGGATGTTGGTTCTTAGCACAATGACCTTTCCTAGATGTATAAAACTAGGGGGAATATAGTGGTCCTTCTTAGAATGCTGATAACCAATGTAGGATAAAACATTTATTTCACATATCACGAGAGGATTTTGACAGGGTAGAGAGTCCTTTAGTACTGGTCATTGACACAACGGAGTTATAGGGAAAAGAGTCCTTAGCACATACACACCATCTACAGTGGTATTTTACATAGTGGGAAGTAATTAAAGGTTGGTGAACAATACCAGATAGTTCTCCCTACACTTCTTCCATTACATTGGCATGAGATCTCCCAAAAACAATTTGCATCAACATCATCTTCAGGATCCTTTATAGCCCCTTTTTCTCATCACGGATTAGGTGCACATGTTCCTTTTTCACACTTTTTCATTTTATATATTTTCCTTACATATTTTGATCATATACATGCATATTTGACTACTTTTCAGCTTCTCTTTTGTAGGTCCATCCATATGGGAAGTGGTAGTCAACATCATGACAATACAAACAACAACAAAAAAATCACACACATCAACATTAACAACAGGTACATTATAGCATCTACACATGTGTTTTTCACCCTAGGTTCATTTTCATCACTTTTTTCACTTTCTCTTCCTTAGCAACCATGATTCACATTTTTTAATCACTCTGCACTTTTTATAGTCACTTAACACGTTTTATACATCCATCTACATTGATATAGGGTACACATTTCTATCTACTTTATGTTCTTGAGCTTTCCACTCACCAAAATAAAGTGGGGCAAAATATAGACACAAAATCAAACCCTTTGGGTAATTATCTATTCCCGATTACATAATACTTTTCATATGATTCGTAAGTAAGAATGATACTAATTAACCCATGTCTTTGGCCACCTTTCTTAGAATTTTTGTTACTTTCAGTCTTACACCAATATTCCTTTTTAGTCTTTGACATTTGTCATCCTGGACACCGGGTTCCCAGGACTAGGATGCCGGTGCAGTGCCCTTGTCCAATCTGGTTGTTGCTATCCTCTGTGTACTTTACTCACATTTTTGGGTCATTTCTATCCATTTGAGAATCTTATCTTTTTTGGTAGTTGGGATTTTTGGGTTAATTATGAAATCCAAGGAAGGGAATCGTATAAATATAAAGTCATAAGATCATGATAAAGGACCAAGCACTAAAAATCTACTATCTCCACCTAAGGTTGCATCCATTAAGGAATATAAGAGCTCCATTGTATGCATCTAGCTCCATCAAAAAGGACACAAGGGTTGGTTTTTGCATCACACTTCATTGCGGGGAAGTTATTTCTATTCCATGCACACAATTATTGCATTCTACATCTAGATACTTTCTCATTATCCAAATGTGACTGGCACAAGAGCAACATAGGGCACAATTCTACACACACAAAACTACATTGGGTCGACATGTTGTATAAAACTCAGTTGTAATTCCACCATTGTGGCGGTGAGGACAATCTCAACCCTCATTCTACATCTTTCTTTCTTGGGATTTGATGTCTATTTGAGGTTTTGCAAGTCTATTCTTCTTTGTAGGTTTTTGGTTACTCCACCCATCATTGTGTAAATTCATAATGAAAAAAGAGAGAATTAGTGAACATTTTGTGACCCTCAAAATTCCATTTTTTGAGGATTTTTGTAGAACCAGGCACCCAAAATTAGTACTTGGGTTCCCGTTGGAGCCCTTGTTCCTCTCTAGGGGCCGCATCCCAACCTATCTATCCATATATACATTTTCATGTGCTCTAGTGTGACAGTATTTGTTTCGAGGTTTTACGCTTTCTACTCTTTTACACCTTTGAAAACATTACGAATCAACTTAGTCTTATTACTCTCTCTTTGCACTTAGTGTTTATACATTTATTGATTATTTTTATTTTGTATATTTATGTATTTCATTGCATAATTTATTTACTTTGCTACTACAACATCAAATTAGACTTATGTATTTACATTTTAGCTTAACAACCCTCCTCATCCCTTGCATTTCCAGCAAGATATCCATTATTAGAACTTCCACTTTGCATCAATGGCCATCGAGACAATGAATGTTGTGCCTTACATGAAAAACTACAAAAATTAGAAGATCAACGCGTCATTTCCTTTGGCTATCACCATCTTTGTTCATTTATCTCCTCCACCCACTTCTAAGGTTTTCATTTTTCCACCTCGGTTATCATTCATCCATGTTCTCCACCTACCACATCTATTTCTTCGTCCTCTCATCCTCCTTATAGTGCTACCACATACGATTGGCTTCCTAAGTCATCAACATCTGCGCCTCTTACTATTGCATCTCCTATCATCGACACTATTTCAGGTTGGCATTTAGTATATCAAT
Organism: Taxus wallichiana var. yunnanensis; assembly: GCA_018340775.1. Lineage (NCBI taxonomy): Eukaryota > Viridiplantae > Streptophyta > Pinopsida > Cupressales > Taxaceae > Taxus > Taxus wallichiana. The sequence goes on along the minus strand of CM031244.1, from coordinate 147,457,344 downwards.
TACACTCATGCTCCTACCACCTCACATGCTTCCACCATCCCTCGTAGGCCTCTCAATATTTGGTAGGTGATTTCCATATGATCACCTCATTTCCTGATGACGCACTCATGTTTCCTAAGATTCTTACATGACCATTGAGGGTTGTGTTACAAAAAGAACGCCACTCATTCTTCATGATCTACACTTCACGTTCTATATTTCTAGCGATACACTTTCAGGACATTTTTAATGATGCACTCATTTTTCTAAGGTTATTACATAACTTGTTGATGGATCTATTACAACAATAACCTCACTCATTCTTCATGATTTACAATTTACATTCTATCTTTCCAAAGATACACTTTTATAACATTTCCCGATGATGCACTCTTGTTCTATGGTTCATTCTTGATTGTTGAGGGGTCTTATATAAATTAACCTCATTTTCCTACACACACGATGGGGGTATCACTCTTCATTCCCGTCCTCATCATACTTAACACACAATTACATTCATCATTCTATATCTATCTTTTCAATCGTGTTGCTATTTCACATTATCTATTACATTTTATCACATACATCTATTCATCCCACACTATTCATTATCAATTATACATACAATCCTTACTTGTATATTTCAATTTACATCATCATCCATTTTCAATCAACAAAATCATTTATGTAAGACATCTTACACATCACAAAACAAAATACGGATAACAATTAGAATGTCATACATAAATATACATAAACACAATGATTACAATCATCCATATACATATTACATACATACATACATACATACATACATACATACATACATATATATATATATATATATATATATATATTCAAAAATCATAGATTCAAAATACAATCGCTAGAGGGAAAGCCCCATAAATCACTACATACATATACATAATATCTCATCCTCACTATCACTATATATAACCTCGGGAGCTCTAGAAACATATGTTTCACCGCTCAATCTATGTCATTGGTTGTGGCCTATATATCTCTCCACCTTCCTCTGTAATAAGGACACCTCAACCGAATTCTCTCGTGAATCGGCCCTACAACTTCATAACTTTTGTGAATATATCCTAAGCCGGGATCCTCCTCCTATGACTTCCCTAGCTCATTGAGTCTCCACACAAGCATCCTCTTGCTCGGTCAAAGTACCGGACATGTGGCTACCACTATATCTACAAGCTCAAACAAATAGGCATGATCCCCCATAATATTATCCACTCACCCCAACATCCCACCCCCACGAGCACATCTAGAGGAACATTTTACATCAATGTGTGGATAGATGAATCAATGATCAATAACCAATAAGCATCACCTACAACCATATAATCACACACTATTTACTATGCACATCGGTAATAACTAACTAAGTAACACATGAAAATTAACGAACATTAATGACTACTACTTACATTCTGCATGTGCAACTATTGTAACATCTCCATCAGGGGTAGGTTCATGTCCCTATGCTCCTACAAGTGACATACCCGACACATCTACTATAATTAGAAATAATAATATCCATATGTGTACTTCCCATCACTCACTATAATCATGTGTACACCCCGCATCATCCACCTATATTGGCTCTATGGCTGCATCTACCTCCTTTAGACTAGGATGCACTAGTTGTTTTCCTTTAGGACCTAGCTTCACTTTTGTTGTCCTTAATTCTCTAGTATCTCTCACCCATACATATGGATCTAGAGGAACATCTTGAGCCATGCCAAACTATCTTGACACCCACTCTACCTAGAATAAATCTTCCACTCCTAGAAAATGGTCCTCCAATCATATGGTGCGTTGAATGCACCGTAACTCTACTCCATCCTCTACCCACCCACCTAAGTCTCTCTATGCCATCCATATGCTGGTCCACTGGTATTATCCAATAGAGAATAAACCTATAAGTGGTCGTATCCATCCGTTTACTACAGGTACCTACCCACCTCACTACAAATACATCGATATTTCCCTATCAACACATGGCCCACTAAGTGGCCTTAATATAATAATGTGCTCATAGGCCAAAACATGTAACAATGTGGTGGCTCCTAGTCCACCCCCATGGTCCTCTTGTGTGAATCTATATATAGGTCTCTATATAAATGGTCCAATATACACCTCACCCATGTAAATCTAGTCCCATGCTCCTCTATGCCTTTGAAAAGTCTCATGCACCTTATACAAGATGCCCACTCCACCACCCTTTACCACCACCGGTGAAATTATAACCACTACGATAAAGTTCCATAACCACTTTGAAAACTTGATCTCAATATAGACTTTAGACTAATATGGGTCTCTATCTGTACCCGCATTTAAATAAAATATTGTCTTGCTTCTCTCATCTACCTCTAGGAATCCACTATGGTCATCACCTGTAATCTCTCTCAAACTATCAATAGATGCAATATCCAATAGACATCCTCTAAGGTCACCGTAATATCCCCAATAGGCAACCAAAAGTACACACATCAACACACAACCTCTCATATAATGAAGTCACCATAGGCATATTATGGGAACCTCCGCTAATATCAATATATTCCATAGGCCAACATGATCTAGTATGTCCACTCAGCATTAGATAACCCCAAAGTCAACAATGTGCTCAAATGTCACCCTTTCAAAACTCCCTTGAGCGTATATCTCTCTACATAGGACAAACACCCCAAAAATATGATATTAGTGCCTTATACATATTCAAACACAACTCATAATGATACCAACAATCATCCAAATACCAATATTTCATTCTATACTATCAAAACCCTCTCCTAGGCCGTCGGTTGCTCAAGTAGGTCACAAGCACCTAACATCGGGTCACCGATGCCTAGAGTTGGGTGTTGGCATCCCAAAAGACATCAATTCCTTGGCCGCTCCTTCCCATGTATAAAACACATAAAAATATACAATTTCAAATTTTGCAAAAATCATAAATATTGAGCCAATTTTGATGTTTTTTCCAAATATAATCATACTTACCAGCTCATTGATCATCTGTGACACCATAGCCACCACCACTCTCTAGAACCTAATCAACCTTGCCTCTCTAACATGAAGTATTATCTCAAACTCGAGCTCCAATTATCACTCACTTAAAGTTAAAATGAAGTTACTATTCACTTTTTACTATTACTATGTATAGCAAATTTCAATCTTCCATTTACTACATTTACCATTTGTACTCATTTTTCCAACTAATATGCAACACACAATTTTGACCATATCTTGCACTTCATTACTCTGTTTTCTTCCCTATTTACATCATTTGGTCAAGAATATTTTCTACAATTGTACTAAACATATTGCACAAAGTTATATTCCACTCGACATATGTAATAGTCAACATACATTCCATATAGTAACCATATTTATAGATCACTATTACATATTTTCATCTCTACTTTCAGCTCAATGCTCACTTTTTCCACCCCTCACCATTTCAGTGAAAGGGGCATATAATTTGGATCACCCTACGATCCCTCTCAAGATACTATATAATCATCTTATACTCCTAATAAATCATCATAAAAAAATTCTTCCACACTATTCAAATGAAAGTACAAATCAATCTATTCAAATACTTTCTATCTATTCCCCCTAATGACCTAATCTGGGGGGAAAAAGAAAAAATATCTCCATGAGTAATATATCACACAAAAATCTTCTACTAATCAAATCAAATCAATCTATTGGTACAACATAAAATACTTCGTTATCTCTCCTAGATGTCCTAACTTGGGAGTTACATCACTTCATTATCTTTCCCCGATGACCTAACATGGGGACCACTTTGTATTTCTTCCAAAGGACCTGACATGGAAGCCATCTATCGCTATATAAATCATGACACCCATGAGAATGGGGAAATGATGTATCATTACCTTTCTATACTACTCCTATATTCAACATGGAACTAAATTTTGTCGTTGTTATTGGTCTCAGAGAGGTTGGACCTTTTGGGGATGTAGTTAGGATGGAGAGTAAAAATAGACCTATCTCCCAACACTCTTCCTCTAGTACAAAGACTGCCAAAATCCTCCTTGGATCAAAGCTTTAAAAATTAGGTTGGGAATTGATCACTCCTCGCCCCTTCAAAATCTCCATTAGAAATAATTCCAAATCTCCAAATCCTCTAAATCAAGTCTCCAATTTCTCCAAGTGCTCCGTCAATGGTTCGCTATCTCTATTTATGCCACATGTATTGACACGCTGATCCATGGTTTTCCACACTATATGTTCTTATATTTTATGCATAATTTTGCATCATTTCTTATCTGAACTTCTCACTGGTATGTTCCTTACTTCCTTTACACTATTTGAATTTCATTCAAATAACATAAAGGGGGGAAAATGTAGACACAAAATCTCCCACATATTACTATTTTACTATACCACCAAATATGTTATTATATGCATGCATCTTGAGTAAGAAAAGTATTCTCTGGTGACACACTCCGTAGTATATTTTCTTGCTTTGGTTTTTTCTATAGTATTTCTCTATCACATCTATCAGTTCTACACCCGCTTTTGGTCAGTCACGGGATCACTTTACTGTTAGTATTTTAACATTTTTCATTTATTATCTCAAGAAACTAGCGTCCAGATCGGACATTCGCACCTAGGTGCTCTAGTCCACTGGGTGCTCTTGTGATCTTACTCCTATCCCAAGTTCCTAGTTAGCATGTCATGTCACTAGTGTCAAAATTCAAAAAAGAGATCCCTATATATACACAATATACATACCATTATAAACTCGACCAATTATAAAGGGATATCTTATCTACATACTATCAAAGGGACTGTATATTTGGGATTATTACTCTGCATACACTTTATAGGAAGTAAAAGTTATAGATTCCATCTCACACATTTTTGTTTTATCTAGATATATCCTACTATCTTGGTGTCATTGGCTTGACAATAGCCTAAGGACACTATTGCACACACAAGCACACAAAACTACATGGAGTTTGAGATGTAGTGTAAAGCTCGGTCATAAGTTCACTCTGTTGGGTGACCATTAGGGTAATTTTGAATCCCAATTTTCATCTTTTCTTCTTTAGGATTTGAAGTGTTTTGGGGTTTTGCAGAAGATTGTTTGTTTTTCGGGTTACATGCGAATAAAATGATCATCTAGTGACACACATGCAACCAACAATGAAGGTTAGAAAAAACCTAGCGACATAGGAAAAATAAAGTTCTGACCCTCTACGCAGTCATAGGAACCTACATAAGGTCTCTAGTGCACTTTCCCTAACCTATGTACCCATGTCCGACTTTATCCATAGATTTCAGAATTTATATTGAGCATTTCTAACACTCTTCCCAGCCTATTCATTAGTTTCTCTAGTTCATATCTACTTCAAAATAAGTGTAAATTAGATAAGTGCACTATCTCTCCTATTTGCTTACACTATTGTATCTTTAGAGTGTTTGATATTTTAATTATGTTATATTTTATAATAGTAGTAACTCTGAAACTAGATTTAATATTTACATATTTTTGTTAAATCACACCCATAGTGATGCTTTGCTACACATAACTCAATGATAGTTTACCCATTAAGATGCTAGTGTGCTTACGCTTTAGTGCATGCAACAACATACTAGTGTACTTAGTATGTTAGTGCACCCAAGTTCATGCTAATGCTCACATTGTAATGCTAGTGCACACAAGTTAATTCTAGCACACATTGTGAGCTACGCTAGCGTATTTACTTGCATGCACTAGCATTATATTTCATTTTTATACTATAGTTACAAAGTAATAAATGCACTTAACAACTTAATTTTTATGAACTTATCACACCATTGTCATTTGAATCCCAATCTAACTCTCAAATACAATATGCATGATGAAATCATAATAAATATTGTTCCACCTCTCCCGAGAATGCAAAGCACAAAAATATTACACAAATGTAGAAAGATATAGTAGCGAAAATGATCAATGATTTTTATTACTATTTGACCCTTCTATTTAAAACCTTCTTCTAAACCATAATTTATCAAATTTAACTTTTACACACTCACAACTATCGTTATCCAAAATGTGCCCCCGCTCATTTTGTGGCTAACTCCTCCCATTCTTCCCTCTCTTGTGCCTCAGTCACAAAATTTTGCTTTTAGGCAGTCAAAAACTTTTGGAAGTGATACCATTGGATAGATATCTTTCTCAGCTTTCCGAAAGGTAAAGTTTTCCTCCTAACTCCATGTATTTTTCAAGTTATGGCTTGGCGAAGTTTTTGTGGGAAATTTTCCAAAAGCAAAAACAAAGAAAAATAGAGCAGAGGGGCCCACGCCCAATAAAATTTTACCACGTGGTACCTAGACTTACGGAGCATGGGAAAATTTTAGAAAATTTTCCAAACGACCAAAAAGGTAAAAATTCAAAAAAATTCCCACCGACCCGATTTGGCCCTGTTTTGCCCTAAAACTTCAAATCGCCATATCTTTCGATCCAGAGCTCAGTTTTTCACGTTCTTTATATCAATGGAAAGATGGTAAAATTATCTATAAGATTCCAAGGTTATTTTTGTATTTTGGTGGAGTTTGGAGAGAGAAAATTAAGAAACACCTCTAGCACGTGGTCATGGACAGAAATGATGTTTCAACCACCGTTTTTAATGAAGAATGGCTCGCATTCTCTCCTAGCATGGTTAAAAATGTCAGGGAATGGGTTTGTCAGGGTACCCATGCTGTTTTGATGGCATTTTGGTCAATGGTTGAACCCCTTACACGTTTTCCCATGTTTCTCTCTCCTGGGGTCGTGGTTTGCCTTTGTTAAAGCCGAATGAGTTCATTTTGCAAAAAGAGAGACACTTTTTCAGCTCTGCAACTTCCTTTTCTTCCTCCTTGGCAAAATTTGGAAAGAAATTTTACCTTTCCATGTAATTCATCACCTTTTCTTACCTCTAGATCACTATAATGTCTTGTATTGGATCGAGATGTTGATATATGTTACGTGATTAAAATCCCTCCATCCTTTCATATATATATCATTGCTTTTTTGATCTTTCATTACATTTTGAGAATTTGTGCATGTTTTGTGCTATGTTTCCTTGTGGATTGTGTATTTCATGCAGCATCAGTGTCTGCAACTCCTTTGGTGCATCACCTATTAGCATTAGTTCTTTCTTTTTGTATTCTCTATCTCTGTCTCCTTGGAATTTAGAGTAGATTTAAGAGTTTAAACCTCTCGTAATTGTGCAAGTGAAATAGCTGATCGGAGGAGTTGAGGATTCATCCTCTAATCTAAAGATTCCTCTTCCATTTTACAATTCCCACACTTGGGAAAAGGATTCAATGTTGTGCAATCACACTAGATGCTTTAGTATGATCAAACTAGAAATCGATCAACATCCGTGGGTGCTTTTTGATTTGCCACAACAATTTTGGCATGCCAGGTGGGAAATTAGAGGTCTTCCACTTTATCTTTGATAGGTTGGTGTGTTCTGTTAAAGATTCAACCTTTTGGGAGGCACTTTCAAAAGCACATCTAGCGACTCCATCTGGTAAACAACTCATTCTCTAAGTTGCAAACCTATTTTCCATTCATTTCCATCCATTCTTCTTTCCATAATTTTCATTCTTTTCCATTCCATGAAGTTGTGAAATCATGACTTCATTTCCATCATGGAATTCACATTTACAACAGCAGTATATCACACCTCCAACATGTTTTACAAATCCTCCAAATCAACATTTTGATCAAATTCAAAATCAGCATGTCTACCCATATGAGCAGTAGTGCCAAAGTTAGTTTGGATATGAAGCATGTCAAGCACAAGGGTATGCTGGTTGTGAGGGCAGTCAAGAAGAAAATATAGATCTGCTGGAACAAATCCAAAAGATGGGAGTAAACATGGTGCAATCCAGGGCTCAAGCACAAATGAAAGCATTTAGAATCAGTTGTAGAGCACCTTGTCCATGGGTGGGACCTTTTCTAAGGCATTACAGCCCTTAAGAGAAGCTAGACTTCATGATTACAACACTACCATTGCTTGTAAAGTGGACTGAAGGAATAAAGGTGTATGAGAGGAGTATTCAACAACCTTGTCAATAGGTAAGCACACCATCTCATGCCTTTTCTCTCCCTCTTTCCCAATCTGTTTTATCTCAGTAGTGTCAAGTTTTAAACTTTCCATCTACTGTCCCAAGTGTTGAATCCATTTCTCCATTCCCTAGTCTTCCACCCCATCTCAATTCTTCTGTCCTTTTCCCTTCCAAACAGCCATTCCCTCCAAAGAAACAAGAGTTCCTACCTCCTCCACCACCACAAAAAATTGCAAAATCAATTGAGTTACAATCCACTTCTCCTCTTGCATTCCCAAATCCATGTTGGGAGGATAAAAATCAGAATGCCAATCAAGGAAAATAGCAGCAAAAAGAAGAGCCAAACAAGGATGAAGAAATTCAAAGTCTAAAGAGTTGGGCTCTTAAATTCAGGATTACAAAAATCCCCTTGATGGTGAAACCAATAGAGGATGTTGAAGTTGGAGAACAAGTGGAAAACAAGGCTGATTTTATAACAGCAGTGAAGCGAGAAAAACAACAGTTTGTTGGTGATGAGTTGGGTGTCCATGTTGGCACTTTGCCCAAAGAAAATGTTGATCCAGTTTGAACTGCAAAATCAGCCATTGAGAAGGAAGGAAAAGCATCTCAAAACCCCATCTTTGAGGAGCAAATGGATGAGGTCAAGTCAGTTTTTACAACAGTAGAAGAAGGAAGCATTATTGATACATTTTTTCTTTCATTTGAAGGGGCTGATTTGATTGATGAAGCCATTATGGAGGTGAACAAAACAGGTCCAAATTGTGAGCAAAAGGCACAAGAAATTTCATGCTTCTCTCCCACTTCATCTCTCCAACAATCTGATTTTTGGGATGAGTTTGGATTGACAAGTTTCATGTTTGAAAATGAAGTTATACATGGTGAAGAAAATGCAGATTTGGAGGCCACCATACAAGAGGGAGAGACTTTGCTGCAGCAAGACATTCAAGAGTTTGATTTGCCATCAAACTTAGAAGAATGTTTAGATGAAGAGCTAGCTGAAATTACCATGTTTCCTTCTTCACCATTCATTCTCCAACAACAAGAACTTGCTGCCATGGACAAAAGAGTTCAAGGATAACAACCTATAGTTTGCAACATGCCTCTTGAATCAAAGCTGGAAGAATTTGATCTTCCAAAAGCTACAATGGAGGAGCTCCAAAGCCAACAATGTATTGCAGCAGGTAACAACAATGCAAAATCAACTTCATTGGATGTTGCAATCAATAACGATGAGTTGCACACTATAGAAGAGTTCCATGTTGCCATGAAGGAAGAGAAAGGGTAGAAAAGTCCTATCATTGCTTCCACATCACCCACCCAAGAAGGTATACAAGAAGACTCCATTTTTGGAGTTGAAAATCAGATCCATGGGCATATAAAATGGATCATACCTTGCCCAATAAGGTATTTGACTTCATTGGAGTCAAAGGAGAAGTCACAACTAGTCATGCTTGCTTCTAAGCATGAGGGTGAGCTACCAAGTACCAAGGATCAGCTGTCATACCTCTTCAATCTAAATGTAGAGCAACTAAAAGAGGTATTGGATTTGTTTTCAGTTGACACCTTGATGATTTGGGTAGAAGACTAGCTTCTTGTTGATTTTCCACTCATCCAATCAGCCATGTTTAGTGCCAAATCAGTTGCATGGTTGCAACTTTTGAGAAAGGGAAGCTATTTCTCCCAACCAGTTGCAGGGTTTGTTTAGCCCACTTTTACTTCCAGTTAGAGTAGGATAGGTAGTTTTACTTTCAGTAAAATAAGCGCTTTTTCACACTCTGCATGTTCCATTTTGGAGCATGTATGACCTTTAGTTTTGTACATAGTTTTTGTGGTGCTGGTTTTGCTCTTGCGCAGTCCATTTCAGTGGGTTTCCAAGTGGCTCAGAGAGGAGGTTTTCAAAGTTCAGATCAGTTTGCAGGATACAACTCTTGACTCCATTCCCAATGGATGCTTTAGGTAACTGGTAACTTCATCCAGCAGGTAGATGACCCCTCTGAGTTGCCAAAATTGTTATCCAAAATGTGCCCCCTGCTCATTTTGTGGCTAACTCCTCCCATTCTTCCCTCTCTTGTGCCTCAGTCACAAAAGTTTTTTTAGTCACTCAAAATCTTTTGGAAGTGGCACCATTGGATAGATCTCTTTCTCAGCTTTCCAGAAGGTAAAGTTTTCCTCCCAACTCCATGTATTTTTCAAGTTATGGCTCAATGAGTTTTTGTGGGAAATTTTCCAAAAGTAAAAACAAAGAAAAATGGAGCAGGAGGGGCCCACACCCAATAAAATTTTTCCATGTGGCACCTAGACTTGTGAAGTGTGGGAAAATTTTGGAAAATTTTCCAAACGACCAAAAAGATAAAAAATTCAAAAAAATTTCCCACCGACCCGATTTGGCCTGTTTTGCCCTAAAACTTCAAATCACCATATCTTTCAATCCAGGACCTTAGTTTTCACGTTCTTTATATCAATGGAAATCTAGTAAAATTATTTACAAGATTTTAGGGTTATTTTTGCATTTTGGTGGAGTTTAGAGAGATAAAATTAAGAAATGCCTCTGGCACGTGGTCATGGACAGAAATGACGTTTCAACCACCGTTTTTAATGAAGAATGGCTCGCATTCTCTCCCAACATGGTTAAAAATGTCAGGGAATGGGTCTGTCAGGGCACCCATGCTGTTTTGATGGCATTTTGGTCAATGGTTGAACCCCTTGCATGTTTTCCCATGTTTCTCTCTCCTAGGGTCGTGGTTTGCACTGTAAAAGCCAGAATGAGTTCATTTTGCAAAGGAGAGACACTTTTTCAGCTCTGCAACTTCCTTTTTCTTCCTCCTTGGTAGAATTTGTGAAGAAATTTTACCTTTCCATGTAATGTAGCACCTTTTCTTTCCTCTGGATCACTGTAATGTACTGTATTGGATCTGAGATGTTGATATATGTTTTGTGATTAAAATCCCTCAATCCTTTCATATATCTATCATTGCTTTCTTGATCTTTCATTACATTTTGAGCATTTGTGCATGTTTTGTGTTGTGTTTCCTTGTGGATTTTGTATTTCATGTAGCATCAGGTGTCTACAACTCCTTTGGTGCATCACCTATTAGCATTAGTTCTTTCTTTTTGCATTCTCTATCTCTGTCTCCTTGGAATTTAGAGTAGATTTAGGAGTTTAAACCTCTGCAATTGTGCAAGTGAAATAGTTGATCAGAGGAGTTGAGGAACCAGCCTCTAATCTAGAGATTCCTCTTCCATTTTGCAAGTCCCACACTTGGGAAGAGGATTCAATGTTGTGAAATCACACTGGATGCTAGTATGATCAAACTAGAAATCTGATCAACATCCAGGGGGTGCTACTGATTTGCCACAACAACTACCATTCTAAGATTTTTCTTGCTATGATTATTTAGGGTTTTTCATCCTCTCCTATCAAACAATTGTCCACTACTTTATCACATCACCCACTTCTCGATGGGGAAATCCTTTAAGCACCATCTTAACCCGTTGGGGCATCCAAATGTTTCCCTAGAGAAAATCATGTAGTAATCCACACTTCTTTATCTTTTTTTCACTGATATGCATGAGTCTCCTATCTTTAAAGCAATATTACTTCATAATAAAAATTTAAAGAGGGGAAAATTTAGACACCCTAAAATATCACATTGCGCTTTCTAAGCCTCTGAAATCATCCCATAATTACTTCACAATACATTATGACCATTTTGACTACTTTTGATATATTATGCTATTTCATGACCTTTAATGGAATTTTACGATGTCATCCCACAATTATCCTATGCATTTCTATTACTCACACATGGTCTCAAATTAGTAAATATGTGCACTATGGAATTTGTTGCCTTCATATCACATTACTAGGATTAATTAATTAATTAATCATATCACTCTATTTATTCATCCCTTATCTAATTAGTTAATTTTATTAGCTAATTGAAATATCAACTTAATTAAATAAATCCTACATTATCCATTTACACCTCACCCCCCACTTCCACTTCACTAATTAACATCTCAAGTTAACTAGAGAAAAACAAACCAATTTAATATTAAATAATTAAATATATGCAAGAGGAAAAATTTAGATTAAATCAAATCATGCATTTGAGTTAACTATATATGTCTCCTAAAAAAATGGCATTCCAAAAATAAATAAAATCAATTCAAAAGCTAAAAGTCATGTCACTTATTTGGTGAATAAAACAAAAGACATGCACTTAATATTTAAAGCTAAATATACAAAAGTATGTGCAATATTTACCAAAATAAATGATAAATCATCCATGCAAGATTAAATCAATGATTCAACTCCTCAATTAGATCAGAATCTCAATGAAACAATGAAATAATGTTTCACTATAATTCATATTACAAAATTTAACCACACAAATCAAGGATTTGGGATTCTCTTCCCCATCTATAAATAATCACTCATTCCTATCCAATTATCATCTAGAGATTTGAAATTTACATCATTATTGTGTTTCATTATCATTCGATATCACACACCATTACGTTGTCTAATTGATCATGAATCAATAATCAAAATAGTAATTCAATCAATTTTATTGTAGCTAATACACTTCCATTCAAAACATCTTTGGAGCATCCACAAACAAATTTGATTAAGGGATTCAACAATCTTGGTGCTTCATTCCAATATTTTTAGTTTCATTAGAGGTTACAAGGAGATACGAAGGAATATTCTATTTTTATTGTTTCTTTCAATTTGTAGTATTTTTCTTATATACACAATGTAAATATGTAACCCTACGAAAGATAGGGTTTGGAGATCATAAAACCTAATACTCAAGGAACCTAGTAGATCCTAGATTATTTAAAGTTTTTGATCAAAATTGGTTTCACTAAAAATTTTAAACCTTAATTTAATTTTAGGTCAATTTAACTAGGTTCTAGATCATATTATTATTGATTATAAATCTTACAAATATGTTACAATGGAAATAATAACTTAAATTTGCAACTCATAATAAATAGAAAGAATATAACATATACCATATTGTCATGTCCCTTTTTGGAGGATAAATTATGAATACCTTAACCCATTCTTTCCTTGTGAGTCTAAAGAGAAAAGCAAGGGGAAATCTGGATTATATTTTTATTATTGATTAGATAGTCGGTTTCATTTATTATGATTTATCCTATTAGAAGCCTTTTTTCTCTAATAGAGGAATGTAAGTAGTTTAGTATTAATGGTGTTGTGAGAATATAGGCTCCAATAACCTTTTTAATATTTAAAATGCAATTAATTAAGGGGTTTTCCGTGATGTAATGATTACTTTTGATTTAACAAATATATAAATATTAAATCTAATTTTAGAGTCACTACTATGATAAAATACAACATAATACAAATGTTAAGCACTCTAAAGATGCAATCGTGTAAGAAAATAGGAGAGATAGAGCTCTTGTCTAATTTACATGTATCTCAAGCAAATCTGAACTGGAGAAATTGATGAACAGGTTTGGAAGAGTGTAAAAATTCTTGATATAAATTATATAACCTACGAGACTAAGTTGGACATAGGCGCTTGGGGCTAGGGCGAGGTGCATGGGCACCGAGACCTTCTATAGGCACCTATGACTATGCAAAGGGTTAGAATCTATTTTTTCTTGTGTCACTAGGATTTTATTGATCTTCAATGTTAGTCATTTATATGTTGTTGGGTGATCACCGAATTCACTTGTAACCCGTAAAGAGAAAGATACCTGTAAAACCCCAAAACACATGAAGTGCTAAAAATAAATGATACAAATGAGGAGTAGGACTAACCCCAATGGTCACTCGACAGAGCGAACTGTGAGTGATCACCGCACTACATTCCATAATCCATGTAGTTATTTGTGCTTGTGTGTGAAATAATGTCCTTATGTTTCCCTCATGCTAATAATGCTAAGATATTGAGTTACGAACTAGATAAAATGTAAATGTGTGAGATGGAATTCAGAAATTCCCCTTCCTATGAAGTGTAAGTAGCCCAAAAATGTAGTCCCTTTAATAGTATGTAGATGGAATATGGTATGTATGTTGTGTATATATATAGGGATACCTTGTTTGAATTTGACACTAGTGACACAACATGCCGAATAGGACCTCAGAATAGGAGTAAGAAAACTGAAAATTCCAACCACAAATGTCAAAAATGTGAACAAGAACAAATAGGAAAGGAGCTCCCGAGTGGACAGGGGGAGCACACGGCACTAGTTTCCTAATTGGGCACTAGTGTCTGAGATAACCGACGAAAAATATGAAAATACTTGAAAAACAGGGGTCCTGTGACTGACGACCAGAACTAGGTGTAAAAGTGACATATGTGAGAGAGAAAGACAGTGGAAACAATCAAAGCAAGTAGATGGACTAGGGAGTGTGTTACCAAAGAATAATTTCCTTACTTACGATTCATACATATAATAACATACTTGGTTGTATAGTAAAATAGTAATATGGGCATGATTTTATGTCTAAATTTTCCCCCTTTATTCTATCTGAATGAAATTTATGTAGTTTAAAGGAATTAAGGAACATAACTTTGAGAAGTAAAGAAAAGCCTTGATGCGTAAGTCATGTAGAATATAAGAACACATAACATGGAGAACCATGGATCAACGTGTTGATACATGTGGTATGAATAGAGACATCGAACCATTGTAAGGAGAAATTGAATATTTGATTTAGAGGATTTGGAGATTTCAAATTGTTGCCAATGGATATTTTGAAGGGGTAGGGAATGTTAATTCCCAACCCGATTTTGTAAAATTCTGATCTAGGGAGGATTTTGTCATCATTCCGTTAGAGAAAGATTATTGGGGAGAGAGGTATAGTTTAGCTCCCCATCCATGAGTACATCCTAAAAATTTCCAACCACAAAAGATGGCTAGAGACAAAATTTAGTTTTGTGTTGTATAACTCATATAGGAGCAAAGATAGGAAGGAAATGATGTTTCATTGACCCCACTCCCATGGGTGTCTTGATTTGTATAGTGCTAGATGGATTCCATGCTAGGTCATCTGAAAGTGATGTAAATTAATTCCCATGTTAAGTCATCTCAAAAAAATAGTGAAGTGATTTAACTCCCAAATTAGTTCATTTGGGAGAGATAATGAAGTGATGCTATGTTGTACCGATCGATTGATTTGCTTAAAATAGCAAAATATTTCTTTGTGATAGATTACTCATGGAGAAATTTTTGTTTTTTCCCCAATATTAGGTCATTAGGGGGAATAGATTTGTAATAGTATAAAATTTTGATTGTTGTATGAGATGATTTGTACCTTTTCTTGAATAGTGTACAAGAAAAATTATTTGATAATGATGTATTTGGAGTATCGGTGATCACATAGTATCCTAAGATGGATTGTAAGGTGATCCTAATTATATGCTCCCCTTTTAGCAAAAGGGTTAGGAGTAGGGAAAACAAGCATTGAGTCGAAAGTAGATATGAAATGATGTAATAGTGAACCATAGATAATGGATAAGATGTTTAAAATAATGCATAGAATTTTATTAATACATTTGTCAGTGGAATATAATATTTTGCAATGTGTTCGATATCCTCAACCAAATGACATGAATGGGGAATAAAATGGAGTAACAAAGCTCAAGATATGGGTGAAACTATGTGTCACATATTAGTTAAAAAAATGAGTGCAAATGGTAACTATAGTAAACGGAAGATTAAAAATTGTTGTATATAGTAATAGTAAAAAGTGAATAGTAATTTCATTTGAACCGTGATTGAGTGAGAATTGGAGCTTTGAGCTTGCAAGGATGTCAAAGGTAAAGGAAGTAAGTTTGAATAGGTTCAAGAGAGTCTTCAAATGTGGGCATCGTAGAGGACCAAGGATTTGGTAAGTATAATTATTTTTGGAAAATGTGTCAAAATTTTCCCATTTTTGTCAATTTTTGCAAAATTCAAAATTTTGAGATACTGTGCATTTCTAACCTAGGTGAGAGTGACTAGGTAATTTACATATTTTGGGATGTTAGGACCTAGTTCTAGGTGTTGGTGACCTAATGTAGGCCCCCGTGACCTACTCATGGACATTGACAACCCAGGGAGAGGGCTTTGATAGTGTAATGTGAAATAGTAGTATTCTAAGTAATTTTTGCACTTGTGATTAATTAGTATGGAATATCTAGGAAGTACTAATGTCCGAATTATTTTGTCTTGTGTGGTGTGCGAGAGATATACACTCAAGGGATTTTCTTGGGGTCATAATTTTAGTACATTGATTACCTTGGGATTATCCTATGTTGAGTGGGACTCCCATACTCGAATGTGTCGATCTGCCTGAACACATAATGAGATTGGGGAGGTTCCCACAATATGCGTATGGTGAGTGCATTGTGTGAGAGGTGGTGTGCTCATACGTGTACTTTTTATTTCCTAGTAGGGAGATGAAATTGACCCTAGAGGATGTATATCGTATATCGTGATTACTATGTATGGGTGAGAGAGTACGGTGTGATGGCTGCATGGATGCTCCAAGGTAGATGAGGGAAGTTAGACGATACTTTATTGGGACATCGGTGCAGTAAAGAGAACCATATTGTTCTATATGTCTTATTAAGATTAGGTGTTCCATAGTTGTAGATGTTTTTTTACAATAGTTATTGCTTCATTAGTGGTAGTAGAGGGTGATGGAATGGGCATCTTGTATAAGATTCATGAAATTTATCGGTAGATAGAGGATCATGGGTCCATATTTACATGGACGAGGTGTATGTTGGATTGTTTTTATAGAGATCTATACATGTTTACACAGAATACCATGGTGGTGGTCTAGAGCCACTACATTGCTACATATTTGGGCCTATGAGAAAATTGCTATATTGAGGCCACCCAATGGGCCACATGCTTATTGGGTGAGACTAGATATATTCATAGCGAGATGGCTAGGAACTCGAGAGGATGAGGCTAGATACAACTACTTATAGGTCTATGCTCGATCGTATGGGACTAGGAGGTATCATATGGAGGCCATATAGAGATCATGGTGGTTGGGTGGAGGACAAGTTAGAGTTGAGGTGAATTCACCGCACTATGTGGTTGGAGGACTAGTTTTCTAGAGTAGCTAAGTTATTTTAGGTGGAACATATTTCAAGGAAGTTTAGTATGGCTTAGGATTCTCCCTTAGAGTCATATGTATGGGTGAGAGATATAAGATCACCAAGGCGAGTTAGGAGTAAGGCTAGGACCGGTAGGAGCACATCTAGTGTACCCTAATAGATATGAGGTAGATGGGGCCATAGAGATGATGCAGATTGATGATGTTGGGTGTACACATGAATACAATGGGTGGTGGAAAACACATCAATGGGTGTTATTATTTCTAGTTGTTGTAGATGTGGTGGGTGGAGCACTAGTGAGAGAAGCATATGGGAAGGTACCAACCCCGATGGAGATGGCCTAGTAGTAGCATTAACTGAGCGTAAGTATTGTTTGTTGGTATTTGTTGATTGTTACTTGGTTGTTGTATATTGGTAAACATGTGTGATAACTAATGTGGTGTTTGGATGGTTATAGGTGATGTTTATTGGTCATTTATCATTGATTCATTGATCCGTACATTGATGCGAATGTGCCTCTAGATGTACTCATGGGAGGTGGGATGTTGCAAATAGTGGATGATATTATAGGTTAGCATGCTCATTTGTTTGAGCTAGTGGTTATAATGGCTACCACATGTACAGTACTATTGAGTGAGTGATATGAGGCTCATGTAGATACTTAGTGAGCTAGGGAAGATGTAAGGGGATGATCCCTAGTACAAGATGTATTCATAAAATATGTGGAGTTCCAGGGGCTGATTCGTGGAGAAGACAACCGAGGTGACCATACTACGAGGGAACTAGAGAGATGTAGATTATGTGACCAATGACATAGATTGGGTGGTGAAGCATCTAGTTTTAAAGCTCCACGATTGTATATAGAAATAGTTAGGATGATGTATAATGTATGTGGATGTAATGATATATGGGGGCATGTCCCCTAGTGATTTTATTTTGAACTATGATTTTTGGAAATATATATATATATGAAGGATTGGTATCATTAGGTTGTGTCGATGTGTATTGATGTATGATGTTATGATTGATATTCATGTTTTTCTTTGTGATATGTAATATGTATTAAGTAAATGATTTTTTGATTTGAAATGGATGATGATGTAGATAGAAATAGATAAACAATGATGGAAAATGGGATTGTATGTATAAATCTAAATGAATAGTGTGTGATGGATAAAAATAAATGTATGTGATGCAATGTAATATATAATGTGAAATAATAACACATAAGTTATCCTACGTAAATATGATGAAGAGGGGGAAAAAAGCTGATTCCCCAAAGATATGTGCGAGAAAATGAGGTTAATTTATATAAGCCCCTTGACAATAAATAATGAACCATAGAACAAGAGCGCGTCATTCGTAAATGGTTTTAATTTGTATTTCTAGAAAGGTAGAACATGAAGTGTAAATCATGAAGAATGAGTGAGGTTCTTGTTGTAAGATATCCCTCAATAGTCATGTAAAAACCTTAGAAAACACAAGTTTGTTATGAAGAAATGGTTTGAAAGTGTATTACTAGAAAGGTATAACGTGAAGCACAAAACGTGAAGAATGGGTGAGGTCCTTGTTGTAACATAACCCTCAATAGTCATGTAATAACCTTAGAAAACACAAGTGCATGTTCAGGAAATGGTTTAAAAGTGTATTACTAGAAATGTAGAACGTGAAGCGAGAAGTGTGAAGAATGAGTGAAGTTATTGTTGTAACAAATCCCTCAACATTCATGTAAGAACCTTAGAAAAAATGAGTATGTCATTAGGAAATGAGGTTTATATAGAAGTAACCTACCAAATATTGAGAGGCTTGCGAGGAATAGTTGAAGCATGTGAGGTGTTAACATCATGATTGTAAGAGTGAAACTGAATTTTAGATGAAATGGTTCCAGGTGATAGGTAGTGGAAGGAGGTGTATATGTTGACAGATTATGAAGCCAATGAGATGTGGTAGCACTATGAGGAGTATGAGATGATGTAACAAATGTGGTAGGTGGAGTATGTAGATGAATTATAACCTTAGGTGGATGAGTGACAACCTTAGACATGGGTGGAGGAGACAAATGAATAGTATTAGAAGTAAACTTATGTGAAATAGGATAAAAAGACCGCTCACGAGAGTGAGAACCAAAGGAAATGACACCTCGATCTTATAATTATTGTAATTTTTTGTGTAAGGCACAATTTTTTTTTTTCCCTATGGTCATTGATGGCTTGAAAGTTACAATAAGGGAGATCATGTTGGTGATGAAGGATATGAGGAGGGTGATGTTGATTAGAAGGTAAACGAATCAAGTGCTTTTCCAGCAGAGTAGCAAAACATCATGATACTTAGAAGCATGTGAGATGCAATGGATCAAAAGTGGGAGATGAAGAATACTTATGTGGATACCGATGTGGTGGAGGAGATAAATGATGCTTATGTAGTGGAGTGTATGGAACATGCTTACAAGTTAGAGGAGATGGAGATCATGGAGGATGATCAATAGATGGAAGAGGAGAAGAAGTAGTAGATGATGAAGCAAAGTAGAAGTAATATAAGGGGGTTTGATAACATGTGTAATAATTAAATCTTGTTCTAGATCAATAACTTTATAACACAAAAGTGTAAAATATTCACATGTATCATATTGTAATTTTTATTTCAAAGCAGAATCAAACCATGAAAAAGATAAATTAATTTTCTAGATCAATGGGCTGAAATAATAAGTAATGCATGTAAGAATTGAATCATAAAATGTATTATGGAATAGATTCTTCCTTGATGCAATCTAAATAACTTATCATGTGTAACTCTAGGACATTTTTTGATTATGAAGCATCTAAGAAAATCATCTTCCATGTCAAAGTATGTACTAATAGATTCGTATGGAAAGTGAGTATACCATTAAAGGGCATCATCGAGAAGACTATGAAGAAAATATTTTAGTAATAATATATCATTACAATAAGAAGCCATAGCTAAATGATAATGATTAAGATGCAAATAAAGATTTCTAGAACCATTAAAACCTCGAAAAAATGAGGCATGATGAAATACTTAGGAAAAACTAAATTGTGAATTTTCTTTGGAATAGGATGTCCATGAAGAGAGTTATTGTTAATATAAGTGTATTAGGCTTTGATTTCAAATGTGAGAGAATGAACTTGTGATTTTAAATGACCAACATCATGCATGAGTGATAATCATCATGTAAACAAATGGTAGAAGACATGAGATGCACATTGGGAGGTTGAAATTTTCCATTATGAGTAATCATATGGATTGGAGAAGGAGTGGATGTGGAATGAGGTGAAGGAGTTGAAGAACATGAAGGATCTATAAGAATGATATATGCAGATTCGGAGTTACAAAAAGAGGTGCACTAGTGGAGGGAGAACAATCATTATGAATGTTATTAGAAAAAACCTAAGAAGTGGAAGGAGGGGTAGAATATTCACATTCAACTGGATTAAGATAATTAGGATCCTCATTAAAATTTTCATGGTCGAAGCATAATCTATATCACTTTTAGTCAAATTATCACCAGAAGCAACTCTTCAAGACTATCATAAACATATAAAGAAATAATAGGAGAAATAACGTGAGATATATCATTGCGAATCATTAGAAGCATTTTCATAAATAGAATAAGCATGAGATGTAGCTTTACAATTATCTTGACTATGAGTGGAAATAAAATCATGTAGATGTTCATTTATATCTTGAGAAATAGAGTTATTTATATCCATGGAAGTAAACATGTTACCAAGTATAGAATATATAATAACATTATCATGCATGACAATAGGAGAATAAGAAGATACAACAACATGAGTAGCTATGGAAGATCATGGAAAACATGTAGTAAAATTTTAGTCAAGAGAAACTATGTAAAAACCGATGTATGAAGGCGAGTGGGAATCTTAACTTTATGAGTGAGGAGTTGTTAGAGAATATCAGAATTACATTGAGCATGATGATAAAGATCATTGAGTTTAGCCACAACAACATCATCAAGGATAAGATTCACACTAACATGAGGCATAGCTTTCGAGGGATGGAGGATCTATGATCAGCCATGGGGATCCTAGGGCAATCAAATAGACTAATGATGGGTTTACCAAAGGATTTAACAAATATCTAAATATTAAATCTAATTTTAGATTAACTACTATGATAAAATAAAATAGAACACAAATGTTGAGCACTCTAAATATGCCACCATATAATCAAATACGAGAGATATGGATCTTATCTTATTTATGCTTATCCCTAAGTAGATATGAACCAAGAAACTACTGGATAGGCTAAGAAGAGTGTCTAAATTGCTCTATATAAATTCTGGAACCTACAAACTAATCTGTACATGGGTGTCTGGGTTAGGGTGAGGGAACTGGGTGCTATATACCTTTTTTAGGCTCTTGTGATTGTGTAAAGGGTTAGAATCATGTTTTTCTTATATCATTAAGGTTTCAATGATCTTTGTCATTAGTCACTCGTCTCGCCACTAGGTGATCACTGAATTTTATTGTAGCTTGCAAAGAGAAAGATAACCTATAAAACCCTAAAACACATCAAATCCTAAAAAATAAAAGATGCAAGTGGAGTCGACTTTCCCCAACATGATCACATGACAGAGTGAAATTACAACAAAATGTTGCACTATATTCCGAATCCATTTAGTTCTTTGTGCTTGTGTTTGTAATAATATCCATTTTTGAGATTTATTTTATATTCAAGACTTCCAACCAAATTTTCACAAATAACAAGATGATTTTTATGACAATAGTATATAGAAAAATATGACAACAAAGTACAGATTATGGAAGCAAGGTATAAAATCGAAAATAACAAATATATTAACTTTTATTGCAATTAAACTAAAAAGAAACAACAAGAAATTAACATGCATCAACATGTAATTACATGCAAGTAACATGCATCAACATAAATCAAAATGCAATAAAAATAATTTTCCACTAATAAAATAGATGATCTCTTTTCTTATGAATATGGTTTTATTCTCTTTCTAGACTTGAAACTGGATCAACAAGCCTCTAAAACTCTAAACCTAACAACCCGATCTGAATAAACTCCAAAATAGTAAACTAGGGTTGGATCTTTCACCACTGTTGAACAATGCTCTACTAGTTAGAGGTAGATATTTCACTACTGAAGCTAGGGTTACTATGTAATTTCACCTCCACAAGCAAGGAAAGCAAGCTGAAAGCTCCAACATAAGATGGAAAAATGATCCCCAGATCCTTTTTCCTCCCCAAACACCACCTTTTATAATTTTTTCCATCATAAAAGTGCCCATAAAACCCTAATTCGACCCTCCTTGGAGATATGTCATGTTTTAATCATCACTTAAAGTGACTTTATTTCTCCTAGGCCAAAAAAAGGTCCACTTAAGTGACCCCAATGAAGAAATAGAACATTACCCCACCTTTTTCACTTAAGTCATCATAAAGTACATGCATAATGCCAAAACATAACATATAAGTGAAATGTAGGTGAAAAACATACCAAACAACCATCTACGCCACTAGCCCCTTAGGTATGACCAAGGCTAAGATAGAAAACTAGTCGCTAGACCGTGGAGGTAGGAATGGGGACACTACAGTCCACCCTTCCCAAAATTTTCTTGTCCTCAGGTGAACATAAACTAGGGTGTAAAATTGTCTCTCCCTCCCGGTGGAATCCTCTAGTGGTAAGTCTTTCCACTACACTAGATATTCTATGATTACCATGTTCTGAAGATTGCTTTGTCTTACCTCAATAATAGATTCTGGTTCTAAGACCAGATTCCCCTTGTCATCCAATGGTGGTAAATCTATGGAAGGTACAATATGTTGTCTAAGTTCCCTTTTGAGGAACAAAACATAGAAGACATTATGAATCTTACTTTGTGCTCTAGAAGCTCCAACTCATATTCTACTGCCCCAACTCTGTGCATTATCCTGTATGGCCCATAGAATCATAGTTTTAGCTTCTCTGCATCACTCTTCTTGAGTGAGGATTTTCTATATGGCTGTAACCATAAGAAGACCAAATATCCAACCTCGAATGATCTCTCAACTATGTGCTTTTCTCGTATATACTTTCATTGATTATGTTCTTTCTATATGTTCTCCTTGAGATCCTTTAGAATGTCCTGGTTCTCCTATACCCAATCACAATCTTTGGGATCTCGACTATCCGATAATACTAGGTCAGTAAATGAGGATGCCTCATAACTATATAATGCTTGAAAAGGAGTCATACCAATACTCGTCTGGTAGGTGGTATTCTAACAATATTCACCCATATGTAGCCATTTGACCCATGTACGCTGATGTCCTCCAACATAGCTACACAAGTAGTCCTCTATCCACTTGTTCACTCTCTCACCAAAGCCATATGTCTATGGATGATAGATGGTACTAGGTGTAAGCTTTGTTCCTACAATCCACAGAAGATCTCCTGTCATAATGTACTCATGAAAATATTATCCCTATTGGTAACAATACTCTTAGGCAACCCATGATGCCTAAAAATAGTTGTGAAGAAAGTATGAGCCACTTTTGTTGCCTTATGTCCCAAAGGAATAGAACGGAAATGACATATTTAGTCAACGTATCAACCACCACATATATGTAATCATGCCCATACAATGAGGGATGACATGTGATAAAATCCATGGATATACTCTTCCACTTTTGTTCCGATAGGAAGAGGTTGAAGAAGTCCTACTGGGAAAGAGTGCTTTGTCTTGGTTTGATGAGAAACGAAACACTCCCGACATGGTTAAGGAAATCATCCTTTAACCCCTTCCATTTGAACCTATCTATGATATACATTTATGTCTTAAAATATACTTGGATGTCCACCAAGGGTGTATCATGCATTGCTCAAAGGATCTTCTCCTTCATTTTGGACTCTGGTACAAGGAAAATTCTATCCTTGTAGTAGATGAGGTCATCCACAACTCTGTATCAATCATCCTGAATAATGCCATCCTTAATCTCACATGCAAACTTATTTTTCGAGTATTCAACAAGTATATGAGCCTTCCAATCAGCTGAAATCTATGACATAAAGCAAATCATAGAATCAAAGCAAGGTCTCCTAGATAGTTCATCAACCACCATATTATTCTTACCTTTCTTATATTCTATGTCGAAATCAAAATCATGTATCTTATTTACCCATCTCTATTGGCAGTCATTGAGATCCTTTTGCTCCAAAATGAACTTCAAGCTATTGTGATCCGTATGAACCAAAAATTTGTTGCTAACTAAACACTATCTAAATTTAACCAATATATGCATAATGGCCAACATCTCCTTATTGTATATTGAGAATACTCTCTCTGTTGGACTCAATTTTTGACTCTTATAGGAAATGGGATGCCTATCCTACATGAGCACTACTCTAACACCCACTCTCAATGCATTGCACTCAAGTACAAATGACCGAGTGAAATTTGGCAATGTTAGAACTTGAAAAGAAATCATCACCTCCTTAAGGTGATCAAAACCCATTGTGCTAAATTTGACCAAGAAAAATCCCCTTCTTTGTCAAGTACATCAAGGGTACAGTCAAGCGAGAGAATTTCTTCAAAAACCTCCTATAATATGTGCATAGTGCTAAGAATCCTCTCAAGTGTGTCGAAGTCCTAGGTGGTGGCGAATCCAAAATTACAGAATCTTATCCATATCCACCTTGACTCCGCCTCCTTCGATCACACTTAGAAGCTTCCGCATAAAGCAAATTAGCTTCCAAAATTCCCAACACCTCATCAAGATGTTGAATGTGATCCTCCCATGTCCTACTCTAGACAAAAATGTCATCAAAGAAGACCAATACACACTTCTACAAATGGTGGTTGAACACATGGTTCATGCAGGACTGAAATGTGGTCGGTGCATTAGACAACCCAAATGGCATCACAAAAAACTTGAAATGGCCATAGTGGCACCTGAAAGCTATCTTGTGCACATCCTCCTCTCTAACCTTGATCTGGTGAAATCTAGATCCAAATTCTATTTTGGAAAAATAGACTGCTCCATGTAGCTCATCTAGTAGTTCATCAATGCATGGAACATGATACTTATTTTTATTGTCTTCTTATTCAATACATGGTAATCTATGCACATTCACATGGTTCCATCCTTCTTCACCAACACCACTCAAGAATAAAAAGGACTTGAACTAGGTCTAATATACCCCATGTTCAAAAGCTCATGTATAGTCCTCTCAATCTCATCCTTAAACCATTTGGGGTGACGGTAAGGATTAGTAACCACTAGCTTGCTATCCACAAGCTCAATCACTTGCTCAAACCCCCTATCTGGTGGTACACCTAGAGGTATTTCATGAGAAACCACACTTTTCTTTTCCAATAGGCCTTGGACATCCACATGATAATCTAGATGGTCACCGCATGTATTCTTCATTGAAACCAAAAATGAATGGCCCGATACACCTTATCATGCCGAAATATTCTCTCTATCCTCTTAGTTGTGACTACCCCGGGTGATCCTATAGATAGACCCCTCAAGTCACATTCCTGCCCTCATAATTTAATTTCAGATCTATCATCTGAAATATAGTACAAAATTCACCAAGGGATTGAATCCACTGAACTCCCAACACTATGTTGGTCTCTCTAATGCTAACAATATAGAAGTCATTAATAGAAGTGTAGTTCCCGATGGTGATGCTAAACTATGGAACTTTATGGATGCATCTCATAGACTCACCATTGGCTACAACAACATCGAAGCCCTCAAATTCCTTTGTCTATAGGCCTCATCTCTCAACCAAGGATGCATCAATAAAGTTGTGGGTAGCCCCACTATAAATAAGTACCACAACATGCTACCCCTTCATAACTCCCCTAACTCTGAATGTCTTGTACCTTGGGGCACTATACAAAGTGGCTATAGTCTCCTAAGGGAAAACCTCCCGATCTTACTCATCGCACCATCCAAAGAATCTTCATCTCCATCATCCATCTCCTGGGTCTCTAGCTGATCATCTCCATCACTCTCTCTCTCTCTCTCTCTCTCTCTCTCTCTCTCCTCCTCAAAGACCTTAATGAATTGGGCCTTTCCCTTTCTTGTGTAATCATGTCACGGGGCCCATGATGAATGGAAATTGAAACAAAGTTTCTTTCACCTTAGCTCATCCCTAAGCTCTCATGAAATAAACAAATTTTCAGCCATCTCTTGTCTTTGTGGTGGCCCCTTCAGCTGGAAACCATCAGGTCTAGATGGGGGTCCTCTCTACTGAACTCAAGGTGGAAACCTTGGCTTCGAAGTGGCTAACTCCAAATCTTGGGCTCTCCTAATGGCATCATGTAGTGAATAAGGCTCGAATTCCTTCACAAACCCTACTAGTGAATCTATTAGCCATGTTATAAAAAGATAATTCAACCTCACCTCAGAAACATTAGCAACCATCACTGACAACCACTGAAAATATGTAATGTACCCATCCAAGGATCATGTCTATCTCAAATGAGTCAACTCTCTAAAGAATCTTTTAGGATCCCACCTGTCAAACCTACCCACCAAGTATCTCCGTAAAATATACATAAGTGGTAATATGTGTGTGTTCCTATGTGACAAGGCCATGATTCTGTCAATCATATGCATCTCCCTCAAGATGTAGGATTGCAAATTTTATTGCATCCTCTTTGCGCATGGGATTCAAGTCAAAGTAATTTTTAACTTTTGAATCCATGATTATGTGGTACACTTCTTGGATCCGTCGAAGTGTGGAACTGAAATCTACCCCAATCACCTCTGTATCTTGGGAAAATGAGGGTAATGATCATGCTTGGGCCATTTACCGATCTTCATCCTACAATACTTTAGGAAAGGCATATTAGCTTTGAGCCCTTCACTCAAGGATTCCTACTTCTCCCAAAAATTCTCATCAACAATATCCCCTTATTTCCCTACAAGTGCCACTTCCATATCTTTTAGGAAAACCGGTTCATGAATGCTCAACTGTGTTTTGGGATTAAGGAGTGTGCTTCCCGATCTACCATTTTCATCTCTATGAGTCTCATAGCTTGGAATTACTATTTTCACCTCTTTCCATATCGTTCCCAAGGCCACCCCGTGATAATATCTCTGTGAGTCTACTCAAGTAGAGTTTTGTATTCTCTTTTTGTTTCACCATATTTATAAATATCTTCTTCATAAACTCCTCATTCAATTTTTCCCTTGATTTTCCATCTTTATCCACCATATCTGGAACTTCTTTCTTGGGTGTATTCCTCCTGGAGTAAACCTTCATACACTACCCAATAGGTTGCGAAAAGACCACTTTGATACCACTTTGAAATATCCCTTTTCTAGATTTATTTTATATTCAATATTTCCAACCAAATTTTCACAAATAACAATCTGATTTTTATGACAATAGTATATAGAAAAATATGACAACAAAGTATAGTTATGGCAGCAAGGTATAAAATCATAAAATAACCAATATCTTCACTTTTATTGAAATTAAACTAACATGCAACAACATCCAAGTAAAGTGCATCAACATCCAATGACATACAAGTAAAATGCATCAACATACCATGACATGCATCAAAATGCAATGACATGCAATAAAAAAAGTTTACACTAATAAAATAGATTATATCTCTTATCAATATGGTTGTCTTCTCTTTCTAGACTTGAAACCTGGATCCACAAGCCTATGAAACTTTGAATCCGACAAACTGATCTGAATAAACTCCACAATAACAAACTAGGGTTGGATATTTCACCACCGAAGAGTGCTCTACTAGCTACGGGTAGATCTTTCACTACCAAAGCTAGGGTTCTGCAGAAATCACCTCCACAAGCAAGGAAAGCAAGCCGAAAGCCCCAACATAAGATGGAAAAATGATCCTAAATCCTTTTTTCTCCCCAAACACCAACTTTTATAAATTTTTCCATCATAAAAGTGCCCATAAAACCCTAATATGACCCTCCTTGGAGATATGTCATGTTTTAATCATCACTTAAAATGACTTTATTTCTCCTAGGCCAAAAAAGGTCCACTTAAGTAACCCCAATGAAGAAATAGAACATTACCCCACCATTTTCACTTAAGTCATCACAAAGTACATGCATAATGCCAAAAATAACATATTAGTGAAATGTAGGTGAAAACCATACCCAACAACCATCTACGTTACGAGCCCCTTAGGTATGGCCAAGGCTAACATGAAAAACCATTTGCTAGACCATGGAGGTAGGAATAGGGACATTACAATCCTTAGGTTTCCCTGTTCCAATGATGCCAAGATAATGGGATATAGATGGATAAAATGCAAATGTGTGAGATGTAATTCAGAACTTTCCCTTCCTATGTAATGTATGTAGAGTAATCAACCCAAAAATGCAGTCCCTTTAATATCATGTAGATAACATATCCCTTTAGAATTTCCCACCCTTAAAATGGTATCTATGTTGTGTATATATAGGGATATCTTGTTTGAATTTTGACACTAGTGACACGACATGTCGACTAGGACCTCGGGATAGGAATAAGAAAATTGAAAAGGATGACTAAAAATGTAAAAATGTGAACAAGAACAAAGAGGACAAGAGCACCCAAAGTGGATAGGAGCACCCGGGCACTATTTTCCGAGTTGGTGCTAGTGTCATGAGATAACTAAAGAAAAATGTGAAAATATCGATAGACATGGATCCTTGTGACCTAACTAGAACTAGGTGCACATGTGACACATGTGTGAGAGGCATTAGAAACAATCAAAACAAGTAGATGGACTAGGAGTGTATCACCGGTGAATACTTTTCTTACTTAAGATCCATACATATAACAACATACTTGGAGGTATAGTAAAATAGTAATATGTGCATGATTTTGTGTGTACAACTTTAAGAACTCCTTATGCTTATTTAAGGAGGTCATTTGGGCATTAATGATTCATGTTTTGGTTATTATTCTTCTTTTGGTGAAATTTGGCTAGTTTAGCCCTTTTACTCCCTCTCTCAAGGATGAAACCCCTTGGGTTGAGGATCTCTTCCAAGGATGAAAACCCTTGGTGGGGAAAACTTGTGAAGGATGAAAACCCTTCATAAGGTTTTTGATATGCAAGCTAGTTGGAAAAGGAATAAAGTATCTTTCTCTTGCAAGTGTTGTCTCTTTGGTGCAAAATATATTTTATTTCAAGTGGAGTGACCTACATTGGTGTGGTAAATTGGTATGTGTGGTGATTCTTTGGCAAATCTAAAGTTGTCTTCTTGTTCTTTATATTTTATAACACCAATATCTTAAGTTTCGTGAATTTTGGAGCTTCCAATGTTGAGTTATGAATTTTTAAAATAACGTTGCAGACAAGGGTTTATTTGAAATTCATATCTCCAGATTTTAAGCATTAAAAATCAATTTTCTTACATGAGATGATTTTTGGTGATATCTAATAATTTATAGAATTAAATAGAGATAATTCAAAAGGTTTTGAAGGCATTTAAGTTGGTTGAAAACCCCAAATTAGGTCACTACCCTAGGAAGGGTTTAGAAATCATTTTATACAAGGTTTATAACAATAGTGTCTCAAATTTGATTTGAGATATTTTATCCATTTCCTAATGTCCCCAAAAAGAGACCTTACAAGGGTATCATAGATCTTTCATCCCATTCCATGAAGCATGGAAGATAATATCGATATTTAGTACTACCAAAGGAGGGAAAAGAAGAAGACAATAGAGTCTCAAGAAGAAAAATTGGAGACGATTATGAAAAAAAAGAAGGAATGATGGAGGCATTGAGTCAAACTACCCTATCCATCCAAAAGATATAAGGTGGTGGTTCATCCAAAAGGAAGATTAATCCTACATACCCCATGAATCAAAGGATAAAATTCATTTTACAAGGACCTATAAACCTCAATTCATGGCTAAGGAGGATGTCACTCTACAAAGGAGCCCTAGACAAGCTCATGGCTACATCACATTGCTTGAATAATACTAAGAAATTCTCAAGGAGTTTATTTTTTTATTATTGGTAAATAGTTTTTTGAAAGGGACTATACCCTTATACAAGAAGGCTCAAAAGCCAAATTTAGAAATTCTAACATAACAAAATGATCAAGATCGGGATAAAGTAAGAACGCCAAAGAACATAAAATAATCTACCTAGAATAAAACCAAAACCAACAACGCATCGACATTAAAACAAATGATACACAACAACCAAAATACATCATAAAAACAATGCCAAAGTAGAAAATCAAGTTGTTGTTTGGTAGGGAACATTGAACAGGAAAAGAGAATAGAATCAACTAGGTGGAGTAGTGTTATTCTTGGAATATATATATATATATATATATATATATATATATATATATTCACATACTGTTACCCATCCTGCTAAATCCTCCTTGATTGGAAGAGTGACCTTAATAGAAGGAGCATTTTCCTTATCTGTATTTATCCCAACCGAGACAACAATGATTTTATTCTCGTATAGATATTTTCCTTGGCTGCATTGACTCCAACTAGAAAACATTTTTGTTATCCTCGAGATAAAATTTTTGCATTTTCCTTCATCACTAACAACAAGAATTTCAGAAAGAGGGATTTTGGAACATATTTTGATTTAGCTTTTGAATCTACACTTAAATCAAGATCCTCTTTGGCTTCGAAAACCAGGTGTTCTGGGAGGGCATCTTTTGACCAGTTGTGTCTCTCATGTTAGTGCTTTGTCATCCCAAAATTATTAGAGGTGTGACCTAAACAGAAACATCTCCTACATCTAAATGGTAGGCCTTCATAGTCTAAAGGTTATGGCCAATTTCTTCTTTGCACTCCAAGATAAATGGTTGTGGGAATGTTCTTAGAGGTGTTGATTTGTACCAAGATCCTAACATAAGTAGTGTGGGTGTAATCGTAGTTTGAGAATCTATATAAATTATGGTTCCCAAGGTGTTGCCAATAGATATCAAACAATCACGACTCCAAAATTGCAAGGGTAAATGGGGTAGCTTGATCCATACGGGTTTGCAGGAAAATGATTCAGTGAGTGGGTTAAAGGATGGGAACTAGGGTTTAATGATCAAGTACTTAGATTGGCAGACCCAAAGCTTGGAAGCAATGGTGTTTCTATCCGCTATTGAAGAAAAATCCACAATGAAAATACCTTTAGCACAAGGATACAAATCTAACCTTCCTTCCATAATTAGAGTCCAGTGCTTGGAGATCCAAGCATGAAGAGTAGGAAGGCTGGGCCATAGTCCCCTAAATCTGCAGATTAACGCGTGTTCCTTGTAGTAGTTTTCAGAGGAGATGACCTCTTCCCCAAATGTAATGCATGGGGTATGATGAGGCCA
Organism: Taxus wallichiana var. yunnanensis; assembly: GCA_018340775.1. Classification (NCBI taxonomy): domain Eukaryota; kingdom Viridiplantae; phylum Streptophyta; class Pinopsida; order Cupressales; family Taxaceae; genus Taxus; species Taxus wallichiana. The sequence continues at coordinate 147,425,835 of CM031244.1, read as the reverse complement.
TAAATTGGCCATAAATTAAAATTATTTTTTCCTTCTAAGTTACCTTTGAAAGTGGATTTAAATGTAATCTAGGAACTTATAGTTTTCTTAAGATAGAATATAGGATATATATCTTTTTCATTCTTTAGAAATATTTTGTTATCTATTTTGTTGACTAATCCTATTGATTATTTGGGAAAAGATGCAAAGTCTTGTGTATGCAGACCATAAAGGAAAGATAATGCTAGTTTTGGGAAAAAGTGGAATTGATAATGAATAGTACATTTAAATTCAAATATGATTTCATATTCAGATTCCTCTAAAAAATTATGCAATTTCAAAAATAATCATCTCAATCCGAGATCACATGCAAAAGTTATAGTTGTTTTAAGTTAGCTCCGAACTCACAGATTTAGTTCTGGAACTTGAAAATTTATTTCTAGAACTCATAGGTTTAGTTCTAGAACTCACTGATTTAGTTTCAAAACTCATAGATTTAGTTCCAAAACTTTCAGATTTAGTTTCGGAACTCATAAGTTTAGTTCCAAAACTTGCATCAATCAAATAAAATTTAGTTTTAGAACTTGCAATTTGTATATTTATATTTTCAAGAAATTAAAATAGTAGAAAAATATGCAAGGTGTAAAATTACATTTAGTTCTAGAACTTTCAATTCATATAAAAGTACATTTAGTTCCGGAACTTGCATAAAAAGAATGACAACGTTAGCTCCGGAACCTGCATCAACAAAATGATAGTTTTTGAGAAATAGTGAAAAATTAGAGAATCCAATGGGAAATATGAGAAAGGTTTTTGTTTGTAGAAATGTTTTTAACAAAATCCTCATTCATATTTTCTAAAGTTTTACCAATAAAGAGAAATCTAACTTTTAGTGAGTGTAGTCACATGTGGAAAAAGTGTATCGACGAGCACTAAAAGTTTCATAAAAACATAAATAGAAAATTCAAACAGAAAATATGAGAGAGGTTTTTATGAGAGAGGTTTTGATCATAGAAATGTTCTTAAAAAATCATCATTCATATTTTCTAAAGGTTTTACCAATAAAGAAAAATCTAACTTTTATTGAGCTACGATCAGTAGAAAAGTGTATCGATGAGCACTATAAGTTCCATAAACGAAAGAAAAATCAAACAGAAATCTGAGAGAGGTTTTTGTTCATAGCAATGTATTTAAAAAAATATCATTTATATTTATAAAATGTTTTACCAATGAAGATAAATCTAACTATTAGTGAACTGCAGTCTGAGGAAAAAGTGTATTAGACAAACGTCAAAAATTCCACAATCAAAAACAACAAATTCAAATGGAAAATCCGAGAAAGGTATTTAGTAAAAATAATCTTTTGAGGAAAAAACCTCCTTCCAATAATGTAGGATAATAAATTCATTATTATTATTGTTACCAAAAAGCAAGGAGAAGATTTGGGAGCAAATCTTCCTAAAATAAATAAGATAAGATTTGACTCCAATAATATATTTCTCTCCATATTTTGTGGAGATGGAGATCTTTGTTGTTAGGATTGGAATAAAAATAAGATCATATTGTATTTCCTAAAATAAGTACTTATTTGGATGGATGAATTATAAATGCAACCTTCCACACTGAGATATGTAATTCTTTTCTCCCAAGAAATAAAGATATGTTCTTTCTTTCCAATCTTTTGAAGTAAAGTTATTATGCAAATTCTAAATTAAAAGTATGAATTAAGTCCTCTTCCAAGGAATGATCTGACCACTCATTCTAAGGAAGATGGATCTATGTGTTAATATTTATTTATTTATTTATGTAGTTTTCCTTTTGTTGTAAATTTCTATTTTTTTATGTTATGTAATTTCTTTTGTGAACTGCGGTGTCCTTTTGTCTTTCCTTTATTTTCAATTCAGTAATTTCCTTTATGTAAGAGTGGTTACATTTTATGTAAGTGTGTTTTCCTTTATGCAAGCATGCCTTTATATTCCTACAAGTTTGATTTTCTTTATGTAAGTGTGTGTTTACATTTATGTAAGTATGCCTTTAAATTTTTGTGTGTGTGATTTATTTTATGCAAGTTTGGATTGTGTTTAAAGGATCTGTTTTCCAAGATCTTCTTCTCTTAATATATACATCATTTAGACATCAACCCGGATTGACATTATTAATGAAGAGGATTGATGACCCTCATCAAGGTAATGTTTGCAAGTTTTATGGGGGAACCTCTGCCATTTAATTCATCTTTGAAAGAAGGTAAAGCCATAGTAGAGGTACCCTTATTAGTCCCAGCAAGTGCTATAAGTTCTTATTCTTATTACCACCATTTCCCTTACAAAGCAGTGATCTCTGGTTTTGGAGAGTCAAGATGACCTCCACTTTTGTCCTGGTTTGCAGCAAAGGCAAGACCGATCCAAGAGAAATTTGCTTCTGCAGATTGTTGTGGATTCCTGTCTCCACCTAGCAAATTGAATTTCCTTGGCCTCCATTAAAGAGGATTTCAGATGCATATCCTTTCACCACAGAGATCTCGAGAAAATAAATCATTAGAATAGGGCTACCATTTCATTGGCCGCCTCTAACCTTCTCATGTATTTCTCCCTTATTTTTCTATTAGCCTAGGGAACCAGAGCTAGCACCACCCGAGCCCTAGTTTTTGATGGCCATCACTAGCGAGGATAACATTAGCATTTCTTGGTTAAGATGAGCCACCTCCATCGATTCCATTAGGGTTTGATTAGCAATCATAGAAGGCATCATCCTGCATGAAATTTTGAGGGAGTTTTAGGAGGAAATGTCTCTCACATGTTTTTTCAAATTAAGGATGGAAGAAAAAAATACCCAAAAAGAACCCTCTTGCCAAAAGGAGAGGTGAAACATAAACCGGGAAAGATGAATCTTCCTACTTTTGATGGATCTACAAAGGGATCAACTACGACATAGATCCAAATGCTTGACATTATACATAGAGAATGGATTGAAGGTAGAGGTTTCTTAAGATCCCATGGAAAAATTTGGAGCTCTAATATTTACACACATGCTAGTAACAAATGAGATTTGCGTCTTGAAGGAAATGGAGCCATGAAAGAGGTGGAATTATCCCTTACTCCTATTATTTTTTTGGAGAGACAACATCATGAGGTAGTTATTGATAATTGTTTGATTAATATTATGATGTTTCGACATGTAATGAATCTAGGGTTAAAAATAAGAATTAGGAGAAAGAAGGGGAAGATAAAGGGATGATTGAAAACTAATTTCCAAATAGACATGATGAAAATAAGCTTATTGGTCTATTTAGAACAACAATCCCTAAAGAGCATAATGATGAGGGATTAGACATTGGTAAGAGTTACGACAACATTCCAAGCACACATAAACAAGGTATGGAGATAGAGCACCCCTACAAGAAACTTCCAAGTCATGCATGCATCAACAAAAAGGTTACTTTATGCTTAAGGACCAAAATGGGGTTGATAAGTGTTATCCAAATTTTTTTCTTTCTTGTTCAAGTTAATTAGCTAGTACTAAAGAAAATTAAATAACTCTAAAATACAAAGGTTTAAGGTACCTTGAAGTATGATGGATGCAAATGGACCGGCGTAAAGTAGATGACCTCGTGGCAATTTTGATGAACCTAAAAAATAAGGATAACTAAGAGAGAAAATGTATTATATAGTAGATGAGGGTTTCCCAATGAAGTTGGTTCCAAGAAGCGTTAACTTCCTTATGTAGATTTCAACCCCTGTGTTTGATAAAAGATGATAAAATAAATGAAAGAAATAAGTAACATGTAGAAATTGAAGCTAAACAGAATCTAAAATTTTAAAAAAGGAGGAAAAGTGTTGATTTTAACATGATAAAAATTACCTCATTGGGTTGACAATGACCTAGGTTACGAGATGGCGAGTCGTCAATGGTGACTTAAGAAAATGGATCTAGACAACAAGCTAGAAATGTAGATTTGTAATTATCTAAATGCAAATAAGGTGATCACAAAAGATCCGAGAACACTCGGAAGTAACTTGTAGAAGGAAAATTGAGATAAAAAATAGAGAGGATGGCATAAAACATGGATTAAGATAGATTGGATGAAAAAAATATTTGAGTGATAATGCGACTAGGTCAAGTTAGTGGCGACTAGAATATAGACGGAATAATTTGGGGTGAAAAGAATCGGGATGAAAAATCTAAGAATTGGAAACAATAACAGAATAAAAGTAGACATTGAGAGGGATCTGGAAATAGGAAGTATGATGATGCGAGATATGGTTCGGACCACCTAGGTGGAGTGACAATGACTTGACAAAGCAGTGTCAAACAAAAGTCGAGGGTGGTGAGATGAATGGGAGGAAACTTACAAGTATACCGATTTGAAGAACAGGCCAAGGATGGAATTTTGACATTAGTTGAACCTACAAGACATTAGATTATAATAGATAATAATAACAATAATATATAATAGCATGAAATAACACATAATCAAAATAAACCTCCCAAAGTCTCCATAAGTGATGAAAGAAAAGATTTAATGGACTCCAAGAGGGTTGACACAACTGCAAGGATGCTCAAATTTTAAAATATTTTTTCACATCGCAAGAAAGATCAGGTTGTGTCTCCTTTTGGAAGGGGGTGAAATCAGTCATATAGGGTTGACAAAAACCTAACTAGGTCACCGCTAACTATGCGCAACCATTCCTTAGAGTGGTGAATGATTGATTTATTCGAGATATAGGGATTTTAGGGATTGTGATAAGTTCTTTAAAGCATGTAGGCGGGTAAGGGTTTCCTAGGGAATTTTCATCAGTAGGTAGAAGATAAATATGGGTTAGATAAAAGCTAGAAAAAGCATATGGATGTGGATTTAGGTGGTTAGGTATAAAAGCATCCTAAAAAGAAAGATAATTAAATATAATTATCTAATGGAGATTAATTAAGGTAATTAATGAAGATTAATTACAAATTAAAATTTTTAGGCTAATAGATGGGAATTTAAATAAAATAAATGAATTAAATTAAAATGGGTCTAGATAGGACCATGGTGAAAGATGCGCATGCGAGAAATCGAGGGTATCGATACCAAATTTTGGTGTCTACATTTGCCCCTTTTTTATCATGTGGTTTGAACTAGCAAGCCATGAGACAAAAATAATGAGAGATAAAGAGTAGGATGAAGACTAACAAAAGGTTGATGATGAGCTCCCCCTCAAACAAGGGATCAATAATGCAAAGGGGAATCGATGACAAGTTTGAAAGAGGTAGATGTTGAAGGGTGGGTGGGAGAAGAAAATGTGTAAAATGATAAGGCAAGGCAAGATGCCCTCGACAAGAAGGATTTAAACAATAATAGAACCTATGGATGTGATTCTGATATCACGTCAGTAGGGCATACAGGATGGTCTCAATGGAGATGGAAGAAATGGTCTATGGACTAATGAGTGGGTGAAACTCACTACAAAATGGAGGGAATCCAATAGGAAACCTCTCAAATAGATGTGAACTATGAGGACCAATGGGTCATATGCAGAAATCAAACTATACACAACCAAATGCGAAAATAATGTGAAATCCTTCATATGTGAGTAATCCCTTTAAAAAAGGTATGAGTCCACAAAGGATGAAGATGGGAGTAATGGTGCCCTTGCGAAGGGAAAAATCATGGCCTAAAATGAAAAAAAAAAAAAAAAGTGATGAAATAAAATTCCCCAAGGGGGAATAAATATGGCCACAAAGGTGGACTTTGAGAGAAAACATGATTAAATATATGATTCCCTAGAAAAGGACACACAATCGAGCAGGGAAAGCCAAAATAAGAGCTACTAAGGTGAGTCGGTGATGACTAAGGCCGATCGAAGGTAACCCAAGGGGGTAGATGACGACTTGGTGTCAGCGGATATATAAGCCCGAGGGTCAGTTGATGATGCTCATTTTCACACATGCAATTGATGATCAAGAGTAGAGAGATAAAAAAAATATACAGAGATGGAAGTCAGTAGGATAAGCCAAGAAATGCCAGAGGGTGTGTAGGATGGTGAGTAATGAAACCCACACTTGTGTTTTAATTTATTTTATGTTTTTTTTTACATTTTTTAGAAAAATGGATGACACTGTGGGTAGTCGGCATTGACCCGAAAGGTCACCGTCGACCCATCCCTAATAGGGAATAATCAGCCCATGGACATGTAAACCTAATATGGATTGGATTTGATTGGTAAAATATATTAATGATTTTTATTTTATATGTTGTTTAATGATGAAGGGATATGATGTTGAATTTATTGATTTATGAGTGCAATCCCAAGAGACCTTATATCTGAGAGACCGAGTCTTGGCTCTATATGAGAATATGAGAGGATATGTGATCGATTTATAAGTGGGATAACTTGAAAGCCATGGGATTATTAGGATTAAGACATTATCAGTGGATCACATGGGATGTGGGTTTGTGATAGCTTTAGTTGATAGATGGGACATGTAAACATGCACCTTTTGGTTTTGGATGGGTGAGATCATGATCACCCTGGAGGATATATATCGCATCGTTATATTACCTATTCAGGGGGAGTAGATAGTCCCCATCACACTTAATAACAAATTTATAGTATTGACACAACTATTTGGACCCAATTCCCCCATATAAGATTATCTTGAGGGTATTTTTCATATGAGATGAAGTATGAGGCTAGAGTACCACAAAGCCAATTGATTTTTCTTATCATGATGGTGATTTAGTGTTATGAATTTCCCGAGTTAGGAGGAGCCAAGTTTTTATGGAATTTAACAGGCATTGTAGAATATATTATTGAGTATCGATAATGTTTTAATTTGGTACTACTTTACTATCACAGGTGTACCATGAGCTAGTCATGTACAGAGCAGGGAGGAGATCAGGGTTAGATGTAGTCTTCCTACTACACATTTGTTGGTCCTATGAGCATATTGTAGTAATCTGGCACCACATCTACCATGGGTCACTAGGGACCACATAGAGAACATAGTGGGGTTCTTGAGATGGCGAGACGATTAGGATCATGGAGAGAGGGGAGAGATGGGTGTGGATTGGTATGTGGATAAGTTTGTAGAGCTTGATGTGGATTAGATCAGATGGTGGCCATATTGAGGCTTCCATGGATGGCCTGGGGAAGAAAAAGAGATGGATGGGATGAGGAGGATGAGATGGGTAAAAGGCTGGAAATATGAGATGATCAAGGTTGTTCTATTTGATAGAGTGTGACAATAGTTTGGATTCGTACAAATAATTCCTAGGGAACCTATCTCATATATGCGAGAGGATATTGATAAGGAGCTACGAAGTCCTATCATGGAAGATCCATTAGAGGAAGCAACAATGACTTGGGATGATGACAATGAAATAGGATTCGGAGTGAGTTTCCCTAATTGAATGACCACAACTTGGGAAACTTGAGTAGATGGAGAGAGTGAGAATGAGGAGGAGATGGAGATTGAGGTATAGGCATATCTAAGAGGCAAAGTGGAGATGGGGATAAAGGAGATTCTTCAGAGATGGAACGATTACTTGTAGAGTTAGAGATGATGCATGTGGAGAGAGACACAATGATCTAGTCACGTAGAAGAGGGACCGAGTCACCCAAGAGAGGGACTGGCACCATAGGTAGAGGGAGTCCTATAGGTGTTGCTTTGGATATCTCGATGATGATCATAGTTTCTAAGGATATGAGTGGTGGACAGGAAAAGAATTGCATGGAGGAGGAGAGATGAAATCTCCTGACATGAATTCTATAGATCAATAAAGAGCCTTAATCAGAAAGACTAAGTATTATGATCAATACTTTTTGTGGACATTACAATATTAGGATTATGTGCGAGGTGAGTGAGTGGCGGCTGGAGCTAAGCCATCTAGAGCAGAGTAAATGTGGCTTAGTTGCATTGAGGAGAGGGTCAAGGAGGAGGTGTCAAGGTTGATAGAGATACAGAGGGACTTTCCCCACAAGGGAAAGAGTTTAGGATTTCTGATGTGAAATTTACTAGTTTTACTAACATATCTACTTTGAGAGAGGACCCTTAGAGGTCAATGATGTAATGATACACTTTATTTTGATGACATATATATGATATATGATTTTTTCATGGTTTAGTATGTGTATATTCTGTGATGTTGATTATTTGATTTATGATGATGTGATTGCATGTTTAACTTATATTTGATGATGATGGTAAAAGTATAGGATTATAGAGAATGGCGTCGAAAGTTATGAATGGAAACATCCCTAGCAATAGTATTCACGAAAGGGAGTGATCACGCCTTAACGATGGCCCAAACTAGGTTTTAGGAGGTAATTGGGTTAGCATAAGCACATAGGGTGAGATGGATAAAGAGACATTGAGCTCCTACCATGCCCTCAACATAGGAGAAAAGTTGGAATTTTACTATAAATCTAAATAACTTGCAAGACAAAACCTATCCTTTGTCATTACTCGGCATCGATAGCCTTATTTAGTTTCATCCGGTGGTTTAGGTTTGGTGTCATCTTTGGGGTAGAATAGTTCATGGCAATCCCGGTGGTGGAGAGGATTGATCCTAAGCTTTTAGCTCTAATCCCGCCTCCTTCAAGGATGTTGCCCAAGAAAAAAACCAAATGTTTCCCTATCCCACATGCATTTGTTGTTGATCCGGTGGATGAGGTACCGACCTTAAGTTTAGAAAATCTTGAGATTGAGGCCTATCTATAATACTTTTCCCATCTTGTGATCATTGGTATATTTAATGGGTTGTAGAATCGGCTTCCTCGACCTTATCTCAAGTAGGTTTCAAAAACTAGTCCAAAAACTATGAAATCTCCTTCTGCTCCAAGGGATTCTTTGTGGTGCATTTCTAGCAGGTGGATGATTATCAGAAATGTTTATCCAACTGTTCATGGTTTAGGGGTAATGTAGGATTTTTTCTCACACTTTGGTTCCTCGAGTTTGATCTGAACTCTTTATCTATCTCAAAAATTCTAGTGTGGGTTTAGTTACCTAACCTTACTCTACATTTTTGCATGCTCTTGAGGATATAGGTAATGCTTTTAGTAAATTCTTAAAGGTAGATCATGCCAAGGCAACAGCGGGACTCCAGACATATGTGAGATTTTGCACGAGATTGATCTAAGTAAATGATTTCCCAATAAGATACTACTGAAACTTGGGAACCTCTATCATGTTCAATCTTAAGATTATGAGAATACAACCTTTTGGTATCATCATATTTGCAGGGTTCTATGCCATTTTCAGGAATCTTTCCCGTAAGGCCAAAAGAAAAATCCTAAAATGAGAAAGAATTTTTCATCTTAAGGTGGTGAGGATAAAACCTCTTGGGCTCAAGTGGTGAAACCGTTCGTAAGGAATATCCAATATTTCCTTGATAGAAATCTCCAGAGAAAAGTTCGATCGATCCGATATGGCCGTAGTGGGGTCATGTGATCGAGGTGGGTGGTGTAAAGAGAGGCCATGTATCCGATAATTATGAAAAATCCAATTCAAACCAAGAGGGATCCTTTTGGTAGTTTTGTGTCCCCTTTGGGATCAAATAATCTCATTTCGGTGACGGCCTCTTATCCCGGTCGGTGGCAAGAGGTTAGAAAGAAAAAATTAAAAAATGGGAACTTTGCAAATATGTTGGATTACTATCACTTGCTTGAAATGAATTGTCAAATGGGTTTTCTTTGGTTATGTTTGGTTTTTTTCTTGAAGTATTGGGGTCGATTTTCTTGGCCCTTCTTGTTTGATGATGGTTATGATAATAATATGTTCTATATTGATGATGGTGGTGATTGCGTGTTTACTTTGGATTTTATAATTATTATGAATGCATATGCATGGTTGGATGGTTAATATATAATGTAGGATGTTTAAAAATAGATTTTTAATGATGCAATTAAATCTGATATGGAAGGAAGATAATATGTAGATAAGTTAAATAAACTGAATGTTGTGATAATAATACAAGGAGGAAATAAAGATAGATAGGTTGAACTAGAATAGAAGCATGACTTGACAATTATCAACCTATAGGTATGAACATAGCTACATCATATCAAGGAATGTGTGAGGAAAGGATGACTCCAATCACATTGGAGATAAAAAAAGGGGATCTAAGTAACACACGACACATACGACCAAACTAGATGTTATCATATAGCCAACAATAGTTAGTTATACCAAAGATCATAAATAAACATAAATGGAATGAACTCATAATCCTAATGTTGACATGAAAAAGGTGTTTGTGATATAACTTGTATATGGGAAGAGGTTCATCCATAAGTGATGTTCCCTAAATCTATTCCCCATCCGAGGGAAGGGGAAAGAGAAAACTAATCTATGCAGGAAGTTTACAAGAAGAAATTTTATCAATGTGAGAAGATTTCTTAGGATGTTGATAAAATAGAAGGTTGATCAATGCGGGAATCCTTCGATGCCATAGTACAAAAGAGTAGTCATCCTTCGAGGGTATGGTCTACTTTATACATGATAGTCACACTTCGAGGGATCGGTCTATTGATTTTGATTTCTTTTGATATTTTTTATTTATTTATTGACATGAATAACTGTCCTTTGAGGGAGTGTTCTTTTTTGATAAATTTTATTTTTTATAAGAGCATCCATGAATTTTGATGTTTAACATGGGGAGAGTTAGGAATAGAATAGTAGACCACTTAGAAGGGGACAATGAATGTATAAGAGACAGTCATGGACCCTTAGCATGGTTCCAATAGGAAGTTAAGAGGGTGATGGATGTAATGATAGTGGAGTTATCACCGAGAAGAGAGAACCTATCCATAACGGAAATGTTATGGAAATATCCATGGTGCCCATATTTAAGGTCATGCCAAGGAAAGTAATGATAAAATACATACTTCCAAACCATTACAATGATACATGGAAGAGGCTAATGATGGAGGAATGATCTAAGGATATGATTGAGTACTCACTGGTAGACATGCTAATAATATGATGGTCACAAGCGCAAGGCCTTAAGTGGTTACACTTCCGGTTTACAATCAAGGGAGGCCAAACAATAGGTTCCCAACCCATACTTATGTGTGATAATACATGGTCCAATCTAATTGGGGAAAAAATATCCACATTGGATCCTTTCTAGAGTAGTAACATTATTATTTTCTCTAAGGATAACGTATTTAACATTAAAGTCACACTCTTTGAGGTGCTTGTTGTAAGCATGCTTTACACGTTCTTGATAAAAATTATGATGCTCAAGAGCAAGAAGGTGACATTTGTCTAAAAACTCAAGCTGTCCTAGATACTCCTAGAGATAATCTTCATCAAAGATGAAGTCATGAAGAGACACATGTAATGATGTTATTTAAACTTCGAGAGGAAGAACGAATTCAGATTCGTACACAAGTGAAAATGGAGTAACACCTGTAAAAGTGTAGATGATAGTGCGATAAGCCCAAAGAGTGAAAGGGAGATGAAGATTCCAACTACGAACTAACTGATCAATATTTTTTTCAAGAATGTTATGAAGAGTCTTATTAGTGGCTTCAACTTCACCGTTAGCTTGAGGATAATATGGAGAAGAGAAACTAAGTTGATATTGAATGAGTCACAAATTTTCTTAAGATATTTATTTTTAAATAACTTTTCATTGTCCATGATGAGTTTATGAGGAACACCAAAACAAAAATGATATGCTCGTAGATAAAGTTAGCAATTGGACCATATTTAGTTGAGGTGAAAGGAATTGCTTCCACCCACTTGGTGAAGTATTCATCTGTAGTGATGATAGAATGATGTTATTGTAAAGATAGAGGATTGATAATACCAATGAGATCAATACCCCATTGTGAGAAGGGCCAAAGATCCTGAGTCGGCTGCAAATCTTGACTAGGAATGTGAATAATATTAGAATACTACTGGTATTTTACATATTTCTTAACATATTGGCAACAATCATGATTGAGAGAAGGCCAATAATAAAAAGACGAAGAACGCACTTAGAAATGACCCATCCACTAAAATGTCTACCACATATATTTTCATGAACTTTTTGGATAGCATGAGATGATTCATGAGATTTAAGGCATCGAAAGATAATGCCATCAAATCCACTCTTATAAAGAATTATGCCAAGGATAACATAGCAGCTAGCATGCTTTGAAGGAAATACCTCATAGTGTTCTTAGATAGATTAGAGGGAGTTATGGATTTGGATAGATAATCAAAATTTTGGGAATACCAAAAATCCAATGAACTAGATTCAATGAGATTAACGTGAGGTAGGTCATGGAATGGTTAATCACTATGATGAACAACAACAGAAAGTTTGGATTCTTTTTTCCATGGGATGAGAGTTATGAGGATGCCATCATATCAATGAAATGATTGGATGATCGAGGAACAATTTGGATATTGTAAAAGTAAAAGGCCTCAAGGAGGAGAAGGATGATATCTCTATATTTTTAAGGGTATCATTTTTACATTGATATTTCTTCCTGTAACTTGTTTGATGATAAGCTCATAATCTCCATAGATGTCAAGAATTTGAACACCTAGAAAGGAAGTAGTTTCAAGACCTAAGATAAGGGCTTCATACTCTGCCATATTATTCGTGCACTCAAAATTGAGCTTGTTTGCAAGGGGAATATGAGCATCCCCAGGAGGGAAGAGAACGACTTCGGTACCTCCCCCTTGTTGGAACTTAGAACCATCAAAGAAGAGGGTCATCTTAAGGGTATCCTCCTCATGGTGAAAGTGATTGATGGATTCATCTAGAAACTGTTCATGAGGAAGATGCGTACTAGGAAGAGGGGATTTAGCTAACTGTCTCGTGATATCTTGGCCCTTAATGGATTTTTGAGAAATGAACTTGAGGTCAAACTCAATCATGAGCATGAGCCATTGAGTGATATGATCATTGTGATATGGTTTAGAATGCATCATCTTAAGAAGATGAAAAATAGTAATGACGTAAGTCTTATGGTTGAGAAGATAATGTCGAAGCTTAGAGGTGGAAAAGAAGAGATTGCAACACGAATTTTCATCTTCAAAGGTGTGTGAGTATCATATTCGTGAATGTGTGACCGATGTAATAAACAACTTTCTCATGACCTTGGTCATCAAGATGTGCTAACATATCCACTTCAAAGATGATCAATAGTGAAGATGTATAGATAAAAGGGATCCCCTCGCATGGAGGTGTAAGTACTGGTGGAGACAAATATATTGTATAAGATAATCAAAATCCTTTTGATAGTTATATCCCAATTGAAGTTCGTGTCTTTACTAAGGATGTGATGAAAGGGTTGGAAATGATCAGAGAGTTACGAGATGAAACGATATATCGATTAAAGTCGACCTTGAATACTATAGTTTTTTAAGATTAGAAGGAGGAGGTATTTTGATGATTGCTTTGATTTTTTTGAGGTCGACTTCAATGCCTCTAATAGATATGATAAAGCCAAGGAGTTTACCAGTTAACACTCTAAACACACACTTGGCTAGATTGAGACAAAGGAAAAAATGAGTGAGGTTCTCAAAAAGGACTTCAAGAATGGAAATATGGTCGTCGAGATATTTAGATTTACCTAAAATATCATCAACTTAATCTTCTATGGTTTTTTTATGAGATAATGAAAGATGCAAGTCATAGCCCACTGATAGATAGATCCAACATTTTTCAAACCAAAGTGAATGAAATAGAAGAAAAAGGTTCCCAAGGAGTGATGAAAGAGGTATTATGTTGGTCTTCTAGTGCAATAAGAATTTGATTATAACCATAAAAAATATTCCATAAGAGAAAGCATCTCATGACCTGTGGTAAGATCCACAAGTTGATCGATGTTGGGAAGAGGGAAGTCATCTTTAGGGAAAGTGAGATTAAGATCTCAAAATTTGGTGCATATACAAAGCTTTCCAGTCACTTTAGTGACATGTACGATGTTAGAAACCCATTGGGGATAGTCAATGGGGATGATGAAGTTGGCAAAAAGAAGACATTGCAACTCCTCTTTGACAAGGAGGAAACTTGAGGGTGCATGTGGTGAAGCTTTTTGCTTAGCCGTATTTGCATTAGGAAAGGTGATGATATTATGGATGAAGAAAGAAGGGTCAATACCTAGCATGTTTGAATATGACCATGTGGATGTCTAGCTATGAAAAGAGAGGAATGTAGTGAAATATTCAAGCTCTCGTGGATCAATATATTGACCCTTTTGAGGATGCAAATCTCCTAGGGAGTATTGATATTGATGTCGATGGTGGATTCATTGAGAAGAGTGGATGTGTTAGATGGTAAGGTCTTATAAATATAATAATCCTCTACCCCCATGTGGAAAAGAATGGTTTTTTTGTCAGTACATTGAATAATTTTGATGGTATTAGAGTCTTCTTCTATCATCTCCAGATGGCAGAGGGGAAGAAACCTTGTCTTATTTTCACGTTGATAAGTGATCACTTCTAAGGTGATGGTGGAGACTAAAAATGAATCCAAAGGAAATAGACATGGTGACATCCGTATCCATGGACTCATGGGATGGTGAAGATGGAGAAGGCATGTCCATGCACATCTCATATGGTGGGATGGGGTCAACAGAGCTACTCCCGATAGCCTAACCCTAACTTTTCATGAGGCTTACGACACTCGATTGATAATAAGGCCATGTGGCCCATCCTCATAATGTCCCATCTCAAAAATCTTCCATGCACAATGGTGGAGATAAGTGTGGGTGAAGGATGGTTTTTTAAGGAATACAAAACAACTGGTATAATGTTTGGCATGTGGATGATCAATGATGTGACAAGAAGGGGTGTCGAAACCTCCATAGATGAGGTTGGTTCAAGATGTGGTGGGACGAAAGGAATGACATCCCCAATATCAGGTTGATAAATTAGATCTTGTTTAGGTTTATTGAGATGGTGAGGAGTGGGCAAGGTTTTGAGTGTAAGAATATGATCCTCCCCTAGCATAAGTTTTTCCATGATTTTATTTAGGGAGTCATCGTTAAGAAGTTTGGATGAAGAAATAAATGAACTAGTTGAAGGTGCAAATGAATCATTCTTGGGAATTATGACATCATTGGGTTGATAGGTCATGTTGTACATTATGAATGGAGGAGATTCCATAGGAAGTGTCAAGATATTTCCCTCATGCTCATATTTAAGACATCGATGAAGTGTAGAGAGGATAAAATGCATAACGTGGATCCAAGGTCATCTAAGGAGAACATTATATTGAAATTATCCTTATATGATGTATAATACCTCATGGAGGAGCTTCTCACAAATGTGGATAGGAATAAAAACCATTTCCAAGGAGAGATAAATAGCATCATTAAAGGAAAAAAGTATCACGGTTGTTTAGGTGACGATGGATTTTGGGATCTTTAGATGATAGAAGGTATGTGATAAGATGATGTTAATTCTTGACCCATTATCAATCATGGATCATCAAATGAAAGTTTCATTGATCATAACCATGATGAAAAGTGGAAGGTCATTTTATTCTAGTGTGATGTTAGGAATCTTATTATCATTGAATGAGATAGAAACAGAAGCTGTAAGTGCTTCTACGAGAGATGCAAAGGGATGAGCCTCGTCACTAGATGTTGGAACACTCTTCAAGGCTTTAGTGAGAGCCTCTCTATGGTCTGGAAATATTTGGATGAGCTTGTAAAGCGACATTTTTACTAGGGTTTGATGAATTTGTTTGATGATAATTTTTTTAATAGGCCAAGGGGTAGCTAAGATAGAAACTTTAGGTTTCGATGATGAGGTGAAATCCTTAGGAGGAGGAATGGTGACAAAGGTCTTGGATTTTGATTAGGATGTTGACTTAGGATCATGGGGACCGGATCGGGTGGATATCCAAACAACATTGATAAATAAAGGGGACCATCCTTGAAATAATCATCATTTATAGGTGGGATGGTCATTAAATCCCGTGAATAATGACGGGACGTTTGAGTTTTGATGGATTAGGTAGAAGGTGTAGATATTGGAATGGATGTGGAAGGAGGAGATTGGTTTTCTTTAAGAAGAAGTTCATCTTCCTCGATGATGTTGTGGAAAATGGTTTGGAGTGCTTTGCAATATTTAGTGTCATATCTAGGGGTACGATGGTAGGAAAAAATGAGGTTGGAATTGAAGTAGGATGTCTTATTATTATTTGGATCAAATGCCTTAATAGGTGGAAGCGTGATGGCAGAAATTTGAAGAAAATGTTGAAGAACCTCCACATATGATTCAACCAAAGTATTAGGAAGTTCCTTTTCTTTGTGAGATGTCTTAGTCTTGGAAGAAGAGGCATATATTTGAGATAATTTAGATGTCAAGGGTGGGGTTCGAGGTTTTGATGCTTTGGATTCATTCTTGATGATGGTTGATGTTATAGAAGAAGAAGCGTTGTATGGTTTTGGCTTGGCTTGATTGGTGGGTTGAAATTTTTTTATGAAGGGGTTGGTTATAAAAGATATGGATGTGGTCCAAATATAATGGTGTGGCATTATATTGTTTGATCTTAGTGGGGGATGTTGATTTTCTTGTGAGGATGATAAAGAGAACGTTGAGGAAATGTGCCAAGTGTTTTAGATCTTGTTTTTGAAGAAGCACCCTTGGGAGGGATGATCAAAATATCCACTAAAGGGTCTAAAGGTGGTGTTGTGGTTAATACAGGTGGAGGGAGTAGTTTTTCATGATGAATTCTAAATAAGGTGAATATTGGTTTGATGTGGGAGTGTTTGATTGTGTAGATGAGATGGGAGGATTACTTGAAGTTGCTATAAGCTGAATTGATTTCCAAAATTCTTCAAATGTTTAAAGTGATGTGGAAGGAGGAGATGATGTAGATGTGGTCACAATAATTGATGTAGTACGTGGAGGAAAAATTACAAAAAGAGGAACTGGATTGGTGCTAAAGATGGTATAATGGGTAAAGGTGGAATAGATGTGAATAAATTAGTCAATAAAATGAAGTGGATGTGATAAATTATGAAGTAGATGTAGGTGATGAATTAGATATAGGTATTGGATCAATGGTAGATGTAAAAAGAGGTGGGGATGGTTATTTCATAAATTTTTCAAGAGGTTTCAATGATATGCTTGCATGAATGGGGAAGATGTGACATACATGGAAGTAGGTGTGGATATGGGAATAAATGTCAAAGATAGATGTAGACATGAATTGTGCGGTCATGGGGATAAGTGTTAATAAGAATGTAGATTTAGGGAAATTTTCTAAAGAGGTGGATGTGATAGTTTATGAAGAAGGTGAGGTTGTTGATGGGGTAGGATCTTGATCAATGGTATGGGTAGTGTTTATTGTATGAGCATTGGGTGCTTAGGATGTAGAATAATTGGTGGCTTGACTTATTGGTGCGTGGTTGGGAATGGTTGTTTAAAGATGTCAAGTGGTTAGTTGGGAAACACATTAGGACTATCCACTTGAAGGTTGCCTTGATAAATGAGTATTTGGACTATATCTTTAAAGGTTTTACACCTCTCTATATCATCTCCTCGGACTTGGTGTTATTTACAATGTAATGATCCTCACGATACCATGTGGGTTTTGCTCTTGATTCATTAAATGGTCGAATAGGAGGAAGTGTGATAAGATTAACCACCATCAACTTGTCAAATATTGAACTATATGATTATCTAAGGGGAGTATAGTTGGGTGTTGGTCTAGGGGCTCATTTTTGAGGCCACATGCTAGAGGCAGTTTGGAATAAGACTTAATAACCATGGTGTTAGCTGCACTCTTAGATTTATCATTATGTGTAGATGGTTTAGTAAACTCAGACTTGGGTTTGTTCAATTTAATTTTAAGTTGGCCTTGTTCAAGGGCACAAGTCTCGAGTTTATGATTCATGGTGAAGGCTTCTTCGAATGTTTGAAATGTTTGGATTTGTAATGTAGAATAAATATTTTTCACAAAAGCACATGAGAAGAGTTCGATGAGTTGGTTTTGTGGAAAAGAAAATGATAGTTGGTTTATTATTCCATGCCATCATGTGACAAATTCTATAATAGAATCGTCATCAAATTTTCTGATGGCGTATAAGTCGTGAGAGTGATTTTCTATGAAATATTAATAAAAATTTCTCTAGGAACAATTGTGCAAGCTGGGTGAAGGAGAATAAGGAATGTTGGGGAATTTCATTATACCAATCTAATGTTGGACCGGCCAAAGACATAGGGAAGGTGTGAAGCATAAGATCCTGATCATGTGCAATAAGGTAACATGCATGCCTAAATTTGTGATGTTATTAGGGATATTCCTCCTTTATTAAACTTGGTAAACTTGGGAAGCTCCCAATGAGGGGGTAAGGTTTGATTGAAACCGATGAATGAATAGGCATTATATATTTGTTCATAAAATAATGTAACTTTAGGTCCCAAGGTAGCAACCTCTAGAATATCCAACCTATTCATTAAGTCATACATGGGATCACTTAATGTGATGATTGGTTGGGATTGTGATTGTGTGGCATGGAGAGTAGCTTGATAATTTGGTTGATAAGTTTGTGGATGTCTGGGTGTTTTAGGAATAGTTTTATAAGGATGTATGTAAGTCATGAGTTAAGATTGATGAGGTTTATGTAATGGTTTATGTTGCGATATGGGGATGTTATATGATTGTTTGGATTGGGTTGGTTGTTGTGGTAAATGATGAGTGGGAAAGTAGGTGTGGATAGGTTAAAATTGTTGATGAAGTGGATTAGACATCAGTATAATGTAAATCACTCATAACGGGAGGTTGGAAGAAATGACATGTATGTGTGATGTGAGAGGAAAGAAGGATTATTTTGTTCAGATATGAGATGTAATATTTGGGAAGATTGGGTAGGGACACTAGTGATGATAGTGGTCGAAGAGGTAATAGGAATGGATGTGGTAATAGTTGTGTTGATTGGAAGAAGATTGGGAGGAATGAGTGTGACTAACTAAGTGGTTTGATGAGATGGGGGATTGGTATATGATGAATCAAGCTCACGTTAGGTTGTAGAAAGATTTTTCACAATCGGGAAAAGAACTACAAGTTTTGAGGAGGGATTTTGGATGGTTTTGGGGTTTGACTGATAAGAATAAATTTGTTAAAGTGGTGGACCATGAACACGAAGCTAGTTTGAATTCCTAATAAGGTAGTCTTAAAGATATATTGGATTAGTATCAAGAACTCCTGGAACTCTAAACTACCACAAGGGAAAATAGGAGGTCCAAAAGGTTCAGATGTAGTAGATGGAGGGGTGGTTGGTTGAGATGGGATGGAATGATGATATAAGAAAAGATTCGTCTCATCTATGGTACTGGTTCGAAAAATAGGTCCTTAGTGAGAAACATTGATGAGGGGTTACGTTCCTCCGAGAAAGTAACCAAGGGCATGGATAAGACATTGGTCACGGTAGATGTTTGTTGAGATGAGATGAAAGAACTATTTGAGGAAACGTTTGGTTCCATTTTCTTGGATACCAAATGATTAACTATGGGAATGAAAAAAAAAAAAAATTTAATAACTATATCAAGCAAGTCAAGCACACAATTATTTTGTTTTTGATTTATTAAGTGTGAAAAATTTAAAAAGGATAGATAAAAAAGGTACCTAGGAAGTGGAAATCTAGGGTTGGTTTTGGGTAGTTATGGCTGAGGAGTACTCAATATACCAAAGGTACGTGAGGCTCGAGTCCTGTAGGATTTCTAATGTGGCTAGAACACCACAACAACTTCCTATTGGGTGATGAAATCACAATCACTCCATAGGGTAGGAAGATGTCTAGATGTGTAGATTAATGTGTGAATTTGGTTATGTGTGATAGAATGTGAGATGCAACCAATTAACCCCTACTTAAACTAGATGAACAAGAAAGGATGCAAAAGGTTCATTTTAAGCCAAATCCAAATGTGAAATTTTGATGAGGACAAACACACAAGAAAGGGAAAATGTGATGTAAAAAGGAGAAAATAAGACAAAAATAAGAATACCTAGAGAATAATTTTCCTTTTTATCTGATCTTTAAAGCAAGCAAAGAGTGATCCATGTAAATCCAGAAGCCTAACACAAAAAAGCAAAAGAAAAAAACTTCTACCACAATGTTAGTGGAAAATTAAAAATGAAAGAAAATGCAAGAGACTCACCTAAAAGGGTCGTACCACCGGGCATTCTAGAATGTTATCCAAATTTTTTCTTTCATGTTCAAGTTAATGAACTAGTACTAAAGAAAATTAAATAACTCCAAAATGCAAGGGTTTAAGGTACCTCAAGTATGATGGATGCAAATGGATGGGCACAAAGTAGATGACCTCATTGCGAATCTGATGAACATGCGAAACAAGGATAACTAAGAGAGAAAATGGATTAGATAGTAGATGAGGGGGTTACCCAAAAAGTTGGTTCTAAGAAGTGTTAACTTCCTTATGTGGATGTTAACCCCCGTGTTTGATAAAAGATGATAAAATAAATGAAAGGACTAATTAACATGTAGAAATTGAAGTTAAATAGAATATGAAATTATAGAAATGGATGAAAAGTGTAGATCTAAACATAAAATAAAAAGTACGTGGTTGGGTCGACTGACAAAGGTTACATAGGGAAATTTTATGAAGACCTAAGTAGATGGATCTAGATAGCAAGTTGGAAATGCAAATATGGAATCATCCGAATGCAAATGAGGTAATCATAGAAGTCTAAGGACACTAGAAATAACTTGCAAATGGAAATATAAGATAGAAAATAGAGAGGATTGTAGAAAATAGGGATTAGGATAGATTTTGCTAGGAGGAACTACCTGTGAATACAAAACAAGACCACAATAATATTATTAAACAATATATGTCAATGGAATTCCTAGCGTATGTTAGATCCGAGAAGTGACTTAATGCAAGAAATAATGTAAACCAATAATATCCTACTATAGTTGATATGATTTAGGTGTCTCATTCAAGTACAATAAGAAAATATAATCTAACAAGCTAGGTTATGATCAGATCTAGAAGTTAGACAGGTGAATAAGGTGGTTGGGACAGGTCAGGTCAAGTTTTGAGTGGTTTGGGTTATTTGGGTGAATGTTATGAGGTTTTTTTACATATAGGAAGATTTACTGAGATACAAGACCAACGCCGTCGGTATGACCATGTCGGCTGAGAGGAAACCGATGATGGTTTAGGTTAACCAACGCTCGGTAGGGTCCAAATGATAGAGACTCAATAAAGTTTGGTTTTGATGATTCTCTGTGATTACACGAGAATAGATAGAGAATGGTGAGGTTGATGATAGTGTTGGGAATACTCAGATGTCTGGAGTCGTATGGAGAGAGTGGGAGGTTGAGGTGGTGGGTAGGTGGAGGATTGAAAGGAAGGAGAGGTGATGAGATGCAAAGGAGACTAGGACTCCAAACAGAGATAAAGAAACTTGATCTAAATAAGTATGGAAAGATGCAGATCCAAATGTACTTACTTGTACTTGTAGACCTAGTGGTTGGATGGAGGTGATGGTTGATCCATGGAACTAGTGGTCAATGTGTCATGGTCATGCTTCCCAAAACGTTACCATGAATGCTTAACCTTCATATCAGTTTTGGTGCTGGTTCAGATGTCTGGATGTGCAAGAGTGCTCTGGTGCATGTGCTTGCATGCAGATCTCTCTTCTCCAAAACTTGAATAATTCTTCCAACCTCTAACAAAGGTTACCAAAGTGAATATATGGTAACCGATGATGGTTTAGGTGACCGACATCGTTTTTTTGACCAGTTGACCAATGCATCGGTTAAGGTGGGATATCCTAGGTTGCCAAAATAATAGATCTTGGCTATCTTTTTGCCAGTTCTATCCATTGTTGTGGATCCAAAATGGTATTTTCCATAGTAAGTGGGCATGTGGTGGTTAGAGGAAGAATAGGCATTTAGTGTTAGGGTTAGACTAAGTCTTAGTTAGTTATGGTAAGTAGAGATTGAGTCCTAGTTAAAAGGAAACATGCTAAGAATAGGTCTATGATGAGGTGTCTAGGTGATGTGGTGGGGTGAGGTGTCTAGGTGAGGTGGAAATTAATTTAATTAAGGTATTTATTAATGAATATTGTGAGAATGGGCATTAATTTAATTGTAGGTAATTAAATTAATATACATGTGGGGTAAAGGGGGAGTGTGACCCAAATTTGGTGTCTACATTTTCCCCTTTTTTGTCACATAGCTTGTATTGGTAAGTGATGTTGACAAAAATAGGAAGTGATTGCCCCATGTGTGGGTGAAGGTGATCCCCCTCAAACCAGGAATTGATGAGGTGTTATACGGAATCAATGAGTGGTTTGATAAATGTGTAGTTGGTGGAAGTGAAGGTAGGTGGGGAAGGGTATGAGTACTATGGGAAAGGGTGATGGTCAACTTGGGTAATAGGTAATAGGTTGGGGCAAAATTGGGTAATGGGTAATGGAAATCAAATGCACACACACATATAGATTGCAACATGGTACCAGTTGAAGAGCTTGCAAAATCTACATCATCCAAGGTCGATAGGTTTATCCAAACAAGGGTGAAGTGATTCAGGTATCCAAGGTATAGGATATGGTCCGAAACACAACGTAGGTCAAGTGTAGAACATTTAGGTATGTTCTAGTACACCAAAGGTTTGGTCGGATATAAACAACATGACAATAGGAAAGGTATGGTTGTTAGGCTAAAACAACATAGGTAACAACATCACAAGGTATAACAAGTACATAAGGTCAATGGTCACACCAAGTAGGTCAAGTCTAGGTAAATAGGTCATGGCATGGGTAAGGCCAAGGTATAGGTAAAATAACAAATCCCAAGATGCAACTAAGGAAATGTAGGGGTAGTTTGGGCTTGTATAGGTAGGGTGCAATAAGTGTGGGTGAGGTCAAAGGGTATCGGAAATGATGAGTTGAGGCCAAAATGGGAAAAATGGGTAAAAATGATAAGTAAGCAAGTAACGATGCCGGTTATAAAGTAACCGATGTTCGGTTTAGTATGACCGACATATGACCAACATCAAGTCATGGGGTAGGGTTAATAAAAAGGAAAATTCCATTTTTATGGATTCATTTAACTTTTCCAATTTGTGAAAAAATGACAGAGGAGAGGTGAGGTAAAAGTTGGAAAGATAAACGAGATGAGAGATGAGTTGAGGAGCAAGCCTGAGCTCATAGTGGTGATTGGCATTCGGTAGGTGGGTCCACAAGATCGAGTTGGAGTGATTGATTGGTTATGAGGTGGGGAGTTGATTTGGTGATGGCAGAGGTGGGAGAGGGTTCGGGTGGACCACCGATGCATAATGGCCGATGTACCACCATGCCGATGGCACACGAGATGAGGTAGGATTCATCCTCTTCTATGCATTTTTGAAATATGTTTTTTGAATTGGTTTTGGGTAAAAAAAGGGGTTTGGGTGGAAAATGTTAATTTGTATTTGTAGGTAAAAATGAATGAAATGAGGGAGGGGAGGTCCTAGATAGTGTAAATAGGGGTGGGAATGAAGGTAGGGTAGGTTTGGGTAGGGTAGATTAGGTGTTTTAGGTTGTTTTTGAGAAAAATTTTTGAAAAGTAGGGGGGGTTTTATTTTTACATCACGATAGAAAGACTATCGATCGATGGTCAAGGGTCAGGTCACGACGTCGGGGCCTTGGCCGGCATCAGTCAAGTATTAGGTGACCAATGACCATTGAAATGAAACCGATCATGTGCCGAGGAAAACTGGATGGTTTAAGGTGACTGAAGTCTGTTAGGGATGAAAAGAAGATGGGGGAAACAAGATAGGGTAGGGGGGAAGGAAAGAGTAAGGGAGGGATAAGGAAGGTATATATAGGGAAAATATGGGAAAAGGGGTAGGGTAATGGTAGGGGACAAATAATAAGAGAATAGGGATGTGAAATTGGATGGGGAAAAAGGGGTAGTCTTTAGGGTTGGGATGTGGTTAGGGTGTGGGGTAGTAAGTAGTTAGGGTCTGGGAATAGGTTGTTGGTTAAAAGGTATGTATGTGGGTATGGTCAAGGCTTAACAATGTTGTGGTTTTTTGATGCAGGCTAGGGACCAACATGATGAGGGATAAAGTACCACCTCTGTTACTAGTGGTATGATCGAGCAGTGACCATAGAGGAGTGGAGGCACATGATGATGTCATCCTGATTGGGATCCGACACTATAGGCATATAGTTCGAGATCCGAGCTTGATGGTCACACTCATCGATAGATGGGATTCAATGACCAATACATTCTCACCTACCGATGGGTGAGATCACTTCACACCCTGAGGATGTATACAGATCCTATGGCTACCTATAGTGGGAGAGAAGGTTTATTCTATTTCATTAGAGGCATCAAGGAGATGATGTTGGTGTTGGAGAGGGATGGTGGAGATGAGGTACCATAGTGTGAGCTTGAGCTATGGGGACATGTACGCGGCCCATCCTCAGGAGATGAGGTTGGTTTTCCTGATCATGGAGGTAGTGTGTTTTTTTTGTTACTAGATGCGGAGGGTGGGAGATTCCCATGAGCACTGATGGGGGTTCTCCATGACATGATGGAGGATAGGACCCATTTTTCTTGGGCACCAACATTCTTGGTGTAGTTATATAGAGAGCTATGGGCCTATGGGAGGCTACAAAGGTTTAGTTTGTGTTGTACCTTTCTTCTTCACTGTTGGGCATACAAGCACATCGTATGTGTGCATCTAGTTGGTTTGCCCCAGCCTGATGCATTCGATGTGGGCTTGGTCTCGAGTTGGTTATAGGCATTGGGTGCCTATTAGGGAGAGCAGCATGGGGTTAGGGCTACACATGATGTAGCATATTATAGGCATGTACTAGAGGGGTTATCAGGAGTTGACATCATTTGGAGGCCATATGTTGGCTTCCTTCATACAGACACATGGCCATGGAGTTAGATGAGCTACAACTACTCAGATGGATAGAGGGACATGCATGTGCTAGTGAGCACGAGATGATACCCATTGATAGGGTCGATGACAATTTTGGGCTGCCCCAGATGTGCCTCCACCATTCCCATAATACATGAGAGATGATGACATGGAGAGGCCTATGCCTCTACCACAAATGATGGTGCCGATGAGGCAGGAGGAGGAGTAGTGGACCAAATGGACCAATGATGATGATGCTAGGGTTACTATAAATACATAGTAGTGGTGGGTGGCACAACTATGGGAAGCACCACCAAGCCAGGGGTAGGCAACTAACTTAGCCACCATTACAGTTCAGAGGGACACATTACAGGGGTAGGTGGCCACCCTTTTGACACACAATGGGAGTAGTACAGGGACAGCTTACAGGTTCAGAGGCACATGTTTCCATGTTATGCACAGGTGGTAGCCTGCAGCCCAGTTACACATAGGGAAGTACCTACACAGGGTGGGGATGGTGATGGGGGATAGGTAGCCACCTTACAGTGTAGGTAGCAAGGTCTATAGGGGTCAGGTTAGTTGGCACCGCACAAGCTCATATTGGGCCCTACAGGCCCAGTCATAACACAAGCACACCCTCACAGCCCAGGGACATGGGTCCCATTTATAGGCAGCAGAAGGGGACAGGGTCCCATGGTATAGGGAGGAGGGAAGGTTCACAGGATAGGGGCTCGAGGCCATTATTAGTAGGATAGAGCTCACAGTTGCTATGAGACCTATGGCACCACCACATAGAAAATTGATGGTGAGATTCAGGATGCCCTAAATGAGGCCAGATACTATCAGGATCACTTGACTACTATCGGGATAGATGTCCCCTCCTATGTAGAGTACAGGGCACAACAGGCCTCGAGTGAGAGGATGAGATCTCACACATAGTGCAGAGAGTACATGGGGGCGGTGAGCCCAAGAGACAGGGTCAGGGTGAGGCCACTAGTTCATGAGGCCTGACCTAGCTGCAGGCTAGGTGGAGGCTGAGACCTAGACCCATAGAGGGTGGAGAGATGATGGCAGGGCATCGGATAGAGGAGAGAGGAGGAGGAGGAGATAGATGAGACCGACATGGACATCAGATGGGATGATGATTGATGTCTCTTGTATATCATCATTTTGATTTTTTTTTTTTGATATATACTAGCCTGTGTGCCGAATGATAGTGAGGTTGTACATGAGATTTTTTTTTTTGAGATATTTTTCATATACTACTGCATGTGCCAAAGATGGTGAGGTTGTATATGAGAGTTTTGAGATACTTATATTATTTTGTATCAATGTATATTTGATGGATACACATACTTTCATAGTGATATAGATGATGATATTTATTGGATGGATGATGTACTTGTGTTTTAAAATTTCTATTGTTATTTGTATATGGATGGAAACTAGGTGGATTAGGCATGGTGGAGTCAGTCGTTTAGGCATGGTGGAGTCAGTCAGTCATAGTCATTTGGGCATGGTGGAGTTAGGTCATTAGGCATGGTTAGGCATTTAGGCATGGCAGTTAGGTCAGTTAGGCATGTTTGAGTTAGGTCATTTAGGCATGGTGGAGTTAGGTTGAGTCAGGCATGTTTGAGTCAGGTCATTTAGGCATGGTGGAGTTAGGTCATTTAGGCATGGTGGAGTTAGGTCATTTAGGCATGATGGAGTCTTGTTTTTAATTTTGATTTAATTTCCAAGTTATTGGTAACATGGGAAATAAATGATGAGTTATATGTATGTTATGGTGTAAATTTCAAAATCTTTGATATTATGGAAATGTGAAATGATTGATTGATGTTTTTATGATGTGATAAAATGGTAGATATGTATGTGTGGTAAATTTCCAAGTGTTATAAAAAAATGGAAATTAATTACGGTAGAATGTTAATAGAAAAATATGTGGGAAAATGGGTTAGGGTAAAGAGTGGCCGAGCTAACCTCCAAGGGCCCCATGCCCTCGAAGTGCTACCTACATAGCCCCAATGAAAAGGGGCCTCAGGATGTAGTTCTCCCATAAGCTAGGGAAGAATATGATGAGGTAGAGGAATGGGTTGGTAGATTTCAGGCATGATTGAGTCTAGGTCATAGGCATGGTTGAGTTAGGTCACTTAGGCATGGTTGAGTTTAGGTTGGTTGGTTTATGGTTGAGTGTTTAGTTTAAAAGAGGAAATTTTTAAAATGTAGGTGTCGATGGTCTAGTCCTATATAGGGTAATCAATAAGTAATGAAGAAGGTGAATGGTAAGAGGTGGTAAAAAGAGCCACCTAATTGATAAGAACCCTAATGAGTCTATCATACCAAAGATTGGCTTATGAACATGAGACCCTAAAGGCATTGCATAATGGACTATTCTAAGGGTGAAGAAAGTCACATGATCATGAAATGTCATAGTTTATGGTAAAGTCCCTTGAGTAGATAGAAAATTAGGGTGAAAAGGAAATGAGGTGAAAATGGGTGGTTTAGCATAACTTAGTGTACGACAACATGTTTACTGGCAAGAAACCCATGATCAAAAATAGGCAAGTCCATGACAAAAAAAAGTTATCATTTTCTTCTTTTTTTTTTTTTTTGATAGACTAGATCGATGTGGGAAGTCTATATGGGATGAGTATATTATCTCCTTGAGGTCTTCATGAAGTTGATCAATGCGGGAAGCTTCTAATATTTTATTTTATTGTTTTAATGACTTTATATAGTTGTCCTTCGAGGGAGCAAGTCTATTTATAGTGGCGAGATAGAGAGAAGAGATGTCCTTTTGAGGGAGTCATCTTTTTGCTAGAAGTTTTTGACAAGGAGTTGAATCCCATTTTTTTTTGGACGTTTAAGTCATGGACAAGACTATAGAGGAAGATTAGGTTCTTGTTTAGAAGACAAAACCATAACACACAAAGGTTAACTATGAAAGAGATGGTTTCAAGTGATGAATGACCATGGGATTCCATCTTTGAAAAATGAAAAAGTATCCATGAGAATCATGCCATGAGTAGAGCCATGGTACTCATATTGAAGATAAGGTTGAAAGGTGATGGGTAATCACATGATTCTTGTTTAGTCATTGATCCTCAAAATAGGTAACATGGAAGGTGAATGGTGCTCAAGGGATGAGCGGTCAATAGATAGAAAGGTGATATAGGACTTGATTTCAACAATAAAATGGTCTAAGATGCAAGGCATTGAGGGGCTCAGGTTTGGTTTACCTTCGAGTGAAGACAAATGATAAGCACCTGATCCATAGGTATGAGTAACGATATAGGGTCCAAGCCAATTAGGAGAAAATTTTCCCATTTACTTTTTTCTTCTTTTGTTACATGTTGATTTTCCTTCAGGATGAGGTCACCACCTGAAGGTTCATTCATGGACACATTTATCATAGGCACATTTGATATGTTTTTGGTAGATTTGGAGATGATCAAGAGCATTGAGATGACGTTCATCTAACAACTCAAGTTGTGCTTAAACGGTCCTAGAAAAAGTCATCATCATTGAGCATGTCTTGTAGTGAGAGTGAGATGCAAGAGATGGAATCTGACTTCGAGAGGCAAGACAACCTCAGTACCATAGACTAGAGAGAAAGGTGTGGCAACATTCAAAGTGTGAATACTAGTGTGGTAAGCCCACAAGGTGAAAGGAATGTGTGTATGCCAATCCTTCCCAGTATCATCAACTACTTTCATAAGAATTTTGTTCAAGGTTTTATTGGTTGATTCTTCTTGGCCATTTATTTGTGGGTAATAAGGTGATGAGAAAACTGAGTTGAATGCCAAAAGCATCACAAAGCTTTCATAGGGTTTTGTTTTTTAATTGCTTTCCATTATCAATGATGAGGCGGTGAGGGACACCAAAGTGAAAATGATGTGATGGTTGATGAATTCACAAATTTTCTCAAATTTTTTGTAGAAATGAGGGGATGGATTCTACCCATTTAGTGTAGTATTCATTAGCATTTATAATCCATTGATGGCATTGTGAAGAATGAGGATTGATCTCTCCAACAAGATCCAAACCCCATTGAGAGAAAGGCCAAAGGTCTCGTGTGACCTATAAGGCATGACTAGGTGTGTGATGAAGATTAGCATGTTGTTGGCATTTCACACAATGTTTGACATAGTCACAATAGTCATGGTTTAGGGTTGGCCAATAATAGCCTAGGTGAAGAATGCATTTAGCAAAAGCTAAGCCACTAAAGTGACCTCCACAAATTCCATCATGAACTTCCTTGATGGTGTAGGGAATTTTAGAACTTGTAAGGCATCATAAGAGAATACCATCAAAGCCACATTTATAAAGAAGACCACCCATGATGACATAACAAGAGACACCTTTAAGAAAGGTGCATTTGTCCATTACGAGTGAGATCGAGGTAGAATGGAAAGGGAAAGGTAGTCTGTAAACTTCTTATACCAAAGGTCACATGGGTCAAAGCAAATGGTTCCGATGGAGTTTGACATCTCGAGATAAATAAGAGGGTGATTGCAAACCTTTGTATTGTGACAAATATTTTGGAGTCGGGAAAAGTGGGTATCTGAGAAGCCAGGTAGGCCATGGTATCCACAAATTTATTAGTAGAACGTGGGGTGGTTTGAAGTTCATAATGGTCAAAGGTAGTCAAAAGTATGTCACATGACATTTGTACTTTTGGAGTATTTCATTATACACACTGTATATACCATTGACTTGGTTTACAACTAGTTGGGAATCACCAAAGATATTAATTGATTTAACATCTAGGGAGATGGTGGTTTGAAGGCCTAATATGAGTGCTTCATATTCAACGATGTTGTTAGTGCAATCAAAATCTAGTTTGAAAGATAAAGGCATAGGTTCACCATCAAGAGGAATGAGGATAACACCTGCACCACCTCCACATTGACATTTGGAACCATCAAAGAATAAGGTCATCTGGTAAGTGGTATCATCCAAAGAGAGGGTAGCAATGGATTCATCTAGAAATCAAAGTTAGAGGGTTGATCTCTAGAAAGAGGTGTGTCTGCAAGTTGGTCAATGATGGCTGGCCTTTGATAGATTTTGATGGATGAATTTGAGGTCAAGGTCTACAAGAAGCATGAGCCAACGTGCAACACATGTTGATGTTGGTAGGGTTTGGCATACATGTAATGTAGGGGATCAATGTTAGTGATGAAAAAGGTTTTGTGGTTGAGTAGGTAATGACAAAGTTTAGTGGTGACAAAAACTAAGGCTAAGAAAAAATTTTTCAGCATGGGTGTACCTAGTTTCATAGTCCAAAAGGGTATGGACTTATGTAATAAACCACTTGTTCTCTATGTTGCTCTCATCATGATGAGTGAGCATGGCACCTAAGGAATGGTCAGTAGCAGAAATGTATAGGTAAAAGGGTTGGTCATCTTTAGGGGGAATGAGCACCGGTGGTTGAAGAAGGTATTGTTTTAAGGCATCAAAGGATTTGTGGCATTCATCATCCCATTTGAATGAGACATCCTTTTTTGAGGAGATGATGAAATGGTTGACAATGGTCGAAAAGTTGTGAAATAAACCAATGATAGATTGCAACTTACCTTGCAAAACTTCAAGTTGATGAGATTTAGTAGGTGGAGGCATTTTGAGAATAGCCTTTACTTTAGTAGGATCAACTTCTATGCCATGCAAAGAAATGATGAAACCAAGGAGTTTTCCTAAAAGCACCACGAAAGACACACTTCTTAGGTTGAAGGTGAAACACAATACTTGATGAGGCAGTCAAAGATGACCTTAAGGACTATCAAGTGTTCGGCCCAATGTTTGATTTGGCAAGAAGGTCATCTACGTAATCTTCCAATATGTGATGCATTATGTCATGAAAGATATAAGTCATGGCTCACTGATATGTAGCACCAACATTTTTAAGGCCAAAAGGCATGACTCGATAGTAGAAGGTCCCCCAAGGAGTGATGAAGGTAGTTTTGTGTTGATCTTCTGAGTGAGTAATATTTGATTATAACCTAAGAAACCATCCATGAGTGATAACATCTCATGGCCGGTGGTGAGATCAACCAGTTGGTCAATTCCTGGTAGAGGAAAGTCATCTTTGGGGCAAGCTAAGTTGAGGTCATGGAAAATCCATGCAAATGCAGAGTCCCCTTATCACTTTTGTGATAGAACGATGTTAGAAATCCATTGGGGATAGTCAATGGGTAGGATGAAGGAAACCGAGAGAAGGTGTTGAAGTTCTTCTTTGACAAGAAGAGCAATGCGAGGATGCATTTTCCATAAAGCTTTTTTTTATGGGTTTGGCATCAAGAATGGTTACGATGATATTGTGGACCACAATGTTTGGGTCAATACTGGGCATATCAACATAGGACCAAGAAAAAGTCATTGCTATGGTCCCAGAGGAAAGAAGTAAAATCTTCTTTTAAAAACATCTAAAGATTGGCCTATCTTTAGAATGTGTGGGTCATCCTGAGTGTTAATGTTGATTTTGATAGTCGATTCATTCAACATGGTTTGCATCTCAAAGGTAATGACCGGTGAATATAAGAATCTTCCACACCAAGGTAGGTGAGTATAGACTCATCATCCTAGACATTGAATGACATTAATAGAAGGTGTATCATCATCGATCATGTCAGGATATAAGAAGGGAAAAGAAGAAGGAGCCTCACCATCACATTGATAAGTCAGAGGTCCCAGGAAATCATGTTCACAAAAAAAAAGTTAGGAGGAATAGATTCAGGATCTATGGACTCCATGGGTGAAGGTGGTGACATTGGTGAATGGGGTGGAGAAGGTTTTTCTTCCTCAATGAGGTCGATGATGGGCCTTCTTGGAAGATGGTGTGGAAAATCCAATGCCACTATGATCTTTGTGTTTACGGGTGGTACATGGAATGATGGTATGATGGCCTTGTTCATAAAAATCGAAGCCAAAGCCTTTCCATGCACAATGGTGAAGGAAAGTGTGGGTGAAGGTGAAGGTGGTTAGTAAGAGAGGATCGAGGTCGATGATGAAAATGGGTCATGTTTGGGATGGAGGTTCGGGTGAATAAGTGGCAATATCAAGTCCCCATATGTTAAGTTAGTGCGAAGGTGGGGAGGACCATAAGGGAAAACCTCTCCTATGTGATAGTCATAATGAGGGTGTTGGTGTAGGTTTCCATACTCTTGCAGAGTGAGGAATGTGTTAATATTGTAGAGGTGGTACTCCCCCAGAGTGAGGCATTGAAAAACACCTTCTAAGGGATCGGTAGTAGATATGTGGGTAGTGGGGATAGATGAATCACTAGATGATTGGGAAGGAGGGGTATCGGTTGGTTGGGAAGTAGATGGGTCAGCTGCAGAGGTTGCATGCAAGTAGTAGTAGGAATAGAAGAGTTAGGTGTGGGAGAGGTGGTGGCAACATTGGTGGATGGGGTCATGGGTGAAGGAGAAGTGGGGGTAGTGGCAGATGCCTTGACTAGTACAAGGACATCATTAGGTCGGTACAACATGTTACAAGTTTTGAATGGTGACATGGGTCAGTTGGGATGGTATAGTTATGCCCTTCATGTTCAAATTTTACACAACGGTGTAAAAAGTGAAGGACACAACCCATGATGTGAATCCAAGGTCTTTCGAGTAATAGGTTATACTGAACTCTCCCTCTAAGATGTAGAATAATTTTGGGATAGTGTGAGGGCCCACACAAACGTGGAGAATAATGGTGCCAAGGGTGGAGGTGATGGCATGTCATTGAAGGAGCATAACATAACTAGGTTATTATGCATATAATTTGAAGGGATGCACATTTGATTGTATGCATGGGAGGAGATGATGTTAATGCTAGCACCACCATCGATCATGATGTGTCATATGCATATGTTATCGATATAGATGGAAATGAAAAGGGTGGGATCAAGGTCATCTGACTGAGAGGTACAATCTCCTCATCAGAGAAACTAGGGTGATGACTTGATGAGTGGGCATGGGGGTAGAAGAAGGAGATGATTTGGTAAGCGAGGCCATGTGGTGAGGGGTGATAATGGAGGCCATTGGTGTGGGGTCATTGGGTAAAACTTTGATGGATTGCAAAACCTCCATAAGGGCTTTTCTATGAGATTCAAAGTTTGACGAGATCATACAAAGACATCTTTAGAGGGGATTGATGTAATTGTTTTATCATTGTACGATGGGTGACCCCATCAGAGATAGGGTATGTGGGTCCTCAATGGTGATTTTGGGTGTGGTGTAGATGGTATATTGGGCACATGGGATTGGTTGATGGGCTAGTTGTTTTTTCTTTTCCTTTTTCCTTCTAGGGTGGGTGGAAACTTGGACCATGTTAATCTGAGGGAGGTGGTAGATGGAGAAGGTGTGGGATGAGTAGTGTAACAACATGATGGGAAAAAAACCTAATGGGGGAAAGAGCCTTGTGAAATGAGTAGGGAACACTAGCATTTGGGTGGTGGTTTGGCCAACTCTCTGATACGGACCATGTTGATCTCAAATTTTGGAGGTGGAAAAAAGGGTTGTGGGGGTGGAGATGTAGGTCATTGAAGAAGTAAGGGATGATGATGTGTGGTGACAGGTGAAGGTGGAACATGGTCCTCATCAAGAAGGTCATCATCATCAAAATTTTGTTCAGGAGGACAAAGTTGGAGAAGAATGGTTTTTAGAGCCTTACAATTTTCTACATCATGTCCTGACACACGATGATAGGCACAAATATTGTTTCATCAAACCCTTTTGGTTTGGGTTTGAGAGGGTCATAAGGTCAAGTGGTGGTAATGTGATGATGGAAGTCTCTAAGAGGTTGGTTAGAAT
The DNA here is from genome assembly GCA_018340775.1 of Taxus wallichiana var. yunnanensis. Lineage (NCBI taxonomy): Eukaryota > Viridiplantae > Streptophyta > Pinopsida > Cupressales > Taxaceae > Taxus > Taxus wallichiana. The sequence continues at coordinate 147,392,227 of CM031244.1, read as the reverse complement.
GTTGGCATAGGACCCTACCAATGGATCACAATGGGAAGTGAGTGTGGGTTTGGGTAAAGGTGTGGATGATCATGAGGGAAGAGGCATTATAGGAGGAGGAATGGGTTGGACCACTGGTTTGGTAAGTGGTATTATCTTAGGTTTTGATGGCATCTTCTTGGGTAAAGGTGTGGTAGAAGAGCTAGAAATGGAAGGTTTTGTTGGTTTAACTACCTTATTGAGGGTAGTGGGTTCTTATCTTTGGGTTGCACCTTCTTGGGTAAAGGTGACATGGAGTACATGTGATGTAAAAGGAAAGAAGATGGTGGAAGAGGATGGGTTACCCATGGGGGAAATAGAGTTGCAGTGGAAGTGGTTGGTAGAGGTTAGGTGGATGGTATGGGTTGAAGTCATATAGGAAAAGTTGGGTTATAGTAATTGGTGGAGGTATAGGTGGTAAGAAATGTACGGGGTGAGGGTTTTTTTGTGGGTAAATGAGGTGTAATGAAGGCTCATGATGAAGCAATAGGTTTCTTAGCTTTTGAATTGCCTTGGGTAGGAGACTATTTTTCCAGGGTTGATGGGTGAGGCCCTAGGATGGATAAGGGGGAAAAGGTGACAAAGGTGTGGTAGGTGAGACTGAGTATGTGGCCTAGAAGGTTGGGTCTTCCTTTTAGGTGGAGGAATAATTTTGGTGTGGGTTTGGGAAGACATGGCTAAGTCCAATTTGACAGGTGGATGGGTAAGGCTTGACATCGCATGACACCCAAGGTAGTGATGGGTCTAGATACAAATGAAGATATAGGTGTGGGTAGGTTCTTAGGTATTGGAATGGTTTTAGTCATGGGTAAAGGTTTGGATGTAGGTAGATGGGATGAGGAAGAATCCATTTTGATAGGCATGGTCAGGGTCGATCTAGTTGCTGGAAATACCTTTGGGTAGATCATGGAAGTATCTTCAGAAAATTTGCATTTGAGTCAAAAAGGGGAGCCAAAGATGTCCCCAGAGCATGGAATTATCAACGTAATCCAAGTGATCAGCCAACCATGAAAATGGGACTTTTGTAGAGGAGGTGTAGTTTTGGTGGCAAATCCCTATAAAATATGTCTGTGAGACAGGGAATTGGCTAGCCTCGACTCATGGGTAAAAGAGCCAGATCATGTCAATGGGGTCCTGGGATGCTGAGGGAGAATTTCCCAATAGGTAGTGGCATGTCTAAAGAATCTCCCATGGGTAGGAGAGATGGTAGGTGGGGTGAGGTAGACTTCTCCCTTGGTGGAGGAGAAGGTGATGATGATTCTCCTATGGATGGGAGAGTTAATATTGTTGATTGTTTGGTAGGTTATGAGGTAGATGGTGGAATGGCATCAATAGAAAATGTGGGTTCCTCCATGAGAGTAGGGGAGATGAAGGGAATCCTCTATGGGTGAAGGAGTAGAAGAGGTATGCTCCTCTATGGGTAGAGGAGCTTGTGCTAAATTTCCTCAATAGATGAAATAGGTGGAATTTGAGGAATGGCAACTCATACGATATCAAAAACTCGCATGGACTTCACGAACATTGTTGTCACCTAGATGAAGGTTCACTATTTTGATTAGATGATGGTTTATGGTTAGGGAATGACTTCTTAAAGATGTGTAAATTTTTATTTTTCCAATGCATTTTGGGTTGTCCATGATGAGGTCTCCATTATCTATCATCTCCTGGACAATGTTCTTAAAAGTTATGCAATTACCATCACTATGGCCTTTGACACGATGATAATTATAGTAGTCATGTTCCTTATACCATGCAGGCATAGGATGAGTGGGATCAAAACTAGTATGAGGTTTTATGGGGGAAGTGTAATGGCTCCAGCTTTAAGAAGCTTTTCCAAGACTGAAGAATAGGGCTCTCCAATTGAAGTGTACTTCCTTGTTCTTGCCATAAACTAAAAGGTCTGGATAGGGGAAATATTGGAAGAAGGTTTGGCTTGATTAGAGGGATGAGATGGACCAGCTTTGAGAACTACCACATTGGCAGATCCTTTGATTTTGAATAATTATTTTGGGGTTTTGAAGATGAAGAAGAATCATTTGATTTGAACGAGGCGTTCTTGTTTCGTAATTGATTTTATTTTCTTCAATGGCATGAATTTCTAGCTTTCATGCCATGGTGAACACTTTCATCAAAGGTATGGAAGGTTTGTACCTATAGAGTTTTGGTGAGATGTGTCTAGCACAAGCTCTAGTGAACAACTCAATAAGTTCAGCTTGAGGTAACTGGAATGTCAATTGGTTGATAAGACTTCACTAGCATGAGCAAAAAATCTGTGATAGATTCATCATCATATTGTCATGTCAAATATAGGTCAGTCATGGTGACTTTTTTACTACATTGATCGAGAAGTGGTCCAGGAATGCTTGAGCCACTTGGTTGAAGGAGTAGATGGAATGTCTAGGTAAACTGTTGTACCAATCTAAGGTGGGTCTGTTAGGGACATGGGGAATGTTTGTAAGAGAAAAGCATCATCATGGGAAATTAGGTAGCACCCATGTTTGAATGACCACAAGTGTTTTGTGTGGTCCTCTTTACTATTGAAATGGTTGAACTTGGGCATTTCCCAATGCATGGGGTATGGGTGAATAGGAATGGATGGATGAATAGGCTCATTATAGATTTCATCATAGGTCAAGGAGTTACGAGAGCTGAAACTAATGCTTCTAATGTCTACATATTTTCCATCATCATCCTAATGAGGTCATTGGTGGGTTGTGAGGAATGGGTGCCTCCTACAATAAAGAAAGGGAGGTTGATGATGGGTGTATGATGTGGATGGCATCCCAGTACATGGGGGTTTTAATATGAAAACTATGAAGGGGGATAGATATAGGTGGAATGTACCCCAATAAGTGATAGATGAGATTGGGGGTTACTTTGATGATGTGTAAATAGGTGGGGTGGTCACAACGAATCTCATGGTAATGGGTGGTAGAGACTGAGGGATGGAAAGAACTAGGTTTTGGAATGGGGTGTGGGTTACCGACACTAGAGGTGGTTGTGATGCAACTAGTATATATAAGGAAAAGGGGGGAAGATGGGGCCATGTTCAAAGTGGTTGGTGAAGGAATGGTTGACACCACAAGTGCAATAGACATCATTGGGGTAAATAGTTATGGCAGAGGTGGGACCTAACTGAGACCATAGGGGTAATGTGGATGAGGGCAGCACCAAGCTAGTGGTAGCTGAAGTGGGGTGGGGGTGAGGAGGAGGAATAGATACAAGCATGTCATATACTAGTTGTCCTGAGGAGTCTAGTAGATGAGTGGGAAAGATAGTATTGTAAGGCCATGGGATTCTAGATCAAGGAGTCTTGAAACTCCTCATCACCGGTAGAAATGGTGATAGGCTGAGTTGGATCCATAGGTGATAGGATGGAAGGTGGTGATGGGCTAGGTGGGAGTGGCTGAAGACTAGCATGAAATATAAGGGCATTGGTTTGGTTGCGAGTCAACACCATGTGAATTAGCATTGACCTGGTGAAACTATATTCTGTAGATGACACAAAAAGTAAAGGAAATGGGAAAAATGATACTGGTAGGTAGATTTGTCAATGTTTCAATTAAGAATTAAAATAGGAAACTCCAACGCCGTTAAGATGACCAATGATGGTTGAGGGGGACCGATGATGGTTATAATAATCGATACTAGTTACTGTGGGAAAACACCAGTTTGAGAAAAAGGAGTAGAACTGATGAAAAATGAAATGGGGAAACTGTACTTGATAGTAATATCGAATAATTGGGAATATGATGATGTCCAGATGACTTTAAATAGAAAAGAGAAGGTGATGAAATATTTTTTGGGTAAAATAACCAAAAGAGATGGTAACTCGACACCAGTCAGGTAAACCAATGATGGTCAGATGGGAACTAATGATGGTCACTAGACCAACACCGATTATTGTGAAATCTGAAGAAGTGAAGAAAAATGGTTTTTGTGAATTAAATTTGATGAAGAAACAACCCAAAAGACCTAAGGATGATAATATGAGGCCTTAACACACTCAAAAATAGTCAAAATACTCCAACTATGATGGGGAGTGTGAAAGGAAGAATAAAATGAAGAAACATAATCCTCACAACTCAAAACACAATTCAAGAAGAAAGCTAAGAAAAACACGTAATCCTATGAGTGGATTTTATGTTACTTTAGCTTATGCTATTTGAGACTGACTTGTGAACTTTAGAAAAATTTTTTTTTGGTTAGGAAGGCATCCTATGAAGAGGTAATCTAAAGGTGAGGTTTTAGGTTATGTTTTGGTAAGGGTCCTTTCTCTGAGGTAATGACTGACAGAAGAAACCAGTTGGGTGCCCACTGTCAATCCTCTGATCATGTGATCATTGAAAACTTCTTCCAAGTAAGGTGTTGTTTAAGAAAATGTGTAAATTCAGATTTGTGTAGTTTGGAAAGAGAGAAGAGAGAAATGTGCTTTCTATGATTCAATTGTGTCAACCATCAGTTGGGCATGACTTCCAAGTATATAGGTTTCCCTCATTTTTAAATGTGAGCTAATAATGCAACATACAAAGATGAAATGCAACAAATTTTATAACCCAAATCAACAATTATATTCGATGAAGCAAATGATGAATAGGAGAGAGGATGATTTTCACTAATGCAAAAAGAAAGAAGAATGATTCTTTTTAAATGCACCAAAATAAATGTTTCATTTAGAGAAATTAGAAAGAAGGAGAAGATTACCAGAGAAGAAGATTTAGTGAATAACAATTTAGAAAGGAAACACACAAGATGCAACCTATATGAATAGAAAGAAACCCACAAATGAGGGTCCCACTGGGCATGCCAAAATGTTTCACCATAAGTTGTATGTATGAGAAAAATAGATAGGGTAAGGGTGAGGAGGAATACCTATGAATGAAGGTGGAAGGTAGAGTGCACATGCATTTGATTTCCCGATCTAGTGCTGATTGTGAGAACTTCCTTTTTGCTAGGAGGAACTACCTATGAATATGCAAACAAGACCACAAGAAGAATATTAAACAATATATGTCAATGGACTGCCTAGCATATGCTAGATCCGAGAAGTGTGATACTTCCTAGATGGTTTTCAATCCACTATTTAACACAACTTAATGCAAGAAATAACATAAACCAATAATATCCTACTATAGTTGATATGATTTAGGTGTCTCATTCAAGTACAATAAGAAAATATAATCTAACATGCTAGGTTATGATCAGATCTGGAAGTTAGACAGGTGAATAAGGTGGTTGGGATAGGTCAGGGTCAAGTTTTGAGTGGTTTGGGTTATTTGGGTGAATGTTATGAGGTTGTTGTTATAGGTAAGATTTACTAGATACGAGACCGAATGTCATTAGTATGACCGATGTCGGTTGAGAGAAAATAAAAATGGTTTAGGTTAACCGGCATCGGTAGGGTCAGGCTGATAGAAACTCAATAAAGTTTGGTTTTGATGATTCTCTGTGATTGCACAGAGAATAGACAGAGAATGGTGAGGTTGATGACAGTGTTGGGAATACTCAGAGATGTTTGGAGTTAGGTATGGAGAGCTGGGAGGTTGTAGGTGGTTAGGTGGAGGGATTGACAGGAAGGTGAGAGGTGATGAGATGCAAAGGAGACTAGGACTCCCAAACAAGATAAAGAAACTGATCTAAATAAGTATGGAAAGATGTAGATCCAAATGCTTACTTGTACTTACAAACCTAGTGGTTGGATGGAGGTGATGGTTGATCCATGGAACTAGTGGTTAATGTCACTACTGCCATGCTTCCTAGAATGTTACCATGAATTCTTAACCTTCATATCATTCTTAGTGCTTGGTTCAGATGTCTAGATGTGCAAGAGTGCTCTAGTGCATGCTTGCATGCAAATCTCTCTTCTCCAAAAAGTCAAATAATTCTTCCAACCTCTAGAAAAAAGGTTACCAAAGTGAATATATGGTAACCGATGATGGTTTAGGGTGACCGGCATCGGTTTCGGGTTTACAAGTGTTGATTAAGGTGGGATATCCTAGGTTGCCAAAATAGCAGATCTTGGCTATCTTTTGCTAGTTTTGTTATTGTTGCGGATCCAAAATGGTATTTTCCACATAGGTAAGTGGGCATGTTATTAGAGGAAGAATAGGCATTTAGTGTTAGGGTTAGACTAAGTCTCAGTTAGTTATGGTAAGTAGAGATTGAGTCCTAGTTAAAAGGAAACATGCTAAGAATAGGTCTATGATGAGGTGTCTAGGTGATGTGGTGGGGTGAGGTGTCTAGGTGAGGTGGAAATTAATTTAATTAAGGTATTTATTAATGAATATTGAGAGAATGGGAATTAATTTAATGGGTTAAAATAATCCTAAAAATAAATTAATTAAAGATAATTATATAATGGAGATTAATTAAGGTAATTAATGAATATTAATTATGAATTAAAAGAGTTATCTAATAGGTGGAAATACAAATAAATAAATGAATTAAATTAAAATGGGTCCGGATAGGACCATGGTGAAACATGTGCATATGGGAAATTGAGGTATCAATACCAAATTTTGGTGTCTAAAATAAGAGGTAACCTTGTTTCTAAGGCCAAAAATATGCATACAAAGGTAACTACTTCCTCTTCCCATTTAGTTTATAATCCGTCTTATATACTTTTGTTTGGGGAAATAAATTGGGGTCACAATGATGCTTGCATTTATGGTGACTTAACAAATCTTTATTCATTAAGAAGATCGACGAAAAAATCCATAAAGGACAAGATAAGGTGTCTATATTGTCCCTTAAAACAGTCATAGGGAGGTTATTTACTTTGAAACCATAGCCTTAACAAGAAGTTGTAATTTATCCAAGAAAAGCACCAATAAATATGGAAAGAAAATATCCCATCCGACAAAGAAAATAGACCAAGAAGAGTACTGATTTGAACTCACAAATTCTAATTCATAAAATTTTCATAAGTATCCCATAGTATGAGATTATCTCAGTTTTGACTAATAAATCATTTCAAATTTTCTACCATGGACAACTAGTTAGAAAGAGTACTCATATTTTATGTGTGGTGTATCCTCCTACGCAACCGCCGGTTGGATATCATCATCTACATCATACTTCACATAGTGATGAGGTAAGAATTATAGACACCCCAAAATTAAACTTTTGTTTCCACTTGTTCCCATTGTTATTCTTGTACATGCTTTTATTCACCCATTTACAATTAATTGATTAAATTAATTAATTAATACACATTATACCCCTTTGGATGAATTAAATTAATCCCATGTATCATTTGTATCCCCTATAACTTAATTAATTTTTATTTATTAATTAAATAATTAATTAATTAAGTGTGTGCACATCCTAATCATATGCCATTTGTTCAAACTCCACCTAGACTCCACTTAGAATCCACTTGGACTCCCTATCCTTATCCTACTTAATTGCACTTATATAATCCTAGAAAAGTCAGGGGTAATTAAAAGTTGTGTAAAACCACCTTTCCAAATGAATCTTTTTGAAATTAATTCATTTACTACCCTCGGCACTATTGCAAATTCCCAAAATTTTATTTTTAGCATATTAATTTATCCTGTATAACCAACTTTAATTGATTTTTCCTCTATAAATTTCAGGCTTACCTTCTTTACAAATCCTCTTGAATCCAACATACAAAAAATCTTCTGAATTCATTATGTTGGTAGTATTTTCATTAGGATCTTGGAGAGTACTCAAGAGCACCCACAAATCATTTCTGACATCCATTTTTCAAGGTTTTAGAGGAGACCCTTATTTGAGGTTTTCACAAAAGGTTATTGGAAAGGTTTGCATGGTTTGTTTATTTCTTTCATTACAGTGATTTTCTTTTCTTACATTTTGGTTTGTTTTTTTCTAAGAACCCTAAAGTAGTCCATGCCTTGAGGGAACTGGTTTGATGAAATGGGAACCTTTTCTCCTACATGACTAGTAAATCCTTGTGAGTGAGAGTCACGGATATCCTTAGTGACGAACCTAGTGTGATTCATTTTGAGTAAGGTATTTTCTCAGGGTTTCAAATGGGGTAAAGTAAATTTGTCGGCCAAGAATAACATCACACTCGCTCGGATATACTATTGCCACCTAGGAAGACACACCTTGTCTAAGCCAATCTAAGATAGATGCCACAAATTTCATTTCACCACTTTTCCTTTTTCTCGCATGTTACACACTTGTGTTTCACTTTCGTCATTAATGTTTTCTCTCTCATCCATCTTGTCACTTTGTACACATGTCTAAGTATTGAGTTGTGGACATCCATATTCACACTTAATAACTTTCACTTTCATTTAAGTATTGATGTTGCAATACTCACTTTATCACAGTCAAACACTCTCTTGATCACCTTGATTTTTTTACTATCACAAGTCTTAAGTTTAATGTTATTTTTTTAACTCGAAAATTCCCCATTCTTACATCATCACATTTCACATTTACTTTCTGGACCTATTGTTATTCTTCAATATCATTTTCTACTCACTCTTACGTCATTGTATTTTCACATCCACTTTTTGCATTACGATGTCTTCTCGTACTCTTCTCCTATCATCTTATGTCGTCGTACTTCACAATTGTTTTTTTACATTGTCAACATCCTCATTATTTCTTCACTTCTCTCATAAAAGCATTCACTTTTTTTTAATTTGAGATCACTAATCCATCACTTCCCCTTGTCTCTTATCTCCATTTTTTTTAGATTGAAACCTTTTTTTCATCATTTATTCACTTCTTATGATGACCTTTACCTTTTTTTTATTTTAGTGCTTTCACTTTCTTGTCATGTCTTATCTTTTAATACACTTTTTTAAGATTTGACATTGATCATCATCTTCTTAAGTCTCCCCTTTTACCATTCATCTTGTTAAAAGTTGAGAAAATCCATCATTTTCTTTCCTAAGTCTCTTCATTTAACATTTTTGTTAATAATTGAGCATCATCCAATGTGTTTTAAGTCTTCTCTTGTCACACTTACAATTGTCACAAGTTGAGCATGCTAACCTTTCGTCTCTCCCCTCTTTATGTTCACTTTTGTAAAGGATCATAAAATTATTTCAAACCTCTTCATATTTCTTAACACTCACTTTGTTACGAATCATATAAACCAACACTTCATCCCATATTCCATGTTAACATCGCTCATCTTTGTTAGATGTTGCAAACTCCCCTCTTTTCATCACTCTTATCACACATTTTGTTAGGAGTTGATCGACTTCATCTTGTTATGTCTTGTCTCCCTTGACATTCATTTTTGCTAAGTGTCAATCACATTTCACTTTTTCCCTTTTTTCATTTCTCTTAACACTTACTTGTGTTAGGATTTAACCTTTTACATCATTTCATCACGCTTATCATTCATTTTGATTACGAGTTGATTGTGTCCACCTTGTCTAGTCTCTCTTCCTTTCACACTCATTTTTGTTATGGAATAGAGCACACATAACTTATTTTCATCCCTTTTTATCTTTACTATCATTTTGTTAAGATACAGGGCACTCAACTAACCTTTTTGGATTCTTCCCTCTTATCCCTCATTTGGCTACGAGTCAAAAAATTTCCATCTTCTTCCCTCTTCCATCTTAGCATTCATTTTTCTAGGAGTCAAGGTTTTCAAACATTTTCATCGATTTTATCTTAGCATTCACTTTGCTAAGGGTTGTGTTATTCATTGTACCTTTCTTCACTCTACCTCATTTCTCATTACAATGGTGGATTTATACAATTCATCCTTTTCCCAAGAATGGAAAATGATGAAAGACACCGTTGTAGGTTTACAAAAATAACGCAAACAATTTAATTTTGATGAATTATATCCATACCCTTTTAACATGGACATCTTACACATACCCTCCCCATGGTCTTTTGAGTAACCCAAATTCAAAAAATGCATAGGAAAAACTGATCCTAGACAACATATCAAATAATTTTCCATAGCATGCCACGAAGTGGCATATAACGATAGCTTTCTCTTGTGCATTTTTCCTAGAATTATAGGAGGAAAAGCTTTGGATTGGTTCTTACACCTTCCAAAGGGATCTATCACCACCTTCACGGACCTCTCAGATAAGTTTTTCAAACATTTTTCTTTCAACCTCACTCATAATAATCACCATACTAGAACTTCTCATGATGAATCTTGGTACATCAATCGCAACCACAATGTCATCACTGTTGGTGTCACGGATAATTGCAATATGGCCAATATACATGATCAATCAATCAAAAATACAATCATACAACTTATCCAAGACACTACACTATGCAAAGTTAAACGTAAGTTTAAACCCCTCGGTGAAAGTCTCTCTAGTGTCTTTCATCAACTCAAAGTGGTTGGGATGATAAAATATCCCCTTACAAGACCTTGTATTGAAGGAGAACCTAAGAAATATTGGTAAAAACCTCATGCATATTGTGATTTTCATTATATTGATGGACACTCAATAGATAAGTGTGTGCATTTTAAGAAGCGTGTCCAAGACTTAATCGGTGATGGAGAGATTGATGTAGCCTAAAATTTACTAGATAAACCTTAGACACACTGCTGGCACATCACTCAGCCTAGACTTAGCACTCACCTGAAGTGTGCAACAAATGCAGTCCCTCTTTAAGGTTGTTGTAGCATGATGTTAGCGTCTTTGAAGGAAGAAACATATAGATACATAACTAATCCATCATTCTACAATACATGCCATATTTAGATCTAGGAAAGAACAAGCTTAAAAATAATCATGATTGAATCAAGAACATGCACTACTCAATTACACATAGGAATGACACTTAGATTCAGCCAATATCTTCCATCTATTAATAAACACAGAAGATCCTTACAATAATGGCAATCTATACCGATGCGTGCATGGATCTGATACAATAATCCATTCATATGCACATATCTCTTTATCCTTACCTCTTACGCTTTGCATATCCCTAGCTATATATATCTATATCAACTAATATGTGATTCACATCATATATATAGGGTGGGGACTTTCCCTTCACCACTTATCTATTCCAAAAATAGGCCGCATGCTACTAATAGCCATGCGCCATTTACAGGCATAGCCACACATGCAAGTGTGCTATCTATAGACCTCTTACAATTAACTGAAGTGACAATCCTATTCTTAGCTCGTCTCTATACAAAATGTTTTGATCTGATCCTCTAAATATAGATAATGCATGGTACGCATGTATATGCCTTGTTTATGTGCTTTGCACGCCATATTCTAAAAATAGGTCTTCATGCTCAAAATCAGCTAAGTGCCAAAAGATGAACTTGCTCTCTGTGCCCTTGATCCTAGCCTTTTCTCCCATGTGGAATTATTGTTTGATCTCTAACAAGTATTCTCTGATCAACATTACCCCACACTAATCTCATTATCGTCCCGACAATGGTTATCTCCAAAACTAAAGTAAAGAATGTTGAATGGAAAGAATAAGAAATAATGTAGATGAATAAAGAATTTTTATGAGGCAACCTCCTTTGTATCAATTTGAAGGATCAAATCTAGATACTCCTCCTTTATTTTGGCCTCTAAGGCTTGCCACTCAATGAATGCTTTTTCTTCCTACTCTGGTATGTCCACAATAATAGACTCTAGTTCATCTTGGGTAACTTCACCTTTTTCATTCTGTAATACCAACATAATGTTGGACATTGCAGTATGTTTTCCTTCTAGTGCATCCATCTTTTGTGTGATGAGTTTCCCAAGCTCATCTAATCTTTCCTTGTGTGGCTCTTGTGTTGTTGCTAGGGCCTCGTACTTTTTCTTTATGAGTGTTAACCATTCTACATGGCCCAAGGTATCATCCTTCATAGCCTTCTGGACTACATTATCTTCTTCTAGAGTCTTTACCTTGATCAACACCTCTGGAGCTATGCATATATTTAAGGCATGATCCACCTTTTTCAATTATTCTTGGAGTGCTTGCAGTAGGCCTTTGTATGATGTAATATTTTTGACTACTGTAGCCTTAGCCCTTTCCACCTCTTCTTCAAGATTATTTGGTTTTGGCATTCTGATTGTGTCCTCTTCCAATACCAAGTCCACCAAAGCTCTAACATAATGCATTGTTGAGGGGAATTATTCTAGTACCTTAGATTTTAGATGCGGGTGCACTTTCATCACATGATCTCCAATGGCCTCTACCATGCCAATTAATGCACTATGTTGTTTCTACTCCAAGTCCTTCTCTTGAGTCAGGCGCACTATCACTACATCCTTTGTCTTCAACTCCTTACACAAAGGCTCTGATTGTTGCAGCCTTGTCCATGTTTCTTCTTGTAACCTCAGTATAAACCTTTACCAATGCATTGCTAACCTATTCATCTGACATAACAATAGGTTTAATTGTTATGTGCCTAGCTTGAGGTGTCTTCTTCATTCATCTTGACACGCATGAATCCTTGCATACATCAAAATTAGGCTCATCCATGTGGGTGTGCATTGACCATGAGAGTTGATTTCTAGTGTGAATGGTCACCATATCCCCATCCATTAATTCCCAACCAAATAAATCCTTTTGTTCTATAGTATTTTGGAAATGAGCACGGATGATCTTTTTGGTGTCCTCTACATAGCCCATGAGTGGTGCGTTGTGTTCCCCACTCATCCTCTTCGATCTAGGACCCGCTTAGGAGTCTCGTCCCATTACACCATGAGCAATTACATGTATGGATCTAAAGGTTTCCTTCTCTCCTTCTTCTTCATCCTTCATCTCTTCATCTTTTTTCTCTTCCTTTTTTTTTGACTCATCTTCTTCCTTGAGTGGGGTAGGATATGCACGTGCTCTCTCCCCCAATTCCTCCATTACTTCATCCAACTTCAAATTTCTTCTTCTCTTTGTATCAGTGGTCTCCTTGTGTGGAGAGAGACAAGGTGATTTCCTTACCATTTGTGGGGTTCCAACTTGAGTCCTTGTGCGTCTAAATACTTTCTTAAATCTATGCTCCCCTACTCAACCTCTGTATCTTCCTCTTCATCCTGTCCTTGACGTGGAGTGGTCATGCGCTATGACTCTTCTCTGTCATATGGTTGCTTTCTTCTACACTCCAAGCCTCCACTATCTTCATGCTCCTCTTCTTCATCCTCTACTTCAATAGTTTTTGTGGGCCTTTGCATCGGTATGTTTTCCATTGTGTGTTTACCGTTTGGTTTCCCTTATAGTGTGAATTCATTCTCCACATACTTATTGTTCTCCTTCTTAAGATTTAACTAAAGATACACTAATGTTGCCCCTATATCTGCTACAGCCAGACTTATTGGCTTAATATTCAACACCTCCAAAATGAGCCTCTCAACATAGGCACTTCTTCCTAGATACACATACCTCTTCCTCAATGTGTGGTAGTCACATTCTACCTTATTTGTGTTGAATACTAGTCGGAACATGTTTTTGAATCTATGAACAAATGTTTGGAAATACCTTGCGGTGAATGTGTAAGGTAATTTACACCAAGGGCTCTATTGGTTGTCAAATTAGGACTTTAATGAAAGAAACAATCAGGGGACAAAAAGTCTCTCCTCTTTAATGGGAGAGGTTCCCTTATTGAAAGTAAATGGAAGAACTATTTACAAATTTATAGATTCCAAATTTGATGAGGAACTCGATATCATGAAAGTGTTTTAATGCTAAGATGAATTATCAATACAAGAGAACATAAGAAATAATGAAGGGAAAGGGTAGAATAGCACTTCCAGGAAGTATAGATAGAAAAACAATTCTTTATAAATGTTGAGAAATGACAATATATAGAACGTAATCATTCATATTAAAACCATGAGATGTTATTTCGTAGACACAAATTTCCAGAGATGACATCCACAAGAATACAAAGCTTCTTAATGCAAATAGATTAATGATTCAACAACTTTAGACAGGCAAGAGGGAATAAATAAACACAGATAGAAATAAGAAGGGAAAATCTTCTATATTGATAGCTTTAAGTCCTTTTACACTTTCAAAAATGATCAGAGTTCTAGCCCCTTGGAATGGCAAGGAGAGCTCAATAAATAGCTTACAAAGTGGTTACATTTGGTAACCATTTCTTTAACCAAAAGGTTTAATTAAGGAAATGCACAATACAAAGTCCTTAATTAAATTACAAGGAGATCAACACTAAAAATAGAAGAAGAGAAAGAAGAGCTAGAAGTAGAGACATTCGATTATGGTTGAGGGGGGGCCCACTGATTTGAGGATTCGATCCCTGAATCTTTTCAATGCTTCTACTATTTCCATGCACCTTGGAATTGTTGTGTTGGAAGTAGCATGTGTCCACATGCCTAGACATTTCTCCATATATTTATCAAACTTGGTATGCTCCAAATATTCTTTATTAGCCTCAGGAAAATATGAATAAAGAGAACAAATGTCTTTCATCTTCTCCTTAGTGAATGACTCTTCTTTAAATAGATCATCCTTGACAAAGGTTTTGAACTGAGCCTTGATTTCTTGAAGAGAAAAGGAACACACTGTAGTTTCATCCTGAAGATGGTAGTGAATATCCTTGAAGGCAGATAAAACAAAGGTTTTAAAGGACTCCCCTTTTTGCCACACATTTCTCAGTTCTCCCAATGCTTCCTCCAGAACCTTTATCTTCCACTCAATACTGAAGATCCATGTCCTTGACAAGTTATTCTTTGCATCATCAAACACATTGTTGGCCAGCAGGATCTTCTCATTGGTTTGGCCCATTAGATGGAGGTCTGTAATACATCCACTCCAGACCTTTAGCTCCTTATCCATGGCTTTGATTGAGGAAGTGAGTTTCTACTACAAATTGATCACCTTCTCATTGGTTTTGAAGGATTCCTCAATGAAATTCAATCCTGCTATAATCATGCCATCCACCATGGTCTCAACACCTTCCCATAAGTTGAATACCTATGTATGTCCTTGATGCTTTGAAAGTTTTCCTGACTGAGAACCATGTGAGGTGGGAGAGTAGCCAATGGAGATGGATCCAAAACTTTATATTTTTTAATAATGATCTGATAAAGTTGGAAAGAACTTGGTTATGTTCTTCTAACTGCTCCATGGTTTGCTTTCCTTTTCAACCCATTCAATAACCTTAGTGACAGTTTCTCAAAGGTTATGAACCTCACTCTCAGGTGTAGATTCTCCCAGTGGAATTCTGGAAAGCTCCAAGTCAGAGATCAAAAGATCCTTCTCCTCCTTATCCACCCTAGGTCTAGAAACCTCAAGAAACTACTGACCTTGAGCATCAGATACCAATCTTGAAGTAGTATTTACTTTCTTTGCTAAAGGAGGATGAGTAGTACCCAAAATATTTGCCACATCATCAAAATCAAGCCCGGTTGATTGAGAAGAAGACTTTATTTTCCTGTTGTCCACTAGGGGATGCACTAGGAAAAGTAAGAAGAAGAAACAGAGGAGTCAATGGGTCTGAGTGCAAGAGAAATTATATCACTTAGAGACTTAACTACTCTTGCCTCTAGTGGGGAAGGGCATGGAACCTCAAGAATTTCCTTTGCAGAGGAATTTGTTAAACCTGGAGGTTCAGTTCTTGATTCCTCCTCCTCCATCTCAAGAGTGGTTACTGAGGGTTTCTTCTAGTCATATTGTCTCATCATCCCCATTCTCGCTTAGAACAATAATGTTCTTTGGTTTAACAGAGTAATTCTAAGTGCTCTAGAAGAGTCTCTTCTTTGATTGGCTCTTGTTTAACCTTTTTGACCTTCTTTTGATACACTTGAGTGGAAGGAGTAGACATTTCAGGTTCTTTCAACAAGGAAAAAGGAGGAGTTTTCTCAAGTACCTTGGTATTGGGCGTATGTACTTCCTTCCTAGGTGTGGAAGTTTCTCTTGAAGAAGATCTTCCCTTGTTTTTCCATAATTTAGGAACTTTCTGTCAAAACCAAACCTTAGTCTTGACAATGACAGGGAAATTATCTCACTCAAATCATCCTTCTCCTTCACATACCAATCCAAGGTTTCTAGAGGTGTGTGCTTGATGTATCTTTCATACTCAAAGGATTGCAATCCCTCATCATCATCCACAAGCCCTTTAAGCACCTGATAGAGATTAAGATCTAAGATCTTTTGTAGAGATAATCTACCAAAATGCCTCCTCCTGGCTTCAAAATCATATATACATCAAATTTAGGTAATCCTCAGTGTCAAGAAGGTGATGATAGGTTATTATCATATTCTGATCAATGAATTTCTTCAAATCAAAACAATTCCTAGACCTAAATAAATTAATAGTAAGAGGAGTAATAGCCCGTTCTATATTTTGGGCATCTAGGGTTGTCTTGCATGTATAATTCCCCAAGGAGATAGGGAAATGAAGACCTGTAATCTTCTTGTCTCTGTAGGTTCTATGGAGTTTGTCCAGCTATCTACACACCTCAACCAGAGCCATTTTATCATTACAGAACATGGGAAGCTTGAGAGGTGTACTTTCAAAACAAGCCAACCTGATGTATGAGAACTTTCTGAATTGGATGAAGAAATCCCCATACTTGGCTATCAGAGCCATAGCCTCATCAGAAAATCTCTTGGAAGTGTCACCCTCCAAAATCCTCACAATGTACATGGTAAAAGCATCATTTACCCTTCTGAAATTATGATTACTGTCCTTGAGGGTAAATTGAGGGCAATATGTGTATATGGGCTCATCCTTCTTGCTCTCAATGTAAGTGAATCCAAACCACTCTCAAGATGTTGCTAGGGTGTACATGAGGTAAGAAGTCATGTAGAACTTCTTAGTTTTCTGAACATTTTTCAATTGTTTAGTGAAGTTCATACTGATGATCTTAGCCCATTTTATGTTTTTTTACCTTCGTAGATGATGCTTATGGAAGGAACATCCAAAAATAGAATTCATTGGTAGAGGGCACCACCATAATATGGGCAAGAAAGATGATGAAATATGATAATTCTTCATTGAAATCAACCCTGTACAATGCTTTGGAGAGTCGGGATGCTCCCTTCTTAGGGCACTTCAACCATGACTTAGCCACTCGTGCCTTGTATTTCTCATTTTCCTTATCAAACAGAGCTTGAGCTTGAGCAAGAGTGAGAAAAATGGAGTCTTCTATCTTAGGAATGCGTAGGGCAGCGATGATGGTGGCAACATCCAGTTTTGTAATCAATTCTCCATGCACATTAACAACTTCCTTGGTATCTGAGGTTGAAATGAGCTCCACAGTGAGCACGGTGTTGGCACACTACATAGAGATGGGAAAACCAGCAACATACATGATTCCACTATCATTGATCATTTGGGCCATGGGAGCAGGGTTGTTGCATGTTAACCTGCCCCATAAATCATCAAAATCTAAGTGTCAAACTTCACTATCCCCGATATTAGGCACAGAGGTCTCTAGAGGTGACAAATGCTTGTGCCCTTGAAACTTGATCTTCATTTTTGCAGTGCACAGAGGAACAACCTTCAAAGAACATATTCTCATAAAAAATGCAAAGGGATATAGGAAAATGACTCAATTGCAAGAATGCGGGAAAGAAATAACAAGTAAGCAATGTGACAAATGCATAGACAATGGTCCCTTTAAATAGCCATTCAGGAGAGAGAAGATCATAAATGTGCATTAAATACCCCTTGCACCAAAGTGAAAAGGTGAAATGTGGTAAAAGTGGAAAAAAATGTCCCAGAGGCAGTGCATGGGACATTGGGACATGTGGGATATAAAAGCTGATTCAGCCGATATGGGTGATGTAGGCCAAAAAAGCATGAGAGGTCCAGGGACATAGAAACATGAAGGACACGAGGACCTGATTTGGCCAATGCGGGTGATGCGGGAATCGGGAACATGAAGCCCAACGAACTTGGGACATATGGGCCAAAATAATGTGAAGAAGAAGTGAGATAAGATCTTTCGGAAAATTAGCCAATCGCCAAACAAAAGGTCTAGAGAAACTTAGGACATATGGGATAAGAAGACTGAATTGGCCGATGCGGGAATCGGGAACAGGAGGCCCAGGCGAACTTGGGACATGAGGGAAAAAAATGTCCGACAGACCTACAAGTTACTAAAATGATCCCAAGAAACTACATTTTGACAATCTTTTCAAAATTTCTTCTTCACTGAAACATTATTGAAGGGTGCCAACTCAAAATTTTCAAATTTTTCAACTTTCAAAAGAGGGGAATTTTGAGGGGACAACAGCTGGCTCTTTCTAGGGGATGACTTGACTAGATCACAAGAACAAGGCAAGACAAGAATCAAGAAAAACTTTGGGGAAGAAGACCAAGTGCCTTATCCATTGGGAAAAAAGAGTCAAAGGAAAAACAATACGAAGGCAACACACCAAAAACAAGGAAAGGAAAACAACAAAACAAAGACCAGGAAAAGAAAACACACACTATACATAATATACAAGGGACTTCCTATTCACCTAGGATTTGAACAATTTCAAGTACTGCCCACTATAAGGAAGTGGGAGAGAAGATCCATCCATGTAATCAAGATAGAAATAATTTTCACTAGAAAAGTGCCTGATTCTGAAAGGACCAAGCCAAAGAGAGTCAAACTTACCATGACTTCCATGAGGTTCATGCCTTTTGTCCCATAGAAAAACAATGTCTCCAACCTTGAACTCTTTGGATCTAGTTTTCTTGTCAAATAAATATTTAACCTTATGGTGATGTGCAAAAATCCTATAAAAACTTGCAGCCTGCCTTCATCTAGCTTATAGAGATACATGATCATCTTATCCAAAGAATCACTGAAACTAGTGTCCTCAATAGCTTTCATCAAAAGCAAATCTTGTAGTTACACTGGCACTGGTAGTTGGGCTTCCAAACCATATAACACTTGAAAAGGGGACATCCCAATTGCTCTTTTGGGTGTAATCCTATCTACCCAGAGAGCATCATAGAGTTTCTTGTGCTATTTTCTTTGAGATTCATTGACAAGATTTCTTACAATGGTCACCAAATTTTGTTTGTTGATTCTTCATGTCCATTCCTTGAGGATAGTAATCTGAAGAATGAGTGAGGGAAATACCATACCCATAGCAGAAATCCATCATCTCAATAGAATAAAAATTTTAAGCATTATCAATCATGATCTTGTTTGGTACTCCAAACCTTATCAAGATTTTCTCTTTGATGAAATTACATACTACCTCTGAAGTAGTACTTTTAACTGGGATGGCTTCTACCCACTTAGTGAAATAATCTATGGCATTCAACACATGAGTATGTCCTGCACTTGAAGATGGGTTAAGTGTTCCAATAAAATCCAAACCCCACTATTGAAAGGGTTCTTCAATCACAACTAGCTTAAGTGGCAAAGCAGCCAACTTTGGTCTTCCCACAAATGATTGATAACCTACACATTTGTCGACCCACCTTGATGCATCCCTTAACAAAGTAGGCCAATAGTACCCTATATGAAGAATTTTTGAGCAGTAATGGCAGATGAGAAATGACCCCCATAGGCTTGGTCATGGAAGGCTAAGAACAACTTCTTCTATTGCACTTTGTCAACACACTTCAAGAATCTTCCATCCACTCCTCATTTGAAAAAAGCATTTTCCCATAACACATACTTGTGCTGACCTTATCTTGATAGCTCTCTTCTCTTTGGCAGTTAAGTGAGATGGACATTCACCATAGGTGAGAAAGTGAGCAATATCAGCATACCATTCATCTATTGAACTAAGGAACAGAACAATAGGGATATCAACTTCATCCTGAGGTGTTTCATGACTAGCTCCCTCGCAATGAGTTCACACAGGCCTTTACCCCAAACTAGTTTTGTTGGTCTAGATGTCAAGATCATACTCCTAAACCTTTTCTACCCAATTTCCCCTCTTGGTTCCAAACTCTGTTGTGTAAGAATAGACTTAATAGTCATATCGGGCACAAGCACAACAAAGTGAGAGTTAAGAATGTAAAATCAAAACTACTTAACAAACTAAAGCATGTTTCTCCATCATAGTATACTTCAACTCATGAGTTTTCAGAATATAACTCATGAATGAAATTGGGAGCTCATGATCTTCAACATCTTTCTGAGTCAACATAGCAGCCAAGGTACTCTCTGTGGCATAGCAATAGATAACAAAATCTTTGCTAAAATATGGACATGCTAAGATAGGAGTCTTAGCAATGGCTTTCTTAATGCCTTCAAATGCTTCTTTTCCTTCAAAGGACCAACCAAATGTTTTCTTTCCCTTCATCATTTTGGAAATGTTTAGAGTCATCTCTACAAAATCAGGGATGAATCTTCTCAGGAAGTTGATCTTACCAAAGAAGGAGTGCACTCCCTTTTTGCTTGTGGGAAGAGGAATCAGTTGAATAGCTTGTACTCATTCAAGATCAATCTTGATTCCATCTTTGGAGACAACATGTCCCAATAACTTTCCCTCTATGACACAAAAGATATATTTCTTGGGATTCAGAGAGACTCCATGTTCTTTGCATTTCAAGAGAACTGTTTCTAGATGCTGGAAGTGATCTGCTCTAGATTTGGAAAACATAGTCAAATCATCTAGATACACAACAATACATTTTCCTTTCAGACTCCCAAAATCCAAATCCATTTCTCTCTGAAAGGTGGCACTAGCATTAATGAGACCAAAGGGCATCCTCTTGTAGGAAAAATTACCCCAAGGAGTGGTAAAGGTAGTCTTGTGTTGATCTGCAGTGTTAACTTCTACTTGGTTATATCTGAGAAACCGTCAAGCATGGACAACATCTTTGCACCCGTAACAGCTTGCAACACCTAGTCCATCATGGGTAGGGGGTAGTTATCCTTCAAAGAAGCTTGATTCAGATTCCTAAAATCAACACAGATCTCGAATCTCACCATTTTTCTTCCTGACAGGCACAATATTAGCAATCCATGTTGAATGATGAATGGGGAAGATAATCTTGGCTTTCAACAACTTCTGTATCTCTTGGAAAATGGTGTCAGCAATCTTTGGATTATACTACCTTTGCTTCTTCTTGAAAGGCTTAATCCCAGGTTTGAGGGGAATGAAATGTTGCATTTATTTTGGCTGAAAATATTTTAGATCATCGTAAGAATAAGCAAGGACATCAATGTACTTCTTCAAAAGGTTTATCACCTTCTTCTTCTCCTCGTGGGTACAACACTTTCCAATGTTCACCATTTTGGGTTCAGCAGAGTTCCCAATATTAATCTTTTCATATTCAACAGACTATTGGGGTCCTTTGGAAGCTTTGGACTTGACATATCTGTCATGTTTATCAAACAATTCCTCCAAACTCACCAGTCCTTTAGGGATCTTGTTGCCTTTGAGTTTGATGCATCCCTCTTGATCCATCTCCTCTTTGACACCTTCCTCATTGGAAGAGACACTTTCTCGAGGCATATTGCCACTTCCCTCAAAATACAATTGATCAAAGTTATCCTTAAGTTCTAGGAAAGAGAGAAAATGTTGATCATCATTGAAAACTTTCCAGTTGTTTGCATTATCCGGTACGCTTGGTCTATGGATCATTTCAATGGTGAATTTGTCTTGAGAAAAATCAGGATGAGGTATCAGTAGAGATCCTAAAACAACTAGGGAGTCATCCCTAGTGTTCTTCTCCCTTGGCACTACTTGATAGAGAAAGCATCAAAGAATTCAATAGAATCCCAGACCAGATTCCTATAGTGCTTTAACCTTCTATTCTTTACTTGGAAAATATCTCTGACTTTCTTGACAACTAGTTCTGCATCTCCATGAGCCAAGAGGTTCTTCACACCTCTTTCTTTTGTTGTGTTCAGTCTAAGGATGAGAGCCTCATATTCTGTTGTGTTATTTTTATTTTCAAACTACAGCTTAAAGGAGAAAGGATGAATCTTCCCTTCTGGAGATATCAATACCACACCAGCCCCAGAACCAGCTGAAGAACAACTTCCATCAAATTCCAAATTCCAAATTCTATTAGGATCATGGGGCACTACTTTAGGATGTTCCACCTCATCCTGAGACATGATCATGTAGTTTTCATGCCCAATATCTTCATAAAGTATTTGTGCCTTGGGATCATCTATCTTTTGCACAATATATTCAGATTGTTTCTCAGAAGTAGCTTCTTCATCTTTCCATTAATTGGTATAAGAGCATGTGACCAATCCATTTGAATTTCTCCTCCCACATCCTTATAGAAATTTCTACTCAACAACATACCATATGAAGGAGGGATATCAGCTACCAAAATAGTAGCTAAAACCTTCTTCTCTAGCAAAGTAGTAAAAGCTACTTGTGCATCCTTAATTCTTCCGACCAAAGGCACCTCCTTACTCTCCATGGAATAGCAAGAACCATAAGTGCATGTGAGGGTAAGACCCAAAGCATGAGCCACTTTGGTAGGCATGACATTATCCGATGCTCCTGAATCTATGACACAATTGCTTGAGTTTATGGCCAGCTATGAGGAGGGTTACATAGAATGGTTCAATTTTCACATTTGGTGAGGTGACTACAGCCACAATATTTGATTGGGATGTGGAGGAGGGAGTGGGAAAAATACCTTTAGAAGTGTTGGGTGAAGTTTTGGAATGGGAATTGACAAAGTGGACCATTTTGGCAAAGGATTTTGGATGAGTCTGATAAAACTCAGCTTCAGAAATCTGGATTTTTGTTTTCTTGAGGTGATCAATGATATCAAAAGATCCAGAGGTGGATGGGCTATCATCACTAGGAATCCTAGGCTTATCGGTTTTGGAACTAGAGAAGAATAAGTTTTAGAAGCAGGAGTAGAAGAAGAAGAATTAGTAGAACTCACCTTTTGCGTGGATGTAGTGGGAATAGGAGATCCTCTTCTTGCAATTACTAGAATAGTCATGGGATGCTCCTTAGACTTCTTAGTGGGCTACATCACTTTTTCTTTCTTATTTTTCTACTCCTGAGTCATAACAGCATATGAATCACTGTTCATCTCTACTACTACTTCATCATAATCATCTTCCTCATCAACACCCTCAGTGGTGAGGAAATTAACTCGAGACCCATCGAGTTCTTCCAATTCTTCATCAACCTCTTCTTCAGGTTCTTCAAAATCTTCATTAACTTCTTCGTCATCAGGTTCTTCAACTTCACAAGTTGCATTAACAAGGACCTTGATGGGTGGTCCTTCGATTTCCAACCTTGTCTGAGAAGAAGGCAAATAGTTTTTAGGTTGAAATTTTCTCCTTGGAACATCTTGATAAGGAGCATGCTTGAGCCAATTATCCCGGGAGTAGAGGAAGAGGAAGAAGAATCTTTAGATTTGAAAGGATCTCTTTTTAATTTACCAGACATGATCAGGTCATCTTCAACATTGATGGATAATCATTGATCAAAGATCCAAAGTTGCAAGATTTTCTCTCCTCGTGTACATAGATTACTTTAGGAAATTGAGCATTTAAGAAGAAACATATTTGAATTTGATCCATAGGCGAGGTGTCTTATGGGATCTTGTTAATCATCTTATTGAACTTGGCCACAAATTCTCTCATGGGCTCCTGTGGTTCTTTCTTGATTTGAGAAATCTGGGCTAGCAAAGCATGCACATCTTCAACAGGTTTGAAACAATTCTCAAATCTATTTCTCATGGTAGTCCATCACGTGGGGAGACGATGAAACCAATCTACTAAATTTTCCTACAAATTCTCCACAAAAATCCTCACGAGATACATCCTCGTGTTCAACTCCAAGGACCCCACATGCAATTATGAAGGATTTAATGTGTTCATTGGGATGTACCTTACCATCTCCTCTGAACTTGGGAAATTTCTTTCTGTTACCTCTTGGTAACTCATGCAAAGGTTGAGGAAGGGAAAGAGGCCTAACTCGTTGGCACCAAGGTAATGAAACTGCCATCCTTGGAAAAATTTCTTGAAGTGGAACTGAAACACCAGCAAGAACCAAAGCACGAAGATTAGGGTTGGGTTGCTCTTGAGGGACACCACTCCCAGAAGCTTTGTCCTCAATAGGTGGTGTGCTTGCATAACGATTCCTTCTATTTTTTAAAGGAAGGGGAAATCCTTTCTACTCCAGGAATTAAAATTGTGAATCTTCAATTCCAAGAGCCCTTCTTCTGTGAGTAAATATTAGAGTTGCCAGATCAGTAATGATCAATAAATTGTTCTTTTTGAAAACTAGAATTCATTAAAATGAATCCCCAATAGAGTCACTAAAAATCTGTTGATTGTCAAATTAGGAATTTAATGAAAGCAACAGTCAAGGGACAAAAAGTCCCTCCTCTTTAATGGGAGAGGTTCCCTTATTGAAAGCAAACGACACAACTATTTACAAATGTACAACTTCCAACTTTGATGAGGAACTCTGATATCATGAAAGTGTTTTAATGCCAAGACAGATTATCAATACAAGAGAACAAAAGAACTAATGAAGGGAAAAGGTAGAATAACACTTTCAAGAAGTATAGATAGCAAAATAGTTCCTTATAAATGCTTGAGCAATGACAATATATAGAACATAATCATTCATATTAAAACCACCAGATGTTATTTCATAGACACAAAGTTCCAGAGATGACATCCACAAGAATACAAAGCTTCTTAATGCAAATATATTAATGATTCAACAACTTTAGATAGGTAAGAGGGAATAAATAAACATAGATAGAAAAAGAAGGAAAATCTTCTGTATTGATAGCTTTAAGTCCTTTTACACTTTCAAAATGATCGAGTTCTATCCCCACTGAATGACAAGGAGAGATCAATAAATAGCTTACAAATTGGTTACATTTGGTAACCATTTCTTTAACCAAAAGTTTAATTAAGGAAATGCACAATACAAAGTCCTTAATTAAATTACAAGGAGATTGACACTAAAAATAGAAGAAGAGAAAGAAGAGCTAGAAGTAGAGACATCTGATTATGACTGAGGGGGCCCACTAATTTGAGGATTTGATGTCTGAATCTTTTCAATGCTTCTGCTATTTCCATGCCTCTTGGAATTGTTGTGTTGGAAGTAGCATGTGTCCACGTGCCTAGACATTTCTCCATATCTTTATCAAACTCGGTATGCTCCAAATATTCTTTATTAGCCTCGGCAATAGCTGAATAAAGAGAAAAAATGTCTTTCATCTTCTCCTTAGTGAATGAATTTTCTTTAAACAGATCGTCCTTGACAAAGGTTCTAAACTGAGCCTTGATTTCTTGAAGAGAAAAGGAAACACCTGTAGTTTCATCCTGAAGATGGTAGTGAATATCCTTAAAGGTAGATAAAACACAAGTTTTAAAGGACTCCCCTTTTTGTCACACATTTCTCAGTTCTCCCAATGCTTCCTTTAGAACCTTTATCTTCCACTCTATGTTGAAGACCCATGTCCTTGACAAGCTATTATTTACATCATCAAACAAATTATTGGCTAGCAAGATCTTCTCATCAGTTTGGCCCATTAGACGGAGGTCTGTAATACATCCACTCTAGACCTTTATCTCCTTATGCATGGCTTTGATTGAGGAAGTGAGTTTATGCTACAAATTGATCACCCTATCATTGGTTTTGAAGTATTCCTTAATGAAATTCAAGCCTTCTATAATAATTCCATCCACCATGGTCTCAATAGCCTTCCCATAAGTTGAATACCTATGTATGTCCTTGATGCTTTGAACTTTGTCCTCACTGAGAACCATGGGAGATGGGAGGGTAGCCAATGGAGCTGAATCCAAAAATTTATCTTTTGTTAATAATGATCTGATAAAGTTGGAAATAACTTGGTTCTATTCTTCCAACTACTCCATGGTTTGCTTGCCTTTTCAACCCATTCAATAACCTTAGTGATAGTTTCTTGAAGGTTATGAACCTCACTCTTAGGTGTAGATTCTCCCAGTGGAATTCTAGAAAGCTCCAAGTTAGAGATCAAAATATCCTTCTCCTCCTTATCTACCCTAGGTCTGAAAACCTCAAGAAACTGCTGACCTTGAGCATCAGATACCAACCTTGAAGTAGTCTTTTCTTTCTTTGTTGGAGGAGAATGAGTAGTACCCAACAGAGCTGCCACAACATCAAAATCAGGGCCGGATGATCGCAAAGAATATTTTCTTCTCATGTTGTCCACTAAGGGCTGCACCTAGGAAAAGGAAGAAGAAGAAACGAAGGTGTCAAGGGGTCTGAGTGCTAGAGAACTCCTAGCACTTAGAGTCTAAAATACTATTGCCTCCAGTGGGGAAGGGCATGGAACCTTAAGAATTTCCTTTATAGAGGAATTTGTTAAACTTGGAGGTTCAGTTCTTGATTCTTCCTCCTCCATCTCAGCAGTGGTTGCAAGGGTTTCTTCTAGTCTTGTTGTCTCATCATCCTCATTCTCGCTTAGAACAATAATGTTCTTTGGTCCAAAGGGAAACTATGTGTGCTCCTTAAGATTCTCTTCCTCGATTGGTTCTTTCTTAACCTCTTTGACCTTCTTCTAATACACTTGAGTGGAAGAAGGAGTAGACATTTCAAGCTCTTTCAACGAGGAAGAAGGAGGAGTTTTCTCAAGTACCTCAGTATTGGGTGTATGTACTTCCTTCCTAGGTGTGGAATTTTCTCTTGAAGAAGATTTGCCCTTGTTTTTCTGAATTCACAAACTTTCCTGTCAAACCAAACCTTAGTTCTGACAATGACATGGGTAATTATCTCACTCAAATCATCCTTCTCCTTCACATACCAATCTAGGGTTTCTAGAGGTGTGTGCTTGATGGATCTTTCATACTCAAAGGATTGCAAGCCTTCATCATCATCCACAAGTCCTTCGGGGAACATAATAGAGGTTAAGATCTAAGATTTGTTGCAGAAACAATCTACCAAAATGCCTCCTTGTGGATTCAAAATCATTAATACAGTCAGCCCAGTAATCCTCAGTGTCAGGATGGTGATGATAGGTTATTCTCAGATTCTGATCAATGAATTTCTTCAGATCAAAACAAGTCCTGGACCTAAAGAAATGAATAGTAAGAGGAGTAATAGCCCGTTCTATATTTTGGGCATCTAGGGTTGTCTTGCATGTATAATTCCCCAAGGAGATAGGGAAATGAAGACCTGTAATATTCTTGTCTCTGTAGGTTCTATGGAGTTTTTCTAGCTATCTACACACCTCAACTAGAGCCATTTTATCATTACAAAACATGGGAAGCTTGAGAGGTGTACTTTCAAAACAAGCCAACTTGATGTATGAGAACTTTCTGAATTGGATGAAGAAATCCCCATACTTGGCTATCAGAGCCATAGCCTCATCAAAAATCTCCTGGCAGTGTCACCCTCCAAAATCCTCATAATGTACATGGTAAAAGCATCATTTACCCTTCTAAAATTATGATTACTTGTCCTTGAGGGTAAATTGAGGGAAATATGTGTATATGGGCTCATCCTTCTTGCTCTCAATGTAAGTGAAGCCAAACCACTCCCGAGATGCTACCAGGGTGTACATGAGGTAAGAAGTCATGTAGAACTTCTTAGTTTGTTGAACATTTGTCAATTGTTCAGTCAAGTTCATATAGATGATCTCAGCCCAGTTTATGTTTTGTTTACCTTCGCAGATGATGCTTATGAAAGGGCACATCCAAAAATGGAAGTCATTGGTAGAGGGCATCCCCATAATATGGGTGAGCAAGATGATGAAATATGATAATTATTCATTAAAATAGACCCTGTACAATGCTTAGGAGAGTCAAGATACTCCCTTCTTAGGGAACTTCAGCCATGACTTAGCCACTCATGCCTTGTATTTCTTGTTGTCCTTATCAAACAAAGCCTGAGCTTGAGAAAGAGTGAGAACAATGGAGTCTTTTGTCTCAGGAATGCGTAGGGCAGCGGCAATGGTGGCAACATCCAGTTTTGTAATCAATTCTCCATGCACATTAACAACTTCCTTGGTATCTAGGTTGAAATGAGCTCCACATGCAAGCATGGTGTCGGCACACTACAAAAGATGGGAAAACTAGTAGCATATGTGATTCCATTGTCATTGATCATTTGGGCCATTAGAGCAGGGTTGTCGCACGTTAACCTACCCCATAAATCATCAAAATCTAAGTGTCAAACTTCATTATCCCCTATATTAGGCACAAAGGTCTTTAAAGGCTAGAAATGCTCATACCATTGAAACTTGACCTTCATTTTTGCAGTGCATAGAGGAACGGCCTTCAAATAATAGATTCATGAAAAAAATGCAAAGGGATACAGGAAAATGACTCAATTGTAAGAATGCGGGAAAGAAATAACAAGCAAGAAATGTGACAAATGCATAGATAGTGGTCCCTTTAAATAGTTGTTTAGGAGAGAGAAGGTCATTAATACACATTAAATACCCCTTGCACTGATGAGAAAAGGTGAAATGCGGGAAAAGTAGAAAAAACTGGCCTAGACGGTCCATGGGACATTGGGACATGTGGGACATGAAAAGCCGATTCGGCCGATGTGGGCAAAAAAATTACGGGAGGTGCGGGGACACAAAAATGTGAAGGATGTGAGGACTCGATTCGGCTGATGCGGGGAATCAGGGAACAGGAATCCTAGTTGAACTTAGGACATATGGGCTGAAAAAATGTGAAGAAGGTGACAAACAAGATATTGCGGGAAAATCATCCGATCGACAAACAAAAGGTCTACCAGAACTTAAGACATATGGGACAAGAAGACCAGAATCAGCCGATGCGACTGATGTAGGGAATTAGGGAAGAGGAGACCCAAGTGAACTTGGGACACGAGGGACAAAATTGTCTGACAGACCCGTAAGTTACTAAAATGATCCCAAGAAATGACATTTTCACAATCTTTTCAAAATTTCTTCTTCACTGAAACATTACTGAAGGGTCCCAACTCAAAATTTTCAAAAGAGGGAAATATTGAGGGACAACGAGCTCCAGACTCCATCTCTCATTGGGAAGCATGTGATGTAGAAATGTTAATATACATTAACGTGGACTTGTTTCCCCACTACGATGGTAGATCCTTCAGATGCGCCACTCTTCTCTCGAATGCTGCATGGAGCACAGTAATACCATTTCTTTGCCATTTTCTTGACGTCATTTGTCATGGACACTTTACATAGCTACTTGTCAAACCTTTCAGTTGGTGACTTATTCTCCATGGGGTATTCCCATACCTTTTCCTTCGACCCATCTAGTACTCCAATTTCCATGAATACCAGTGATAATAGAACAGCCCCAAAGTTGATCTTCCCTCCTATGCGCACTTCCTCTACTATTTTCTCTGCAATGTAGCCTGTAATATTGTAGACTACTCCTAACATCTTGCACACAACATGTAACCACATAGTATTTACCTGTGACCACCACTCCTGATCATTCAAATTTGTAAACAAGTGTGTTGCTTTGCTTTGCATTACTTAGATAATTCTTCAATTTGTCTATATCCATACCATGCAGACCCTTCAGGTACCCCAACTCCTGTCTGGTCTTTAAGATCATGACTTTATCTATGAGATCATTCTTCATATCCTCTCTTGTGGCCTTTAAACCTGTCATCATTGAGATAAGTGTAGATGAGATTCTAACTTTGCATCCTGCAAAGTAGAAGAAGTCCTCATGAGCCACTGGTACAAGGGCTCATACTTCCCAAAATATGGAAGCTCATATAATTGGTAGACCCCAATTTTCTTCAGAAGCTTCTTACCTACATCATCATAAACCAACATGTCATTTGTCATACGTTTGTTCATCCTTGTAGTGAGCAAGAATTGATCTCCTTCTTATTCTCTGAGGTCCTATGATTATATTCACTTACTTTATTCTTTCTAATGTGTGAATCCAATTATTGGTCGACGATGACTCCTTATAGATATTACATTTCTAAAAAATTGCTTTTGGGTGCCATCTCTTCCTCCTTGACAACCACCTTCTTCTTTCCTTTTTCTCCTGCTGCAGCTTCCTTCTTGGGTGCCATTTTTACCTTGCAATCATCTCCTCTTTAACTTTACAATTTTTGAATCAAACCCTAACTTGATTCAATCGTGCCCTAGGTGGAAACATTGTTCCCTAACTCCACTTTCTTGCCTTTCTCTACTTAAACCCTTCACCACTAGGGATGAAAGATTATTTTTGTACACATATGTTTATCACGCTTGGTTTCACACCCTTCGCACCTTAACCCAATCACTCGGCTCTTTGCACTTAGCTCTTCCTATTATCAAAAATGTGCCCCCTGCTTTTTGGGCTAACTCCTTTCATCCTTCCTTCTCTTGTGCCTCGAGACATAATTTTTTTGCTTTTTAGGCACTCAAAACCTTTTGGAAATGGCACCATTGGATAGAGCTCTTTCTCGGCTTTCCGAGAAAGGTAAATTTTTTCTCCTAACTCCATGTATTTTTGAAGTTATGGCTCGGTGGAGTTTTGGTGGGAAATTTTCCCCTTCAAGGCCCGCAGCCAATGAGATTCCGCCACGTGTCAGG
The DNA here is from genome assembly GCA_018340775.1 of Taxus wallichiana var. yunnanensis. Taxonomy (NCBI): domain Eukaryota; kingdom Viridiplantae; phylum Streptophyta; class Pinopsida; order Cupressales; family Taxaceae; genus Taxus; species Taxus wallichiana. Next base: position 147,361,863 of record CM031244.1, on the reverse strand, counting down.
AGGTGGCGGGGGTCGGAGGAGAACTTGGTTTTTTACCAAGTGTTTTGGCAAAAAAATTTCAAAAGGAAATATTTCCCCCGTAGGCCGGCCGATGAATCAGAAGCTGCCACGTGTCAGGGTGAAATTTGGAAAATTTGGCTAAGTGTTGGCGCATGGAAATTTTGGAGAGATGGCCCCGCGGCCAATAAAAATATGCCACGTGTCACCGAAGGCTGGAGCTGCGGGGTGAGGGAGGAAATTGGGATATTTTCCCAAAGTGTTTGTGCAAAGGTTAAAATTCTTGCGAGGGATCCCACCCCCTTATTGCGACCAATTATATGTCGCCACGTGTCATGGATGGGGCGAGGAGGAATTTGGGAAATTTTCCCAAGGAGAAAATAAAGGAAAATTCAGAAGGGAAAGCCCACCCCCTTATTATGACCTAATAGAATCTCACCACATGTCTAGAGATAAATGGTAAAAAAAAGGTCAAGCCCATGAAAAATTTAACAAAAGGACAGGCCGCGTCCAATCGGCGCCCACCACGTGTCCTCAAGCTCATTGGCCCAGCGGGAATTTTGGGAAAAATTTTCAAAGGAAAATATAAAGGGAAATGAAGCAGGATGCCCCCACATCCAATGAAAACATGCCACTTGGCACCTGGAAAGGCAGAGTGCAAGGAAATTTTAGAAAATTTTCAAATGACCAAAAAGGTAAAAATTCAAATTTTTGCCCGCCATGCCTATTTGGCCTATTTTGCCCTAAAATTTCAAATCACCATATCTTTCGATCCAGAGCTTGGTTTTCATGTTCTTTATATCAATGGAAAGATGGTGAAATTATCTACAAGATTCTGGGTCAATTTTTCATTTTTGGAGTTTGGAGAGAGAAAATTGAAAAACATCTCTGGCACATGATGATGATCGAAATGACGTTTCAACCACCGTTTTTAATGAAGAATGGCTCGCATTCTCTCCCAGCATGGTTAAAAATGTTAGGGAATGGGTTTGTAAGGATGCCCATGTTGTTTTGAATGCATTTTGGTCAATGATTGAACCTCTCCCATGTTTTCCCGTGTTTCTCTCTCCTGGGCTCGTCCCTTGCACTGTAAAAGCCAGATTTGGCTCATTTTCAAAGGGTTGAACATTTTTGTGTATTGCAGGTCCCCTTTCTCACCTTGGAAGTGATTTTGGTGGAATATCAGACCTTTTCTAAGAACTACAACTCATTTTTACCTCTCAGGTGTTGTAATGCAAGTGATTTTGATGTTAAAATAACAATACAGGCCCTGTGATTAATTTTCCATCCTCTGTTGGTGTTGTTTGACTAATTTCTGATTCTTCATTACAGTTATCAGTTTGTGCATGTTCTTTTGTTGCATTTTATGAATTGTGTCAATCTGTAGAAGTGAAAAATGCTTACCACTCCTTTGGTGTATCACCTATTAGCATTAGCTTTAGTTTATTTGCATTCTCTATCTCTGTCTCCTTTGGAATTTAGGGTAGGATTAGGAATATAGACCTCTGCAACTTGTAAGTGATAAATCTGACCAGAGGAATTGAGGAACCAACCTCTAAACTGGAGATTCCTTTCTCATTTTATAAGTCCCACACTTGGGAAAGGATTTAATGTTGTGCAATCACACTTGGATGCTAGTATGATCAAACTAGAAATCGATCAACATCCGAGGGGTCTTGCTTGATTTGCACTAATAGTTTTGGCATGCCGGTGGGACCTTAGAGTCTTCATCTTCATTGCAACAAATTGATGTGCATTTTTGTAAGTTTCTTTCTTAAAAAGAGCTATAAATTACACATCTGGCGACTCGAGGAAGAAGAATCAAGCTGGTTTTAGCAGTGTAGACCTGAAAACTCATGAGAAGAAGTACTACAAGGTCAAGAGCTAGAGAAGAAGAGGTGCTGTTTGAATATCTATAATTATCTCCAAGAATAAGGTAAAGTGGGAGGAGAATCCAAAGGTCTCCATCTCCACCAAACAAAACTCTCTCAACTCCTCCACCTGGTAGGCCTTTCATTCAATCAACAAGGGTCCTAAGGCCAATCAGAATGGCACAAAACAACCCCTATGTCAATTTCACTGGCAGCAGCCCACTTGCTCTCAATGCACAAAATCCAATTCCAATTACAACATTGAAGAACATTCCATACTTCACTGGAGAAAATCAGACCTCACCTAGTGATCATGTCAAGGATATTGCTAACATTTGTGCAATCCATGAGATCAATGAGATGCAAGTTGCTGTCAAATTGTTGGCATCTTCATTCAAAGGGAAAGCTTTACAATGGTTCAGGAGCCTTGCCTCAGGTTCTATTCAAAATTGGAATTAGCTATGTATAGCCCTCCATGAGCAGTTTGGGGAAAAGGGAGACAACTTGTCCCTTTTGGAGCAGTGAAAACTATCAAAAGAGCTCCCAATGAGCAGCTGACTAATTTTAATTTTAGATTTCAAAGGACTTGGGAGAGAATTCCAGTGGCAGTCAGGCCAACAACAAGAAGGTGCTTTTCTTTATTACCTTAAAGCTTTAAATTCTGATATTTCTATGTTAATTCAGTCCATGGGAGGCACAACTATCCCCATTTCTTATAGCATTGCCATTAGAGCTGAAAATTGTTTGATCCAAGCCAACAAGCTGGCTCCTAGACCTCCAATGCCATTATTTCCAAGTTTAGAGAGCCCAAGTACTAGCCAAGTGCCTAATTTAGCTTCTATTCCCACTCCTAGAAATCAAAATTCAAGTGAAGCTTCCACTTCATCTTCTAGTGCCTCAAATGAACTTCAAGAAGTCATGAAGCAATTGCAAAATCTAGGCAATGAGCTGGTTACACTCAAAAGGTAGCAAGCCCAAGGTTTTAGACCTTCTTTCTAGCCCCAAGCTCAGCCTAACAGGCAGCCATATCAACCCCAAAGACCACCCAATCCAGCTGCAAATCTAAATCAAGCAAGGCCTCCTGCCAATAGACCATTTCAGCCCTATAATCCCAATGCTACATCTGCATCTAAAGCATTAGTGCCAGTACAAAACAATATAGCTCAAGAGTATGATTGGTGTTTCCCATGCAATGAACCTCACAACCAGTCCATGTGCTTCAACGGTGCCTTGAATCAAGCATTAATGGTGACAACAACTGGTGTGGAGGGTGAAGGTAGTTAAGGAAATGGCCAGCAACAAGAAACATTCCAGCAACAATCAGCTCGAATGATACCACACTTGTAAACTAGCAGGCAGAAGATTTTTGTGGCATGAACCAGATAGTTTCCCAAAGTGTTGCAGCCAACACAAGGTCAAAGAGGAGAAATTTGGGTGAAGAACAACCATTAGCTCCAGGAAATCCACAACCTTCTGTCACTCCACAAAATATTGGCAAACAAAATCCAGCTCCAAGCATGCAAGGACTGCCTAAAACAGTTCCTAGGCCAATTCAAATGCCAGTTACTACTACCCATGTGCAAGGAGTTAATGTGCAGGCCAAGGGACAGCAAAGAGATGCTTCATCTCCATTCAATATCATTGATCAGATGAAGAAGACAAATGTAAACATATCAATGTGGGAATCACTCTCTATCCCAGGACAAAGAGATTTGCTACAAGCTGCCATGAAGGACTGGTCAACTTCAAATCAGCAAGTCCAAATGTAAGAGAAAGTGCTCACAAATGCTACCCAGCCTGAGGGGAATCATGGAGGATAGCAAGGTAAAATGTTGAAACCCCCTCCATTCTATGTTTCATTGATCATTGGAAATCAGTTAGTACATAATTGCATGATTGATTCTAGAGCAAGTAGTTCAGTAATGCCCAAGAAAATAGCTGATCAGTTGGGAATTCAGTATGAAACCATATCCAAAGGGGTAGTGCAATTGGATGGAACAACAGTAACAACATTGGAGTGATTAAAAACTTGAGTCTTCCTTTACATATACTGTCCCAACGTGGTTGTTTTGCAAGATGTCTCAGTAATAGACCTTCCACCACTCTTTGCCCTATGTTTGTCAAGGGATTTCACAGCTAATATTGGAGGTTACTTATCTACTGATTGGTCACACATGTTGTTCAGAACAAGATATGGAACCAAAGCCACAATCAGGTCTGAACCTATTGCAAACTTTCACATTGAGCCTTACACCCCAAGTCAGATAAATGCCAATTGTTCAGCATTTGACCAAGAAGATCACCCAAGAACTGATGAAGCTGACACCAAGGTCGGAAGTATCCCAGATCTAACTCTTGATGAATGGGAAAACAAGGTGCATGCTTTTGATCCTTATCAAGAAATAGAAGAATCTGAGTTAGGAGTCTATTGCATGCATGAAGAAAATCAGCCTATCCCTAGCATCACCAAGCCAGACCACAAGGATGACAATGAGGTATGGCAGTTGTTTTTTGATGGATCAAGGAGTAGACAAGGTGTAGGAGGGGGAGCCATGTTGGTTTCACCTCAAGGGTTAAGTATTATTCAGCTTTTAGATTTTAGTTTGCATGCTCTAATAACACTGCTGAATATGAAGCCTTGGTGCAAGGATTGCATTGGGCAATCAAAAGGGGAATAAAGAACTTGCAAGTCTTTGGTAATAGGTGAGTTGATTTTCAACCAAGTCAAGGGCAGCATGCATGCTTGTCAAGAATGATCTACTCAAGTGTTACAAGAATAGGGTGTGGGACCTCATTGAAGATTTTGAGGGTTTTGGCATCAAATCCATTCCTAGAAAAGAGAAACCAAGTTCTTGACAGGCTTGCAGCGATTAGGGCAGCCTTTGACGTTGTGGAGATCATTCAAAAGGACAAGGTACATCCAAACATCCATGTGATTATAAGGCCTTGATGGGGAAAACAATGTAAGTTGGTAAGTGTTTGAAAATGATCAGCAAATCATCCATTTCTTGCAAGAAGAGGCTGAATTCTTAGCTAAAAATCAGGAAAAGTTGGAGCAGCAATATGGTGACCAAGTGGTGTAGCTGAGAACCAATAAACTTCCAAAGGGGCTTATTACTTTGGAGTCAATTTTCAATCCTAATGATCATTTTAGGAAGGAGAAAGAAAACATCCAAGTGAAGAGAGAAGATTCAATGTCCATCTCGGTGGAAGAAGGCAAATCACTCCAAGTTGGCAAGATAACAACTGAGCAAGAAAGGTATGAGTTTATACAACTTTTTCAAGAATTTCTTTTATGTGTTTTCTTGGAGCTATGAAGATCTGAAAGGTTTTAATCCTGAGTTAGCTCAACATACCATTGAATTGGATCCAAATACTAAGCCCATTAGGTAAAAACAAAGACCAGTCAATCCACACATGGAGCCCCTCATGAGAAAAGAATTGAATAAGTTGATAGAATCAATCAAGAATCATATTCCCTATCAAGCATTCTAGTTTGGTTGCCAACTTGGTTCCATTCAGAAAGAAGAGTGGGGAAATCAGATTGTGTGTTGACTTCAGAGATTTGAATAGAGCATCTCTCAAGGATCATTACCCACTACCTTCCATGGAGCATATTTTGCAAGTTGTTGCTGGCTCTGAAAGGTTTTCACTACTTGATGGCTATTCAGGGTACAATTAGATTATGGTGAAGGAAGAAGATCAGTTCAAGATAGCCTTTACAACCAAATGGGGAACTTATGCATACAGGAAAATGCCATTTGGGCTGTCCAACGCTGGAGCTACCTTCCAAAGAGCAATGGACATGGCGTTCAAATGTTTGATTAACAACATAGTGCTGATATATCTTGATGATATCACTATTTTTTCAAAAAATGCAGCAGACCATCTCTTTCATTTGAGACAAGTGTTCTAAAGGTGTAGAAGATTTGGAGTCTCCTTGAATCCTAAAAATTTTATTTTCTTAGCTCATGAAGGAAATCTCCTTGGTCACATTGTCTCCAAAGAGGGATTGGCAATTGATCCAGAAATAGTTGAAGCCATAAGAGCACTGCCATTATCAAGCCACAAGAAGGCCCTTCAAAGTTTCTTGGGGAGAATAAATTTTGTCCGGAGGTTTGTCCCAAATTTTGTAGCCCTAGTCAAGCCTATCACCAAGATGTTAAAGAAAAGCATGGCTTTCAAATGGACAGCAGAAGGCAAGGAGAGTTTTGAAGTAATCAAAGAAGCCATCTCTCAAGCCCCAACTCTCATCAACCCAGATTTCTCCAAGGATTTCATCCTCTATGCATTTGGGGTGATGATACTATCTCTGCAATTTTGGTACAGCAGAACAAAGACAATGATGAGTAGCCCATTGCTTTCTTTAGCCAAATCCTGGAGGACTATGAGGTGAGATATTCTTTCATTGAGAAGCATGTTCTTGCAATAATCAGGAGCTTGAAGAAATTCAAGCATCTAGTTTCAAACAATAAGGTTCAATTGTTGGTTTCTCATGCGGGAGTTAAAGACTTCCTCCTCAACAAAGACTTGAATGAAAAGAGGGCAGGTTGGATTACTCGTGTCATGGAATATGACATTGAGATTAAAGTCACCAAGCTGGTCAGAGGGAAAGGATTGTGTGAGCAGCTGATTTTGGGCAAACAAAAGGAAGCATGCAATGAGAAGGAAGTTGTTTTGGCATTGCAAGATAGCCATGAGCAAGGAAGCACTCAAGAAGAAAATAATGGTGTCTCCACTCCTTGCTGGACCCAAGACATAATGCACTTCCTAAGCATAGGCCTATGCCCTCCAGAGATGAACAAGACCCAAAGAAGGCATTTTAGATTACAGGCTGTCCCATATGCCCTTGTTGATGGTGTTCTATTCAAAAGAGATGTGAATGGAGTACTGCTGAGATGCATTGGTACATATCAGATTCATAGGGTGTTGGAAGAGTTCCATGGTGGACCATATGGTGGTCATTTTGCACCAAGAGTGACAGCTCTAAAGATCATGAGGGCTGGTTATTATTGGCCCAAAATTTTCAATGATTGTTATGCATGGATCAAGAGGTGTAAGAATTGTGCATTCTTCACAAGTAAAGAGAGACTAGCTGCCCTTCCATTGCATCCAATTTCAGTTGACCAGCCATTCATGCAATGGGGTTTAGACTTCATTGGAGTCATTAATCCCAATTCAAGCCAAGGGCACAAGTGGATTTTAACAGCCACAGATTACTTCACTAAGTGGACTGAAGTAGTAGCACTCAAGGAAGAAAATGAAGCTAGTATCCTAGACTTCTATGAGGGAATAGTAACCAGGTTTGGCATACCAGCTACAATAATATCAGATAATGCATTAGCATTCATTGATCCAAGGTGATTGAATGGGCATCAAGAACGGGATCTACCTAAGTACTTCATCAAACTATTACCCTTAGGGTAATGGCCAGGCTGAGTCTACAAACAAGAACTTGTTGAGGATCATTAGAAGGACTCTTGATGAAAATCAGAGATCTTGGCATACTAAATTGAAATCAACTTTATGGGCTGATAGGATAACTCCCAAGAGATCTACAGGTAATTCTCCATTCAAGCTTGTTTATGGAAGAGAGGAAATTTTACCCATGTCTCTTGAGTTGCCAACATTGGAACTCATGAAACAGTTGGAGTTGTTGGAGTTTGAGCCCATGGAGGTTAGATATGTAGAATTGATGGAGCTCCAAGAGATCAGAAATCAGGCATCCCAAGCAATGGAGAATGATCAGGCTTTGATAAAGAAGACCTTTGATAGAAAGGCCAAGAATAGATCCTTCCAAGTTGGAGATCTAGTGCTAAAATGGGATGTAGATAGAGAAAAACCGGGAGGCATTCAAAATTTGACACCATTTGGAGTGGCCCATACATGGTCACAAAGTGTAAGGACAACAATGCCTTCTAATTGTCTTCATTGGATGGTGAAGAACTGTAGATTCCAGTCAATGGAATCCATCTAAAGCATTGTTATTAAGGGAAATTCTCCACCTTGTAAATATTAGCTTAGGTTTTCATTCCTCCAAGTGCTTGTGCACATTGTTTTGCTTGTAGGTTAGTTTTCTTTCCCTAAGTGCTTTGGCACAAGCTTGCTTGTTCTGGGAATGTGTTGCGAGCCTTGCTCCATCAGGTGATATTCCATCTTCCTCCTCACAACATTCTAGTCAGTTGGGGTATTAAACAAAGGAAATGATGACTCCATGCCCAATGGATTGCTTCAGGAAACTAGTAACTTCATCCAAAGTAGGTAGATGACCCCTCGAGTCCAAAATTGTTATCCAAAATGTGCCCCCTGCTCATTTTTGGGCTAACTACTTTCATCCTTCTTTTTGTGCCTCGAGACATAATTTTTTGCTCTTCAGGCACTCAAAACCTTCTAGAAATGGCACCATTAGATAGAGCTCTTTCTCGGCTTTCCGAGAAAGGTAAAAATTTTCTCCTAACTCCATGTATTTTTGAAGTTATGGCTCGGCGGAGTTTTTGTGGGAAATTTTCCCTTTCAAGGCCCGTAACCAATGAGATGCCGCCACGTGTCCGGGGAGGTGGCGGGGTCAGAGGAGAACATGGTTTTTTACCAAGTGTTTTGGAAAAAAAAATTCAAAAGGAAATATTTCCCCCATAGGCCCGCCGACGAATCAGAAGCTGCCACGTGTCCAGGGGTGAAATTTGGAAAATTTGGCTAAGTGTTGGCGCATGGAAATTTTGGAGAGATGGCCCCCGCGGCCAATAAAAATATGCCACGTGTCACCGAAGGCTGGAGCTGCAGGGCGAGGGAGGAAATTGGGATCTTTTCCCAAAGTGTTTGCGCAAAGGTTAAAATTTGCGGGGAGCCCACGACCAATTATATGTTTTCGCCATGTGTCCTTCGAGGCTGGCGAGGTAGGAATTTGGGAAATTTTCCCAAGGAGAAAATAAAGGAAAATTTTGGAAAGGAAAACCCACACCAATGTGGCCAATAGAATCTCACCATGTGTCTAACGTGAAAAAAACCAAGGTCAAGCCCACGGAAAATTTAACAAAAATAGGCCCGCGTCAATCGCGCCGCCACGTGCCCTCGGCTCATCACCGGCCCATGTGGAAATTTGGGAAAATTTTCCAAAGGCAAAAACAAAGGAAAATGAAGCAGATGGGCCCACTGCACCCAATCAAAACATGCCACATGGCACTTGGAAAGGTGGAGCGTGGGGAAATTTTGGAAAATTTTCCAAATGACCAAAAAGGTAAAAATTCAAATTTTTGCCCGCCGCCCGATTTGGCCCTGTTTTGCCCTAAAATTTCAAATCGCCATATCTTTCGATCCAGAGCTCGGTTTTTCACGTTCTTTATATCAATGGAAAGCTGGTGAAATTATCTACAAGATTCTGGGGTTAATTTTGAATTTTCATGGATTTTAGAGAGAGAAAATTGAAAAATGTCTCTGGCACGTGATGATGAGTAGAAATGACGTTTCAACCACCGTTTTTAATGAAGAATGGCTCGCATTCTCTCCCAGCATGGTTAAAAATGTCAGGGAATGGGTCTGTAAGGATTCCCATGCTATTTTGAATGTATTTTGGTCAATGATTGAACCTCTCCCATGTTTTCCCGTGTTTCTCTCTCCTAGGCTCGTCCCTTGCACCGTAAAAGCCAAATTTGGCTCATTTTCAAAGTGTTGAACATTTTTTGTGTATTGCAGGTCCCCTTTCTCACCTTGGAAGTTATTTTGGTGGAATATCAGACCTTTTCTAAGAAATTTAACTCATTTTTCTCTCAGGTGTTGTAATGCAAGTGATTTTGATGTTAAAATAACAATACAGGCCCTGTGATTAATTTTCCATCCTCTGCTGGTGTTGTTTGACTAATTTCTGATTCTTCATTATAGTTATCAGTTTGTGCATGTTGTTTTGTTGCATTTTATGAATTGTGTCAATCTGTAGAAGTGAAAAATGCTTACCACTCCTTTGGTGTATCACCTATTAGCATTAGCTTTAGTTTATCTGCATTCTCTATCTCTGTCTCCTTTGGAATTTAGGGTAGGATTAGGAATATAGACCTCTGCAACTTGTAAGTGATAAATCTAACCAGAGGAATTGAGGAACCAACCTCTAAACTGGAGATTCCTTTCTCATTTTTAAGACCCACACTTGGGAAAGGATTCAATGTTGTTCAATCACACTTTGGATGCTAGTATGATCAAACTAGAAATCGATCAACATCCGGGGGTGTTGCTGATTTACACTAACACTTCCCTCAAATACTCTTAGTCAAATTTTTAAAAATGAATTCACATCCCATCCTTATATAGTTTTTCAAATTTGGATGTATTTATTTCTCCTTCACCTACCAAATATCCTCTCATTCATTGACCAAATTTGTTTGTTCCACATGGGACATCTTCGCTCCCTAGCTATAACCTTATAGCATTCCTTCCTACCCTCTGGTCACGAGACTTCTCTTCGATGTGTGCCATTACACCCGAGTACCTTGTCACCATACCTTCTCTTGGTAGTTATCATGGCCTCTGCTTACCTCGCATTATATTTTCCTTACATTCATCTCCATTCTTGCTCACTTTTGAGAAGAAATATTCTTTTGACTTAAAGAAAACCCTTAGCAGCTTATTCCTGTCACCTTTCAATTCCCATAGTCTTGTACCTGGATATCAACAACTATCCCACACTAAAAGGATGTGAAGTCATCTGTGAATAAACATGCTTCATGTATTAATTAGCTTCATGTGCGCAAGCACACTTATTTCACAACAAAAAAACTAAAGTGACAAAGCATAAGCGACAATGAAGGAAATACATTAAGGAAATAAAGAATGGAAACCTAATCTAAATGGAAATATTTCCTTATTACAAACACCAAGAAGACTTATTTATAGTAGGGCTTTAGCCTACTCTCATTAAAGTAACCGGGTATCCATGTTCCATCAAGTGCTTCTAACTGAAAGCACCTAATTTAAGTATGTAAGTGATGACATACAACCCCAACCAATGTACTTTGAGCTTTCCTAGATGGCACAAGAACTTAGAGTCATAAAGAAGTAAAATTTGTCCAATCTCAAACTTCTTATCCCTTATTTTTCTGTCATGTCATGCTTTTTGCCAAGCCTTTTCCTACTTCTGACTCCATCGTGCTATGGCTCGTCACTCATCTAATTGAATCATCTTCTCAATACACTCTTCTAAAGCCTGCTCATCAACTAGACCTCCAATGCACACAATGTGTAAAGAAGGTAACATAAATTCTATAGGGAGAATAGATTCTACACCAAACACCAACTAAAATAGTGTGGCTTTGTTTAATCTCTTGTAAGTTGTTCTATATGCCCAAATAACAGTTGACACTTTATCATCCCAATCCTTTCTTCCAACATCAAAAATATTTGTCAATATCTAGCTCAAAATCTTGTTGAAACCTCAACATTTCTATTTTTCTGAGGATGATAAGGTATAGTCTTATGGTGTGCAACCATAAACTCATCTAATAGGATCTTGATTGGCTCATTCAAAATTCTATAGCCACGTCACTTGTCAAGCTTAAAGGACATCCATATCTTATAAGAACATTCTCCCATAGAAACCTAGCTGTTGTAGCCACTGTATAGTCCTTTGTAGGTGTTGCTTCTACCCACCTTATTCTATAATCTGTATAAGTAATGATATAGCGTGACCCAGTCCTATGTGCGGCTAGAAAAATAGGTCCTACAAAGTCGATGGTCCATTTCTCAAATGGTTCGGTAATAGTAATTGGTATCAAAGGAATCTCATCTCTTTTCCATGGTTTACCTAGATGCTGACAATGGTCACACACTTTGTAATACACCTTACAATCTTTATAAAGTGTCTCCCACCATAATAAAACAAGTAGGATCTTTCAGGCAGTTGCATCACCTGCATAGTGGCCTATTGTAATACAACCATGGGCTTCTTCCATAATATCCTTGTGCTCATGCTCTAATACACAACAACATAATACTTCATCTCTACCTAACTTGTAGAGGTCACCACCGATTTACATAAATGCTTTGATGCACGTATAAAGCAAGATGTTTCATTTCTAATGCCTTCATTCCATCTAGTGCAATACCAATTTGTAGAAAGAAAGAAATGTCTTCTAATTCTGATGGAACTCATTGTAACTGTACGACAGAAAAGTGACATGCGAGTGTGGGAATCTATAAGCAACTCTTCCTCGCACCTGACCTCTCGAGGTCATGCCAAGATAGCCAGTGGGTATGGAATGTGTGCGAGATGCAAACAAGCTAGTTAGGAAATCTAATGTCTTCAATACACATTAGCGGAATTTGTGAGTCTAAGGCAAAGAAGGCCCTCATAACTTGAACTGGTGTGATAGATCAGTCAGCAAGGATGACTACTCGAAGGATCCAATCAATATCGAGCTCTGGTGTGATTCGATCTATAGGTTTTGGAATACGTGGAGAATGACCCGGGATAGTTTCATGTATTTCTCCTGATAGGGTCATATGGTAGATGGTAAATATAGTCAATTCTATGGACGATTCTCTGGCCTAGTCCAGAATTCCCTAGCTACGTTAGGCTGCAGTGTGTCTAGCAAGGATAATTTTTTGATGATAATAGGTGGAAGTGGGGTAGACCGAATACTAATGTGCATAGGATAGTGTCTATGTCTAATTCTCCTATGGATTCGTTAGGGCTGGGATTTATGGGTCACAACCATAGATTCTTAGTTGTTGTGGACCCGTTGTGGTCATGCGTGAAATCAAGTCCTAATCCCTAATATCTAGTAATCATATGCTTTCTCAGCTTCTATATTTAGGATCAATAACTGTGTGATTTTCTTAGAATATCTTACAGTGTTCGTGCAACCTGGATTCTTAGTCAGTATCTATATCTAGAAGAGTGTCTCCTACATCCATTTATGGGACCAAAGGATCATAACTAAAGGTTTGTTCTCTTTGAACCCTTCTATAGTCATATGAATGTTGCCTAGGGTAATATGTAGTTTAGTTGATTTAACCAAAACGTGTGTGCTTGGTCATTTTCTATGTTTAGTCCACTCAACTGGGAATTGATTTGTTGCAAGCTTACTGTTGTTCGGAAGACTTGAATCCTAAGATTTTGATCTATATCAGTTATCGCTGTGATGAGATTGGGCTGAGGCACGATTGGCTTGAATACGTATTCCCTGGGCTTCCTAGGTCCCGTGATTGTCATACAAAAGCAACAAAGTAAAGCGAACTACAGTAAAAAAAAATTTACCTATGTGAAGTATATCTATAGCATATATAACTTCTCTATTTTTTTTTGTTTTCTGATGAGCTTTACGAATTTAAGAAAGTAGCTATTTAAAATATCTAGAATTGACAACTAAAATAATAATTTTAAAACAAACAAAATAACCGAGTGTAGCTATCTATCTATGTAATTTGTAGATCTATTCTAAACAATGAAATAGCTTATCTAATCTATCTGCAAGACTCTCGATCCTACCTCAAAAGTGAGGAGTGAATCATAGTTTCTCAGAAACTATCAATCCCCACAGCTTCCCTGGTAATATCGAGAGTAGAATTAACTAAAATAAAGCAATTAACTACTCTATTTGATATGATTCTAACTAGAACTTTGAAAGCTAGAACCTGGATTCTGTAGAACAGTGGCAAATCCGATGGTGTGTGTGATCTTTTCCCCTCAATGTGATCTCCTCGTTCCTTCATGTTCACGTGGATCCAGAAAAGCGTGTAATGCTAGCATCAACATAGGTAGATATTGGGATAAAGGCAGCTCGAATACGGCATCGATACAATGCGAGTAGGAGAGGGATAGTGCAAGAGTACAGAGCTTGGCTTATGCAATTCCTAGCGGGATTTATTGCGAGTCATGCAACATGAAATGTCCAGAACCTAAAACTATCCTATTTGAGGAGCAAAACCTACAACTTTAATGGCTTCCTATTGATAAACAAACTATCCTATTCCAATGGATTGGATGAAATAACAACAGCATTTGCACAAGATGGATATGTGGCTTACTAACAGTAAAACAATGCTAACTAAGCATGCAATGAAAGAAACTAAGCATTCTAAGCAAAAGGAAAACTAAATCTATTGCAAAGAGAAATCAGAGGCAAATTTTGAGGGGCCATTTGCTTGAGCACAAGCCAACTATTTATAGCATTTGCATTTACCCAAGGTAAAAGCCAAATAGAACTCTTAAACTATAAACAATGGCAAAACACTATTCCAGGGAACCAGAATCATAAATGCAAGCTTATGGTGGTGAAAGAAAGCTGGTAAAACATTGAATTTACGTGAGTCATGTTAAAAGAGCTTTCTAGAAAATGTGTAAAGGACCCCATACTGAGCGGGTGTGGCGGTTATAGGACCGCCACCACCTGTTGGCGGCGTCATGAGACCGCCGCCGGGAAGGGTGGTGGTTTCGTCCCGAAGAGAAAAAGGATAAGAAAAGATGGGAAAAGGAAAAAATAAAGCACACAGGGGCTAAGCAGGGCATGCGGGATGTTAACGCACACTCGAGAGCTTTTCCAGATCCTGAACACCTTGCGAGGAGACTTATATCATCATTGGGGCACGTGTCACGTTGTTTTGGCAGTACAGTACCTTACAATTTTGGGTACGTACATATTACCCCCTCGAAGAAGCATTTTAGCCATGAAGAGGCATAAAATGGTGGGTCTGAGTATGGAAGTCCTGAAATGGGAAGTTAGAAGTTATACCTGATACATCCATGTGTTGAAATGATGTCGTCCAAGATTCTCGCTACCTACAAAACGAAAAGAGAACTCAAGTGCAGATAGACACAATAGCTTGAAAATAAACGCTAAAATAATAGGGAAATGGGAACGTACCATTTGTGTGGGGATATGAACTTACCTCCGTCGACACTCCAAACTTGTGAAAAAGTCATTTAAAATGAACCAGGGTGCTATATATATGAAAGTGGGCCTATTTTCCTATTCATTTGTGTGAGTTGATTTGATTGATTTTGAGCTCTGGGACCCACGGTGACAGTTTCTTGCGTGAGTAGAGTCAAAATGTCTGCGACAACATAGTGATCATGCCTCCACGTGCTGAACATCAACCCATGAGATCACAGGTTAGTTTTCTTCAGTTTATCCTTTTTACCCCCTTAAATTTGAAATGCTAAATACTTTGTCATGGGGGTAATTTTTTGAAGATGTGTTAGGTTGTGGAGCCTGTTTTCATGTGTGAAAATTGTACCCGACATATCGAGAAACGTGCTTTTCTCATATGGGCGAGTTTTTTGACCCATAGGTTTATGGGATGGGTTTTCCCACGGTTTTGTAAAACTCGCTTAAGCATTGTCTATTTATATGGTCTTATGCATATGATAGATGTACAAGCAAATGTATTGCAGATGATGTGTTTTGAATTCAGTGTGTGAATTTCAGTAGAGTTTGTTGAGCATAGCTCCAAATGGATCTCGGTATTGTATTGAGAGAGCGGTGGCTTGTAATAAAATATGAGCAAGTGATTCTTAGTGGACGTAGCCCAAATTGGGTGAACCACGTTAAATCTTCTCTTTGTGCTATGTTATTTTATTCGGAATTTTATTTGAGATCTATAATAATTTCGCATATTAATTTCTCATTTGTTGCAATTCATGAGGGATTATTCCATATTTTATCCCTTATTTCCTAATAATTGGTATCGAGCCTGGTTTGGTTTGCTTTGAAGTGTTGAATCACGGGAAAGTTTTTTCTTAAGTGGGAGCTATGGCGAGATGAAGGAAGATCTAGGGTTGATAAATTCAATGGGCAGAATTTCGACTTTGGAAGATGCGAGATGGAAGATTACCTTTATCGAAGGATCTTTATACTCCATTGTCTGAGAAGGTAAACAAACCCTTGAGTATGACAGATGCGGAATGGGATTTGTTGGATTGGAAGGCACTTGGAACAATCCAACTGAGTCTTGCATCTTCGGTATTATTTAATGTTTCAAAGGAAAAGACTATAAAAGATCTAATGGATGTATTAGGGAAGTTGTATGAAAAACCCTCTGCCTCTAATAAGATATTTTTAATGAAAAAGTTGTTTAATATGAAGATGTCTGAGAATAGTTCAGTAGCAGATCATTTAAATGATTTCAATACGGTAGTGAATATGCTAGCTTTGGTTACAATAGAATTTGATGAAGAAGTTAGGGCTTTATTAATTCTGTGCTCTTTACCTGAGAGTTGGAATAGCCTGGTAATGGCGGTAAGTAACTCGGTTCCAGCTAACTCAAAGTTGAAGTTTGAGGATGTTGTAGGGGTGATTCTAAGTGAGGAAATGCAAAGAAAAAGCTCTGGGAATCTTCTACTTCAAGGAATGCTTTGACAGTGGAAACTAGAGGGAGACAGAAGAATAGAGGAAACCGTGGAAAATCAAAAGATCGGGCAAGGTCAAAATCCAAGAACAAGATTGTATCTTTGGAATTATGGAAAGCCTGGGCATACAAAGAAGGACTGTTGGGAGCTTCGGGATAAGAAGAAACAACAAGAAGAAAACAAGAAGGCAAATGTGGCAACGGGTAATGTATGCCAGGATGTTTTGATTCTTTCTTTGCACAATATTACTGAATCTTGGGTTTTAGATTCGGGGGCTTCTTTCCATGCTTCTCCACATAGGCATTATTTTATTGATTATGTTCAAGGAGATTTTGGGCATGTTTTTCTTGGTGATGATGAGCCTTGCAGCATAGTTGGAAAAGGTTCTATTCAGGTTAAGATGCAGAATGAGAATACTTGGCTATTGAAGGATGTCAGACATGTGCCTACATTAAGACGAAATTTGATATCGGCAGGGTAGTTGGGAAGTGATGGTTGTACTGTGATATTTACAGCAGACTCTTGGAAGGTTACCAAGGGTGCTCTTGTGGTGGCAAGAGGTAAGAAGGTTGGAACCTTGTATTTAACCACTGATAGTACTAATGATTGTAATCTTGTGGCTTTAGATGCAAATACAACATTATGGCACTATAGGCTCGGTCATATGAGCCATAAGGGCATGAACATCATAAAGAAGAATTTTCCTGGATATACAGAAACAGTTTGCATTTATGTGAGAACTGCATATATGGGAAACAGAAGCGAGTAAGGTTTCTCAAGGTTAGACCTACAAAGAAAGAGATTAAGTTAGAGCTGGTGCATTCTAATGTGTGGGGCCGGCTCAGGTATCATCTCTTGGGGGTTCAAGTTATTATGTTACTTTTATTGATGATGCAACAAGGAAAGTTTGGGTTTATTGTATTAGAAACAAATCTGATGTATTTGACACTTTTGTTAAATGGAAAGCCTTGGTTGAGAATGAAACAGTCTTAAGCTAAAATGTCTCAGGTCAGATAATGGAGGGGAGTATTGCAGCAATGAATTTGATGATTACTTGTTCTAAGAATGGAATCCGTAGGCAAAAGATGGTTCCAGGAACTCCACAGTAGAATGGGGTATCAGAAAGGATGAACAGAACAATAATGGAACATGCTAGGAGCATGAGGTTACATGCAGGACTGCCTCTTTCTTTTTGGGTAGAAGCAATGAGCACAGCTGTGTACTTGATAAACAGAGGACCCTCAAGTGCCTTGGATGGAGGCATACCTGAGGAGGCATGGTATGGTAAGAAAGTTGATTATTCATTTCTTAGAATCTTTGGATGTGAAGTGTTTCTTCATATAGCCAAGGATGATAGGACCAAGCTAGAGGCTAAATCAGAAAAATGTACTTTCATTGGTTATGGTGGTGATGACTTTGGGTTTAAATGTTGGAGTATTAAGGACAAGAAAATCATTCGATCTAGGGATGTGGTCTTTAATGAGAAAGTCATGTATAAGCAACAGTTGCAGGAAAATAGGGAAGAATCCAAGAAAGAATATGTAGCAAAGAGAGATCTTCCTGATGGGAAAGTGACACATGAATCGGGTTCAGAACCCCCTCAACAGAACCCCAAACTCCTATATTGAGAAGGTATTCTAGGGTAAGAAGAGAACACGAACGTTTTTTTCCTTCTCTTTATTATTTATTACTCACTGATAGTGGAGAACCGAGAGAGCTTTGATGAAGCAATGCGGGTAGATGCCAGAAGAAGTGGGAGAAATCCATGGATGAGGAGCATCGGCTCTCATAGAGAAACCGGACATGGGATTTGGTAAAGCTACCCAAAGGAAAAAGATCATTACGAATAAGTGGGTGTTTAGAGTCAAAGAGGAAGAAGGAGGCATGAAAAGATACAAGGCCCGGTTGGTGGTAAAGGGGTTTACACAGAAAAAACGTATAGATTTTGATGAGATTTTTTCTCCTGTAGTAAAAATGACTTCTATCAGAACTGTTCTTGGAATAGTGGCAGTAGAAGACTTGCACTTAGAATAGTTAGATGTAAAGACTGCATTTCTCCATGGTGATTTGGAGGAGGAGCTATATATGCAGCAGCCAGAAGGATATGAAGTCAAAGGTAAAGAGGAGATGGTGTGCAAACTGAAGAAGAGCTTGTATGGCCTGAAACAAGCTCCACGTCAATGGTATAAGAAGTTTGATAGCTTCATGATGGAGCAAGGTTATATCAGATGTCATTATGACCATTGTGTGTATACAAAGAAATTTGAGGATGGAAGTTATATTATCCTGTGTTTGTATGTTGATGACATGTTGGTTGTAGGTAAAAACATGCAGGAAATAAAATTACTCAAGAAGCAACTAAGTGAATCCTTTTCTATGAAGGATTTGGGTGCAGCCAAACAAATCCTTGGTATGAGGATATCTCGGGATAGGAAGGAATGGAAGTTGACTTTATCTCAGGAAGAGTACATTAAGAAGGTCTTGGAGAGGTTTAATATGCAGGATGCTAAACCAGTTGGGACTCCTTTGACAGGCCATTTCAAGTTATCAAAGGAGCAATGTCCCAAGACAGAGCAGGAGAGGAACCAAATGTCCAAGGTACCTTACTCATCAGTAGTTGGTAGTTTGATGTATGTTATGGTGTGCACTAGGCCTGATATTGCCCATGCAGTGGGAGCTGTGAGTAGATTTATGAGTGATCCAGGTAAAGAGCATTGGCAAGCAGTAAAGTGGATCCTTCGGTATTTAAGAGGGACCATGGGGACAGCTTTGTGCTACAGTGGATCAAACGCCACTTTACGTGGTTATGTAGATTCAGATATGGCTGGAGATGTAGACAGTAGGAGGAGCACGACAGGTTATATTTACACTGTAGGTGGGACAGCAATGAGCTGGATTTCACGACTACAGAAGCTGGTGGCTTTGTCAACCACAGAGGCTGAGTATGTTGCTGCCATAGAGGCAAGCAAAGAGATGATTTGGTTACAACAATTGCTTGAGGAGTCGTGGCATAAGCAGGAGGAATGTAAGCTGCATAGTGATAGTCAGAGTGCTATACACCTAGCTAAGAACTTTACTTTCCACTCTAGGACAAAACATATACAATTAAGGTACCATTTCATCAGGATAGCTTTGGAGGAAGAGAAGTTGAAGTTGGAGAAGATTCATACTAGTCAGAATCCTGCAGACATGATGACCAAGGTGGTCACAAGGGAAAAACTAAAGTTGTGTTCAGCTTTGGTTGGTCTTCATAGAAACTAGTGAAGGGTTGAGAAGCTTGCTCAGAGGAAAACTAGTCTCTAAGTGGGAGATTGTTAGGTTATGGAGCCTGTTTTCATGTGTGAAAGTGTTGAAGACTGTACACTAAGAGTATTGTACACTTTTCATGTATCCCAAATTTTTGGCCTCGAAAAATGCACCCGACATATCGGGAAACGTGCTTTTCTCATATGGGTGAGTTTTTTGACCCATAGGTTTATGGGATGGGTTTTTCCCATGGTTTTGATACCCACGATTTTGTAAAACTGCTTAAGCAGTTGTCTATTTATATGGTCTTATGCATATGATAGATGTACAAGCAAATGTATTGCAGATGTGTTTTGAATTCGGCTGTGAATTCTGTAGAGTTTGTTGAGCATAGCTCCAAACGGATCTGGGTATTGTATTGAGAGAGCGGTGGCTTGTAATAAAATTTGAGCAAGTGATTCTTAGTGGATGTAGCCCAAATTGGGTGAACCACGTTAAATACATCGTCTCTTTGTGCTATGTTATTTTATTCTCGTAATTTTATTTGAGATCTGTAATAATTTCGCATATTAGTTTCTCTTTTGTTGCAGTGAGGGATTATTCTCGCATATTTTATCCCTTATTTCCTAACAAAATGTTAGTGTTAAAAGGTCCACCTAGGGGGGGCGCCTACTGGGTAGGCTTTGTTTTTAGGTAAAATGGTCATTTTTTGCACTTTTTAAGTTTTTTAAGCTTAAAAACCTACGTGGGTTTTCGGACCACGACCGCCGCCCTGCCCAGGGTGGCGGTTACATGACCACCACCCTGTTCAAGGTGGCGGTTACACGACCACCACCCTTAAGGTGGCGGTTACAAAACCGCCTCCTGCTCAGGGTGGCGGTTTTGCACAGAATGCAAAAGGAACATCTATTTGAGATTGTGTTTGTATTTTTAGCATTTCTACGTGCTTTCATGATTTTTCCAGTATTACTTGGATGCTAACTTGCTCTGTTTTGTGTGTTTTTGGGTGTATGCAGGTGAGAGAGGAGTATATCCGGTGGAGTAGAGAGAGGGAGTGTGATTGGCTCCCAGGGGTACTAGATGCCCTCTCACAGGATGAGGAGGACACTCTTCAGCGGGCTGGGATACTACGCATTTCACGCGTGCCCCATGTTACACCATCTAGTCACATCCTTTGTGACTTGTTCTCATACTGGGATGCAGATCGGAACACCTTCCGATTGCTAGGGGTCTGCGGTGAGTGGACTATTACATTGGAGGATGTCTATCGTATTCTGGGGGTCCCGATCATTGGGAGACGACTCACCCTAGAGACAGTAGGTTCACGGGCACAGATTACACAGTGGGCTACATATATGGGAGATGCAGTCATCTCCACGGGGTCGAAGAAGGGGGTTAGAGTTTGATCCATTCCTTCTTTTCCCATCCCCTTACTTCACCAGGCCATCATGGGGATCCTTGCCTCGAGACTGATTGGGGACAAGGGAGGAGATACATTATTATACTGCTGGTCCCCCATTATTGCACAAATAGAGGGGCACGGTGGATATATGCCTGGGGAGTAGACATTCTTGGGACCACCTACCATGACTTATACAGGGTGGTCTATTTACTGTGGGGCCTCCTTAAGCCACCCGACCCTAGTCATGAGTTAGGTCTATGAGCATTTCATCCCTTATGGCAGGGGTGTGGAGGTGGCAGATCCTGGAGCTGTGAGGGCAGCCAGATGGACAGACATGTCGGTGCTTAGAGCACCTCATCGCCCGCTTTCCTCCCGATCACGCAACATGGAGGCCACACCATACCAGACTATGACAAGCATATGGGGTGGAGAGGCTCTTACTCGATCTCCCGCTCCACCACAGGCAACTTATTGATAGAGTGGGCGAGTGGAGATGTACCCCTTTGGCCGTGTTCCTCAACAAATTGGCTTACCATAAATGGGTATGCTTCCCCGAGTGGTGCCAGTATACAGATCAGTCCGAGAGGCTGAGGGGGCCTAGAGGTGGGGTTGGACAGTGGTTACTCCTGGCATTCCTATTACAGCCAAGAGGATAGTTCGTGCGAGAGGGAGAGCCGGTGCACCTCAGGCACCTTTGCTTCAAATTGCCATGGGTCCTGCCCATAGCAATGATGACCCCATTGAGGTAGACTCTAAGTCTGAGGAGTTTACGAGGGGAGAGACAAAGGAGGAGACCGAGGACAATGATCCTGAGTGGCACAATACCCGTGATATCATGTAGCGAAAGGGCCGAGCAGTGCGAGAGGGTGACTCGGGTTTCAGAGGAGCCACTCTCCCAGAGCCATGGGGAGGATGAGTCTATGCGTTATGTTGCTCCAGCCATAGGAGCAGCCCCTCAGTCGGCAGCAGCATCCGTGGTAGGTGCTGATCCCATAGATCCATCTTGGAGGCCTGGTGATCCGAGTAAGTTACCCTCTCTCCCTTTTAATGTTCATTTCTTTGTTAGGATCTCTTTAGTTGCTATCTTGTATCTTTTAATTTCTTGTTTGGTTTCTAATTTGTTTTCTCCTTTGTTTACAGAGACCGCCGATGAGTGGCGAGATTTGATTCGCAGGGTATGCACCAATACCCTGATGATCCCCATGGAGAGGACCCGCGCAGAGTTGTCCGTGGACGCTGGGGAGCCTTCAACAGCCGGTAGACATACCGACGTCTTCGCTCCAATCTGGCATGTGGCCAGGATGGTATCGACCCTTCACATAGAGTTAGCGAGTGCACAGGACGGCTGAGCGCTTGATGAGGAGTCATTCTCATGGTGAGACTACGTCTACCCCTCGGGATCCTGAGCCCTCCGTGCATTCAGAGCGCCGGCGTAGCCGGAGTCCTAGGCATGGGCGTGCACCTTCAGAGGGGTCTCGTAGGGATTGAGAAGCCACTTAGCTCTCGTAGATTTTGTACTATATATTCTTTTGTATATCCCGAGCTCTTTGAGCATTTTGACCATGCTTAGTACATGATGGAATTGTATATAAACGTTGATTATTTATATATATGTATTTTTGTTCTGGATCAAACTCTTGGTATTCATGGCTCACTTTCTATTTCCAGTTTCCTATACTATGATGTATGTTTATATGTTTCTTTTAGAATGTATGCAATGGTGAACAAATGATGCAAGTGTTTTACTTTCCTTTTGTGTTTCATGATGCTGATATATGATGATGTAGATATAATGTGATTTTGAATCTTAGTTTCTGTAAGCAATTTTGGATACTTCATGTTTGTTTTGGCAAAGTGATGAAAATAAACCGGTACGATGAATAGATAAACCTGCCCCTACCTCCAACTCCATGCAACTAGTAAGATGCGAGGACTTATCACCAAGAGCTGGGAAGGGCACAAGTTATGAGGTGTAGTGAAATGATAGTGATGAAAGACAGACAGATTTGGCGGAACCAAATTAGGACACCACAAGTCTACTCCACTCGAGTGACTTCATAGTTTTGGATGCAACTTACTTTGCAGTTTATCCAGACTTAGACCCGTAGATGGCCACATAGTAGACAAAATCTGGGTTTTTAGGATTTTAACTCTCTTGGGATTTTGAACATCTGATTCATTTGTTTTTGACTCAAAGTTTCAAAGTTTGAATTGTTTGTGTATGAATTTTTGCATTTATTTATCAAGAGGACCCCCTACACTTTTCCCCATGCTACTAGTAAGAAGCGTGGGTTTATCACCATGGGAAAAGCATAGGTGAGTAAGGGCATTTCCATCCTTTCCCAACCCTACGTCACTAGTAAGAGACGTAAGCTCATCACCAAAGGTTGGTGGGGCAAGGAAATGTGTAAAATTAAAATTTTCTGTTTGATCAATGTTTGACTTGTTTATTTGAGTAAAATGTCAGTATGTGTTTATTTCCAAAGAGATATACATATGGGATAGATGTGACACCATGAAGCTTCTAGAATAGACCATAGGCAAGACACCTACCCTAAGAAGAAACCAAAAGTGAGAATAAACTTGCAGATCTTGGTATGGTTACCATTAAGACTTTGTCATGTCTAGCTTTATTTGATAAAATGATTCCGAGATAATTTGATGATATCATGAAAATGGAGAAGTATGATTAAAGAGTTTATGCCAACAACATCATGAGTTTGTAATGAATTGCTTTGAGAATAGATTCCTTGATCACAATTTGTGTACAAAACAAGTGGACAATATGATCCTAATCTATATGAAAATGCAATGTAGATAGATATATAAGTAGTGCTAGCTGCTTACGCGTAGAACCGCTTGAGGTGCAGGGAATTGACTGTTTCGCCAAATTCCTCACCTTCTAGCGTACATAAGAGGTATGCACCGTTTCCATAGTCCTTCATGACTCGGTATGGGCCCAACCATTTAGGCTGGAATTTCCTTCCTTCACCGGTCTTCTTGTCGATCCAGCTGTCTAGCCTTAGAACTAGATCACCTTCATATATGTCGCGTTCATAGACTTTCTTGTTATATTGCCAGCACATCCGGTCGGCATAGACTCTATGCCATTGCTCAGCATCTAACCTAGCTTCATCTAGGCTTTCTAATTGGGAGAGACGTGCTTCCTTGTAAGCATCTTCATCCAGAATCCCTTGTAATGAAATGCGGAGACTGGGTATTTCAACCTCGAGTGGGAGAACCTTCATCCCCAAAGACTAGTGAGAAAGGAGTTGCTCCCATTGATGTTTTTATTGAGGTTCGGTGGGCCCATACGGCCGGATATAACTTTAAGTGCCAATCTCGTTTGTTTTCTTTCACCGTTTTAAAGAGAATGACTTTTAGTGTTTTATTCGTCCGCTTCAACTTTGTCCAGTTGGCTTGAGGGTAGTACAAGGAAGCCGTATGATGGCTTATTTTAAATTTGTTGCATAGTTTGAGAACCTCTTCATTCTTAAAGAAGTTCCATTATCGGAGATAATGATTTGCGGGATACCGTACCTACAAATGATTTGGTTCAAAATGAACTTGGCGATTACAAAACCAGGTACAGTAGTAAGAGGCATAGCCTCTACCCATTTGGTAAAATATTCGGTGGCCGTGATTATAAAATTATGGCTGTTTGTGGATGAGGGAGAGAATTTCCCTATTAAATCTAGGCCCCATGTAGAAAAGGGCCATGGAGTAGTGATTGGTTGTAGAGCTTGTGCCGGCATATGGATCTCATGGGAGAATTCTTGGCACTTATGACACCTGCGTACGAACTCTACTACGTCGTGTTCTAGAGTAGGCCAGAAATAGCCCATTCGATGTATTTTACGAGCGGTGGCATGACCACCGAAGTGGCCTCCACACATTCCACTGTGGGATTCATGGAGAATCTTCTTGGATTCTTCTCGTGTTGACACATCTTAGGAGCATTCCATCGAATGCTTTCTGATAGAGAACTTGCTCTATAATGATGTATTTAGCTACGATAATACGTAACTACCTTCTTTGTTGTGGTGTAGCTCCTTCTGGATACGTATGGTCCATGATATAATTAATGATATCAGTGTACCAGGGACACTCAGAGATAGAAGGTCGGGTTTCGATGTAGTATACACACTCATCTGGAAAATATAAATCTACTATATCACCTCCATCTAATGGGTTATCAGCTAACCAATCTGCAATGATTTGTCCTTTAACCGAATTCTGATTTACAAACATTAATTCAAATTTTCCCATTAAGGTTATAAAACATCCAACCTTTTTAGATAAGGACCCTTGTGTGAGGAAAGTTCGTAAATGGTCCGTTTTTACCATGACCCTTGTTTCTTGATTTAGCATATAATGTCTTAGGCGTTTGGTTGCAAAGACTATGGTGAGGCATTCTCATTCTGCTTGTGTGTAACGTGTTTCATAGTCGAGCAACATTCGGCTAATGAAATAAATCACGCGTTCTCTCTTGTCATCGTCTTCTTGAGCCAGCATGTAGGCTAGCGAGACATTGGTAGCTCGTGAGTATAGAATTAACGGGTGATCTAGCTTAGGTGGCATTAGCGTAGGTGGTGATAACAGGAAACGCTTAACTACATCAAAAGCTTCATTGCAGTCTTCAGTCCAATCAATGCTATAATATTTCTTGAGTAAATTGTTGATTGGATGAATGGCGAAGCTTAAGTCCGGGATGAATCTTCGGATTGCACCCAACTTTTTGAGAAATGACCTGATTCTAGATTCATCCGAAGGTGGAACCATTTCAAAGACAACCTGAATTTTGGTTGGGTCAACATCTATCCCTCGTGACGATATGATGTAACCTAGGAGCTTCCCTCTTGTTACACCAAAGACACATTTTTCTAGGATTTAGCGTGACTCCATATTCTATCATACATGAGAGAATGATGTGGAGTACTTCCAGATGGTCACAATGCTTCTTGGCCTTAGCCAACAAGTCATCTACGTAGGATTCCATGATTTTATGAATTAAATTGTGAAATATATATGTCATAGCTCATGGTATGTAGCACCAGCATTCTTGAGACCAAATGGCATGACAACATAGCAATAAGTTCCCCAAGGAGTTATAAATGTGGTTTTAGCTTGATCTTGTTCAGATATTTTGATTTGATTGTATCCCGAGAATCCATCCATGAGAGACAAAAGTTCAAACCCAGTTGTTACATCAACAATGACATCAATGGATGGCAACAAGAAGTCATCTTTAGGACATGCTTTGTTGATGTCTCGAAATATATGCAGATGTGTATCTTCTCATTCTTCTTGAGAACGAGAACGATGTTAGATACCCATTGGGAGTAATCGATCGGCTTGATATATCCTACTTGGAGGAGTTTTATTACCTCCTCTTTTACCATGAGAGCTACCTTGGGTTTCATGGGTCTCGATTTTTGTTTAACTGGCTTTGCATCAGATTTAGTGACGAGGTTGTGCACCGTGATGTGGGGTGCAACTCCTGTCATTTCCTTATAATTAAATGCAAATGCCTTCTGATGTTCTTTGAGGATCCGAGTGTGTATTTCTACTTCCTCTGGGGTTAACGAGGACCCTAGTTTCAATATCCTTGGTTCGTCTTCCGTTCCGATGTTAATATCAATTGTTTCTTCGATCAAAGAGGTGTTACCCTCTTCAAACTCAGGTGGCGCTAGAGGTAAATCCAAATCATCCCCATTTTCTACTGTGCATATGCTAGGTTCCATTTGTGAGGGAAGATCCATCATGGGATTTCCGAAGTAGGAAGACGAATGTGGGATTAAGGACAAATCTATCATATGATAGGAGAGATGTAGTGCCGCATAGGTGTTTAAGTAATCCAAAGTGGCCATATCACTATCAACATGGTCTAGGATAGTAGATTCATTTCCATTTAAAAGAGAATTTGTCATTGTTTTTATCAATGGTTCATCACGAAGGGATACCATGAAACGGGTATCCTCTAACTCATTGCTTGGAGTAAAACGTGATGCTGAAGTTGCTATTGAATCGGCGAGAAGATTTTTCTCTCGCGGGATTGCTTCAATTGATATGAAGTCAAACTCCTTGCTTAAATCTAATACAGCTTTTTTGTAAAGTTGTAAGTGCTCGGATTTGGTTTCATATACCTCAGAGACTTGGTTTGCTAATAATTACGAGTCTCCTAAGACTTTGATGTTATCAACACCAATTCCCTTAGCTAATATGAGGCCAAGGAGGAGGGCTTCGTACTCAGTGCCATTGTTTGTGCACTCGAAATTTAGTTTAAAGGCAAAAGGTAAGACTGTTCCTTTAGGGGAAGTAAAGATTATACCTGCCCCCGCTCTGTAACGGCATCTAGCTCCATCAAAATGGAGTGTCCAATATTTGACTGGGAATATGGACAGGTGGGATATCTATTGTGTTTGCATATTCTACTTCCACCGTATAGAGATCCTCTGCTGGAAGAGAGCCAATGCCTAGGGAATATCCTATGCCTACTGAATCGAATGGTAAGAATATTGGTAGATCATTTTCTAGCAATTCAATGATCTTTGCAGTAGTTCCTAATGATACTATTTCTATAGTGTTAGCCTCATCTTTGGGGGTTGGGGTTACTTTGGCTAGGCTCATAGTTTCAAGATCTGTCGTAGGTACCAACTTTTCTTTTGTTTTTGCATCGGTAGGTTTATTAAGTTGGTTTGTTGGGAGCTCAAACTCCGAGTGTACACCTGGTCTTTTCTTTAAGTCAGCTAGGTGTACATCAAATGGTTTTGGATCACCTTTGGCCATGAATACCTTTCCTAAATGTAAAAACCTTACTTCTTGAAATAGTGTAGAAGGGATTGCCTTCATGCGGTGTATCCATGGTCGCCGAGGATCATATTATAGTTAGTTTCCTGATCTATAATATAAAACTCAGTCAAGATGGTTTTGGGTCCTAAGGTGACCGGTAATATTATAGTTCCAACCGAGGTGGCTTTAAGACTATCATAGCCCCTTAGTGTATTTCGAGTTGTGGAACAATTGGTTTCTCCATACCCTAGCTTTTGGAGGAAAGAGAAGGGGACTATGTTAACTGCCACCCCATCGTCAACCATTGCACACTTTACATAGTTGTTATAAACCCATACTTGCAAATGTAAGGCTGGATCACCTCGGCGTGTGATCTCAGCATCTGTCGGCATTTTGTTTATCTCGAATATGAATTTGACATCCCTATCTGCCTGCCCTGGAGGATGAACATCAAATTCCACATGATTTACCTATGTTTCAGGCGGTGGAGTGATGTTAATTAGATGACCTAAACCTAATGCTTCTAAAAGAGTAGCCTGCACAAGTGAGAGAGAGTTCTTTAGTAAGTCTAAGAATGAAATGTGCGAGAAGGTTTTTGTTAGGTCGTTAATTAAATCATAGGCACCCACAGGTTTTGCTACGATTTGTTGGATGTCATCCACCTCTGGCAGGTGGCTTGGACTTGGCTGAGAGAAATACTCTTGTGTCCTTGTTATAACTTTGATGGGTAGCTCAGCATCTAACTCCACTAAACCGACTACCTTAGGTCGTGGTGACTTCCTAGTTCCGGCACAACTAATGGATTTAGTGAGGTCAAGGCTTCATGATCATTATTTCCTGTCATCGCACCCTTGTTTGTCCTAGTTAGATTTAGCCTGTTGTTATCGTGATTTGGGAGTGGATCATTAAAGATCTTCAGGGGTGCGTTTTGAGGGGAAACTGCCCCTAAAAAGGTATTTAACCTTAGTGACGTAGGATCTGCTAAGAACATATCCATGAAAAGTTTTTTTCATCTGGAAAGTGTTGCATGAATTTATTGTAGTCACGACACGTTCTAGTGTCATGGCCCCGAATTTTGTGGAAACCACAATACGAATTAGGATTGTAATTCCTAGTTTGTTGGTTTGATGTGTATTGTGGCCCAAAATTTTGATCAAACCGTTGTCTATTAAAATTTTACGTTTGTTGTTTTTGGTTTGAATTCTGGTTTTGGTACCTAGTTGAATTTTGGCTTGGACCCTGTATGGGATTTCACCATTGTTGTTGTTGTTGTGGATGGTTAAAATCCACTGTATTGATTGTCGGGGTAAAGTTGTTATTTCATTGGTTGTAAGTTTGTGATGGAGTATTGACAACATTTACCTTTTTAGGCTGGTTGGTTACTCCATCTGTTGTTACACCCCGATTTTTGTTAAGGATTTTAGGTCCTTGATTGATGTTCGTGGTAGTAGGATAAGTTGTAGTGTTCTAGTTGGGGGCGATTAACCTCCCGTTTGCTCCATATGTTTTATGACCACTATCAATTGCCGCTTGATCTATTCGAAGAGCGCTCTCAAGTACTTCATCGTAAGTTCTTAATGGGAACTTCTGGACTTCTTCCTTCACTTCTCTGCTAAGCGAATGAAGGAATAAATCACATAGTTCCATTTGATCCATGTTTGGAGCACTTTCCGAAGAATAAAGAACTGTATGCCACCTTTGGATGAAATGGGCGACAGATTCGTTGTGTTCTTGTTTGATGTGTAAGAACTCCTTAATTCCTGTTCTTAATAATTTGTTCATGTCGAAGGCCTTGATGAAATCTGACACAAGTTGTTTGAATGAATGTATGGAAGCCTCAGGTATTCTATAATACCAATCGAGAGTGATGCCTTCCAAGGTTTTTGGGAATATTTTAGCAACAACCCCATCCCATGGGAGTAGTTCTCGAATGGTCTGTAGCATAAGCTTTGATATGCGCATTTGGATCTCCCTCTCCTTTGTATTTGGGAAAATCAAGAAGAGGTCTTGGAAGCATGACGCTTCGTATGGTGAAATCCAAGGGCTCTTTCAAATATTCTGAGTACATCCCTATTGCATATGTTTCGACCATTGATGGTGCTTGTTGAGGGAGCGGTGGTGGGATGGGTTGTTGATATGGCGCAGTGTATGCGTTGGCAGGGGCATAAGGAAGCCCCTGTGTTTGAGAAAACATGTCGGGAGAGGAGAACATATCCCCTTGTGGTGATTTGGAGTATATGTTTAAGTATGATGGGGTACTGTCCAGGAATGGATTGTTCTATACTAGACCGGGAGGAACAGTGTTAGAGATGGTGGGTCTAGTTGGCATTTGTTGTGAATACTGAGGAGTCATGCCTAACGTTCCTACTCCTGTGAGGAGATCTACTTGGCTAGGATGGTGTGGAGGATTGGAACTCCCTGCTTGTATGAATTGCAAATTTTGACTTGCTTAGGAAAGTTCTAACCCTCTAACCTTTTCTATTAGAGTTGAAATGACTTCATTTGGTGAAGTCACGTGTTTTTTTCTATAGTGGCGTTTGTTGTAGATCATGGTGTTGTATAGGTATGTGATATCCTGCTATGAACTCGATCACTATCTTGCCAAGTTTCTCTCGAGAGTATTTCCTATATGCAAAGACATAGAGGTATTTTCTTGAAAAGAGACCTCGGTGTTGTGTTTGTAAACCTCCTACAGGTGGATACATACTTCGAGAACGTTGGTTGTTCCTGGCATAACATACCGAGTATTCATCATCTAAACCTCGGTATGAGTCTGATTGCCTACTAATTTGTGGTCTAAGCAGCATCTGAGGAGATGAACCAGATTCTCTGGTGAATGTCATGTTATTCGAGCCTCAAGGCTCTGTTTGTTGTGTTTGAGTGAGTTGTTCCAACTCCTCTGTTTGGAAGGACGAGCTATATCTAATCCTTGGAGTTTGCATTGACAACTGGTTAGTTGAATAGTTATCACCCCATACTGAGAGTGAGGGTGATGATTGTCTATTTTGTTGGGCGTAGTATGCCTCAAGACCCAAGAGAGGTCTGCCATATGCATCGAATCCCGACATATTTGGGGGGTATATGAATACCCACAGAATAATGGGAAGGAGCGAAGGTGATGGTGAAAGCCAATGAGGCAGAAAAGATGAAAAGTATACTAACTTGGAAGAACACGTAATAATATGACTCCAAACTAGAAAGTAGGAATTTCACATCGGGTTCACCAATTTTGTACGACAAAAAAGTGACATGCGAGCGTGGGAATCTACAAGCAACTCTTCCTCGCACCCGACCTCCCGAGGTCGTGCTTGAGACACAATTGGTGTGTATGGAATGTGTGCGAGATGTAGACAAGCTAGTTAGGCAATCTAATGTCTTTAATACGCATTAGCGGAATTTATGAGTCTAAGGCAAAGAAGGCCCTCCTAACTTGAACTCGTGTGATAGATCGGTCGCAAGGATGATGACTTTCAAGGCTCCAATCAATATCGAGCTCTAGCATGATTTGATCTATAGGTTGTGTAATACGTGGAGAATGACCGGGATAGTTTCGTGTATTTCTCCGGACAGGGTCATATGGTGGATGGTAAATATAGTCAATTCTATGGACGATTCTCTGGCCTAGTCTAGAATTCCCTAGCTCTATTAGCTGTTGTGTCTAGCAAGGATAATTGTTTGATGATAATAGGTGGAAGTGGGGTAGACCGAGATACTAATGTGCGTAGGCCGGTGTTTATGTCTAATTCTCCTATAAATTTGTTAGGCTATGGGATTTATGGGTCACAACCATAGATTCTTAGTTGTTGTGGACCTGCTGTGGTCATGCATGAAATCAAGTCCTAATCCCTAATATCCATTAATCGTATGCTTTCTCAGCTTCTATATTTAGGATCAATAACTGTGTGATTTTCTCAGAATATCTTACAGGTGTTTCTGCAACCTGGATTCTTAGGCTGGTATCTATATCTAGAAGAGTGTCTCTTGCATCTGGCTATGGGACCAAAGGATCACAACCAAAGGTTTGTTCTCTTTCAAACCCTTCTACAGTCATATGAATGTTGCCTAGGGTAATCTGTAGTTCGGTTGATTCAACCAAAACGTGTGTGCTTGGTCGTCTTCTATGTTTAGTCCACTCAACTGGGAATTGATTTGTTGCAAGCTTACCATTGTTTGGAAGACTTGAATCCTAAGATTTTGATCTATATCAGTTATCGCTGTGATGAGATTGGGCTGAGGCATGATTGGCTCGAATACGTATTCCCTGGGCTCTCTAGGTCCCGTGATTGTCATACAAAAGCAACAAAGTAAAGCGAACTACAGTAAAATAAAATTTACCTATGTGAAGTATATCTATAGCATATATAACTTCTCTATTTTTGTGTTTTCTGATGAGCTTTACGAATTTAAGAAAGCAGCTATTTAAAATATCTAGAATTGACAACTAAAATAATAATTTTAAAACAAACAAAATAACCGAGTGTAGCTATCTGTCTGTGTAATTTGTAGATCTATTCTAAACAATGAAATAGCTTATCTAATCTATCTGCAAGACTCTCGATCCTACCTCAGAAGTGAGGAGTGAATCATAGTTTCTCAGAAACTATCAATCCCCACAGCTTCCCTGGCAATATCGAGAGTAGAATTAACTGAAATAAAGTAATTAACTACTCTATTTGATATGATTCTAACTAGAACTTTGAAAGCTAGAACCTGGATTTTGTAGAACAGTGGCGAATCCGCTGGTGTGTGTGATCTTTTCCCCTCAGTGTGATCTCCTCGTTCCTTCATGTTCACGTGGATCCAGAAAAGCGTGTAATGCTAGCATCAACATAAGTAGATATTGGGATAAAGGCAGCTCAAAATATAGACTGAATACAATGCGAGTAGGAGAGGGATAGCGCAAGAGTACAGAGCTTGGATTATGCAATTCCTAGCGGGATTTATTGCGAGTCATGCAACATGAAACGTCCAAAACCTAAAACTATCCTATTTGAGGAGCAAAACCTGCAACTTTAATGGCTTCCTATTGATAAACAAACTATCCTATTCCAATGGATTGGATGAAATAACAGCAGCACTTGCACAAGATGGATATGTGGCTTACTAACAAAGAAAACAATGCTAACTAAGCATGCGATTAAAGAAACTAAGCATTCTTAGCAAAAGAAAAACTAAATCTATTGCAAAGAGAAATCGGAGGCAAATTTTAAGGGTCCATTTGCTTGAGCACAAGCCAACTATTTATAGCATTTGCATTTACCCAAGGTAAAAGCCAAATAGAACTCTTAAACTATAAACAATGGAAAAACACTATTCCAGGGAACCAGAATCATAAATGCAAGCTTATGGCGGTGAAAGAAAGCTGGTAAAACGTTGAATTTACATGAGTCGTGTTAAAAGAGCTTTCTAGAAAATGCGTAAAGGACCGCCACCCCGAGCGGTGGCGGTTTCACATCAAGAGAAAAAGGCTAAGAAAAGAGGGGAAAATGAAAAGTAAAAGCACAAGGGGCTAAGTGGGGCATGCGGGATGTTAACACACACTCAGAGAGATTTTCCGGATCCCTAACACCTTGCGAGGAGACCTGTATCATCATTGGGGCACGTGTCACGTTGTTCTGAAGTACAAGACTTACAATTTTCTCGTACGTATAGTAACCTATATAATTTTTCATCTCGGCATGGTTTCTTTAATTATCCATGCTTCTTCTCCTTAGCGAATTCTAGATAAGTGATCCAGGTCTAGAGTTACTTTTCCCGGCTTCACCACAACCGTGAAGTCAAACTCTTGAAATAAGAGTACTCATCTGCATATGTGCCCCTGTAAGACATGCTTGTTTACCAAGTATTTCAATTCCATGTGATCCATATAGAATACAAATGGTGTAGCTAGAAAATACTATCAAAAATTTGGTAATTCTTAGATCATTGACAAAGCTTCGCGTTCTATAGTTGTATAATTTTGTTCAAAGAGAGTCACTTCCTACTAGCAAAGAAGATAGGATGATCGAAAATACCTTCACCAAAGTTGAGATAACACAACATCAATGGTCGTGCTGCAGGCATTCACATGCACATGAAATGGTTTATCCCATGAGGGAAAGTGCATAATGGGCATGGTAGTAAGTTTCTCCTTTAATATCTCAAATGCTCGCTACTACGGTGCTCCCAAATAAAATTTACCTTTCCCTTTTATTAATTCTTCTAAGGGTGCATCAAATTTAGCATACCCTTTGATGAAATTTTGATAATATCTTGTATCACCCAAAAATCCATGCACCTCGCTTTGACCTGGTAGGTCCTTCCAACCCTAAAATGACTACAACCTTAGTTGGATCAACTATCAAAACTTCCTCAGATTATATGTCCTAACAATATTCCAAAAGGTGTAGTAAATATGAATTTCTTAATGTTCGAGAGATACTCAACCGCCTAAATCATTCAAACATTAAGCACAGATTGTCACAGTGATCCTTAACAAGCCCATATATTGTCCAATCATCGAGGTAGACCTGTAAGAAGTTGTGAATAAAATCTTTGAATGCCTGAACAACTATGTGCGAATATAACAGTACGTTTTTCAATCCAAAAGGCATCACAAGATAGGCAAATCTTCCCCATTCAAGAAGCAAACGTATTCTTTTCTCGATCCTCTTGGGAAATTCAAACCTGATGATACCTGGAAAACCCATCTATAAAGGAATAGATTTTGCGCCTACTACTCCTTCCAATATTTCCTTAGTGAATGGTGTAGGAAAGGGATCTATGACACATGCTGCATTTAGCTCCTTGTAATCAACACAAATTTGAATTCTACCATCCTTTTTTATACTGATCACCATAGGACTAACCCATTCTGACTCATCCAAAGGTCGAATGATTCCAGACCTCATCATTTTATCAATTTCTTATTTTACCTTTTCG
Source organism: Taxus wallichiana var. yunnanensis (assembly GCA_018340775.1). NCBI lineage: Eukaryota > Viridiplantae > Streptophyta > Pinopsida > Cupressales > Taxaceae > Taxus > Taxus wallichiana. The sequence continues at coordinate 147,327,302 of CM031244.1, read as the reverse complement.
CACAAATTAGGATTCATTCTGTAAGGTCTTTTTCACACTGGACGCCTACCTTCCTTAAGTTTTATCTTAATTTCCCCAAGTGATTCATGCACACCTTTAAGTTCATGATACCCTCGAGGGAAGGTGGTAATGCTTCTTATCCTACTGTCTAGAGTCTCTCACACTACTGAATGTGGTGTTGAATAGGCTAATCACCATTATAAGTGTAAATTTGCATAGGTGCATTACTTATTACAAACCCGGTAGATAAGGTGATTCTCGATCTCCTTTCACTCCATAAGATTATCTTTGTGAACTACCCACAAGCGCGCTGTTGACCCGCGTAGATATATGTTAACATGTCTCTTCTCCCGACCTAGTCTATCCACTTTGTGGCCCACGGCTTGTAAGAATACAAGAAGATTTTATACTCATGTATACCAAGGTACTACACTACCTATCTCGATGAATAGAACGAAGTTCATTCTTGCTCACAACCGCACTTTTTACCTTGCATTGTACTAGTTCATATGTACCATGAGCCTAATTGTCACAAGAAATACTTGTATCACTAATAATCCTCCTACCGTAGGATGCCTTCCTTTGATGGCTCATTGACCTTTGGGTCCTAAATAGCATGTACATAGATTCTATTTAAGTCCTCATCACTTAGAGACTCAAAATATGGTGTAGATTTCCCATCTGTTAGAGGTATCACAACTCTTTCCTCCTTGTTCTCAAAGCTGATATACCCCTTATTGAATCTCAAGTCAACATTATTTGCATAACACCAAGGGCATCCACGCAAGGTTGGAAAACTTTATGCTTCTCCAAGTGATAATACCTCAAAATCCTCATGAATTTGGCCCCCTGTATGGTTATAAATGTATTCTTCAAAACTCCTATGGGAGTGGCCTTAGTCTAGTTTTCCATAAACAACACATTAGATGATGGCTGCAATAGAGGCCTCCCCATTTGTTCCCATGCATCTAATGTAAGAACATTCACTTCTGCACCTGTATCAATCAATATATTGCTCAACATCCCTCCATCTATGACAACATTCAAAGTGATCCCTTTATCATAGTCAATGCTATCAGGGGGAAGATTTTCATATAGGATCTGCCATTCATTCTCAGTTCTTTCATGTAGAGTGTTCCCCTTAAACCAATTCCTTAATATGGAATAATATTCTCTTGGTGTAGCATTTTACACACCTCTCTCGATGTCATCAATATCGAGGGAACCTTCCCTAATTCTTTCTTCTATTCCATCTTTCTGGACTGCTCTTTTAAACATTGTATTTCACATTGAAGATTCTTGAGGACCTCCATGGTCTCTTGATAAACTTCCTTTTGATGGGAAGGATCTGGGTACCTTGTATGCAGAACCTTTTCATATAGGATCTGCCGCTCATTCTCGGTTCTTTCACTTGTGGAGTGTTCCTCTTAAACCAATTCCCTAATATGGAATAATATTCTCCTGGCATAGTATTTTACACACCTCTCTGATGTCATCAATATCATAGGGGACCTTCCCTACTTCTTTCTTCTATTCCATCTTTCTAGAATGCTCTTTTAAACATTATATTTCACCTTGAAGATTCCTGAGGACCTCCATGGTCTCTTGATAGACTTCCTTCTAATGGGAAGGATCTGGGTACCTTGATTGTAGGCTTCTCATACGATGCCTCTCTTGTGTGTGCCACTTCAACACATGTGGTAATATTCACAGTTAAGGCCTCATGTTCTGGTGCTATCTTGGGCATCCACTGATTTTCCTCCATGCATTTGATCCTAACCATCCTCGTGCCTTTGTTTTCCTACTTATGTTGTTTACTAAGATGCTCATATAAGTCTGGGCACTCTTCATAGCTATGATTATTTCCACAAAAAGAACATGTAAAATTATGGATAAATTCACGTCTCAGTAATGATCACGGGATCCGCATGTATCAAATGTTCCATGAGGAAACTCACTTTTTCCTCCACCATGGCCTCATCTTCTATATCCAGCTCAATATCCACGTCCTCTCCCATGACCTCCTTCAAAATTGCCCTCATTCCTATCATAGTGCAGTTGATTATGATCTCGATCCTAGTGCTCGTTCTTGTTCTTAGAGTTATTTATTACACTTATCTTTCATACCCCAATGTCTATAGCATTATGGATCTAACCAATCAATCAAAAATCCACAATATCATGGGTCATGGACCTACAAATCTTGCAAAAGAAGGATACATTCTTCCTTATCACATGTTGTAAGAAGGAAAATGGCTAGCATCATGATTCAAATGATAGATTTCACAGCCTAATAGTAATAAATGTATAGATATGCGAGGAAAACTATCCTTGGTGTGACCTTCCACTTCACAATTTGTACACGAAATCCCTAAGTGTTTTTCATGAGCTAAATTTCCCGATAAATTTTCTATATGCTTTTCCATGGCTGCTATCTGTGCCTCTAAGAATGGACTAACACCAGTGTCAATGCTCCCAACTTCCTCAGTACATAGGGCTGCCTCCAATTCTTTGCATGGATCAGTGTATGTCTTATGCAATAATGCCCTTATAAATGGTGTAATCAATCCTCCAAAAAACCATTGTGCATGTTGTTTGGCGTGAATATCATAAGACAACTTAGATAGTAGTGTCTTAAAATGGGCATCATACTCATGTACACTCTTAGTAGTGCCTTGTTTGATATCTTTGAGTGCACTGATACTCTTCTGCTCAAACTTTGGGATATATAACTCCTTCAAGAAAGCATCCTTTAATGCTACATAATCCATGCAAGTTTGATCAGGGTCAAACTTCCTATATCAGTTGTGTACTCATCCTTGTAAGGTATTAGCGAATTGAATTTCCATACATTCGAAGTTGTGATCCCTTTCACGTGCCATAAGATTTCACACATATGCACATGTTCGGTAGCATCCTCTATACCTCTATACTCCAGAGATGAAGAGACATCTCCATATAGATATTCTGTGGTTGTTGTGGGCCTTGATCACCTGATTTAAAACCACATGTGTTTCCTCTACCTCTAGAACCACTAGATCCATCAAAACTAGAGCCACCTATACCTCTTAATCCTCCACCTATAGCTGTAATAGGACCTGTAGATTTACTCCCTATGCTCGATAGTTGTACTATATTGAACCCCTATATTCTCAGTGTGGTAGTTCCACTTCCGGAGGTGAGTACAACATTCTCGTGTGCTTACATTCTCGTGTGGATGATGCACCTAAAAATGTTCCTCCAAATAACATTAAAGCCATCTATCCTACCATTGATGTACTTTCTCCCTGACTTACTCCTACTCTCCTACTTCCCAAGTTAGCTTGCTAGTTACTTTTTATACTAGATACTAGAAAACCAAGCGCAAGGGCTAGGTCACCAGGTGGATTAAGATGCATGCCTATGGCCTAGGTAGTCTTTGCTGGCGCACTTCTATGTGAAGCCAAGGGGGATCTCTATCATGATTTCCAAGATGGGGGAGTTCCTGATGCTTTGGCTCCACGTCTTTTATGTGAGCTTCAAATCCTTCACAAGCCATCTCTCTCCTCAATGCCAAGATTTCTATAATGATACGTTGCTTCTCTATCTCCTCTCATTTGCCTCATTATACTTAAGTCGCCTTTCCTCTCTCTATCTTTCTGTCATTAGATGTGCCATATTTCATGAATCTTGATCCTTCCCTCATGTATGGTGAGGTTTAGTTAGCCATCGATTACTCTCCGTGTTTAAATTTACCATCAAGATCTTGATTTCCAGTGGAATGCCTTACGATATGCTCCTCTAGATACCGTAAAACTGGAATTCAGCTATGTCCTGGAAAGAATACATTAAAATTGAATATTCTAGAATATAAATGTTTAGAACAACATGAAACCACGTATCCACAACGTGAGTCTAGATCAGATCAGCATTATAAAGGGCCTGAAATTCTTCCTGTGTCTAGACAATTACATGATAACTCCAATTCCACTTAAATGCATAAGCAATCAGCCACTCGTATAATTCTACTAGAAAGATGGAGAAAAATCTCTCATATAAGATGTCATACATATTCTATTCTACCCAACTACATGTGTTAAACTGATATCTAATGTTGAACCACCATGTATATTCTTCCTCTAGATCGTGTATCCACTCATCAATACTTGCTAGAGTTAACCGGTACGTCTTCATCGTGAACCATCCTAAAAACAACTAAAAAAGAGGTCCCAACAATGGAACCAATGATACAGCCTAGAATTTACCAGATACACCTAGACATGTTGGCACATCACTCACCCTGACCGAGCACTCACCCGAAGTGCACAAAGGTACCTAGTCCATCTTTAAGGTTGATGTAGCAGGATGTTAGTGTGATGAAGGAAGAAACATATAGATCCGTAACTAATCCATCATTCTACAATATATGCCATATTCAGATCTAGGAAAGAATAAGCTTAAACAATAATCATGATTGAATCAAGAACATGCACTACTCAATTACATACAGAAATGACACTTGGACTCATCCAATATCTTCCATCTATTAATAAACACAAAAGCTCCTTACAATAATGGCAATCTATACCAATGTGTGGACGGATCTGATATAGTAATCCAGTCATATGCACATATCTCTTTATGCTTACCTCTTATGCTCTGCATATACCTAGATCTATATATCTATATCAACTACTATGTGATTCATATCATATATATAGGGTGGGGACTTTCCCTTCACCACTTATCTATTCCAAAAATAGGTCGCATGCTACTAATAGCCATGCACCATTTACAGGCATAGCCACACATGTAAGTGTGCTATCTATAGACCTCTTATAGTTAATTGAAGTGACAATCCTATTCTTATCTCATCTCTATGCAAAACACTTCGATCCGATCCTCTAAAGATAGACAATGTGTGGCGCATACGTATTTTCCTCGTTTATGTGCTTTGCATGCCATATTCTAAAAATAGGTGTTCATGCTCAAAACTCGGCTAAGTCCCAAAAGCTTAACTTGCCCTCTCGCACGTAGGTTCTTCCTATCCCTTTGTGCCCTTGATCCCGACCTTCTCTCTCACACACTGAGAATTCTTGTGTGATCTCTAACAAGTATTCTTTGATCAACAAAGATCATTATAGATCTTGACAATAAATCTCTTACAACCGATAACATGTCAACTTTCACACCTTCAATTGAATATTTGACTGTTATTCCCACTTTTATTCATACTGAAATTCCATGAGACAATGACAAAGGTCAAGTATCTCATCCTTCAAACTAATCCATTTCTTCTAAATATTTTCTTCCTATAGTCCAAACAGACGGTGAACATCTTTCGACAATCTTCTAACACCTAACAAGAACTTGAATTTGCTTCAAGACTCTCTTTCAACCCTTGACATGGCGAAGAGGGTCCATCATCAAACCCCATTGAGCTTGATTCTATTCTTTCCATTCCAACTCCTACACCTAACATATCTAGTATTGTTGTCGAATTACAACCACAACGATCTTGGACACTTGCGACAACACAACCTTCTATGTCCATTACACCTCAAATGATCCATCCTGTAGGAATCTCATCAATGATGATTCCTACTTGTCAAGATATCTACATGCACACATTCTTTGAGGTACATATACCTAGGAATATCCTTATTCAACCATTTCAAGATTTAATTGCAAATATTTTTTCCAATCAATTAATTCACAACCTAGAAGGAGAAACATTGACTATTTCCTCTCTATGGCTTACAAGGAACCCTCATTCTACATCTATATATTTATCCTTCTTTCGTTGCATTCTTTTTCTCACAGGTGAATATATATCTCAACATCTTCCCCGCATCGACAATATTCTTCTAACATCACATATGTCTTTCGATCTCATCGAAGACTTATCTAATCACTTATTGAATCCTTTGACTTGGATCTTGTCCCCCAAGTCTAGTACTTCAAGACCCATTGAATCATTTGATTCAATATTTTGAATTAGATCCTATCCGTACAAGTCTCATATTACAAGACTTATCAAAACTTTAGTTTCACTCCTTTAATTTGGCTCATGTTCATCTAAGTCTCGTATTTTAGGACTTATCAAATATTTTGATTCTCCCTCTTGACTTGTATTTCGTCTACAATAGTCTTGTATCCCAGGACCATAAAACTTCAATAAACATGGACCTTTTTCTTGATAATTCCATTTCAACTCCTCATCCACCAACATTTATAAAACTTAAAAATCACAAAAAGAGAGTAAAACTCTGTATTAGATAATTATTTTCCAAATCAGAAATGACAAAGTGCATATAAATAATATTAGACATTCCATCTATTGGAATATACCTTAATCATACCATTATCATGTATTCACCTTCTTCACATATTCCAAAACATGTTAACCTTATTCCTCTTGGGCATTGTGTATCTCATCTTTGTTATGGTTTTACCTACGGTTTTGTCTTGAAGCTTACTGATGGAAACTCCTCATTTCAAATAATCTCTCTCTTTAACCGACAAAGACTAAAATTCTTTATCCGATCCTTTTTACCGACCATGTCAATCTACGGTGTTGAACCCTTACGTCCTACTAGTCACATGAGGCTGAGACTTGGGGCAAAATGTTCCTTCCCAACAAGCACACTATCAACATATAAGGAAAATTTAATCAATCTAAAAATACAAAAAATTATAAAAATCAATTCACCTTTCGTCCTTCACAATCTTCAGTGATAAGACCATACTTCTTACTGGTAGTATGAGACTAGGAATAGAGAAATCCCTTACTCACCTACCTTTTGTCTTCAGTTTTGAGCCCTTGCATTTTACTGATGGCATGAGGCAACATGTAGGGGGTCCTTCACAAAAATCAATAAATAATCATTCAATAAAGCCTTTATGAAATATTAATCAAAGTACTTAATAAAAAAACATCCTAAGAAGTGATTTAGTTGCTCATGTTAAGAGAGACACCAATTCCTTCAACTAGATTTTTCCAATTAGTAGGCCATCAATGGATCTAAGTCAAGTTAAAACCTATAAAGTAGAATCATCTTATAACCGGTCAAATAATCTTGATTGGAGATGAGTTGAATTTCTTCTCATATGGATCATTGTTATAACTTGTGTCATCATATCCTTTCTCTTCACCTTTCATATCACTATTCATCTCATTTTCATGTCCTTCTTGGCTCTCGGTGATGAGCCCTCACATCTTCCTAGTTGCGTGGAGCCACGAGCAGAGTGAAACACCCTATCATTTTATCATCTACATTTCGCTAGTGGAATGGAATTATTTTAATTATTCGTACCTTCTTTCATGTAGTGTACCCTTTTTTACCGAGTTGACTATACAAAAAAACTCAAAAATGTCTCACAAAAATTCAAAAATATGAAAACAATATAATTTTTTCACAAAACACAAAAAATAATATAAAATTATTAAAAACTCCAAAAATAGTTTCAAACTATCACAAAAAAACATTCGATTATTTTTGACAAACCTTCAAAGAATCGGATAACACAGCTTTAATACTTTCACCATTTGATGGCTCTCCTCATGATTGTTCCAGATCATACTCATATTTATTGCTCGTGGTGTATATATATTCCCGAGGCAATCATTTACCCTTTCGCAATATAACTTTTCTTAGGGAACACTTGGATTTTACATTTTAATCTAATATAGATCAAACTTCAATGGGATCCAACAAGAGTATCTTTTGGAGTATCTAAGTATCACTCCACTCTTTACCCCGATCCAATCCTCTTGTGTGCTAAGCTATCACTTGGGGGCATTCAAATTTGTCTAGTTCTTCAATGTGGAACACATTCGAGTGTCATTAGATGTCATTTCTACATGTTGTATTATATTGTTGTTGTTTGTTAACATTATGAAGATGATTTTTATTCTTTCAGTTTGTCATTTTGTTTTACTTTTTTCCTTTATTGTAGACCAATTGCAGGAAATTTACTCGCATCTTAGTTCACATATAACTTTGGTGTTGTTCCTTCCTGTTCATATTGGGTTAATTTCTATTGCTTGTTTGTATCTTTTTGTTCATTTTGCATGTGTTGTTTTTTCCTTCTCGGTTTATTTAAGCCATGGAATGTCTTCATTTTTTTGCATTTTTATTTCAAAACTTGTGAAAATCCAAAAAATTAGATACTTTTCAAAATCCAAAAAAATCAAATATTTTTCAAAAATCCAAAAATTAAAAAAAATTACAAATATTTCATAAAAACATTCACTTATCATAGAAATCCTACAATTGGAAAACACTTAAAGTGAATCATTCAACATTTCAATACAATCTTGATAAATTTCATACTTTTATCTATTACCCTAGTGATTGTGTCAATCTTACAACTATCACTTTCTTCCCTTTGCATGATATGTTAACTCTACTTGGGGAAAGTCACTAAATTATTTTTCCTTCATGATATAACTTTGCACAGGGGTGAATTCAACTTTGGTCATTTACACAATGGATTCAAAGTAAGAGTGTCATAAATAGTCTCTTTTACTCCACTCTTCCAGTTTGATCCTATTCCCATTTGGGAACATTTGTATCTACATAATCATCATTGTGGCACGCATTAGGGGCATAATTGATTGTATTATTTTTTAAATTTGTGTTGCATCGTTGATGTTTACTCTTTTTACACCACTTACAAGTAGTGTGATTACATATTGGTTCCTTTATAACCCTGATGTCAGCACCTACTTTGTATATTGGGTTTATTTTTCCTTTTTATCTCTTCTTTGTTATGTGTGTTTGTTTATGCACATTTGGGTTAACCATCTTGATTTTTTCATAATAATGGTGAAAGCTCTATTATGTAACAGCAAAAATTAGGTTGCTCTAAAACTTACTCTCCAAATAATGCTCATGCTATGAAAATAGTCCTTTCCCACCCTTGATTTAATCTCTTTCTTTCTTCCTATCAAGCGGTTGTTTGTTTCCTTGTTGCATCATCCATCCACTTGAGGGGGCATTCCTCTCATGCTCTATTTGCTGGAGCATCTCAATGTTTCACAATTTTTCGCTTACTAATCTGTATGTGTCTACTATCTTTAAAGCACTATTACTTAGTAATAGCACTTTAAAGAGGGGGAAAATGTAGACACCCCAAAATTACACTTCTGTTTCCACTTGTTCCCAGTGTTATTCTAGCACACCCTGTTATTCACCCATTTACAATTAACTGATTAAATTAAATAATTAATATACATTATACCCCTTTGGATTAATTAAATTAATCCCATGTATCCTTTTAGATCCCCTTTAGCTTAATTAATTGTTATTTATTAATTAAATAATTAATTAATTAAGTGTGTGCACATCCTAGTCATCTGCCACTTATCGAAACTCCACCTAGACTCCACTTGGACTCCCTATCCTTATCCTAGTTAACGCACTTCGAGAATCCTAGAAAGGTAGGGGCAATTAAAATACACGTACAACCACCTTTCCGGATGCAGCTTTTTATAATTAATTCATTTACTAGCCCTCAACACTATTGCAACTTCCCACAATGTTATTTTTAGCATATTCATTTATCCGTGTATAACCAACTTTAACTGATTTTGCCTCTATAAATTATAGGATTACCTTCCTTACAAATCCTCTTGAATCTGACATAAAAAACGCTGTTGAATTCACTGTGTTAGTAGAATTTGCATTCAAATCTTGGAGAGTACTCAAGAGCACCCAAAAATCATTTTTGACATCCATTTTGCAAGGTTTCATAAGAGACCCTTATTTGAGGTTTGCATAGAAGGTTATTGGAAAGGTTTGCATGGTTTTTTTATTTCTTTCATTACAGTGATTTTCCTTGCTTACAAGAATTAATTTTTGTAATAAAAATCATATAGATACTTGGGATCCATTCCAAAGGTGTTTCCACACATGGCATATAGGTGATATGTTTAAATTTACTTGGGGAAGGATATCGATGTCAAGATCATTATAGGGGGATATGATGGTGATTCTAATATTTAGTGTCATATGTGGTTAACCCATGGTCCCATAATAATGGAATAACTAAAATGAATGGAATGGATGGAAACATTCTTACTATAAATGTGGCGTACATCACCCATTCTCGAGTGACTATTCTTCTTTATGACCAAAAGGTCACCATGCTTATATAGAATTAAAATATGCAATACATTCATAATTTTATTGAATAATATTTGGAAAGAAGGATGGGGCTAAACAAGGCTAATTTCAAAGGCTTCATAGTCACCTTAACTCATGGAACATATCCTCTTTACACAAGGAATATATCACAACTCGCTATGCCCATGAAAGGATATGAATTTTTTTATTGAATTGCTTGTTTTAAGTTCAAATCAGGCAAATATTATTTTTGGGGTTCAATAGCTCCAAACATTAAGGGATTTACCCTCAAAATCCACATGAAGGGATATAAGTTCCACTCAAAAATTAAGAAGTTGGAATTTATGAAATCAGAAATGGAAATGGTAGGTGATGAGTGTCGTTGATGCTCATACTTTAATCATATTATTCTATCAATCCAGGGTGGTGTCCATGGCTATTTGTAACAAAGGAAATAATAGGAACGATTTTGCAGCACGTACTTTAGTAACAAAAACTAAGAAATTGTTAAATTGGTCGTGATTACAAATAAAATGCTTAAAAGTAACATTAAAATGAAATGCAAAATGGAAAGATTACTGATCATGAAAATGTAAGTGCATCAAAGTAATGGAATAAATGTTGGAACAGTAAATGCATTCACAAAGACTGAAAATAAATAAACGTAAAACTCCCTTTTCGTTGGTTAGGAGTGGCCCTTTCTCCTTTCCTTCGATCAGGTTTAACACTTGAATTTAAGAAACAAAAGTTCCTTGAATCTGCTATCTTTATTGAATCAAAAATGCTTTGTTACAATGAATTAAAACAACTAAAAATCAAACCACTAAATCTAAGTACATGATCTCTTTTATACAAGAGATGTTATAGTTTTGTTAGGAGAGAACTAGTTATTCTAATGACTAAGTCTATTTAACTAAATGCTAATTGAAGTGAAAACTTCCTATTCAGAGATACATTAATGAAAGGGGCATTCCTAAAAGTGTTCAAATTGGAATCATTTATGACAACTGAAGAGGAAATCCGTGATTGGATCCTTTGAAGGAGTTAATCACTGACTGGAAGATTTTTCATCTCATAACTGATTGAGATAATTTTGGTGATACAAGGCTCATTTCATGATAGTTCATCCTCAAAATTTGGGTAAAATGTTTGCTAAGTTAATGGCACCACTTATGTACAAGATATATTGCTACCAACTGTTATTCTAATCATTTGAATGATCTACATGTATGTGTGAATTTTCCTGCTTTGTAGAATCAGGGTCGATGACATGGATGGTTTGGATGTGGTACTTTGAGTTCCCTATTAACACGGAGGTGATTCCTATGCCAACACATTAATTAGAGTCCTATGTTGGTGCATGAATTAAGTCCTACACTTCCTATTATAACTCAACATGCACTCTTTCGAAGTGCGCTTAATGTTTCAAAAATAGATCTATTTAAGCTAGTTTGAAGAAGAATTAACAAGATAAAATACCAAGCATATGCACAATAATTCCTTCATAATCATAGTAAAGTATTTAATATAAGAAGTTAACATTGTTCATTGCTTACTATGATATCAAAATGGTATATGGCTAAACATGGATTAAACATCACAAAATTGGGTTCATCACTCCCCCAAATTAAGGTTTAGCAGGTCCTCCTGCTACCTAGAATTTAATTGCTCTAAAATCCTAGAACAATTATACTCATTGGAAAAGGTTTTCCAAGTTTCATCCAAAGATGTATCAGAAAACCCAAAATGATCAACAACATTCTTCCTCCAAGTCATATAGTTGTCCTCTACTTGGTCATTTATTGAATTCCACCATGGCACTGGTGCAAGAATCAAAGGGGGCATGTATCTCATTCCAATCCATTGTTCTTTGAGGCCCAGAATGATCTTGTAGATATATTTTTCTCATTTCAAGGACCACCAGAGGTTCATTGGTGAAATGACCTCTTTATTTTGTATGGATCTACAAGAAAATGATATCGTACTTGGGAGGAAATAAAATTAACATTGAATGTGGGGATCACCTGTTCTCTGAAGTTCTTGACACAATTTTGAAGAATATATGTGTACTTGTCTACCGACGTATATAATACACACTGTGAATGGAACCTATTGAAAAACTAAAGGGGCATTGGTAAATCATGCCTCATCAAGAGGCCAATAGTGGATTCTGGATGAACAAATATTGCTCGTTGATCTCTCCATTCCCCTTGATGTCTGAGAGTAGAAATAAAAAGACCTTAATTTCACTTCTCCCACATAAATATTGATTGGAATTTCAATTTTTCTGGGAGAAGAAACTTATGAACATAAAATTCACATAACATTTTTTCTCAACATCATTTGTTGTAGTATATGCAGCTACAAACTGTCTATCATCATCAAATTATATATCCATCATTGCACAAGCCCTTGATATTTTCCATTTGAAGAACTTTTCTTTCAAAAACAATGCATAAAATTTTGAAGGGGGTTGACATGAAAGGACTTGATCATAGATTATACTTACTTTCTATTGGTGCTTGATTTTATCTCCCCCTTTTATCCAAAGTGTATGCCTTTGAAAATTCCTCTCCGATTAGTTTGCTTGTGTGAAAATAGTACACTTGAAGATTTAATCATGTTGAATGTGAATGAAAACCTTGTATTTAGGAGTTGATCCTATTTTTCGGTCGAGGATTGTGAAAATGTCTCATTACTAAAGAATACCTATGAAATAGAATGAGAAAATTATGTAAAACCGTTATTTATCCCTTTCGAATGTTGTCCTTGTTGTTGCAAACTATAAGAAATTTCTCCTAGATCTATAATTTCAAATAGATCCTTGAAAAAGGCATCATCTGGTCCAATTAAATCAAAGATTTGATTTAAATCTTCTAAGGATATTTATTTCAAACTATTTTCCACATCTACTCTTACCATTACACCAATAAAAATCCTCACAGGAGCTTTTCAAGTCTAAAAATCAAAGGAGGATGCATACCAATGAAGAAATGAAGCTGAATTTTTAATGAAAATGGTACAAATGACTGAATCGAATGAAATCATTTCCATAAAATGAAGAAGGATTTTTCACTCAGCTCACATGAAGGAAATAAATTTGAGAGAGATTGACATTGTGCAACAAAAAATATCTAGACTGATGTGACACAATTTATGGAAAAGTATTCAACCCAGAAAGACATGAACATGAGTGTGTGTTGTTTAATATTGATCCTCAAAAGGTGAAATGGATTTTCATATCACATCAAACTATACGGAAGTTCCTAAAAACTATCAAAAACAGGGTTTCCTTTTCCACAAAAATGTAGAAATTATTTTTAAAATGTAAAAAGAAATGACATAGTATCCTAGTCATATGTAAGAGATTTGAAAAATGGGAGTAACTCATAATTCCTCCACTTGGAAACATCGATAACATATTAAATTATATGTTGTGAAGAATAATAGTATTTAGATATTCATGCTTTTGGGAGGGGGAATGAAGAGTGAATGATTGATTGAAAATGTATAAATGAGATGAGAATACTATCACATAAAGGGGGGTTAATTTTTCTAAGATTTAAGGAAAAAATGAAAGAACGTGTTTGTAGTAGCTGAAAACTGAACCAATCTGAGATATTTGAACTACTATTCATTTATTCTAAAGCCTTCTCACTAAGATGATTGCATTATACAGTCATTGGCAAATATTGATGTCATATTTGTTATGTCCCCTTATTGAAGAATTGGTGTTTCTTGAATCAATTCATGCATAGTCTCATGAGAAATGTTACTTTGTTCAAGATTAATTTTTTTGAATCTATTTTATGCATTTCTGTTGCAATCTTATGCTAATTAATCCTCTGAATTATATAAAGCCTTAGTTAAAATAGTGACAATTTGGTAACTGTAATTGCATGATTGATGGAGCTTTCCTTCATAATGTGGTAAACGGTTTTAAAATCAATTTGTATCTGTTTGATCTAAGATATTTTTCAGTTCTTGAGTGTATCTAGAATGTATTTGATTAGAGATTGTTAGTATTTTTAGATTTTTTTCATGAGATTTTATGTTTGAACTCTCAAATTTTGTGTGAAATCTTGTGTTCTTGGGATTCCATGAATACAAACCTTTTGAGTTGAAGGAATTCTTTGGATTGTGTGATCCATATTTTACATCAAGAACAATTGTCTACAGTATTTGTAAGGTTCATTTGAGGTTTTTCGTATAATCAACTTTATCCTACTTAACTTCCCAACAATATATCAAAATTTCAACCAATAACCATCGATCCACCTGAACTACCCCTACTTGCACTTTGTCTATGCATAAATGCTAAGGAGATTTGTTGAATTTTCCCATCCTTTATCCAAAATATGTAGAAGCAAGCTGGAATTATGATCATCTTTAGTAAATTGATGCTTTTGTAGAAGATAACTGCATTTTCTAGTGTGACAACTCATGAGAGTTAGATAATGTTTATATTAACCATGTCTTCTTGAGGCTATTTTTCACTTCCCTAAGAAAAGGAGTCCAAATATTGTTGTTCTATCCATCTCTTTCAAAAATACAGGTAAAAATGGGTCCTCTCACCTTGGTTTTAGGAAGAACCTAAAGTAACAGGGTATGTCATACCCTTAGTGAGGTGTTATCTAACATTCCCAAAGTTCAAGTAAAAAGAGATTGTCAGATCTATCCCCGACTACAAAATGAATCAAATCTTGGTCTTGTATTTCTCTAAGCATCCTACTTAGCATGTTGATGCTTCTCGGATTACGAGGTAGGACTAATTTGGGTACCAACACCCTCATGGCATCATTGTCAAGGGGTATTAATGTAAATACTAAGAAACATCTCTAAGTAACGTCTCGAATATTTTTAGATGCAAATACATGATCTAGACATCGTCCTTTGTTGAGATTTATGAAAAATGGGCTTAATCAGAAGTTATTTTCTTGATATTTTCCTATTTTAAGAAAGTATTCCATTAATTTTTCTTGGTTAGGGGTAAATATTGACAAAGGATGTTGAGATTTGTCAATATTTGTTGAAATTTATCATTAAGGTTCAGATTGACAAGTCATTTACAATGATTTACACATCTAAGGTATAAGACCTTAGTGGTGAATCCACATTGTTTGAATTTTTGGTAAATACTAGTGCCTCAATCTTCAATAATTGAAAATTTGTCATCAAGATCTATAAATCTAGAAGGAAGAAGGTCCTTCTTCAAGATAGATCCTGCTAGAATTTTTTTCTAGAGCTAGGAAGGAAAAATCCAACTAAGAAACAAGTCTGGAGAGCATTGGGAGATCAAATGTTAGAAGAGAAAGTAGTTCCTGTGGTTGAAAGTGATCAACCTTTAATAGAGGATTATTCTAGCTCCTCAGACAGTTTCGATCAAGCAGGTCCCCGTGCAAATTTATATACTCTAACTTGTGAGGGGCCTTCATTTGCAATTGATAAGGGTATTCCTCATCTCCCTCATTTTCACTTAGAAGTAATAGAGTGTTCTGTGAAACTGAATCATTAAAGGACCAATACTTTGAGGATCATACACCATTACCTCAAATACCTCCTATCCCATACCATTTTAACCCTCATGTTGGGACACCTCCTCAAAATAATATGGCTCATCCTCCACCTAGAGCTCCATTTTTGTAAATGTTTTTAGGCCCATATATTTTCATGGTATGGTGGGTTATCCTAATGCAGTTCCACAAGAAGTGAGGAATAGATTGCCTAAATTTCAAGGAAATAATTTTATTACTCATGTGGACCAACACCTTAGGATTTTTGTTAATATCATGGAGGATTTTGAGATTAAACATGAAGATGTGTATGTTAAATTGTTCATTCACACTTTAGAAGAGGATTCCCATGATTGGTATAAAGCCTTACCAAATAATTCCATTGATTCATGGGTTGAGATGAAAATTGATTTTAGATTACAATATGGGCAAGAGATTGAACCTAGGTTTCTCTCGTAAATTCAAAAATATCAAGAACCCCAATGAGCCAATCCATGACTTTTATACCAGATTTTTAAAAACCCTAACTACATTTCCAATGACATTGAGGCTAAGTGATGATTCTGAATTGATAAAGTATTATGATTCCTTTGACAAGAAAGAAACATACTATTTGAGAGACAAAAACCCCAGGACTTTGAGACAAGCTTTCTCCATGGAAGTATAGATAGAAAATAATATCAAGGTAGTAGGAAAGCCTCCTAAAAGGGATATTTTCAATCTAATAAACCTTGAAAATCCTCAACCAAGAAAGGGAGTTGATTTGGAGGAAGTTGTTAAAACTCTAGCAAGAGCAGTAAAAGAAATCTCTTATAAACTTGCTAGAGTAGAGAAAGGGATAGGACAAATTTCTCAGGGCCAACACCAAAATCAAGGTCAAAATAGAATTGAAAATCATCCTAGGGGTGATCATAGATTGGATGAGAGAGGTAAAGGGCCCATGGGATCAGGAAATAAACAACAACCAAGAGAAAACAAATTGGTCCCTGATCCTTTAACTCATTAGATTTTCTATGATAGAATAAAATCATGTTATTGAGTGGTGTGATAAATGTTTCTTACCACATTCCCATGTGATATTAATGAATAAAGTGAAGAAGTTAATGATGATGCTAATTTTGGTAATGTGTGCATGATGGAATTCCCTGACAGTCCACAATAAGGAGCTACTTCTACTTGAATTGTTGAGTGTTAGGATTGTGGAATGTTTTTGGGACTGCATAAATTGGGTATCTCCTCTTCCTTCTACTAGTAATCTTGAAGTTGATATGGTCCAATATTTTGACTTTCCTAATCATGATTTTGAATATTTAAGGGCATTGATGATTAAGAAATATGATGGTGGAATTCCTTCTGAGGAGGATAAATAATTATTAATGAATGCAGTGGTGGCCCAGGAGAAAAATATAATCTAAGAAACATGACTATTAAAATGTCAGGCCCACAACCAAAACCAAATAATCCCCTCCTCACTAATATCCGAAAGGATCCCCCAAGAAAAATGCACCAACCAAAATTCTAGCTAATGCCAATAAACCCAGTAACCCTACCCAAGCCATGAATAACCTCATACCATAAGAAAAGAAAATTACCCTACCTCTCAGTACAACCTTACCCAAGTATACCCCCTGTGATATGGCTCAAATTTTGAGCCAAATCAAGGTCATTGTACCCATCATTGAGTTGCTTAGGATCCTTAAGCACAGAAGAAGAGCATTTGAGTACTTGGGATTTAAGGAGGAGGTAGTGACCCCGGGAAAAGATGTTAACAATATTGATATTCCTCATGTTATTGAAGAATTGGAAGTGCCACAAACATTGGAAAATTTTGGGGAATCCCCTAAAGTATATCTAGGAACTTCCCTTGTTGAGTCCCAACTTGATGTTGATCCCTTCTATACTAATTTGATTATTAACGACGGATTGTTCATAATTGCATGTTTGATTCAGGAGCTTCATGTAATGTGATGCCCCTTGAGGTTATGAATGAGTTAGATATCAAAGTAACAACAACCTTTGGAAATTACACTTCCATGGACTCAAGAGAAGTACCAGTCATTGGGTATGTGAAGGGTTTAATAGTGCAATTAGTAGCTTATCCTGGTAAGTATCTAACTATGAATGTAGTCATTGTTGACTTCCCTGCTAAATGGGGTATGTTGTTGTTAAGGAAGTGGGCTGCCAATGTTGGTGGAAGTGTGCAGATGGATATGTCATATGCCACCATACTAGTAGAAGGGAATCTTGTCAATTTATATGGGGAGAAGATGTTACATCTGATTGAATATCCTAATAATGCTACTTATGAAGTTCTGTATACAGATGTCAATGTTAATAATTTTGTTGGGTATGCAGATTTTGAAGAACATGGTATTGATAAGAGTAAATTCCTAGAACAAGTTGGTGTCCCTTGGACCTTGATGTTTGATGGAGCTTTCTCTAATATGGGAAAGGGCGATGGGGTTGTGATTTTCTCCTTCAAATTGAAATTTGAATGCACAAACAACATTGTCAAGTATGAGGCATTACTCTTGGGTTTGAGGATTTCCTAGAAGTATGGTATAAAATATATAATTGTTAAAGGAGATTCGAGCTTGTAGTGAAACAAGTAAGGAAATTGTATGCCACAAAAAATCAAAGAATGAAACAATATAAACATGCAATATGGGATTTTATTGAGATGTTTGATTCCTTTAACATTTTGTATCATGACATAACTCAAAATGTTGTATCGTAGATAGATTGGAAGTGCTTGGATCTAGGTTTGAAAACTACATTGTTTCTCCTTATTGTGATTATGATATTGAATTATTGTCAAGACCATCTATTCCTGATAACGTGAAACATTGGCAAGTATTTGATGATGATGCCCAGGTTCAGAGGTTTTTACAGAATGAAGGAGAATTCACCAATTAGTGCATGGATTAGGAGCCAATGGTTGTAATATGTGATGGAAAGGAAACCCTATTTGGCAAGGATATAATTCAGTTGAAAACCAACACAATCCCAGAGAGGTTTAGTGGCTTTAGAGTCTAATTTTGATAATTGATAGGGTGGTTCATAGACACATCTCTGCTTCAAGGGATGTTGAAGAATTCAATTTGGGAACTAAAGAAAAACCCAAAAAAGTTTGGATAGGAAGTAATTTGAGTAAGGAGGAAAATCAATCTTATGTTGAATTGTTGAAGAAATATCAAGACTACTTAGCATGGTCTTATTCAGAATTAAAAGCATATAGGGAAGATTTATTTCAACATGAAATACCCTTGGAACCTAATGCTAAACCATTTAGGAAGAAATAGAGGCCTATCAATCCACTTCTCTCCCTCAAGATGTAGGAAGAATTAAAAATTTAAGGGATGGAGGGATAATACATCCCACAATATATTCTTCATGGGTGGAAAATTTAGTGCCAGTGAAAAATAAACATGTAGATATGAAGTTAAGTTTAGATTTCATAAATTTGAATAAACCCTCAATTAAAGACAACTATTCATTTCCAAATATGGATAACATGCTATAATTGGTCACTAGATTAGAATTACTTTCTACATCGATGGATTCTCAAGGTACAACCATGTGGTTGTGAAACAATCGAGAGATAATTAAAACTACTTTTAGCACTCCTCGGGGTACTTATGTCTATGTAAGAATGTCATTTGGCCTGATGAATGATGGGGCTACGTTCCAAAGATCCATGGATGTTACATTCTCAGGCTACATCAATGATTTTACTATAGTTTATCATGATGATGTGATAGTGCTCTCTAAATAAAGAATTGATCATTTGAGCCATGTTGAAAAGATGTGTATTAGGTGTAGAGAATATGGCATCTCATTGAATACTAAAAATTTCCATTTTGGGTTTTGAAAGGAAATTTTTGGGGGCACATTTTATCAAAAGAAGGGGTCATGATTGATCTTGAAAGGGTGGAAAAAATTGGTAAGGTCCCCGTATCGAAAACTAATAAAGGGATTTAGTCATTTTTGGTAAAATAAATTTCATTAGGAGGTTCATTTCTAATTTTACTGAAATGACTATCCCCATTACAAACATGTTAAAGAAGGACCAGATTATTCAATGGGAAGAAGGAGCCCTCCAATATTTCACTGGAATAAAATAAGCATTGAAAAATTCCCCATTGTTGGCAGCCCCGGATTATAAGAAGGATTTTCAGATATTTTCCTTTGCATCTGAAAACACCATTGCATATGTATTATTACAAAAGGATGAGGAAGGAAATGAAAGGCCTATCACTTTTTTCAAGTAAAGCCTTGTAGGGGATGAACTAAAGTATACCATCATGGAGAAGTAGGATTTTGCTTTGGTGAGAGAAACTAAAATTTTCAGGCCCTACATCTTGAGCTCCAAGATTGTAGCATATGTTCCCCACACTATGGTCAAGGACATCTTATCAGAGATGGAAATTTATAGCAAAAGGTGTCACTGGGTGAACAAATTACAAGAGTACAATATGGATATATAGACCACCAAGCTAGGTCTTAGCCTTAAAAGATTGATGGAAAAGAATATCCTACATGTAATGCAAATTAACGAGATTGAGGAAGGAGCTATGTATGTCCCAGAAAGGGTATTCAATTCCACATTATATAAGGACATAATATTTTACCTCAGGAATTTAGAGTTCCTTGACCACTTAGACAAAAATCAGAGAAGCACACTCAAATTGGATTCCAATAAATATATCATAACTAATTATGGGTTGGCTTGGAAGAATCCTGAGGGGTTCTTTTGATATGTATCACAGAGAAAGAAGCTCCCAAAATTATTACAGAATTTCATGGGGGAGTATGTGGAGGCCAATTTTCTAGAAGAGTGACGGCCCACAAGATCTTAAGGGCACGTTATTGGTGGCCCACACTT
The DNA here is from genome assembly GCA_018340775.1 of Taxus wallichiana var. yunnanensis. Taxonomy (NCBI): domain Eukaryota; kingdom Viridiplantae; phylum Streptophyta; class Pinopsida; order Cupressales; family Taxaceae; genus Taxus; species Taxus wallichiana. The sequence goes on along the minus strand of CM031244.1, from coordinate 147,306,795 downwards.
TTCAAAGATGTAGCCTTGTTGGTTAGGAAATGTGAAAGTTGTCAAATATTTTTAAGAAGAATGAAAGCTTCAGGTACCCTTCCTTTGCAATCAGTGTCAATAGAAGCTCATTTTAAAAAATGGGGCATGGATTTTATTGGAGAAATCTCAGATCCCTCAAGTGCATGGCATAAATGGATACTGATGGCCACAGATTAATTGTCCAAGTGGGTGGAACCTATTCCCACTAAAAAAGTGACTCACTGTAATGCCCCGTTAGATGTTTCCCCCAGTCCCTGACATGATGACCCTGTTGCTAAGCATGGGATATTTGTGTGTGTGTGCTCTCATTGACCGTTGTTGACTTTTTCCTTGTCACCATGAAGATTTTGCACCTTCCCTCTCCTTCTTTCCTTTTGGGTCATTGTTGACACCCCAAACTATGGACCTCGTAGCGTCATGGATGACTATCCGGTTAAAGGAAAATCTGGTTCTTGGTTCTTCAAGTTTTCCTGGTTGTCGCCATTAATAGGATTAATAATTATTATCATTATTTTAGCCATAAAATCATTAAAATAATGTTTATAATAATATTATAATTTATATTGCCGACTTATGATCAGTTGCTTTTGTGGTCAAAATTTTATCACTGGAAATGGATTAACTTTAAGCTATATTTTATTTATTTATCTACTTCATTTTAGGGTCTTATGACCTTTTTAGATTATAAAAACAAACAAAAATAAATAAATAAAATAAAAGTTTTAAATTAAAAAGTCATGATTTTTTGGGGGCGGATTTAGGGCTCGGACTCCAATTGTTATTTTCCTTTTGTTTTTTGTTGGTTTGCATCTTTATGGTTTGGTCGTGCGAATAAGTCACCACCATGGAGGGAGGGAGGAAGCCTTTCCTGCGTTTGACCAGATGAAAGAATGAGACAACTTCTCTGGAATGCGTGTATTACAGCATACAAAAGGCATGGGTTTCCTCAAGAGATAGTCACACTTTGTTTCACATGTGTAGCAAACAGGGTTCCAACCCCATCAATTTTCATTTGCTAGCATACTCCCATCCTATGCCAAAATAAGAGCTTTGAAACTGGGTGCAGACATCTGCCAAAACATTATGGAGAAGGGATTTTTGTGTGTTTTAGTTGCAAGTGCCCTGACAGATACATATGCAAAATGTGGAAGCATGTGAACTATTCAACAATGCCTGAAAGAAATGTGCTTTATGGACTACAATGATTGTAGGATGTGAAAAAAATGAGTTTGTTGAAAAGGCCTTGGAAACTTTCAAGAAAATGTAATTGGTACGTGTAAAGCTAGACTCCACAACCTTCTCCAAAGATCCTCCTCGAATCTATCAAAATGGGAACTTTAGAGTAGGCCTCGAGACAAACATCAAAGCATAATGGTAGAGGACTTTTAGTTACAAGTGCGCTAGTAGACAAATATGAAAATTGCGGAAGCATACACAAGGCAAGTCAACCGTTTGACAAAATGCCTCAAAGAGATGTGGTCTTATGGAACATACCCTGACCATGTACGTTTCATTTTTGTTTTATTAGCATTTAGCCATGCAGGTTCGGTGCATGAGGTTTGTAAATACTTCAATGGCATGAGTGCCTCTTATAGAATCATGCCTAGAATTAATCATTATGTTTGCATGATTGACATTCTTTTTCGTGCCATTTATCTTGAGGAAACCCTATATTGTATCATCAACATGCCAATCCGGCCTGTGGTGGTTGTGCGGATATGTTTTCTTGGTGTTTGATGAGCACATGAGAATGTGCAAAATGTGGAGGCATGTGAAGTGTTTGAAAAAATTCCTTCAAAAATCACGGTCTCATGGTTGTAAGATTTGAGGCTATGGACAAAAGGAGGAAGATCTCATTATATCCAAACAACAACAATAAGACTCGAATCTAGAAGGTAGGAGAAATGTGATCGAGTAGTGGAATGGTTGCAAATATGTAGTTATATATTTTATGATAGACGTGTATGTAAAATGGTGGAGCTGTGGATGCTCGTGATCTGGTTGATGATGTACCCAAGCAAGATACTGAATCGAATCTTGTAGTTTCGACCAAATTCATTCTCCAGAATAGTTCATCTTCCCTTACCTCTCATAATTCTTGTGTTTTAGTTCTCTTTTACAAATTAATAGAATCTTAAAATATTAGGTTTTTAATACGCTTAAACATTTACATCAACTCGTTGCAAAAATAATGAAAGGTCTTGTTATAACTCACAAAATCAAAATAACTCTTCTCGCATTAAACCATGAACTCCCACCCTCATTCCGAGGTGATGTAGAAAACTTCCTACCTATCTGGATTGCTACAACATTTTCTTCTTGACCGATGAAATTGACTTTCCAAAGAATAATGTTGACCTTGTCCTTGTTTAAATAGTTTTTTTTTGCATTTTTCGGAGACTCATTAAGTACCCTTCGGAAAACTGAAAATGAGATGTTAGGCTTCATTCATGTATGATGCAGGAGCATCAAGGAACAACACATAATAAGGTCATATAAGACCATGATACATGTTTTTAGGTGTGTTAGAGTTAAATATGTTGTAAAAATGAATATATGCTTGTAAGAAGTTGGTAAGGTGACTTGACTTGGCATTTAAGGAGTAATATAGGCTAATTAAGGTCATTTTAAGCCTTGACATCATGTAATAGCTTCCTTGTACGGATTATAGGAGAGTATCAAGGTGATATACACAGGATTTCTATGTTGAGAAGATGGTTGAGTCTTCCTAGGAGTGTGAGTTGGCTTAGGAGTCAGTTTAGGAGCTTTAGAGGGTCTATTCTTAGCTAATGAATACCTATTTCATAGGTGATTCGATGGAGATGAAGGAGGACAGGGGGTTCTCAAGGTTTTGGAGGATGGAACAAGGAGTAACAACATGTGTATGATGTTTGAAAGAAGATATTATACTCTGGAATGCATGAAATAGCTTGTTTCAATGGACTGTGTACAAGAACCCTGGCAGGACAGCAAGGTCAAAACCCTCCATGACCTTCAAATGATGTAATTCTCTTGATTATCAGTATGGAAAGACTCTACAGGTGATGTGGATCACATTGATAAATTTTGTATGTTTTGAAAATGCATAATTTGAATTTTATAGCAAATTGTTACCTCTCGGGCCTGAAATAGGGCATCGCATATCTTTTGATTGGATGGATGAAATTGGCTGAAAATTTCAGGATATCTCTGTATTTACACTATCTAACTACTGTCAAAATTTCAAGGATAATGGGTTTGTACAGCTCAAGATATACGTGACTGTTTTTTTTTAATTATGGCAAGAATATACAACGTACAGTGAGAGAGGAATTGAAATGCATGAAGGGTCATAACGTGGAATCAAGCCACCAAACTTTGTAGCAGTCATCTTGATGACATTTCTGAAGTAGATCCATCAAGATCCAGGTGAGATCAATGCCCAAAGTGCCTACTGTCATGGTTAGGGTCAGAATAGGCCTGATTTTTGTATGCTACAGCCATAAAGGAGGTGTGTTTTCTAACAAAGAAACAAGGTATGAAATTTAGTGATATTGGAGAACCTTGTAAAGGATATTTGGGTCATTAATCTGTATGTATAGTTGATTCAGGGGAAATTGAGATAAGAGACCATTTGCATACTCAAAAGACTAGTAGCCAATAAGGTCCAAAAGAGAAAACTAGCATAAGATACAAGGTACAGTTAAATAAAGGATCTTAGACACCTTGGTTAAGGTGAATTGATTCTAGATAAAAATTACTCAGGCTTTGAAACCTTGTCTTTGCATATATGGCCTTGAATTAGACAAATAAGGATCATGTGAATCCTTGGGGCAGAGTGTAGAGAGTTCACACTTGAAGAGCAATGCTTGAGCATTCATAAGGGAGCTTGAAACTTTGGTTTGCTGTCTTGATCATGTTCAATCAATTAAGAAAGAGCTTGTGACTGTAGTAAAGAAGAACTCCATTGGGAGTAAAGTGTATGGTAAGAAATATCAAAAGGTAACATATGCTAGATACCTTATCAATAGATTTTGTATCTTGGGACAGTCATGTATATGAATGTAGGAGCATTACATATCTATTATACATTGTGTCTATGGTCACAAAATGATCACCTTAGCTCATCTCTGATCAAGGAAGTCCTTTAAGGGTTTTTCTTTCATACAAAACATGCATTAGGCCTCCATAGACACCAAGGGGCTATAAAACATGTAAATGGTGATCCTCAAGCAGGGGTTGGTTGGAGTATTAGAGTAGGTTCAAGCTCTTGATTATATAGTAAAGAAAATTTTGGTATTGACCCCTGCATCAATGTACCTTGTTATGTGAGGAATCACTTAGATAGTTGGATTGATCCCGAATGAACATTTGTGATCTTTTTTTACGCTCTTATAGGAGACCTGTTATGCTAGTTTACACAGCAGAGAAAGCTATCAAATCTAGAAATTTTTCTTTCATTTTGAACCGCCATTCGAAACCTGGATAGAGAAATTACTTCCTGTCTTCGCAAACCTCTAGTGTTTATACTAGAAAATTACATGGAACACTCAGTTTAGGGAAAATCACTTTTCTGGATAGTTTGGTAAAGCCATTTTGTAGGCCTCCAATTACATTTTGACGAGGTCAAACTGGACCAATTTCGACTTTTCACTCCAAAAAACTTGTCGCCATTTGAAAATGGTTTTCTAGTTCTCAACCTCGTCGACTTTGATGAATTCTCCTTATATAGGGGAACTGGTAGGAAGTGTCTCATTGTGTGCTCATCCATTGAACGTTAGTTATGGATGTGGTTTTCTGGGCCCTCGAGCTAACTTTTGTTCATTGGAAACTGGGTCAACTACGACCAGTAGCCCCATAAAACTAGCCGCCAAACGCAAACCGTTCGCTTTTTTCCAATTCCGTCAGTTGATATGAAATCTTGGTATATCTGGGGACACGTAGAAAGTTAAATGTGGTGTGTGTTTTGTTGATGGAAAATCACGAACCCCGAATATCTACAACTCAATGGGTTAAGACTCTCGGTGCGATTGCATAACATGGAGCTTTTCCCAAGTGTGGACCTTGTGAATCGGAAAGTTCTCCGGATGAAGGCTGGTTCCTATTCCTCTGTTCATATGCACACATAAAAATGCAGAGGGTTTACTCATAAACCTAATCTAACTTGCCAAGGAGACGGGGTAAAAAGATGCATAAAAATAAACCTAAACTAATAAAAGTGATGCACCGAGGAATGAAGAAAACTCCGTCTTTCCAATAAACGCAAACCATTAAAATGCAATGCAAGATCATGCACAGATAACCAAATTTGAAGTGGAAGATCAAGAGGATGAAAATGAACACAGAGAGGGTTGAGAATCATCCATAGACATGCATTATTTGCTCCAAATATTGACACAATACACTACAAAATGCCAAGAGGCAAAGTTGCATTATAGTTTTAGATGGGAGGTTTGAACTCCACAAATTCACCTGCCAAAGAGAAGAAGGGAGGGGAAAACAAGAATGTCCAACCTTTAGAAAGAATCCCCTCCTTACAATTTATAGGAAGAATGAGAGAGAAAAGAGAGAGGAAATCTAAATCTACCCCAACCACCTCCAAGTTGCATTTAATTCATCTCATTATGGTGGTAGGTGAGAACCCTAGAAAACCCAAAAAGTGGCGAATTGTATTTTGCATTTTTGAAGAACTTTTTCTCACCTAATTAAATATATATAGTCGTAGTTGGATAGAGGACCTTGTAATATTTCCAAAATTCCAACCTTGCATAAATCTGAGCTCCCTGTGAAAAGTTATGGCCATTTGAATATCTATGCTAGGGTTTACTTTTTATCGGGGTGTCGACGCTCAAAATGTTGCGCCTCCTGAAGATGCGCCTCGGTGCATCCATCCATGCGTCAACATACTCTAACTTGTGCTATGGGCATAAATTTTTCCATGTTGACACTTTGTGTTGTGCGTCCCACCGCACCATGGGCGCGACTTTTGGCGTGTCGACATCTTCTTACCTCATAGGCACATCCATTTTTGTGTCGACATCCTTTTACCTGCACCCTAGGTGCATCCATTTTCATGTCGAAGTCCTTTTACCTATGCCCTAGGTGCATCCATTTTCATGTTGACATCCTTTTACCTGCGCCCTTAACCTGCTCCAGGGCGCATCCATTTTCATGTCGACATCCTTTTACTTGCACCCTTCCAGATTGGTGACATAATAAAAGTCAGGGGTTTGAGTTTCTTTGATTTCTATATTCTTCTACTTGTCCATATTTACCTGGGGAGGGAGATATATACAAAAATTTGGTGACTCAATGGGATCACCTGCCTGCTAGGTTGAAGATCAGTTTCCTTTTTAGCAATCCATTGGGCATGGAGTCATAAGAAATAACCTCGAAACCAACCTTATATTTGATCTCGAGCCTGATACCACAACTCCTTCTCTGAGAGCATGCTGAACTGTAGAAATTCAACCTGGGAGCAACAAAACATGTGCCAAATCACTTAGGGAAACTGAAACCTAACTACAATAATACAATGTGCATATGCACTTAGAGGAATTGAAATCTAGGCTAATATTTACAAGGGTAAACCTTTTCCTTTTAGTAAAGAATGTTTAAGATAGATTCCGTTAACCGGAATCAGGAGTTCTTCTCCATCCAATGTAGAAAATTGGAAGGCATTACTACTTTTACATCCCGTGACCATGTAGGGGCCACTCCAACCGGCATCAAACTTGAAATGCCTTCCTGGTTTTTCCCGATCTGCATCCCATTTCGAACTAGGTCCCCTTCCCGGAAGGTCCTTTCTCTTGCCTTCTTATCAAACCATCTTTTACTAAGGCCCGATCCTTCTTAATCGTCCCGAACTACATGTTCTATGATTTCCTCCAATTCCATTAAATCCACATACCTAGCTTCCATTGGTTTGAACTCAGCCAACTCCAACTGCTTCATGAGCTCCAATGCAAGCAGTTCTAATGATATAGGCAATACTACCTCTTTCCCATAGACCAACTTGTAGGGAGAATTACCTGTAGACCTCTTTAGCGTTATCCTATTAGCCCATAATGCTTATTTTAGCTTGGTATGCCATGTCATTTTGTTTTCATCTAGAGTCCTTCTGATGATTCTTAGCAAATTCTTGTTCATGGACTCTGCCTATCCATTACCCTACGGGTAATAGTTTGAAGAGGTGCTCAAATAGATTCCATTCTTGACAGCCCATTCTATAATCTTGGAACCTATGAATGCCAATGCATTGTCTGATATGATAGTGGCCGGCACATCGAACCTGGTCACTATTCCTTCATAAAAGTCTAGTATATTAGACTCATTTGCCTCTTTGAGCACTACTGCTTCGGTCCACTTGGTGAAATAGTCCGTTGCCATGAGAATCCACTTGTGGCCTTGGCTTGAGTTTGGATTGATGACCCCGATGAAGTCCAATCCCCATTGCATAAATGGTTGGTCAACCAAAATTGGGTGCAATGGAAGCACTGCTAGTCTTTCTTTGCCTATGAAGAGTGCACATTTCTTACACTTTCTTATCCATGTATAATAGTCACTGAACACCGTCACCAATAACACCCTCGCCTTCATTATCTTGAGAGTTATTACTCGTGGGGAAAAATGTCCTATAGAATCTCCATCGTGAAAATCTCATGACACCCTTTCAATTTGACTGTCCCAATGCACCTCAATAGAACTCCATTGATGTCTTTTTTTAAACAAAACACCATCAACGAGCACATATGGAATGGCTTGTAATCTAAAGTATCTCCTCTTTGATTTGCTCATTTCTGGAGGGCATAGGCTTTCCTGTAGGAAGTGTATCATATTATGAGTCTAGCAAGGAGTGGGAACATCCTCATTTCCTTATTCTTGACCATCCTGTAGGACCAAGACAGTCTCTTTTTCATCACTTGCTTCAACTTGCTGACTCAACGCTAGCTGTTCGCATAATCCCTTTCCACGAACCAACTTAGTGACCTTGATCTCGATGTCATATTCCATGACACGGGTTATCCATCATGCACGTTTCTCATTCAGATCCTTGTTTAGAAGGAAGTCCTTGACTCCCGCATGAGAGACCAACAATTGGATCTTGTTGTTTGAGACTAGGTGTTTGAATTTCTGTAAGCTCCTGATCACTGCAAGGACATGCTTTTCAATGAAAGAATACCTTGTTTCATATTCCTCCAAGCCTTGACTGAAGAAAGTAACTGGTTGTTCTAATCCTTCTTTGTTTTGTTGTACCAAGATTGTAGAAATTGTGTCTCCACCACCGAAGGCATATAACATGAAGTCCTTGGAGAAGTTTAGATTGATGAGAGTCGGAGCTTGAGATATAGCCTCTTTTATTGGCTCAAAACTTACCTTTCCTTTGGATGTCCATTTAAATGCCATGCTCTTCTTCAACATCAGCGTTATTGGCTTTACGAGAGATGCAAAGTTTGGAACAAACCTATGGACAAAATTGATCCTTCCCAAGAAGGTTTGAAGAGCCTTCTTGTGACTTGGTAATGGCAACACTCGAATTGCTTCAACTCTTTCTGGGTCAATCATCAACCCCTCCTTTGAAACAATATGGCCTAGAAGTTTTCCTTCGTGAGCCAAGAATATGCATTTTTTGGGATTCAATGATACCCCAAATCTTCTACACCTCTAAAATACCTACCTTAAATGAAAGAGGTCATCCACTACATTTTTGGAGAATACAATGATGTCATCAAGATATATCAGAACTATTTTATTGATCAACCCCTTGAATGCAATATCCATTGCCCTTTGGAAAGTGGCTCCAGCATTTGATAGCCCAAATGGCATCTTCTTGTAGGCATAGGTACCCCATTTGGTGGTGAAAGCCATCTTGAAATGGTCATCCTCTTTCATCGTTACCTGATTATACCCTAAGTAGCCATCTAAGAGAGAGAATCTCTCGAACCTAGATACCACTTGCAATATTTGTTCCATTGAAGGAAGTGGGTAATGGTCTTTGAGAGATGCCCTGTTGAGGTCTCGGAAGTCCACACACAACCTGATTTCTCTACTCTTCTTCCTGACTGAACCAAGTTTGCAACCCAGCTTGAGTGCTTGATCGGGAATATAATGCTTGCCTCTATTAGCTTGTTTAACTCTTTCTTCATTAGAGGCTCAATGTGAGGGTTGACTGGTCTCTGCTTCTGCCTGATGGGCTTAGCATCTGGATCCAATTCTATGGTATGTTGTGCCAACTTTGGATTGAATCCTCTCAAGTCTTCATAGCTCCAAGCGAAGACATCTAGAAATTCTTGGCAAAGCTATATGAAATCTGATTTCTCCTACTCAGTGGCCACTTTACCAATTTGAAGTGTTTTGCCTTCCCTAACTAGAATTGGCCCTGAATCTTCTCTCTTGACCTGTATGTTAGCCTTTTCCTTACGGAACTAGTCGTTAGGGTTGAAGATAGACTCCAACATTACTAAACCCTTAGGAAGCTTATTTTTCCACAACTGCACTACTTGATCCCCGTACTGCTGCTCTAGTCTGTCTTGATTTCTAGCTGAGAATTCAGCCTCTTCTTGTAAAAAATTGACGATCTATTGATCGTTCTCAAACACCTGCCAGCTTGTGTTATTATCTGGAACTGCTGGCCTCACAATCACATGGATATGTGGTTGTGTTTTTCCCCTTCTGATGTTGTCAACCACATCAAATGTTGCTCCAACTGCTGCAAGCCTATCTGCGGCTTCATTTTTCTTCCTGGGTATGGACACGATGTTGAAAGCTTTGAAATCCTCAATGAGGTCCCATACCCTATTCTTGTAGTTCCTCAACAGGTCATTCTTTGTAGCATGTTGTCCCTTGACTTGGTTGACGATTAGCTCGCTATCTCCAAACACCTGCACGTTCTTTATGCCATTTTCCTAGCCAAATGAAGTCCATGAATCAAGGCCTCATATTCATTGTGTTGTTTGAACAGGAAAACTAGAAACGGAAAGCTGAATAATATTTGATGCCTTGAGGTGAAACAAGCATAACTCCTCCTCCTACACCCTACCTACTCCTTGATCCATCAAAAATAACTACCATACCTCATTGTCATCCTTATGGTCTGGTTTGGTGATGCTAGGAATAGACTGGTTTTCTTCATGTATGCAATAGACTCCTAGCTCAGATTCTTCTACTTCTTGGTAGGGATCAAAAGCATGTACCTTGCTTGCCCATTCATCAAGAGTCAAATCTGGGATGCTTCCAACTTTGGTGTTAGCTTCATCTGTGCTTGGATAATCTTCTTGATCAAATGCTAAACAGTTGGCATTGATTTGGCTTGGAGTATGAGGCTCAATATGAAAGTTTGTAATTGGTTTAGATCTAATTGTTTCTTTGGCCCCATACCTCATCCTGAAAATCATGTGTGACCAATCTGTAGATAAATAGCCTCCAATTCTAGCTATGAAATCCCTTGATAAGCATAGGGCAAAGAGTGGTGGAAAATCTATCACTGACACATCTTGCAAAATGGTAACATTGGGGCATGCATGCAAGGTGAGATTGAAACCTTTAATCACTCCCACCGTTTCTACTATTGTCCCATCCAATTACACTACCCCCTTTGATATGACTTCATATTGGAGACCCAAACATTAGCTATTTGCTTGGGAATGACAAAACTACTTGCCCTTAAATTAATCATGCAATTGTGTACTAGTTTATCCCCAATGATTAATGAAACATAGAATGGAGGGGGTTTAAAAACTTTACCTTTTTGTCCTCCATGATTCCCTTCAGGCTGAGCAAAATTTGTGAGGACATTCTCTTGCATATGGACCTGCTGGTTCGAAGTTGACCAATTCTTCATGGTAGCTTGTAGAAGATCTCTTTGGCCTGGGATGGATAAAGATTCCCACATTGATATATTCACATTTGTCTTCTTCATTTGATCAATGATGCTAAATGGGGATGAAACATCTCTTTGTTGTCCTTTAGCCTACACATTCCTTTCTTGTGCATGGGTAGCAACAACTAGCATTTGAGTTGGTTTAGAAGGTGGTTTGGGCTGTCCTTGCATGTTTGGAACTGTATTTTGCTTACCAACACCTTGTGGAGTGATGGAAGGTTGTAGATCACTTGGAGCCAATGACTTCCCTTCACCAATATTCCTCTTCTTTGATCTTGTGTTAGCTGCTACACTCTAAGAAATTGTTTGATTCATGCCACAAAAATCCTCAGCTTGCCAATTCACAAGTGTGGTATCATTTGGAGTTGTGTTTTGCTGAGATGTCCCTTGTTGCTGATTTGTTTCTTGACTCACTTCACCCTCTATGCCAATATTTGTCACCATCAAGGCTTGGTTCAAAGCACCATTGAAGCACACAGATTGGTTTAGAGGTTCATTGCTTGGGAAACACCAATCATACTCTTGAGATATGTGTTTTTACACTGGCACTAATGCTTTAGAAGCAGATGCAATATTGGGTTTATAGGGCTGAAATGGTCTATTAGCTGGAGGCCTTACTTGGCTTTTATTTGCAGCTGGATTGGGTAGCCTATTGGGCTGGTATGGTTGCCTATTAGGTTGAGCTTGAGGTTGATAAAAAGGTCTAAATCTTTGGGCTTGCTGCCTCTTGAGTGTAACTAGCTCATTTCCCAAATTATGTAATTGTTTCATGACCTCTTGGAGTTCATTTGAAGCACTAGAGGATGAAGTAGAAGTTTCATTTGAACTTTGATTTCTAGGAGTGGGAATAGGAACCAAAGTGGGTGCTTGACTAGTGCTTGGATTTTCTAAGTTTGGATACAAGGGCATAGGAGGCCTAGGAGCCAACTTACCAGCTTGAATAAGACAGTTTTCAGCCCTAATGGAAATGCTATAAGCAGCAGGTAAGGTTTTGCCTCCCATAGATTGAATTAACATAGAAATATCAGAATTCAAAGCTTTAAGATAATATAGAAAAGCACCTTCAGTTGTTGGCCTAACGGCCACTGGAATCCTATCCCAAGACCTTTGAAATCTGAAGTTGAAGTCAGTCAGCTGCTCATTGGGAGCTCTCTTGATAGTTGTCAATTGTTCCAGTAGAGACAAATTATCTCCCTTTTCTCCAAACTACTCATGGAGAACTATGCATAACTAATTCCAATTTTGGATAGAACCAGCTCCAAGGCTCCTAAACCATTGCAATGCCTTCCCTTTGAATGAAGATGCCAATTTGACAGCAACATCCATTTCATTTATCTCATGGATTACACAAATGTTAGCAATGTCTTTGACATGATCACTAGGAGTGGTATGATTTTCTCCAGTGAAAAATGGAATGTTCTTCAATGCTGCAATTGGAACTAGATTCTGTGCATTGAGGGCAAGTGGGTTGCTGCCAGTGAAGTTGACAAAAGTGTTTTGCTGCGCCATTCTGATTGGCCTGAGAACCCTTGTTGATTGGATGAAAGGTCTACCAGGTGGAGGGGTTGATAAAGTCCTGTTAGGTGGAGATGGTGATCTTTTTGGTCTTCTTCCTCTCCTTCCTCTGCCTAGTGATAGTTGCAAGTGGACAAATAACCCCTCTTCTCGAGTATCAGACCTGGTTTGAATTCTTCTCATGCACCTGGGAAAATTTTACTGCTACACCACTGAATTCTATCCCTTCAGAGTCGCCAGATGTGTTAGATAATGAGCCTCAAAAGGCTATATTCTGCCAAGTTACACACCAAACCTGACAATATTAAAAATAGAATTTAAAAATTTGAAGGACCCGAAAGATACAGTTCTTCAATTCAGTTATCAGGTCTTGTTGTGTAGCTGCTAATCCCTGAAAAGTACAGGTGAAACTTAGGTCATGCAAGGCAACTTACAAAACCTGAAACACACTGTCTGGAACTTGGGACATGCTCAACACCTGGGAAAATCTGAAATACAAAAAACTATGAAATTTTGAAAGTCAAAATCTCAAAAATCTAAGAATACCCTTTTGAAGATTATCCCCCGATCTATCAAATGGTGAAATTTTGACTTGTTTTGAGCAAGTTAAGTCTGTGAAAAATTGATTTCAGAATTCAGCCTGAAAGGTGAAAAAAATCTGAAATTATAAAACCTGCAATTTCTAAGTCCAAATTTTCTTACAAAAATCCTTCAAATCTTATGGAATGACCTCTTGGTCCCACCGGGCATGCCAAAACTGTTGATGGCAAATCACAGCACCCCTGAATATCTACAACTCGATGGGTTGAGACTCTCAGTGCGAGTGCATAACATGGAGCTTTTCCCAAGTGTGGGACCTTGTGAATCGAGAAAGCTCTCCGGATGAAGGCCGGTTCCTATTCCTCTGTTCAGATGCACACATAAAAATTTAGAGGGTTTAATCAGAAGCCTAATCTAACTTTCCAAGGAGACAGGGTAAAAATATGCATAAAAATAAACCTAAACTAACAAAGGTGATGCACCGAGGAATGAAGAACACCTGTCTTTCCAATAAACACAAACCATTAAAATGTAATGCAAGATCATGCATAGATAACCAAATTTGCAATGAAAGATCAAGAGGATGAAAATGAACATAGAGAGGGTTGAGAATCATCCACAGACATGCATTATTTTCTCCAAAGATTGACACAATACACTACAAAATTCCAAGAGGTAAAGTTGCATTATAGTTTTAGATGGGAGGTTTGAACTCCACAAATTCACCTGCCAAAGAGAAGAAGGGAGGGGAAAAATAAGAATGTCCAACCTTTAGAAAGAAGCCCCTCCTTAAAATTTATAAGAAGAATGAGAGAAAAAGAGAGAGGAAATCCAAATCTACCCCAACCACCTCCAAGTTGCATTTAATTCATCTCATTATGGCGGTAGGTGAGAACCCTTGCGTGAATCTGAGCTCCCTGTGAAAAGTTATGGCCATTTGAATATTTGTGCCAGGGTTTTCTTTCTGTCGATGTGTCAATGCTCAAAATGTTGCGCCTCCTAAAGATGCACCTCGGTGCATCCATCCATGCGTCAACATACTCTAACCTGCACCATGGGCGTAAATTTTTCCATGTCAACACTTTGTGTTGTGCGCCCCATCCTACGTCATGGGCGCAAATTTTGGCGTGTCGACATCTTCTTACCTACGCCATAGGCGCATCCATTTTCGTGTCGACATCCTTTTACCTGTGCCCTAGGCGCATCCATTTTTGTGTCGACATCCTTTTACCTATGCCCTAGGCACATCTATTTTCATGTCGACATCCTTTTACTTGCGCCCTTAACCTACACCAGGGTGCATCCATTTTCATGTCGACATCCTTTTACCTACACCCTTAACCTGTGCCAGGGCGCATCCATTTTCATGTCGACATCCTTTTACCTGCACCCTTCCGGTTGGCAACGTAATAAAAGTAAGGGGTTTGAGTTTCTTTGATTTCTATATTCTTCTACTTATCCATATTCACCTGGGAGGGAGATATATACAACACGTTCTCATCGAAGTTAAGTTTTGGAAGTGGTTTCTTAGCCTCCGAGCCCATTTTGAACATTTTGTAGCTAGTGAGAAAATGTTAAAATATAAAGTTGTGGGACCCTCGTAGGGTTGCCAAACCACCCTAGAAACTCTTAACACATACAAATAACTATTTAAAACTCTATAGTGGAACTTGTTGTGTGCATTAGAACTTTTGACAAAACGGTGTTTTCTCTCTCTTCCCTTCTCTTTCTCTCTCTTAGGTTACAAAATGAAGAAAAATGAAATGCAATGAATACATTTCTCTAGAACTTTTTTATTTCAATTGCAAATTGTAATTATTGTCATATGTAAAAGGGAAACTGAAAATTATACTTATGTTAGGTTAGGGTAGATGCCATGCCGGTGAATTATCGCTAATATCATGCTTACGTGTTTTTGCGGGATAAAAGAATGATGATGTAAAGGCGTTTTGTAATGCATTAATTATCATTGTAATTTATATAGTTCATTTTTAAATGAATAAATGTATTTTGTAGTCTCATGTTTCGAGAAGGTTATATTTGATAATTTGTTATGTATGAGATGCTAGTTTCTAGGACATCTAGGAAATGTGCATTTAATCTTAGGTTCAATTTTTATTCGTAGAATACATGGTTAAAAGGGTTGATATTTATATAAGGTAAATGAATTTGAAGTAATATATTATAGTGTATGTTTAGTGTTTAATAAATGATTAACGAGTCATCTTGTGCATTCATACTTTGTAAATGTAATAAAGAGTTCTAATTGAAAACACACTACCCTTGTTCAACATCGGGACATAACTTGTTTTTCATGTGCGATACTCCTTACCGTAGAAGACATTGAAAACTGTAGGATGAACTTAATCTTTAATCTCGGTGGATGTCCTAATTTAGGCAAATCAGATCTCAAGAATGGACTTATCATCTTAGTTAGTAGGTTTAGTGACATTGTCTTAAACCCGTCGATAGGAGTGACCTAGTCAAACTTTTATTGGAATGTGTAGAGCTAACCCCTCCTTCATAGCCTAGCGGACTACCTTTTCATTCAAAGATAGATTTAAAATTAAAGTTCTTCATCGAGCGAAAAAATGGTTGGATCCGACGACATGGATGAAGGTTTCAACTTAGTTGATTTTAGGTCTTATACTCTTGTTAATGAACCTCTTAGCCCCACTCAACCAAATCATTACCTTGATTTCTCTCAACATAACACCTTGGTCCTTTTAGGAAGGTGGTTTAGAATAAATTTTCCTCTCGCTTAAAAATCACATATAGTTGAGGGGTAGACCCTTAGATGAAGTTGGAATTAATCTAAACCTCATTTGATTTGGAGGTTGGCTTAGGGTGCGTGTGTAGCTTCAAGTCTCCTTATCTTTTTGTCTTCAAGAGGACATACAAACAGGTTTGTAACTCCTTTTCAAGACAATGCAAAAAAATAAAAATAAGACCATAATGTGACGTAGAAAATAAAGCATATAAGAGTAAAGACGAGATTTGAGGTTCAGAAAAATGCCACCCTTGCAGACCTTATAACTCAATAAAACATATTCTTTTGTTTCAAAGAATATGAATTATTCTTGGTGTGATCAACCTTCGAGAAAACAAAATACATATATAAATCAAAATAGAATTCCATAAGTCATTGAATTAGAGTAACTGTGGTAGGAAAATTTCTATTTCGTGATCGAGGAATGTTTATGTTTAAAAACTACCTTGTATCTAAATCTCCATTAAATCATTTTATAGCATTCTAGATATCAAGTTACTTTTGCTTGAGTTGTAAGGTTAAAACTATAGACATCGAATAAATGTTGGAGAAGAATATTCTTAACATAATAATAAGATAATTAAGTACTTTGTATGCAATTTGATTTATGCCAAATAAGTATGTTAGTTATAGAAATTTTTATAAATTATAAGAATCCAACATAAGATGGTCGAACTGTATTTTAACCATGGAATAAAATTAAGAATATGTGGGTGGACAAACGAGAAATTTATCCTTGCTCAATAATGTTCTTGGAATGTTAATCGTAACTAAAATACATTTAAAGTAATGATGTGTTGTGGGTTTGTCGTTCCTGAAGTCATGTTTCTTATGGTTGGGTCATTGCTAGTATTTGTTCATTGGGGAAAGTGTGGCATCAACATGTCTAATTTTCATGTGTCTATGTGAGTCGATGACTTATGTGATTGTCATATGTGAGTCGAGTTTCTATACTTGGAGCCCTTGCTATGTTGTGTGTAGTGAGCAATGTAAGTCAAAAAAATTATCCTGGTATTTTACTGTTGTTTTTGGGTGCATAAAATGTGGGCATTACATATGGTATCAGAGCGGAGGTTCATGCTCTCGAACCTTTGGGGAAGATTGGAGTTGTGATGGTGTTGGATATTGGAAGAGTAATGTGATATATGCGTGATGTGAACTATGTCGTAATTGTGAAATCATGAACGCACATGTTGTGCATGTCACTTAGTGCGTATTTGTTGTCATGTTGATGTGCTTTGAGGATGAGAGTATTCACTCTCTATTCTGTGGATCCTATGAGGAATCCATGTGTGATGTACTACCTTGTTGTGTGTGAAAGTAATGATATTGTGAATTTCAGGTGTTGGAAAACATTTTGACTTTATGTGATGTGAAGGTGTATTGATGTATTGCATGATAAAATTGATGTAAAGTGAATCATAGTTTATCATGATGTCATCACCGTATTGTGATTTGTTGTGTGCATCGTCGTGTTGTATTACAATTGACTATATGTCATAATGTTAGACATTATGTTCCTCATACGTATAATTCATGTCATATGTGATGGTTCATGTCGTGATTTAGGGGATATGGTGAGTATGATCCCTAGTGTACAGTGATTGCACTTTGGGTGCAGGATGTGGTAATGTGATGTATCGTGACCCATGAAGTAATGATTGTGTTATACCCTATATATAAATACCATGTGTAAGACGCTATGGTTACATTATGTGAATCACCATTGTGATAGTGATGTAGTATGTGTGTATGTTGTGAACCTTACACTAGACGACCCTAAGGGGAGGAAACCATCAAGAGTGTATGTGTGGAGAGAGGAGGCATGGACCAGGTTTTCATAATCTTGAGCCGAGTATGAGTGAGGAAGTGGAGTCTTATATAGACTAAAAACCCACTTCTATCTGTTTAGTATACTTCAAGCTTGCTTAGTATATTGTGGGTGCGCACCACCTTAGGCTCAACTTATGCAACTAGAGTTCCCTGCTCTTTCCTATTGGATTGTTCATTGAATAATCCTATGTGATTTTGACTATGTTGATCCTTGTGGGAGTATGGAGTAATGATTTAGGCAGAGATGATGATAGTTACATTATTTGACATACTCATTTCTGGTTACATTTATTTTTTACAAGTGAGCTCATGTCCGAGTGCCAAAGAACTCGATGAGTACCCCTTTGGTGGCGATATGAGGCCACATAGTGATTGTAATGTGCTATTCCTCTATACATATTTTTATTCGTAAATTGATCATTATCTCTTTTAGCTAGAACCAGTCGTTTTCTTGATTGACATGTTCTTATATTTTGGGCATTTATATGATTATTGCATTAACATTTGGATTTTGCACTACCCATGGCTAATTAGCCATTTGTTTTTCTTAGTTTTAAAGACTTTCTTATCATATTTAAAAGTTTTGTAGCCTATCCCAAGGCTTTTAATTTCTCCACTTGGCATTTGAATGGATTGTTATGCTGGTTCTAATGTCATAATGTGTTGGAATAGGGTCATGGGATTCACCATGGAATGGTGGAACCTATGGACCCACTTCGTTGTATGGGGGTATGCCCCAAGGAGTTACAGATAACTAGTGGGTTATTGAACCATGAGTTATTATGTCACTTGGGTTTGGGGGTGACGGGGCTCTATGTGCCTAGGGTCATAGGGTGACTGGCCTCATTTAAAAGGAGAAAGGAGATGGGCCTCTATGATTGAGTTACCCGATATTCCTTATGGCACTCTATGGTTGAGTGACTTGATATTCTTGATGGGGCTCTATGGTTGAGTGACCCGGCTTGGTTTAGGCACGATGATTCTTTCTCTATGAGAGGTATATGGAGGTTATTTGGTGATGCTTTGGGAAGGTATATGGAGTTTTACCTTGCACTTTTGGAGATACTTGGGGTTTGTTTCGTGATGTCTTGTTATGTGTGGGGTTGGTATAATGAGTTATGTGTACCCATGTGAGTCTTTTTGACACCTTGTTATGGTTGAGGATTGACATTTCCATTTGTATTGACTACTAGATATTGGATTGGAACTATGTTGTTACAGTCATGGATTGTTTTGGGTCATGTGATACCCGTTGTATATGCATCAGCGTGTTGACCCGGTTTTTCAGTCATATGTGTGTACTAGATCTATGTCTAGGATGTAATTGTTGGAAATTATTTGCTATGTGGTCTACTTGTTGTCATTCCATGGTTTTATGAAACCCTTGTGATGTGATACAGTCGTGAAAGTATGCAAAAGTATGCTTGTGAAATTTTAGTGTTGTGTATGACCCTGGTAGGGTGTTGTGACTATAGTCCATGATGGGAACCCACAGGAATGAAATAACTAAAATTCTACAAAAATGAAATTTTAAAGAACTTGAATTAAGAATAATGTTAATAGAAAGAGATTAATGAAATAACAAATAAGAGGGAACTACCAATCTTCACATAACCTTGAAAGTTAAAATTTCTACCAAATGTTCCTAGGGCCACCCCGTAACCGTGATTTTGTATCTGAAATCTTAACCTTAGAGCTTACCCTCACCCATTTTGTTCCTTGTTGCTTACCATTTCTCTTTCTTCATTGTATGTCACATCGAGGACGATGCTTTCTTAAGGGGAGGAGAATGTAATGCCCCGTTTGATGTTTCCCAGTCCCTGACATGACGAACCTGTTGCTAAGCATGGGAGATTTGTTGTGTGCTTCATGTCCTTGTTGACTTTTTCCTTGTCGCAGTGAAGATTTTACACCTTCCCTCTCCTTCTTTCCTTTCGGGTCATTGTCGACACCCCAAACTGGACCTCGTAGCATCATGGATGACTATCCGGTTAAAGGAAAATCTGGTTCTCGATTCTTCGAGTTTGCCTGGTCATCGCCATTAATAGGATTAATAATTATTATCATTATTTTAGCTGTAAAATCATTAAAATAATGTTTATAATAATATTATAATTTATATTGCCGACTTACGATCAATTGCTTTTGGGTCAAAATTTTATCACTAGAAATGGATTAACTTTAAGCTATATTTTATTTATTTATCTACTTCATTTTAGGGTCTTATGACCTTTTTAGATTAAAACAAACAAAAAAAATAAATAAATAAAATAAAAGTTTTAAATTAAAAAGCCGTGATTTTTTTGTGGGGCGGATTTAGGGCTCGGACTCCAATTGTTATTTTCCTTTTGGTTTTTTTGTTGGTTTGCATCTTTATGGTTTGGTCGTGGGGAGAAGCCACCGCCATGGAGGGAGGGAGGAAGCCTTTCCTACATTTGACCAGATGAAAGAACGAGACAACTTCTCTGGAATGCGTGTATTACAACATACAGAAGGTGTGGGTTTCCTCAAGAGACAGTCACATTGTTTCACGTGTGCAGCAAATAGGTTCCAACCCCATCAGTTTTCATTTGCTAGCATACTCCCAGCCTGTGCCAAAATAAGAGCTTTGAAACTAGGTGCAGACATCCACCAAAGCATTATGGAGAAGGGATTTTTGTGTGTTTTAGTTGCAAGTGCCCTAGCAGATACATATGTAAAATGTGGAAGCATGCGAACTATTCGACAATGCCTGAAAGAAATGTGCTTTATGGACTACAATGATTGCAGGATGTGCAAAAAAATGAGTTTGTTGAAAAGGCCTTGGAAACTTTCAAGCAAATGCAATTGGTACATGTAAAGCCAGACTCCACAACCTTTTCCAAGCATCCTCCCAACCTCTGTCAAAATGGGAGCTTTAGAGTAGGCCTCGGACAACCATCAAAGCATAATGGTAGAGGATTTTTAGTTGCAAGTGCGCTAGTAGACAAGTATGCAAATTGCGGAAGCATACACAAGGCAAGTCAACTGTTTGACAAAATGCCTCAAAGAGATGTGGTCTTATGGAACATACCCTGACCATGTAAGTTTCATTTTTGTTTTATTAGCATTTAGCCATGCAGGTTCAGTGCATGAGGGTTGTAAATACTTTGATGGCATGAGTGCCTCTTATAGAATCATGCCTAGAATTAATCATTATGTTTGCATGATTGACATTCTTGGCCATGCCGGTTATCTTGAGGAAACCCTATATTGTATCATCAACATGCCAATCCGGCCTGTGGTGGCTGTGTGGATATGTTTGCTTGGTGTTTGATGAGCACATGAGAATGTGCAAAATGTGGAGGCATGCTTAAGGCATGTGAAGTGTTTGACAAAATGCCTTCAAAAATCATGGTCTCATGGTTGCAAGATTTGAGGCTATGCACAAAAGGAGGAAGATCTCATTCTATCCAAACAACAACAATAAGAAACCATTTGATCATGCTCAACAAGTGGTGGGTCGAATCCAAAAGGTAGGAGAAATGTGATCAGAGTAGCGGAATGGTTTCAAATCTGTAGTTACAGATTTTATGATAGACGTGTATGTAAAATGGTGGAGTTGTGGATGCTCGTGATCTGGTTGACGATGTGCCCAAGCAAGATACTGAACCGAATCCCGTAGTTTCGACCGACTTCATTCTCTAGGCATGGTTCATCTTCCCTTACCTCTCATAATTCTCATGTTTTAGTTCTCTTTTGCAAATTAATAGAATCTTAAAATATTAGGTTTTTAATACAGTTAAATGTTTACATCAACTCGTTGCAAAAACAATGAAAGGTCATGTTGTAACTCACAAAATCAAAATAACTCTTCTACATTAAACCACGAACTCCCACCCTCATTCTGAGGTGATGTAGAAAACTTCCTACCCAACTGGATCGCTACAACATTGTCTTATCGACCGATGAAAAAATTGACTTTCCAGTAATAATGTTGACCTTCTCCTATTTTAAATAGTTAATTTTTGCATTTTTGAGACTCATTAAGTACCCTTCGAACTCAAAAATGAGATGTTAGGCTTCATTCGTGTACCTTGTTATGTGAGGAATCACCTGGACCATTGGATTGACCCCGAATGAACATTTGTGATCTTTTTGACGCTCTTATAGGAGCCCTGTTACACTGGTTTACAACAGTAGAAAGCTGTCAAATCTAGAAAGTTGGCTTTCATTTTGAACCGCCATTTGAAACTTGATAGAGAAATTATTTCCCATCTTCGCAAACCTCTAGTGTTTATACTAGACAAATTGCATGGAACATTCAGTTTAGGAAAAACACTCTTCTGGATAGTTTGGCAAAGCCATTTTGTAGGCCTCGGCCATGCAGTTTGATGAGGTCAAACTGGACCAATTTCGACTTGTCGCTCCAGAAAACTTGTCGCCGTTTGAAAATGGTTTTCTAGTTCTCAGTCCCATCGACTCTGATGAATTCTCCTTATATAGGGGAACTTGTAGGAAGTGTCTCATTGCGTGCTCATCCATCGAACGTCAGTTATGGATGTGGTTTTCTAGGCCCTCGAGCTAAATTTTGTTCATTTGCAACTGGGTCAACTACGACCAGTGGCCCCAGAAAACTAGCCGCCAAATGCAAACCGTTCACTTTTTCCCATTTCCATCAGTTGCTATGAACTCTTGGTATATCTGGGACACGTAGAAAGTTAATCATGGTGTGCGTTCTCATCGAAAGATAACTTTTGGAAGTGGTTTCTTAGCCTCCGAGCCCATTTTGTACGTTTTTGTAGCTAGTAAGAAAATGTAAAAATAGAAAGTTGTGGACCCTCGTAGGGTTTCCAAACCACCCTATAAACTCTTAACACATACAAATAACTATTTAAAACTCTATAGTGGAACTTTTGTGTGCATTAGAACTTTTGACAAAATGGTGTTTTCTCTCTCTTCCCTTCTCTTTCTCTCTCCTGGGTTACAAAATGAAGAAAAATGAAATGCAATGAATACATGTCTCTAGACCTTTTTATTTCAATTACAAATTGTAATTATTGTCATATGTAAATGGGAAACTGAAAAATGATACTTATGTTAGGTTAGGGTGGATGCCATGCCAACAAATTATCATTGATATCATGCTCACGTGTTTTTGCAGGATGAAAGAATGATGACGTAAAGGCGTTGTGTAATGCATTAATTATCATTGTAATTTATATAGTTCATTTTTAAATGAATAAATGTATTTTGTAGTCTCATGTTTCAGAAGGTTATATTTGATAATTTGTTGCTATGTATGAGATGTTGGTTTCTAGGACATCTAGGAAATGTGCATTTAATCTTAGGTTCAATTTTGATTCAGAGAACACATGGTTAAAAGGGGTTGATATTTATATAAGGTAAATGAATTTGAAGTAATATCTTGTAGTGTATGTTTAGTGTTCAATAAATGATTAACGAGTCATCTTGTGCATTCATACTTTGTAAATGTAATAAAGAGTTTTAATCGAAAACACACTACCCTTGTTCAACATCGGGACATAACTTGTTTTTCATGTGCGATACTCCTTACCGTAGAAGACATTGAAAACCGTAGGATGAACTTAATCTTTGCTCTCGATGGAACGTCCTAATTTAGGCAAATCAGAGCTCAAGAATGGACTTATCATCTTAGTCAGTAGGTTTAGTGACATTGTCTTAAACCCGTCTGATAGGAGTGATGCAGTCAAACTTTTCTTGGAGTGTGTAGAGCTAACCCCTCCTTCGTAGCCTAGCGGACTACCTTGTCATTCAAAGATAGATTTAAAATTAAAGTTCTTCATCGAGTGAAAACCCGGTTGGATCCAGATGACATGGATGGAGGTTGTGACTTAGTTGATTTTAGGTCTTATACTCTTGTTAATGAACCCCTTAGCCCCGCTCAACTAAATGTGTTACCTTGATTTCTCTCAACATAACACCTTGGTCCTTTCGGGAAGGTGGTTTAGCATAAATTTTCCTCTCACTTAAAACTCACATATAGTTGAGGGGTAGACCCTTAGATGAAGTTGGAATTAATCTAAACCTCATTTGATTTGGAGGTTGGCTTAGGGTGCGTGTGTAGCTTCAAGTCTCCTTATCTTTTTTGTCTTCAAGAGGTTAGACAAACAGTTTGTAACTCCTTTTCAAGACAATGCAAAAAAAAAAAAGACCATAATGTGACATAGAAAATAAAGCATATAAGAGTAAAGACGAGATTTGAGGTTCGGAAAAATGCCACCCTTGCAGACCTTATAACTCAATAAAACATATTCTTTTGTTTCAAAGAATATGAATTGTTCTTGGTGTGATCAACCTTCGAGAAAACAAAATACATATATAAATCAAAATGGAATTCCACAAGTCATTGAATTAGAGTAACTGTGGTAGGGAAATCTCTATTTCGTGATCGAGGAATGTTTTTGGTAAAAAACTACCTTGTATCTAAATCTCTGTTAAATCCTTTTATTGCATTCTGGATATCAAGTTACTTTCGCTTGAGTTGTAAGGTTAAAACTGTAGACATCGAATAAATGTTGGAGAAGAATATTCTTAACATAATAATAAGATAATTAAGTACTTTGTATGTAATTTGATTTATGCCAAATAAGTATGTTAGTTATGGAAATTTTTATAAAGTATAAGAAGCCAACATAAGATGGTCAAACTATTTTAACATGAATAAACTTAAGAATATGTGGGTGGAAAAACGAGAAATTTATCCTTGCTCAATAATGTTCTTGGAATGTTAATCGTAACTAAAATACATTTAAAGAAATGATGTGTTGTGGGTTCGCCGTTCCTGAAGTCATGTTTCTTGTGGTTGGGTCATTGCTAGTATTTGTTCATTGGGAAAAGTGTGGCATCGACATGCCTATGTCATTTTCATGTGTCTATGTGAGTCGATGACTTATGTGATTGTTATTTGTGAGTCGAGTTTCGTACTTGGAGCCCTTGTTGTGTTGTGTGTAGTGAGATTATTTGGAGGACATTGGAGATTAACAAAAGAAAATGGGGTGAGCAGTTGAAATTTTCTTTATGGGTAGATAGAATTACTACCAAAAGGGCTACTGGAAAGAGTCCATTTGAATTGGTTTATGGAGTCCAAGATCTCTTGCCCCTACATATGTAGTTGTCCTCTTATCAGTTCATACAACAACTTGAGGATGAAGAGGTGAATCCCTATGAAGAAAGGATTAATAAAATTGTGGAGTTGGATGAAGAGAGAAGAGAGTCTCACCAAATATACCTTAAGTTCAGAGAGAAACTCAAAAAATTATTTGATAAAAAGGTGACTCCTAGAAATTTCAATGTTGGAGATATTATTTTTTTATAGGACAAAAAACATGAGGATAAAGGAAAACATGGTAAATTTGATGCCTTTTAGATAGGCCCTTACTCTATTGACATAAGAATTGGCGACAAAACTTTTTTCTGAAAGACCTAGATAGAGATTTGCTAGAGATGCCTGTTAATGGCATACATCAAAAGCACTTCGTGGATTGATCATAATCAAGGTATGAACTTCTGTACAGTGTATAGTCCTATTGGTTTTCTTTCTTATTTTTATTTTTGTTTTTGTTTCCCGTTTTGTTTTCTTGGTCTATAGTGAATAGTTTCCTTTCTATCTCAGTGGATTTTTTTGGGGTGTGTTGTTTTGGTTTGGCCTTGTGCATGTTTTTAACTGCCTCCATAACCTAATGGATCTAGTAACTTGGTCTTCTTTATGTTTGGTTGGTTTGGTTCTTATGACACCCATAGGGGGTACCCATCCCCGATTCGGAGCTGATGTTAGTGCTCAATTTGATCTCCCCCTTTTATCAAGTGTATGCCTTCAAAATTCCTTTCCAATTGGTTTTCTCATGTGAAAAAAGTACACTTGAAGATATAATCATGTCTAATTAAAATTAAAACCTTTTATTTAGGAGTTGATCCTCTTTTTAGTCAAGGATTGTGAAAATGTGTCATTACTGAAGAATCCCTATGAAATAGGTCGAGAAAATTATGTAAAATTGTGATTTATCCCTTTCAAATGTTATCCTTGTTGTTATAAAACTGCAAGAAATTTCTTTGAATTATAATGGTACATGGTGTTGCCCAATTTTGCACCCCTTGTAATATTCAAGTAACTTGGATAAGTGTTGGACTTGGTAGATATTCATAAACAAAAAATCAAAAGAAATGGAAGCAAGGAACATCACCACGAAGGAATGGAGGTTATCCATGTGTCCCTCTAGCGCACTTTGCAGAAAGTGCAAGGAATCAAGAACCTTCAAGTAGCAAAAGTTGACCATGTGGCTTAAGTGCGGAAGGGTAGCCCAAGTTGGCTAAAAATTCAAAACAAAGGAAATGAATGCACATGTCTCCACATGTTTCCTAGGCACACATTCGAGAGAAAAATTCCACGGAATGGAGGAAAGTTATAAGGAACAAAGAAAAGGCCCCACAGAAGGATATTCAAATCTATGTTATTCTAAGTAGTGTTGCGGACTAGGGTAATAGTGTAAGGCAGACCACGGATCACAATGAAGCAAATCACATCATCTGGGTGAACTACGAAAGGTTTTGAAAAGTTTTGATACACTAAAGGATGGAAAAAATATGTGGCATGACACCATTGGATGCTTTATGGTGGGTTTCATTTACAAATGTAAATATGGCCCTGAATCTTGACACAGGACATGATTTTGTTTCATATTTTAAGTAAAAAGTGGAGCAAGGCCATGGGAATAAAAAAATAATGAATCAATGCATGGATGCATTGAGCAGGAAGACCCTGATATTTCAACACCACACAAGTCTAGATGACAATGATGTAAAATAGCTATTCCAAAAACATGATGCATGTGTGCAAAAGCAACCAAAGGAAAACGAAGATGATGGAAATAAAGTTTCAGATGAAAAATTGGGGTTCTATAGGGACCCCATCCCATGATCAATAAATTTGCATACATATTTAGAAATTATATCAAAAGGAAACAAGAAGAGAAAAACATTCATTCGTCTTCCACTTCTACCTTGAAATCTCCTCCAAATGGGGGAATTTTGTTAAACAACCTATTTTTTCTTGGTATAAATTTATTTGAACCACTGAGCTATCTCGAGAAAATATTGTTTCACCTCAAAAGTAAATGTGATAAAATAGATAAGTGGGTAACGGGCGTAAGAGGAATACCTGTGTTATGTGGATAGTAGAAGGCATTGCACACAGTTTAGACTTGTAATCCAAGTTGATTGTGTGAGCTTCCATTTGGCTAGGAGGAATGACCTATATAAGAAACACAACAAGACCACCAAATAGTATTAAATAGCAAGAGTGAGAGGACTACCTAACAAGGCTATATCCGGGAAGCTTGATGCTTCCTCTAATTGTTACCAATCCTCTATTTAATACAATTTAATGTAATAAATAATAGTTTCTATTGAAGTTGATAAGATTTAGGTATCTCATATTAACATACAATAAGTTAATTTAACTCAATAGGAAATGATTAAAATTAAATATGGATGATTAATGGGATGGTTTGGGTATGTACGTGTAGCAGAGGTTATAGGTGAGGTCTGGTGAAATTAGGCAAGGTTTTGAGTTATTTTGGGGAAGTTGTTAACTCTCTTTTATAGGAAAAATTACCAGTCTTAGATCTTTGGTATCATTTTGTTGACTAATGTTGGTATAGGAGATAAACCTACGTCGGTTGGCTAACCGATGTTGGTAGAAAAATTTAGTTCAAATGTTAAAATGAGAGTTTTAACCTCTCTGTGATTGCACAGAGAGTGAAGGGGAGTGTTGATAAGGTCGTAAAATGGTTAAGAAGACTCGGGTATAATGAAACAGAGACTAGATAGGGTGTAAAGGCTTGGGATGGTTGAATAGTGGGTTTGGTGGGAAGAAGGTGATATACGGGTAATGGAAAGAATGAAATATAGAAAGAAATGAAAGATCTATACTTAAATAAGAAAAAATGATAAATTCAATCCTTACTAGGTATTTTTCAGATCCTATGAGTAGAGGTGATTGGTGGTTGATCGAAGAAGAGATGTTTGGGTCTAGTGTAATGATAGTACAACCTATGTAATCCCCTGAGTATTCCCACGCTCTAGAAGGAGAACCAGTTACTTGTCTTGTGCTATGGTTGTGTGTGTTCGTCATCTGGATGTAAGAGGGCTTGAAGATTCACACTTGAATACAATAAGGCTCCAATCATTGAATGACCAACCTAGGTAAAGGGTTGTAAAATTATATATAAAGGAACCAATGGCGGTTTAGGTGACCAATGTCATCCGAGGATAAACCGACATCGGTTAGGGTGAAATAGTCTTGTTTACCAAAAATAGGAAGATCTTCCCAGATTTGGTGTGTTTTCCTTATTTAGTCTTCTTAGGGAAGTATATTTCTCGTGAGAGAAGGAAGGAATATCTTAGAAGAAGTCCAGTTAGGTTTAGAAGAATTCTTAGTTAGTTAGGTCAAGTAGTGACTCAACAATGAGAGTGATGACTCAATGCTGAGAGTAATGACTTGGTCACTATGAGTTAAATGCCCCTAGAATGGGTCCAGGATGAGGTGTCATGATGAGGTGGAGGTGTGAGGATGAAATTAAATTAATTAAAATAATTAATTTAATTTAATAATGTGAGGATGAATATTAATATGGGATGAAGGGGTCATGATTAGTTAAATGTGTTACGTTAATTAATTGAAGGGGACCAAGGGGAGTGTGACCCAAATTTGGTGTCTACATTTGCCCATTTTTATCACGTAGCTTGTATTGATAAGAGATCTTGACTAAAATAGGAATTTGGTGATCCATGTGTTAGTGAGGGTTAGGTTGGCCCAAGTGTGGTTGGAGGTGATCCCCCTCAAACCCAGAACCGATGAGGTGTTAAATAGATTCTATGATTGGTTTGATAAATGGGTAAGTGATAAAAATGAGGGTAGGTTGGTTAAAGGTAAGGGTATTTTCAGTCAGGTAATAGGTAGTGGCATTCTAACACATGCATACATATAGATTACAATAAGGTACTAATTTGAAGAGCTTGCAAGCGCTACATCATTAAAGGTTGCGAGGTTTATCCAAACAAGGTTGAAGTGGTTCAAGTATCCAATGTATAGGATATGGTCCTGAAACACCACTAGTAAATGCAGTGTAGGAATAGGCAATAGCTTTTGTTCCAGGGAGCCAAACGTATGGTTGGGATAAACAACATAGCTTCTGGTAAAGGTAAGGTCATTAGGTGGAGCAACACGAGTATCACATCGCAAAGTATAGCAAGTACACGAATTCGATTTTCACAAAAGGTAATGTTGGGTTGGGTGATTTAGGTAAGGCTATAGGTAAGGCCATGATAGGGAAAAAACATGCCCCAACCGATTCGAGAGGTTGGGTGATAGGTAATATAGTCATGAGGGTGAGGTGTAAGGTCAGGGTCAACTTTGGGTTAGGACAAAAAAAAATTCGGGAAGGAAGAGTTGGTGTTATATGGTGCAATGAGGGTAAAAAGGATAACCGAACACGGTCATGTCTAGCCAATTTTGGTTTAGAGAAACTAAGCACGATGCACTAGGGAACGTGGTGATGTTAGTTTATGGAAACCAATATCGGTTACGTCGATTTGGAATAAAAATTTAAAACCCGTGAATTACAGATTCATTTGTGCTTTGTCATTTGTGAAAATGACAAGAAGAGATTCATTTTCATACTATTGATGAGAGTGGCCATGATTGGGCTAGATTCTAGGCTGATATGGAGAGAGGTGAGTGGTTGGAGAGGTATAGAGGCGGTCCTATGAGATATTTTGGCATGATTTGATTTGTGGAGAGCTAGGGGTTTGATTCAAAATGGCAAAGAGTAGGAGGAGGTACAGAAGGACCACTGGATGAGAGACTAACAATCCCAACGAGGTGACGTCAGTGTGTAGAGGGAAGATTCAATCCATTCTGGTTATTTTTTATTGAATTTGTAGGAAAAATGAACAAAATGAGGGGGGGAATTAAAAATTCAATATGTAGTTAAAAATGGAAGAATTAAGGTATGGGTTGGGTGTAATGTAGATTAATTAGGGTGAAAAATTGAAATGGGTGGGGTTGGGTGGTTTTTGGGTAGGTTTTAGGATTTTTTAAAAAAATTAAAAAATTAGGGATGTGGGGGCTTGGATTTGGGCCGAACTAGAGACCAATGTCGGTTAGGTCTCGTATGATGCTAGTTTGGCATGCCGGCATCGGTGGTAAAATAGTCGATTGACATTGGTTCGGGGTGACTAGTATCGGTCCATGTGACAAACGTCGGTCACTGTGAAAAGTGACTTAGTTTGAATAGGTTAAGTTGAGAA
The DNA here is from genome assembly GCA_018340775.1 of Taxus wallichiana var. yunnanensis. Lineage (NCBI taxonomy): Eukaryota > Viridiplantae > Streptophyta > Pinopsida > Cupressales > Taxaceae > Taxus > Taxus wallichiana. The sequence continues at coordinate 147,276,949 of CM031244.1, read as the reverse complement.
GGCCAAAATGGGGTAAAAATGAAATGGGAGGGTAGATAGGTAGTGAATAAGGGAAACAGAGAGGAATGAGGGAGAGAAGCAAGTGGGTGATGGTATATATAGGTAGGCATAGGCCGGTAATAGAGGAAGATTAGGTCATAGGGATGGAATGGGTTATGGGAACTTGATAAGATAAATTAGAAGAAATGATAGGCTAGGGAAGTAGTTAGGAAATAGATAAGTGGGGTAATTAGGTTGTAAAGAAATGGGAAAAGTAGTTCAATTTTTGACATAGTTGAGTGGTATGGATGCGGGCATGACATCGGTTTATTTACAATGTGGGATAGTGTCCCACCATTATTAGGGGAGATACATCTTAGTGTTACTTGAGGATGAGTGGACACATATGCAAGATGTCATATTAGTAGGAATTAGGTGGTATAGGTGGATCCGATGGGATCATGGTATCATGGTTGCTCTCTCATCGATAGATGGGATGTAGTGACCAACACTTTTCATCTACCCAGCTGATGAGATGACCATCACACTGGAGGACATATACAAGATTCTATGGATTCCTATTTTTAGGGAGACATTATATTCGGTATCGATAGATGGAGATTTTGAGGCAATGATTGAGGTATTTGGGGATATGGCGAGTGACTTGACATAGTATAACATTAGTCTTGTTTATGGGGATTTGTATGCTACACACCCGTAGGAGATGAAGTTATCGATTCGATGATGGTGGCGGTGGGGTGCTATGACCTTCCTAATTTAGAGGATGGTCACTTTCCCAGAGGGCTTATGGGAGTATCATGGAATATGATCGAGGATTAGGTCTCCTTTGTATGGGCACCTGCATATTTAGTGCAACTATACAAGGAGTTATCAGCCTACCAAAGGATGTGATATTATGGCATCTGTTATACATTCCTACTACACTGTTGGGTGTACACGCATATTGTGGTAGTGTGGCCAAAATGACTACCGGTACCAAATTGGCACCATGGGGGACAGAGGGTAGGTTACAAGAGGTGGGTGGCTATAGGTGGTCATCCTTGAGTAGAGGAGGTAGCTCGTGATATAGTATACTACATGTGGGAGTTGGAGGGCTTATATGTAATGGACATAGTCCGGCATCCTTATGTCAGTTTTCTAGATTTTAAAGGAATGGTTGAGAAGCTACGAAGTTATAGTAAATGGGATTGATATAGTATAAATGTTTCGATGAGCATGAGATGATCTCAATCGACAGATTCGATGCCGCTTTAGATTACATCGGGATGTGTTGCCACCCTTCCCATAATGCTCGCAAGGATGTGTGAAGAGGCCTTTATCTCCACCCCCGGCCCATAAACCCCACGGGGACGGAGGAGGTACTATTTGATATGAGATTGGACAATGTAGGGACCACTATGGCATATAGACAATGGTGGGTAGCGGTGTTATAGGTAGCACCACCACTACCAGGTCAACCAAACTTAGCCATAGTGATGGTTTATAGGATGCCCTAAAGGGACGGTGACCATGTTGGGAATTCAGTTGATAATGGTACAAGAGCAAGTAGTTACTTTGACAGGGTAGGTGACTACATTATAGGGTCAGTGACTATTTCCCACACTCGACATAGGTATAGGTACGGGATTTACGGAGGGTATGTTACATAGGTAGTAGTGCTACACATGCAAGTTACTATTTTACAAGGATAGTTAGAAGCCACACAAACATAGGTCACGGCCTTACAAGCCCAGTAGCTACATAGGTACCAACATAGGCATCGGGACAAGGTATCATAAGACAAACACCGACATAAGGATAGGGTCCTCTATTAGTAGGGCAGAGTTCACAGGTGGCAATTAGGCTAATGGCACCACCCCATACCATATCTATGGTAAGGTTTAGGGATGCCTTGAATGAGGCCCACTATTACTAGGACCATCTAGCCACTGCAGGTATTGATGTTCCCTCATATCCCGAGTATAGGACCCAACAGGAAGCTAGTGAGAGGACCAGGTCTAAGAAGCATAGCTTAAGTAGCACAGGGGGTCATCGGCCCTAGAGATAGGGTCAGGGTGAGGCTACCAATTCTCACAGATTGGGCCTTGTTGAGGGCCAAGAGGAGGAGATGGGTGAGAGTGGAGAGGAGGGTCTCAGGTGGGGTTGATTGATCATGACATGTGATACTTGTATGATGATTTTTGATTTATATATACCATCCTACATGCTGAATATTTTACAAGATTTTATATGAGAGTTTTTGAGACACTTTGATTATGTATCCATGTGTATATATGTATTGATACACAGACATTCCTCTTTATATAGTTGATGATTATTATTGGATGGATGATGTACTCTTTTTAATTTCCATTGTTATTGTGTACCATGGGAACTAGGTGAGTTAGGAATGATTGAGTCTAGGTCATTTAGGCATGATGGAGTCGGTATAGACCTAGTTTTTTTAGGTATATGCATGGTGGATTCAGTTATAGGCACGGTTTGGTCAGGTATAGGCATGGTGGAATCTAGGTAATTTCCAAGTTATTGATCTTATGGAAATAATGTATTGTATGTATGTTGTGGTTAAATTTCCAAGTAATTAATATCATGAAAATATGAAATGATTTAAGTAGAATATGGTCATGGTGATAAAATGGTAGGTTTTATGTTTTTATGATATATTAATTTCCAAGTTTTTTTGTAAATGGAAACTAACTAGGGTAGAATGTGAACATAAAGGGTGAAAATTGGTTAGGGGTAAAAGTGGCCAAGTTAACCTCCAAGGGCCCCATGCGCTTAGAGTGCTTCCTACATAGCCTCGGTGAAAATGGGCCTTAGGCTGATGTATTTCTCCCATAAGCTAGGGAATAATATTATAAGGGAGATGCATGGTTCGGTAGGGTTTAGGCATGATAGGGTCTAGGTCTTTTACGCATGGTTGAGTATAGGTTGAATTGGTGTGGGTGATTTTGGTGGAAGAGGAATTCCCAAAATGTAAGTGTCGAAGGTCAGTCCTGTGAAGGAGGATCAATAAGTAAGAAAAGAGGTGAAAGGTAAGAGGAATAAAAAAATTTCCTAATTGGTAAGAACCATTATGAGTCTATCATACCAAAGATTGGCTTATGACTGTAAGACCCTAAATGGGTTGCACGATTAACTATACTAAGGGTGAATAAATTCACATGACCATGAAATATTGCCTATGTGGCACATCCCTTGAGTAGGTGGAAGATGAGAAAGAAAATACGGTGAGGTGAAATGTGTTATTTTAGTGTAACCTTTTCATGAGATAACATGTCTCTTTTTCAAGATACCGAAGACCGAATAGGCAAGTCCATGAAAAAAAAGTTATCTTTTTCTTTTTTTTTATTTATTTTTATAAATTAATCAATGTGGGAAGTCTATGTGGGATTAATATAATATCTCCTTGAGGTCTTTGTGAAGTTGATTGATGAGGGAAGCTTCATAATATTTGTATTTTAGTTTTTACATAAATAGTCTTCTTTTGGTGATAGACTATGTATAATAGGGCTAGCGTTTTATAGGCTGTCCTTGAGGAGAAATCTATTTATACCAATAAGATGGAAAGATATATGTCCTTTTGGCAAGAGTCATCTATTTACAAGAATTTTGACTCAAAGAGTTTGAATTTGGAAATCTCGTATATTAATTTTGAATTTTGAATTTTTTGGACTTTTAGGTCATGGACAAGACTATAGAGAAGTATAGGCTTCTTTTATGAAGACAAAACCATAGCACACAAGGGTTAGCTATGAAAGAGATATTTTAAGTGACAAATGACCATGGGATTCCATCCTGAAAAGGATGAAAAGTATCCATGAGAATCATGCCATGAGTAGAGCCATGGTACTCATATTAAAGATAAGGCTGAAAGGTGATAGGTAATCACATGATTCTTGTTTAGTCATTGATCCTTAAAATAGGTAAGTGGAAGGTGAATGTTGCTCAAGGGATGAGAATTTAATAGAAAGAAGGTGACATAGGACTTGATTCAACAATACAATCCTCTATTTAATATAATTTAATGTAAGAAATAACAGTTTCTATTATAATTGATAAGATTTAGGTATCTCCTATTAACATACAAAAAGTTAATTTAACTCAACAGAAAATGGTTAAAATAAAATTCAGATGATTAATGGGCTGGTTTGGGTTTGTAGGTGTAGTAGAGGTTATAGGTGAGGTCTAGGTGAAATTAGGAAAGGTTTTGAGTTGTTTTGGGGAAGTTGTTAACTCACTATTGTAGGAAAAATTCCCAATCTCATAGACCACTATCGGTTGGTTGACCGATGCCAAGTATAAGAGATAGACTAACACCGGTTAGTTAACCAATGTCGATAGGGGTAATTCATTTCAGATTTTAAAATGGGAGTTTGAACATATTTTTGATTTCACAGAGAGTGAAGGGGGTGTTGATAAAGTCGTAATATTGCTAAGAAGACTTAGGTATGCTTTGAAAGCGAATGTTGGAAAGGGTGTAAAGCTTGGGATGGTTGAATAGTGGGTTGGTGGGAAGAAGGTGATATACGGGTAATGGAAATAATGAAATACAAAAAAAACAAAAGATCTATACTTGAATAATAACAAATGATAAAATCACAATACTTATTGGGTATGTCACGGATCTTGTGAGTGGAGTTTGTTGGTGGTTAATCAAAGAAGAGATTCCCGGGTCTAGTGTCATGGAAATACAACCTGTGTGCTCCCGTGAGTATTCTTATGCTCGTAAGGAGACCTAACTACTTATCTTGCACTATGGTTCCGTGTTTTTGTCATCTAGATGCAGGAGGGCTTGAAGATTCATGCTTGAATGAAATAAGGCTCCAATCACTAAATGACCAACCTGGGTAAAGGGTTGTAAAATTCTATATAAAGGAACTGATGGTGGTTTAGGTGACCAATGTCACCGAGGATAAATCGACATCGGTTAGGGTGAAATAGTCTTATTTACCAAAAATAGGCAGATCTTCCCAGATTTGGTGTTTTTTCCTTGTTAGGTCTACTTAGGGAAGTAGAGTTCTCATGAGAGAAGGCAAGAAGATTTTAGAAGAAGTCTAGTTAGGTTTAGGAATAATTCTTAGTTAGTTAGGTCAAGTAGTGACTCAACACTAGGAGTGATGACTTAGTGTTGAGAGTAATGACTTGGTCATTGTGAGTTAAATGCCCCTAGAATGGGTCCAGGATGAGGTGTCATGATGAGGTGGAGGTGTGAGGATGAAATTAACTTAATTAAAATAATTAATTTAATTTAATAATGTGAGGATGAATATTAATATGGGATGAAGGGGTCATGATTATCTAAATGTGTTACGTTAATTATTTGAAGGGGAGCAAGGAGTGTAACAAACATTTGGTGTCTACAAATACGAACTTACCAAATTTTGAGACATCCCCATATCCATAAATGATTCAATAGTCATTCTAGGACAACTCAATCTTCTTCTTATAAGAAGATACCCAGTCTAAAAGATCTAAACCACCCGTGGGAGACGTTTTTGTCCTCTTTACCTATTAATAAGTGAACTGAATGGGAGCATACTAAAGAGGGGCATTTGGATTAGCTGGGAGAGAAAACATTGTGGCCCTTGGACCTGATGGAGCAAGAGATTTAGAACTATACTTACCCTCCTCATGAAATGTGGACACTCTCTTGGCAAAGGAACATGCAAAGGTCCTGACAATTTCTTCTCCATAAAAGGAGCCCACTACTTTGGATGAATGGGAGGTTGGAGACTAGATTTTCCTCTTCCCTCCTTGGTGGTGGAAATTGATGCATTAAAATGTTATGGGGATGAAGGCTCTACTTCTTCCTCATATAAAATAATAATTGGGGGTTGAGAGCTTGATTCCCCCTCTTTCTTCTTGATGATGGTGCTGGTATTGTGGATGATTGAGGTGGCACAAGTCTTCCTTGAACTTTTTCCAAAGGAATGACTAATTGTTCCAATTCTTCTACTTTGTGAGAAATGGTGGGCATTGTATCAATTGAAGTCTTATCATAAAGTACGTAGGACTCCTTAGGAATTTCCTTCAACACAAATTTTTCATCACATAGAAATGGAGACTCATACTCATTCACCCTTGTCACAATAGGCCTCCTTTCAATCCATAATTTCTTCAATTCTTCTTGAATTTTTAGATGTTCCCACAAAAAAAATGATAATGCATGGATTAAAAGGTTGAGAAGTCAGGATTTATCTTGATAAATCTCAAAATAAGGGATATCCAAACCTCCCGATATGTCAGGGGCCCTTTACTATCTCCTAGATCTACAATTTTAAATAGAGCCTTGACAAATGCCTCATCTGGGCTAGTTAAATCAAATCTTTGATTTAAATCTTCTGAGGATATTTATTTCAAACTATTTGCCACAGCTACTCTTGCCATTACACCAACAAAAATCTTCACAAGAGCTTTTCAAGTCTAAAAATGGAAGGAGGATGCATACCAATGAAGAAATGAAGCTGAATTTATAATGAAAATGGTATAGACGATCTGAACTAGATGAAATAATTGTCATCAAATGAAGAAATATTTTCACTCATCTCACATGAAGGAAATAAATTAGAGGGAGATTGGCATTATGTAACAAAATATATCTAGACTAATGTGACATAATTTATGGAAAAGTATTCATCTAGAAAGACACAACATGAGTGTGTGTTGTTCGAGATTGATCCTCAAAAGGTGAAAGGGATTTACATATCACATCAAGCCATATGGAGGTGCCTAAAAACTATCAAAAGGGGGTTTCTTTTCCCACAAAAAGGGATAAATGATTAAACAAATGCAAAAAGGAATGACATAGTATCCTAGTCATATGTAAAATATTTGAAAAATGGGAGTAACTCATAATTCCTCCACCTAGAAACATAAGATAACATATTAAATTGGATGTTGTGAAGAAGAATATTCTTCAGATATTCATGATTTTGGGGTAAAATGAAGAGTGAATGAGTGATTGAAAATCTACAAATGCAATGAAAATAAAAAGAGAGAACCTGTTTGTACTAGCTAAAAATTGAACCAATCTGAGATATTCAAACTGTTATTCATTTGTTCCCAAGCCTTCTCGCCAAGATGATTACACTATATAGTCATTGGAAAATATTGAGGTCATAGTTGTTGTGTCCCCTTATTGAAGAATTGGTGTTTCTTGAATAAATTCATGTGTAGTCTCATGAGCACTGTTACTTTGTTCAAGATGAATTGTTTTGAATTGATTGTCTGCATTTCTATTGCAATCTTATGAATTACATGAAGCCTTAGTTAAAATAGTGACAATTTGGTAACTACAATTACATGATTAATGTATCTTTCCTTTATAATGTTGTAAATGGTTTTAAATTCAATTTTTATCTATTTGATATAAGATATTTGTCTATTCTGAGTGTATTTGGAATGTATTTGATCGAGATTGTTAGTATTTTGTTGATATTTTTCATGAGATTTTGTGTTTGAATTCTCAAAGTTTTTGTGAAATCCTATGTTCTTAGGCTTCCATGAATACAAACCTTCTGGTTAAAGGAATGCTTTGGACTATGTGATCCATATTTTACATCAAGAACAATTTTTGTAGTATTTGTAAGGTTCATTTGAGGTTTTTCATATAATCAAATTTATCCTTCTTAACTTCCCAATGATATATTAAATTCTCAACCAGTAAGCATTAGATCCACTTGAACTACCCCTGTTTGCACTATCTATGCATAAATGCTAAGGATATTTGTTGAATTTTCCCATCCTTTATCTAAAATATGTAGAAGCAAGTTGGAATTATGACTGTCTTTAGTAACTGGAGCCTTCTTTAGAAGATATATTCATTTTATAGCATGAAAACTTGTGAAAGTTAGATAATTTTTGTATTGACCATGTCTTCTTGAGGCTATTTTTCACTTCCCTAAGAAAAGGAGTCCAAATATTTCTTTTCTATCCATCACTTTCCATAAATAAAGGTTACAAAATGGGTCCTCTCACCCTAATTTCAGGAATAACATAAAGTAATAGGGTAGTTCATACCCTTAGTGAGGTGTTATCCAACATTCCCCAAGTCCAAGTGAAAAGAGATTTCCAGATCCATCCCGGCTACAAAACAACTCAAATCTTTGTCTGTCTTTATCTAAGCATCATACTTAGCCTGTTGATGCTTCTCGGCTTAAAAGGTGGGAATGATTTGGGTACCAACACTATCAAAACATTTTCTTTCAACAATTTATTTTCTTCTTTCAAATTTTTATTCTCCTCTTCCACTGCCCTCAATCTATAGCACTCTTCCATCCATTTGACCATACCTTTTAAAAAAATAATCTAAGGAAAGGTATGCTCCTGCTCTTTTCTGCTTTCCTACAACTGTGTGAGTGAGGTGCCAAGTTCTTGAGTTTTAACATGAAGGGAGGTTACCTCTTGTTCTCATTCCTCCACAATCTTTTGTAACTGGAGTGTGTCTTCCTCATGTTGAGCTATTGTGACCTGAATTTTTCAATTTCTCGTTGTTTGGAAGATATTTGCTTGAGAGAAGTGATTTTCCTTGGCCTCAAGAAGGGATTGTAGTTGGTTGACTCTCTCCTGGGCTATCTGTAGCTCAAACTGGACTTTGGACAAGGCAAGGACTTTAGGCATGATAGTATCAGAATCAGGGGGAGAACTAGGTTCTCCCTCTTCCATAGGTGTTTTCCCTTTGTCTCTATCTGGTAGCCCTATGGCTATAGGCACAAAATTTTCAACTTCTAATTTTCATTTTAGGGGATGACAAAGTAACGGGGTTCTTTAGGAGACACAGGTGGGGTTTGAACTAGGGTTTTCATTATCTCAGTTGCTTCATGCTCCTCATGGGACATGGGATTATCAATTGGTGTCTCATGGAGGGTAGGTGTAGGATTTGAAGTTCGAGAGATGTTTCTTAGGTCTCACAGAGGTAGATGGGGCTTTTTTATACAACCACCATAGGATTCAGGGCACATTCTTTTTGAAAATTTAACCATTTCTTCATCCCATGCCTCTTCTTAACAAAATGATGTTTGCATATTAAATGGATTAAACCACTGGTATTTCAAATATGGATCCCCCAATGAAATTTCTTAGTAGTAACACAAATGGAGTCATATAAAAACTGTGGAAAATTAATCTTATACTAAGGTATGTTTTGACCATGTCGAAGATGAATTAGCATTCTCAATACATGACCTAGTAAAATTTTGTATTTCCCCTCACATGTAAAATATTTAATTAACCATTTGGCCATTTTAGCCCAAGGTTCAGGTATAGATATTTTCTTTTAACCCCCTTTTATTTTCCCTTGTTATCAATTACCAACTATAGTTTCTCTTTTCTCCCAACTGTAAATATTTTAATCACTTCATGATACATGGTTCTATCACTTACTGTTAACCCTTCATTAGGTAAACTAGAAATATGACTAATTACAATTGGAGAAAAAGGAATTTTCTTACCATTAATAGTAGAGTGCCCCTCTTCCATGTTCCTTGTGAATTCTTCAGTCATTTGAATGTTGAATTATTCATATGCCAACAAAAATCCAGCCATCCCACACTTTCAAAAATTTCAACTGCCTTAGTATCAGCCAAGAGCTCAATAGAGATGGTGGGTTCATGTCGCAACCTAGGCCCCATTCTTAGAACTTATGAGCAGATAGAAAATATTGATGAAGGCACAAGACTAGGAGTGGAAAATTTTTGCAGAGAGTTAGCGTAGGAGTGGAAGGGTTTAATTTGGAAAGTGGAAATGGGATGAATCTTAACATGCAAGAAATATAACCAAATTTGGGAAATTATGCTAAAATCCTGAGGTGGTAATTGAGGTGATTGGACGTGTGTGTACATTATGGGGAATTGAATTATGGATTTAGTTGGGATTTGAGAAGCATGTGAAGTAAATGGTAATCAAGGTGCATGATGTTCAATAATTATCAACTTATAATTTAAAACCATCCTACTTTTAAGAAATGAATTGATTGTGCATACCTTGTCATTAAAACTTGTCAAATCTCCACCACCATTTTCAAATTTTAAGCTTGTCAAATCTCTGACACTTTTTCATGATGATGTAATGCTCCCTTCATACTTGGTACTTCCTTTATTGATGATCAAATTCAAGGTGGAAGACCGCCATTTCTGGTTTTCGGTCCTCTGTATTTTCTCTCTTTTTTTTTTTTTTGGAAGCATTGGCCATCATTTCTAGTTTTCAGCTAATGCCTCTGAGGAGGATGACTTCCATCACTAGTTTTTAATCACCCCCTCTTATTACTTAGGATTTGGATGCTCAAGTTTGAGTTGTGTTGGGAAAAGAAACTTTTCCCACATAGTTCAGATTTGAATCCTCTTGAATTTCCTTCTGAAACTCTTCTTTCGATGTTGGTTTATGGTACAACCTCAGTCTATGCCCATTAACCAACATTACCTTCCTTTCACCATCTATTGGAACCAATTGGATAGTCCCATTGTCAAATACTTTTGTAACTGGTATGGGACCATCCATCTCATCTATAATTTTCCTTTAAATTCCTTATATTTTGAATCAAAAAGCAAAGCCTAGTCTCCTACCTGAAATTTCCTTTGTTTTATCTGCTTATCATGTCGAGCTACCTTTGTTGTTGAATGATCTCAGTATGATGTAATTCCTGAAGTCTAATTTCATCTAGTTCATTTAATTGCATAATTTTGGCATGTTGTGCTTTTGTCAAGTCAATTCCCACTTCAGCTATTATCCTCAAGGTTTGAATTTCAAATTCTATAGGTAGAATTGGCTTCTTACCATAGACTAACTCATAGGGAGTGAATCTCATTGTTGTTTTCCAATTAGTGTTATAATCCCATACTGCTTTTGGTAATTTTTGAGCCCAATTCTTCCTTGAGATGTCCATTGTCTTAGTTAGTATGTTCTCCAGCTCTCTGTTAGTAACTTCCACTTGACCATTAGACTATGGATGATAAGGAGATGAATTCTTATGCTTCAAATGATATGTTTCTACAAAATAAATGATTACTCTTGACATGAATTATGGTCCTTGGTGCTTCAAACCTTTAAAATCTACACTCAAAAAGAATTTTTGTAACTTTCTCATCCCTTGCATGTGGCAATTCTTGAACTTCATCCCACTTAGTAACATAATCAATACAAACTAGGATGTATTATTTTCCTTGGGAAGTTGGGTCCATGGGTCCAATGAAATCTAGCCCCCATTTTTCAAATGGTTCCAATACAACCTATGGCTGAAGTGGCATCTCTGATGTGAATGTTGGTTTCCCCATTCTCTAGCATTGATCACACCTCCACACATACTTTTTGACATCCTTAAACAAGGAAGGCCAAAAGTAACTAGCTCCAAGAAATTATGAATGGTCCTTTGAATTGAATAATACCCTCCTGATGGCTCATCATGGCATGCTCTAAGTATGTCAAACACTTCATCTTCAGCAACACACCTACGTAAAACATTTGTACATCCAAAATTGTATGTGGGGGTGTTTTGGAACATCAATGGAAAGAAAAAGTGAATGAGGGAGATGGAATGGAATGAAGGAAAGGAGTGGAATGGAATGAATTGAAATAACATGCAAGAGTTAGGTAAAAATAGAGCCTAATATTGCACGAAGAGGAAAGATGAATAACTAACACAAATAAAACAGAGTTTGAGTTAGCTAAACAAGAATGTGTAAAAGGGAACACACGTGAGCAAGTAGATAATCAGAGCTTGATCACTGTGAACTAGAACAACAGATTAATAACATTGACAATAAGATCAAAGACAATATTTGCATGCAAGATTCAAACACTAACATCTAATGAACATAAGAACATCAAATGCTATAAGAGACAATGAATGGGACACAAAGTTCATATTTCATTAACTCCAAAATGTTTTCACAAAAGAACACAAAGTTTCTTCCTGAAAAAATCTTGCACACAAAAGTATTTTATTCTCCTCTCTCAAAGTCCCCTTTACAAATGAGCCCCTCACTTCCTTTTATAACCCAAAATTTGGTTACAAAGTAGTTAGGGTTTTACATGATCATTAAATAAGGCACTTAAGTGACCTTTGACTTTTTCTAACCAACTTTATTAAAAAAAACTAAAAATAGAAATCACTTAAGTTATCCACGACTTTCCTGAAAGCAAATAAAAACATCATTTTCTTAAAAATCCACTTTTTAAAATATATAATAATAACCAGATGTCTTATCCATTGAAATGGGGTCTTCCTATCTTTAACATATGAGATATGGACTCTCCCACTTCATTAAATACCAAGAAAACTATCTCCCTAAACCATGGGTGAAATTAGGATCTACCACTTTTGCTAGTTGAAAGGATCTAAACCTTCCCAAAGTTTCAAACATGTTTTCTTCTTCTGGAGGTTCATTTGGTCAAAGAATAGCCTCATAAAATACCTGTAATTCAAGAATCCTACTTGGCATATCATTTAAATTAATAATCTTTGATTGAGCATTCTCAAATAAGTTTTTGATTTAATGCATTGCTCTATTAAAACTGATGAGAAATTATTAGCGGGAGTGTACATGTCCTTAAAAAATTTTGAAAATTGCTCTTTAATTGCTCGATGAACACCTTTGATTATGTTCATTTACGAGGTTACAAGGGATCTCAGCTATGAATTCTTGAATCAAGGTGAGTGAAGTGAAGGATTCATTGCATATACTCTCATAATGGATCATAGAATCCTCGAGAAGCGTCTTCCTTGATTTGAGATGTATACACCAAAGAAAACATGTCCTCGATGTTCAAATTCAAGAATTCCTTGATGGCTAAAACGAGGATTCAATACTTGTCATCTCCTACTGACAGTGGGCAATATCTCATCCAAATTTGATATATTAAAAAAAAGTTTCCTTAAAAGAAAGAATTGGATCAAGATATGCACTGACATCTTCATGGATTTTAACCATTGTTTTGATCATCCCTTGGCCTAAAAGGAGAATATTTGAAAGCCAAATTTTAGTGACATGGCCCAATATGTTTATTTATTTTGATAAATTGAGAGTTTCTTCATCGGGAGAGCGGGGACCACATCGGTAGTCGAGAAAATGGATGATATGGGATTTATCAGATGTTGAACATATTCCACCAATTGATTCTTTTCGGCCTTGAGATGAGAGTTCTAAGACTTATATTTCTCAAGTCTCTTTAGCATGATATCAATTGAATCTCGAGCCATTTCTATGTCACATTCTAATGTGAACCTCCCAAGTCCAAGTCTGGAAACTTCATAATCAGCAAGTGTCATGGACACACGCTCCTTATCAACTTGTGGGATGGAAAGATCTACAAATCTGTTTCTGTAATTATCCACCATTATTCGAGAAATCAACTTAGGCTTCTTGGGAATGATGTCATTCAAAATTTTGAAAAGGGAATCAAAATCAATGTCAATTGCCTTGAAAACCCTCTTCCTTTTCTTAACCTCGAAATCAACCCAAGAAGGAGTATCATTCACTATTTCCACATACAAAATACTAGAGCTCAAAGCAATATTCTCTTATTCTTGACATCATGAGATCCTACAAGAATCCTAGCCATGACCTTGATTTGAGGATAAATAACCTCAATATCCACCTCCTGATCATTCGAAAGATTTCGGGAAATATATTCATGAACTATAGGTTCCAAAGTGTTTGATATTTGAACTACCTTTACCTGAGTGGACGCTTGTGTAAGGCATGGCTGAGGATCATTTGTCACTATCTTCTAAGAACTATTAACAACATGAGTAGAAGAATCTCTACTTGAAGTAGAAAATCTTGATACACATTCTCTTCCTTCATGGGGGCTAGGGCCTTTAGATTATTCTCCTCGTGGCACATTATTTGGCGAAGTGGATTTTTGCAACCACTCCTTTCTTACTTGTTGTGTATGATTGGATGGTATGGAGGTTGATTGAGAAAGGTCTTTGGTTGAATGAAGACCTCCTTGAGTTGGTAATTTTTGTGATCCGCAAGTATGATCTTGAATTGATTGTAACTTGGCAAGTTCTTTGTTGTACCAATACATGCTTCTTTCAAGAATTGGTTAATTCTTGCTATCAAGAGAAAGTTCATCTCTTTTGGTCCAGTCAATTCAAGGAAATGGGGTAAAAGCAACTACATCATATGAAGTATCAATAAAATCTTCATCATCATTTACAAATGAATCGGGAGGGTTCTTGATGCAAAAGGCCTTGATCTGAGCAAGTGTTAAATGAGAAAACTCTCATCTTCTTACTTCATGCTCATCTAAACAGGCAGCCCGAAATCTTCCATGGTCGTTATGTTGATACTTTGCTCAAGAATCTTCTCATATATCCATTGATATCAAACTAGGCTCTCTTCACATATGGATGAATTGTGATGAGGAGAACTCTTTTTCTATGAGTTTTACACTTTGAAAATATTTGGACATTAGTATTCCCTGATTTGGATCGGGAAATGAATTCCTAAAATGGTGCTTGTCATTGAGAAGACACTCGAACTCGGAATAGTTATCGTGCAAGCTCCATTAATGTCCATCTATCACCGACGTACTTAGGAATATTCCATAGAGTACCAGAAAATCCACTCACGATTCAAGTTCCCCATTGAGAAATGAAATTTAGGAATAAACCAGTTCCCCATTGAGAAATAACATTCAAGGCTTCTTTAGAAAACCTTTCCTCTGTATTCGATTCGGAGTTTTGAATCACGTGCAAAGTAAATGCATCGTTGACTCTTCTAGAATGGTGAGAGCTATTTTTCAAACTTAGTTACAGTAATAATGAAAAACACTATTTGATGGCCCCATGACTCCTATTGTTTCAAGTCTATAAAATAGTTTTCTTCTTGCTACTGCATAAGTCGATCTGATGTCATGTAGAAGCATCCAGTCATCTTAACTTCTATTAATTGTTTGTGAAGTGTATTAATGATGATGGTGGCCTAATCCAAAAACTCTTTCTTGGCAAGGATAATATAGATAAACTGATACATCCACGGGTGGAAAATTCTAATAGAGGGTAAACCGAAAAATTGACTTAGAAGAGTAATCATGTCCCTGATTTATTCCACGAACTCAACGTGATACAGTTCTTTGGGAAAACGGTCAATTTGAGGCTTCTTGGTCACTAACCAATTCTTATTAACCATCTTGCTCCACCTAAGGGGTTCATCATCCAAAAATTCTTGAGCTAACTAGTGAGTGATATCTGCATTCTCAAGAAAGTCAGGTATGTCGAGAAATTCCTCAATGTGCTCTGGTGTGATTAAGAGGAAAGGCTCACGATTATATTTAAAAATTCCTCGTCTCTCAGGATCATAGTGCTCCACACAAGTGATAACCAACTCTGGACACTGCACCGAGACAGAAATGTTGCTGCTTGAGGTAGACCACTATGGTAAAACCTATCCAAGAATATGGTTTTTCCTTACATTTTCACCCGTTCAAGAATTTTTGCACGTTGATGTTACCCAAATTTGTATCATTAATATTTTCATATGCTGACTTAATGGAACTGGGAGGGATGATTCCTTGGAATTCATACTTGAGCGCGGATTTGTTCGATTTCTCCACTAGCTTCCTCGATCTTCCTCTGATTTGTTAGATTTTTTGGCCATTATGAATTTCACAGAAAAATGACTTAGGAACGCAAAGCAACACAAGCGGGATCGGTATCGGTCTCAAAACCCTGTTAATGCAAAAGAAATGTGACTCATTTTATTATTATTTTAAAAATAATAATAATAATTGATCTTGGGTTATAAAAAAATGCAAACACAAGCAAAATATCGAGACTAAGCTCGAGTTACAAACCGGGTTAAAATAATTATAATTTTTTATATTATCCGGTTGCAATGGCTTTGTGCAGGGTCGATTTGATTTTTTTATCTCTTCACATGGAGATTGATTTCTTTATTTGCTTCCTCCCCTACATGGAGAAATGTGTGAGAACTACAAACTTTTCCTTTCCTAGAGAGCTCCTAATTTTTTTTTGTAGTTCCTTCTCCCTGGTATGTGTGGAATATTCTCTTGGTGAATGCGTTCTTTGTCTTTAGCTTTGTGAGCTTTGTTACCTTGCATGAATCTCCTCAACAAAGTAATTTTGGACTGATATGCTCTTGGAAATTGTTATTTTTTTCCTTTTGCGTGAACAATGGCCTGTTCCTTTGACCTACATGGCTCTCTTCTAGACAAATACGTGGTTGTATTGGTTTACTAGCGTGGCTAATCTTTGACCTGCAATAACAACATGGGTAATGTGTGGCCAATTTGGTATCCCTAGGCTCTATTCCAAGGATATGTGCATCTGCTCCACTACGTGTGTGAGTTATGCCTTCTCCCCTTTTTTTTTTTTTCTTGGCCTCTCACATGTGGGCTACTTTGTATTTTCTTTTTTAAAAACTCACGTGGATTTTTTTTGGACTGTCCTCCTGGTTTTATTTCTTGTGTGGAAAATTATTTCTTCCCAATTAAAATGTGGACTTCTTTTCTTGTTGTCTCCTTGTTGATGAATGTGTGGCCTTTTGTGTAGAAACAACCGTGTGTGGACTGCTTTCTCTTACTATGTGGATTCCTTGTTGCCTTGCGTGGGCTATGCCTGACCATTTTAGACTATTCTCTTTTCCAATGCATGGTCTTTTTATTTTTGGACTATCTTATTCTCTCTCCTAAATATTTTTGGACTCTTGATTCTCAAAACATGCTTCTTGGAGTCTAAATTTGTACTGTTCTCTTTGCTAATGCGTGGAGTCTTTATTGACAAGACATGGAGAGTTATGGACTATTTTTATCTTCAACACCGAATCTTCCCACCGCTATGTGTATTATTTCCCTTGCATGGACTGGTTTTGAATAAGTGGAAAGTCATGTGTTATTATCTTTTCATTGATGCATCAAAACAAAACTTGGTTCTCCTGCTTCTTCACAATGGTGTTCATAGTAAACTAGTATTGTTTGAGGGATGTGATACAAATATTATTTTGTTCCTTTAGAAGAAATAAGAAGCAATTTGGAAAGCTTCACACAACTCTTTCCAATGAGTTTGACAGAGGAATTTATGAGGATTAATCCAACTTCCCTTCTTCCCGGGTAGTGGAATTAATTGCTAGGGGAAATGGGGAAAGCAACGGCCAATTTCCAATGGAAATGGCAAGGCGGGATGGAAATCCCCATTTTATTTCCCCTGTGGGAAATTGGGAGATTTTTTTCCCATTTTCCAATTCATTAATTTGGCAATCGGGGGAAGAAATCCCACAAGTGGGGATTTAAAACAATTTTGCCAAGAAAGGGGAAATCGGGCCTAAGGAGCCAATTTGGCATCCTAGCAATGGGAAGCAAAACCTTATTTTTCCCCGTGAATCAAAATGAGACTTATCAAATGAAATTTTAATTAATATTTATTTAATTAAAAACCCCAAAGTTATTAAAAATTAATTTCATCAAACATAGAGTAATTAATTAATTAAATATTAATTAATTAATATTTAATGTAGTTTGAGACTGGCGGGCAGGGAGTTCTCACCTGAAATGGACGAAACGAAGACCAAAATGATCACGAAAATGAGACGATCGCGATGAGAGTGATGAACCATGCAAAGTAACACTTTTGAAAAAAATTCAAAATTTCCATTTTTATTTATGTATTATTAATTTTGTGAAGTCAAAATTGGCTGATAATAGTTGGCTCTAATTGGGGACAAGGACTTCATGGATGCAACAATGGACCTAGACCAAAATATTCATGAACATGATCTCAAAAAGATGGGGCAAGAAAAAGGGGTGTAATAAGAGAGGAGACCGAAAGACGGGGAAAAGAAACAAACCAAAGTCCTAATTACTTATGTACCTATGGGGAACAACCCATTTTTAATTTTGATATTTCTTGAGATATTTCCCACTATAGGGCAAAGGAAATTGAGTTCCATCAAGATATGCCAAGTAATAGGTTTTATCTCCACAGAAATGTCTGATTTTGAACGGGCCTAGCCATAACGAATCAAACTTCCCATGCTTTAATTTCAGTTCACGTCTCTTGTCCTAGAGAAGAACCAAGTCATTGATTTAGAATCACCTCTCTTTGGTTTTCCTATCTAACAATCTCTTTACTTTGGACTGATGTTCCTTAATCCTATTTTCCACTTGAGTTCTTTGTTCCTCAAGCTTGCTTAGGAACATGATCCTTTATCTAATGCATTGGTGGAGCATCCATCATCAACCTGGTTGAGCTAATTTTAATGCTTTGGTAACTCCAGTGTGATGGGAATTTGAGAATCGAGTTCCATACAAAAGTTGAAATGGAGACATCTCGATTGCTATTTTGGGTGTAATGCGGTCAGCCCACAATGCATCATATAACTTTTTTGCCAAGTTATTTGATTTTCTTGACTAAATTGTGCACGATAGTAATGATGTTCTTATTCTTGGATTCTACCCGACCATTTCCTTAAGGGTAGTAATCTAACGAATGAGACAAAGATATCCCATACCCATATAAAAAAACTATCATTTCTACAAAAGAAAAAAATTTGAGGCATTATCCGTCACGATCTTGTGTGGAATTCCATAATGGACCAATATATTTTCTTGGATGAATTCACAGACACGCAGTAGATGTTTGTTTCAAGAGTATAGCTTCTACCCACTTTGTAATGTAATCGGTTACGGTGAGCACGTGATTATGACCAGCACTAGAATTAGGATTCAAAACCCTGATGAAATCTAAACCCAATTGTTTAAAAGTTTCAACAACAACTGGACTCAAAGAAAAAGCTACCAATTTTGGTATTCCTACAAATTGTTGACAAGCTTGGCATTTTGTCACCCATTTCTGAGCATTGGAAAACATAGTGGGCCAGTAATAATTGTTGCTCTTTATCAACACATCTAAGGAACATGCCATCAACTCCTTTCTTGAACAAAGTGTTGTCCCAAATGACGTACCTAGAAGATCTTAGTTTGATAGCTCATTTTTCCTTAGCTGTTAGATTCTCTGGACACTCACCATATGTGAGAAAGTAAGCTATATCAGAATACCATTCGTTTGTGGTACTGACAAAAACTACCAGTGGTAAATTTTCCTCAACTGGTTCTTCTTCAGAGTCATCTCATGGTTCATTTTCTGCGATGAGTTGGCAGAGTCCTCTTCCTCGAACCAACTTGGTAGGCTTGATATCCAAATCATATTCTTGGATCTTAGAGACCCAATTACCTCTTTTAGATCTTGGTTCCTGTTGTGTCAGCATCGATTTAACTGCGGTGTTTGGAACTAAGACTTTGGTATGTGAATTCAACACATAGTACCTGAAGTGTTTCAAGGCTCTCACCACCGTGTATGCATGTCTCTCAAGGGGAGTGTAATTAAGTTCATGTTTCTTGAATCCAGAGCTCATGAATGCAATAGGAGATTTGACTCCTTCTTGATTGTGTTGATTCAGATGGCAAAGATTGTGTGCGGTGAAGCATAACAATAGATTATGAAATCATTTTTAAAATCAAGACACACCAATGTAGGGGATTTTGTAATAACACCCTTGATTTTTTCAAATGCCTCTCCACCTTCCTTTACCATTTGAAGGATTATTTTCCTTTCATCATATCATTTATTTCTTTAGTCAGCTTGGAAAATATGACACTAACCTTCTCAAAACGTTCACCATCCCAAAGAATGAGTGGACTCCAGGCTTACTTGTAGGCAAGGAAATATTCTTGATAGCTTGAACACACTCAAGATTAATCTTAGTTCCTTCCTTATAAACAATATGACCTAGGAGTTTCCCTTTCGTAACTCCAAACATGGAATTTTTTGGATTCAGAGAGATCTTATGAAGTCTACACCTTTGCAATATTTTCTCTAAATCTCTTAGGTGATCTTCTCACTTCTTTGAAAACATTGTCAAGTCATCTAGGTATATCACAATGATCTTGTCTTTATAATATGTGAATGCCATATCCATAGCCCTTTGAAAAGTTGTGTCGGCATTGATCAAACCAAAAGGCATTCTTCTATATGCGAACGTACCCCAGGGGGTGGTGAATGCAATTTTATGTTGATCTTCTCTAGCCACTTCAATCTGATTATAGCCAGAGAAACCATCTAGCATGGATAGCATTTCCGATCCAGTTACTGCCTACAGAATATGGTCCATGACTGGAAGTGGATAATTATCTTTCAAGGAAGCTTGATTAAGATTGTGGAAATCCACGCAAATCCTAATTTCTCCATTTTTCTTGCGAACTGGTACAATATTAGCTATCCAGTCAAATGTTGAATAGGAAACACTGTCCGCACATCTAACATCTTTTAAACCTCATGAAATATTATCCTTGCAATATTGGGATTATGTTATATTTTATTTTTCCTGAAAGGAACTGCACTAGGCTTCAAGGGTATGGCATGTTCCATTTCCTTGGGTTGGAAAGACTTCAACTCTTCATATGAGTAAGCCAAAACGTTAGAATATTTGGTAAGGAGGTTTATGAATTTATTTCACTCCTCAGGTGAGAAACACTTACCGATGTTGACCAGTGAGGTTTATCCTTGTATCGATGTTAACTTGCTCATAGTCGCAGAAATTCACAGTGTCTTTCCTACTTTTCTCTTTGATAAACCTATCATGTTTATCAAAAATTTATTCAAGTGAAACCAATCCTTTTGGAATTTTATTTCCTTTGAGTTGGATGATGCCATCACTAGGATCTTCGTTCTCAACTCCTTGAATGGGTGAGGTCATCGATTTGTGAAATGCAAAATCAATTCCTTCAAAATACAATTGTTCAAAATTATCCCTTTTTTCCAAGAAAGAAATAATTTTCTGATCATCATTGAATAATTGCCAATTTTTTGCATTATCAAGAACACATGGCCTAAAAATCATTTCAATGGTGTATTTGTCTTGATCAAACTCTGAATGAGGAATCATTAATGAAGTTGAGACTACTAGAGAATATGCTTTGTCATTCTTTTCATGAGGGATGGATTTTATGGAAAAAGCATCAAAGACTTCTATCACATCCCACACTTTATTTATGTAGTGTCTTAAACGATCATTCTTTACTTGGAACTGATTTCTTACTTGTTTCATGATCAATTCCGCATCTCCAAAGACTTCCAAATTTTTGATCCCTTTCTCCTCTGCAACTTGGAGGCCAAGGATTAATGCCTCGTATTCTATAGTGTTATTAGTATTTGAAAATTCAAGTTTGTAGGAAAAAGGAAATATTTTACCATTTGGAGATATGAGCACCACTCTTGCACTAGAACCCATTGAGAAACAACTTCCATCAAACTCAAGAGTCCAGATCTCATTGGAATCTTGGAAAGTGATCTTAGGGGTATGAATTTCTGTAGTCATCATATAATTACCCATACTTGAGCCTTGGAAAAGGATCTATGCATGAGGATATTCAGTTTTAGTTACCATGAACTTTGCTTGAGCTTTTGGCATTAGCTTCTTCATTTCTCCATTGATAGGGATCATGGCGTGAGACCAATCCATTTGAATCTCTCCACCTAGATCTCTACAAAATTTCCTACTCAACAACATACCATACGAAGTGGGAATGTCAGCAACTAAAATAGTTACCTTAACTAGCTTTTGAGGGAATTGGGCTAAAACCATTTGGGCTTCTTTAATTTCCCTGATCAGAAAAACTTTCTTGGTTTCCATGGAGTAACACGATCTGAATGTTCTCGTACAAGTCAAACCAAGAGCATGTGCTACTTTTTCAGCATCAAATTATTCGAGGCTTCAGAGTCTATAATATAATTGCTTAATTTGCATACATTGATCAAAAAGGACACAAAGAAAGGTTCAATATTTTCATTTGAAGGTTTAGTGGACACCACAATATTTTGAGTTTTCCCATCTTTGGGAGTTTTCAGAATTCCTTTAGAGGAATGAACAATAGAGTCGCCTTTGATAAACTGGACCAATTTCTCGCGTTGATCCTTATTGGAATTCAAGTACTCTTCCCCGTGACATGGAAATTTTTGTTTTATTAATATGATCAATGATATCAAATTTTGGTAGAGTAACCATACTTTATGTCTCGAGATACTAGTTCTTTCAAACTTGATCTTTGGCACACTTTTGACCTTTGCTTTGGTCTTGGTTGATATTGATGTAGAAGAAGAATATTTCTTCATAGCTAATTTATCTATGGATTAACATGGCAAAGGTTATCCTTTCTTTAAGATAGTTTTGACCTTAGGGTCTTAGCTATCTTTGATTCTTTGGAAGCTTCTTTAATTTTGGATTCTTTAGGAACTTCCTTGGAGCTCTTTTTATCTTCCACTTTAGTGGTGCTTTACTCCTTTTTCTAAGAGCTTGTGAAGTCAGTGAAAGATTGGCTATTCATATCTTCTATAATTTCTTTGTATTCATCTTCTTCTTCTGAATGGTACTCGAAGAAATGATTATTACTTTCTCCCTCAGGATCTTCAACTTCAGGTTCAGATGTTCTAGAATCCAGCTCTTCCTCATCAACCTCGATGACTTCAACTTCATCGTTGCTTTCTTCAATGACATCACATTTTGAGTTAGTTGTAGGAGTTGCTTCAATAACAAGCCTCGTCGGAGGACCTGTAATCCTGGCTTTGTTGGGAACGTAGCCTTTCCTTGGAATGTCTTTGTAAGGAGAGGGTTTACTACTTTGAGCAACTTGCTTTTTCAAAGCTAGCACATCATTAGCTAACTTAGTAAGTATAGCTTCTAAAGCATTGGGAGTTTCTTGACTCTTTCCCTTGAGGGAAGTTTTCTTGAATTTTCCTGCCATGATTAAGTCATCCTCAATTTCTATGGCCAAGGATTGAGCAAGTTCCAAAGTAGCCACTCTAGCCCTTCTCAGCTGATAGCACACACTTCTGGTTGTTGTGTGTTAAAAAAGAAACATTTTTGTGCATCAAGATTTGAGTGAATCCCAATAGGAAATTTGTTCACCATTTTGTTGAACTTAGCCACGAAATTCCTCATGGGTTTTGTTGGCTCTTTCTTCACCTGAGATAGTTTTGAAAGAAGAGCATGTTCATCTTCTTCCGTATTAAATCGATCTTCAAACTTAGTTTTCATATCATTCTAATTTGTAATGCATCCATTTGGCAGATGATGAAACCAATCTATAAGCAACATCATACAACATTTCAATGAAGAGGAAAATAACAAAATCTTCATATTCCATTGACAAAACGCACATAGTAGCAAAGAAAGTAGAAATGTGGTCATTTGGTGATTTCTTCCCATATCCATCAAACTTGGGAAGAATCTTCCGTGATCCTCATGGAATTTCATGTCGAGATAGTAAGGCCAATGTGCCTATGGCATTTCCCATGGTACGTTTACTTGCCAATTTAGGAAAGGTGGTATGTGAAGGTAAAACAACGTGAGTAAGGACAAGTTCCTAAATGGTAGTGAATCCTTCCTTCCTTGCTCTTTCGGACTTGATGCAAGGATTTCAGATCTATGAGGTGTGTTCTTCTTTGGAGGAGACAACTTGAAACCAAACTTTCCTTGAAAGTCAAAAATTGGATCAGATCGACCTTTAGCTTTTTCTCTCGCGTAAACTTATTTCCTTCTAGTTTTAAATCTTTATTGTGAAGGGATCACCGCATGTTCTCGATCGCCTCTTGCCTTTTCTCTTCACTCTCTTTCTTGAGCTATTTGCACCTGAATAACTCTAGAAAATCTCATGGATTTCTCTTCTTCATTATCTAGTACTTGATGTGGTGAGATGAAAATGATAGTTATTCATGTGCTTTTCCCAAATAGCTTGCCTCAAATCTGATGATATGTCTTCTTGAGTATCTGCAAAAATAAGATTTGGTTGTAAGATAGGTGGGTTACCTATAATAGTCATACAAATTATTACCTTGGTGGAAGAGGACCACGTCGGTGAACAATGATCAACACGTGTCTAGGAGGTCTTCTGGCCACAAGTGCAGGTGCTCTTCTTCTAAGGTCTTCAATGTAGATTTATCTTTCAATGGCGCTATCAATAGCCAAAAATTGTTGCATGCTTTCACAATTTTCCCAAGCTATTGTTAGAAGTTTGGCAGCAATGTCTCCTTGAAAATATTTGTTGGGCACAAGATTCAATTGAAGAATTGGAGTTTGTGCAGAGGGGATAGTCATAAATATTTAACCAAGCCTTTAGTTAATGATTCCCGATTCCCAAGAGAGTCGCCACAAACTGTTAGCATATGTATTTACATGCATGTAAATGACATGCAATCGTGTGGGAACGAAGTCCCTCCTCAATGAAGGTGAGGCTACCTTTATTGAAAACCAAAATTGTATTTACATCTGTAGATCCAAAATTGTATGTGGGGGGTGTTTTGGAACATCAATGGAAAGAAAAAGTGAATGAGGGAGATGGAATGGAATGAAGGAAAGGAGTGGAATGGAATGAATTGAAAGAACATCCAAGAGTTAGGTAAAAATAGAGCCTAATATTGCATGAAGAGGAAATATGAATAAATAACACAAATAAAACAGAGTTTGAGTTAGCTAAACAAGAATGTGTAAAAGGGAACACACATGAGCAAGTAGAAAATAAGAGCTCGATCATTGTGAACTAGATAAATAGATTAATAACATTGATAATAAGATCAAAGACAATATTTGCATGCAAGATTCAAACACTAACATCTAATGAACATAAGAACATCAAATGCTATAAGAGACAATGAATGGGACACAAAGTTCATATTTCATTAACTCCAAAATGTTTTCACAAAATAACACAAAGTTTCTTCCTGAAAAAAATCTTGCACACAAAAGTATTTTCTTCTCCTCTCTCAAAGTCCCCTCTATAAATGAGCCCCTCACTTCCTTTTATAACCCAAAATTTGGTTACAAAGTAGTTAGGGTTTTACATGATCATTAAATAAGGCACTTAAGTGACCTTTTACTTTTTCTAACCAACTTTATTAAAAACAACTAAAAATAGAAATCACTTAAGTTATCCACAGTTTCCCGAAAGCAAATAAAAACATCATTTTCTTAAAAATCCACTTTTTAAAATATACAATAATAACTAGTGCCTTATCCATTGAAATGGAGTCTGCCTATCTCAAACATATGAGAAATGGACTCTCCCACTTCGTTAGATACCGGAAAACTATCGTCCCGAACTGCCAGGTGAAATTAGGATGTGCCACTTTTACTAGTTGAAAGGATCTAAACCTTCCCAAATTCTCAAACATTTTTTCTTCTTCTGGAGGTTCATTTGGTTGAAGAATATATCACAAAATACTTATAATTCAAGAATCCTACTTGGCATATCATTTAAATTAATAATATTTGATTGATCATTCTCAAATAAGTTCTTTAATTTGATGCACCGCTCCATTGAAACTGATGAGAAATTATTGGCGAGAGTGTACATGTCCTTAAACAATTGTGAAAATTACTCTTCCACCTGTTCCGATGAACACCTTTGATTATGTTCATTTATGAGGTTGCAAGGGATCTCAGCTATGAATTATTGAATCAAGGTGAGTGAAGTGAAGGCTTCATTACATATGCTCTCATAATGGATCATAGAATCCTCGAGAAGTGTCTTCCTTGATTTGAGATGTAGACACCAAAGAAAACGTGTCCCTCGATGTTCAAATTCAAGAATTCCTTCAATGGCTAAAATTGAGGATTCCATACTCGTCATCTCCTGCAAACTGGGAAATATCTCATCCAAATTTGATATATTAGAAAAAAAAGTTTCCTTGAAAGAAAGAATTGGATCAAGATACACACTGACATCTTCATGGAGCTTAACCATTGTTTTGATCATCCCTTGGCCTAAAATGAGAATCTCTGAAAGCCAAGTTTTAGTGACATGGCCCAATGTGTTTATTTCTTTTGACAGATTGAAAGTTTCTTCATCAGGGGAAGCCACTGCATTAGGTATTGGGAAAGTGGATGATATGGGATTTATCGATGTTGATCATATTCCACCAATTGATTCTTTTCAGCCATGAGATGAGAGTTTGTAGAATTATATTTCTCAAGTCTCTTTAGCATGATATAAATTTAATCTCTAGCCATTTTCATGTCGGTTTCTAATGTGGACCTCCCAAGTCCAAGTATGGAAGCTTCATAATCAATAGGTGTCATGGCATCACGCTCCTTATCAACTTGTGGGATGGCAAGATCTATAAATTTGTTTCTATCACTATCCACCATTATTTGAGAAATCATCTTAGGCTTCTTGGGTATGACATCATTTGAAAGTTTAAAAAGGGCATCAAAATCAATGTCAATTGCCTTGATAACTATTTTCCTTTTCTTAACCTTGGAATCAACCCACGAAGGAGTATCATTCACTATTTTCACATACAAAATCCTATAGCTAGAAGAAATATTCTCATTGTTCTTGACATCATGAGATCGTGCAAGAATCCTATCCATGACCTTGATTTGAGGAGAAATAACCTCAATATCCACCTCCTAATCATCTACATATGATGTCATGTAGAAGCATCCAGTCATCTTAACTTCTATCAATTATTTGTGAAGTGTATTAATGATGATGGTGGCCCAATCCATAAACTCTTTCTTGGCAGGAAGATACGGATAAATTGATACATCCATGGGTGGAAAATCCTAGAAGAGGGTAAACTAAAAACTAGACTTAGGAGACTAATCATGTCCCCGATTTCTTCCATGAACTCAATGCGATATAGTTCTTTGGGAATCCGGTAAATTCAAGGCTCCTTGGTCACTAACTAGTTCTTATTAACCATCTTGCTCCAACTAAGGGGTTCATCATACCAAAATTCTTACGCCGACTAGTGAGTGATATCCACATTTTTAGGAAGGTCGGGTATGCCAAGAAATTCCTCAATGTGCTCGTGTGATTAAGAGAAAAGGATCACGATTATCTTTAAAAATTCCTCATCTCTCAGGATCATAGTGCTCCGCACAAGTGATAACCAGCTCTGGACATTGCACCAAGACAGAAATGCTACTCGCTTGAGGTAGACCACTATGATAAATCCTATCCGAGAATATGGTTTTGCCTTTAGTTTTCACCCGTTTGCAAAAATTTTGCGTTGATGTTACCAAGATTTGTATCATTGATATTTTCATATCTTTGACTTAATGGAACTAGGAAGGATGATTCCTTGGAATTCATACTTGAGCATGGATTTTTTTGATTTCTTCACTGGCTTCCTCGATCTTCCTATAGATTTGTTAGATTTTTAGCCATTATGAATTTCATAGAAAAATGACTCAGGCACGTAAAGCAACGCAAGTGGGGTCGGGTTCTTAGTCTCTGAAACCCCATTAACGCAAAAGAAATGTGACTCGTTTTATTATTATTTTAAAAATAATAATAATAATTGATCTTAGTTTACAAAAAAAGCTGAAACACTAGAAAAATATTGAGACTAGGCTCGATTCAAACTAGGTTAAAATAATTATAAATTTTTGTATTATCCAGGTTGGAATGGCTTTGTACGAGGGTCTATTTCATTTTTGTTATCTCTTCACGTGGAGACTGATTTATTTTTTTCCGCCTCCCTACATGGAGAAATGTGTGAGACCTATAAATTTTTCCTTTCCCGGAGAGCTCTTGATTTATTTATTTTTGTAGTTATTTCTCCATAGCACATGTGGAATATTATCCTAGTGAATGTGTTCTTTGTCTTTGGCTGCATGAGTTTTGTTACCTTGCGTAAATATACTCAATGAAGGTGTTTTGGACAGATATGCTCTTGGAAATTTTTATTTTTTTCCTTTTGCGTGAACAATGGCATGTTCCTTTGACCTACGTGGCTTTCTTCTAGATAAATACATGGTTGTATTGCTTGACTAGTGTGGCTAATCTTTGACTTGTGTGAATAGCACAGGTAATGTGTGGCCAATCTTGTATTCCTAAGCTCTCTTCTAAGGAAATGTGGGTTTTCTCCACTTTGCATGCGTGAGTTATGCATTCTCCCCTTGGTTTTTCTTGGCCTCTCACATGTGGGCTACTTTGTATTTTATTTTTAAAAAAACTCGCGTGGATTTTTTTGTTTGGACTGCCTCTCCTCATTTTATTTCTTACTTGGAAAATTATTTCTTCCCGGTTGAAATGTGGACTTTTGTTCTTGTTGATGAATGTGCGACCTTTTGTGTGGAAACAATTGTATGTGGACTGGTTTCTCTTATTGCGTGGATTCCTTACTGCCTTCTCCCCTGCATGCGTGGGGTATACCTGGACCATTTTAGATTGTTCTCTTTGCCAATGCGTGGTATTTTTATTTTTGGAATTTATTTTACTCTCACCTAAAGATTTGTTTGGACTATTTCTTCTCAAAACCTGCTACGTGAGTCTTACTTTTGTGCAATGTTCTCTTTGCCAATCTGTGAGTCTTTATTGAAAACTTGGAGAGTTATGGACTATTTTTTTCTCCAACGCTAAATCTTCCCACTGCTACGTGTATTACTTCCCTTGCATGGACTGGTTTTGAATAAGTGGAAAGCTTTGTTATTATCTTTTCATTGATGCATCAAAACAAAACTTGGTCCTCCTGCTTCTTCACAATGGTGTTCACAGTAAACTAGTATTGTTTGAGGGATGTGATACAAATATTATTATATTCCTTTATAAGAAATAAGAAGTAATTTGGAAATCTTCACACGACTCTTTCCAATGAGTTTGATGGAGGAATTTATGAAGATTAATTCAAATTCCCTTCTTCCTGGGTAGTGGAATTAATTGCCGAGGGGAAATTGGGAAATCAATGGCCAATTGCCAACGAAAATCTCAAGGTGGGTTGACAATCCCATTTTATTTCCCATGTGGGAAATCGGAGATTTTTTTCCCCGTTTGTCAATTCATTAATTTGGTAATCGGGAAGAAATCCCACAAGTGGGGATTTAAAACATTTTTCCAGAAAGGGAAAATCCGGGCCCTGAGCCAATTTGGCATCCCGACAATGGGAAGCGGAAGCCTTTTTCCCGTAAATCAAAATAAAACTTGTCAAATGAAATTTTAATTAATATTTATTTAATTAAAAACCACAAAGTTATTAAAAATTAAATTTATCAAACAAAGAGTAATTAATTAATTAATTAATTATTATTTAACACAACTTGAGACCTAGTGGAAGGATTTCTCACCCGAAATGGACAAAACGAAGACCAAAATGATCATGAAAATGAAACGTTTGTGATGAGAGTGATGAACCACACAAAGTAACAATTTTGAAAAAAAATCAAAATTTCCATTTTTTTATTTTTTATTTTTTTTGTGAAGTCAAAATTGGTTGATAACACATGATTAGGCCCATATTTGAAAAAGGATTCCATTTAACCAAGTATACATTACAATCTGTTTAATTAGTTGCTTTCTTTGCTTGAGTGTGAAAATTTTTGGAAAATTCCCTGTAGCTAAGTAGTTAGCCATATCTACATACCAAGGTGAGGTAGTAGAAAGTGCAAACAAATGCTCATCGGAAAATCATCATTGATCTTCTCTTCTTCTTTTGAAGTGGTAATTGGAAAGAAAATCAGCTACCACATTTGACTTACTTGGTTTTTCAATGATTTTAATGTTAAACTCTTGTAGTAGCAACAACCATCTCACAATCTTGTCATGCACTAAAGGTTTATTCATTAGATATTTTATGGAAGAGTGTTTAGTATGTACAATCACTTCATATCCTATAATATAATGTATAAACTTGTTGATTGCATAAAATACTACCAGGAATTCTTTCTCAATTGTTGTGTAGTTCCTTTCAGCAAGGGAAATATTTTTACTAATGTAGTAAATGTGTGCATAGGTTCTCCTTCCTCTTGTTGTCCCAAGACAACACCTACTGCTTCATTTGAGGCATCTGTTTGGATATGGAAGGGAAACTTCCAATTAGGACCTCTCAACACCAATGTGCTTATTAGCTTGTCTTTGATTACATCAAAATATTTTTGACATGCTTTTGTCCATTTAAATTCAAAATCCTTCATTAGAAGAGAAAATAATGGAGAAGAAATTTTACTAAAATATGAAATGAACCTTCGATAGTAACTAACATGACCAAGAAAACTTCTTACTTTAGTTTGGTTTATAGGTGATGGCAGTTTTACAATGATATTGACTTTGTCTGGGTCAACTTTAATTCCTTCTATTGAGACATGATGGCCCAACACTATACCTTGTTCCATCATGAATAAACATTTCTCATGATTCAAAGATAACTAATGTTTCTCACAGTGAGCAAGGACTTTATCCAGATTGTTGACCACCTCTTTGAATGTTGCTCCATAAATTGTGAAATCATCCATGTAAATTTCCACACAATCATGGGTGAGGTCAGAAAATATTGCCAACATGGCTCTTTGAAAAGTAGTAGGGGCATTACATAATCCAAAAGGTAGCACCCTATAAGAAAATTTCCCCCAAGGATAGGTAAACGTTGTTTTATCTTGATCTTTAGGGGCCACTATTATCTGGTTGTATCCACTAAACCCATCAAGGAATGAAAAGTATCTTTTACTAGACAAATTATCTAAAACCTGGTCTATAAAAGGTAATGGAAAATAATCCCTATGAGTGGCTTTGTTCAATTCCCTATAGTCCACACAAACTCTCCATTTCCCGTTATTTTTAGGAACTATAACTAGAGGGAGACCCACTAACTATCTAAGATTGGATAAATGAATCCTACATTTAAAATCTTCTCAATCTCTGTTTTCACAATATCCCTTAGAGTAGGGTTTATTATTCTTTGAGGTTGTTTGACTGGTCTAGAATCAAGTGGTATAGATGTGATGTATACAAATACTAGGGTGAATACCCTTCATGTCATTGTACTCCCAAGAAAATTCTTGGGGGTGAGAGTAGAGGAGTTTGAATACAATGTTTTCCTCTTGCTCGGTCAATCAGCTATTGATTGTCAATGTTTTTCCAAGAAGAATAGGTAATTGTTTAGTTTGTGGGTGGATAGAATCCACTACAGGGTATTCTCTTAAGAGTGCATTTAATGGACACTTGTGTGGCAACAACTTGTGAACAAAAATGATGTTTTGGAAAACCATTTCGGTAAGATCTACATTTTCGCAAATGGACAGATAATGGGCTTATTATCCTCATCCAAGAAATCACTTCTTATTTCAGTTTGTTGTATTGCAAGACTAGAAGAAGGATCGATGTAGTAATTTAGTGTATGAATCGAGTTGAATTTTACACATGACTCAAGTGCAAGACTCATAATATGTCCGGTTATAGGGTTGTGGTATATGCTTTGGATTTGTTCTGAGTTCTCTTGAATTACTACCATATAAAGAGAGGAGATGATATCATTAGAATTTTCAGAATCATCTTGAGACCCTTGTTGGTTGTCTGTGGCAAATGGTTTAGCAGCAAGGTATAATGACAATTTCTTCGAATCCTACCCATTAGTGATCACCATGTTCCCTATCCTGCAATCAATAAGGGTGGCAACTGTAGCTAACCAAGGGCATCCTAGGATGATGGGGTATCTAATTTTCCTATTCTTTGTTTTTATGATCATGAAGTCTACCACATAGTCCCAAGGATTCTATGGTAATGGTGACATCTTCTATTATTCCCTTGGGTTTGTTTATAGACTGGTCTTCCATCTACAAGACTATAGATGTAGACTGTGGTTTAGGTAGTGATAATGTGGATAAAGTATATGTTGTCATTACATTGATGGAAGCTCCTAGATCAATCGAATGTTAGTTTCTCTTATGCATACTATTACAAGAGGACTTCTAGGATCTCCATATTTAGGAGGGGGAATGTTCCCTTCCAAAATACTAGCTATCTTTCCATCAACATGGATGGTTTTAGGTTGGTTATTTCTTCTTCTTGGAGCCTTGAAATAGAGATCTTTAATTGTTTTGTTTAACTCAAGGATTTCCTTAAGAGCTTACAACAGGGGAATGTCAATACTTAACTTCCTCAATCCTTGGATTAATTCTGACTCTGATTTATCAGGAACTACAATATTTGGTTTCTCAGAAAGCCTAGATGGAAAAGGAATGTCTGTGTTTGGTGGAGGAGTTTCTCCTGCAGGATTAGGTTGTGCTTCTTCTAGTTTTTTGTTTCTTTTGGTATTTCTTCTATCACAAGAGAGGAAGGTTTTGATGCAACCTTCCCTAAATGCAAAAAAATATTCTTGCAATCTAGTGAGTTGACTGTGGGATTCCTATCAGATTCCACAGTATACGTTGGATTTCCCTGCCTTACATTTTTGGGATTGGCCACAATTTATGCAGGTATTTGAAGCTAGGTAGGTTGATCATATTAGACAACATTGGTATATCCAAATCAATAGGTTTTTTTGGCCTTGAGGTCTTCTTTGATTATAATATTGTTTCCCATATCCTTGAGGTGCATTCCACTTTGTTGTTGGTATTGTTGTTGATATGGTGGAATGTTTAGAGGTGGAGCCCAAGGTTGTTGATAATAAGTTGGTGGGGTGTTCCACTGTGGGCTCCATTCTTGTGGGGCTTGTTGAACCCAAGGTGGTGGGTATGGCCATGGTGCATTCCATTGATTTGGATTCCATTGTGATTTTGGGATATAGGGTTGATTTTGGTTGGCTTGAAATTGTCCTCCTTGCCTCTGAGCCATATAGTTCAGCTCAGATTCCTCTTGGTTTCTTTGTTTTAGGTGATTCTTTAGCAAGGGAAGTAGTCCACATTGATATGTGGCATGCTTAAGTTCACAGAGAAGACATTTTTTTGTCTTATCCAAAGGACAATAATTAATTCCATGTTTAGATCTACATCTTGGGAAATAAATGAACAAAGGATTTGTGTTCCTATCCTTTTCCCTATCCATAGTGGTATTAAGTTGAACCAGTAGGTTTGTTCTCAAATTTGTAATCTCTTCCATTAATTTAGATAGGTTCCCATCATATATTTTACCTTTATATCTTCTCAAATTGGGGAGAGTTTGAGAATAATTCCTACAAAGGTCAATAATGTCTGCATGAACTCTAACTTGTTCATGTCTCCTTTTCCCATTAAATTGAATTCTTCTTGTGTGTCCTCATCCAACCCTTTAAGAAATAAATTTTTAAGTAGGTTAATATCCAAGCCAATTCCACACCTTCATGTAGGAAAAGGAACTGATCTACGTAATCTTCTAAACTTTTATCTTCCTTTTGTTGAATTCAAAATATCTCTTCTTTTCTATCCCTCACTCTATAGTAATATTGATATTTTTTTATTAGATAAGGTAAAAACAAGGATCGGCTCCCAGGGGCCATTACAAGATGAGGAATAGAAAACAACAAGCAAGAAGGAAATGAAAAAGTCCAAGAAAGGAGTTAAACATGCTTAACTCTTACAATTATGAACTAGACTTTGTACCAAAGTGGGAAAACCAAGGAGAAGGAGAAACAGTCTCCAAAACAACAAAATAGCAGAAGTTCACCAAAATTATGCCAACAGTCTAGAAACCACAAGTTAATTTTTTTGGAGATCCCCCACTACTACCATCATGACTATCTTTGATCTCGTCACCCTCAGCACCTTTTTCATTAATATCTTCCTCTAACTCATCCTCGGAGCTACTGATGCACAAGTTAAAGTTCCTTCTTTTAGTGCCCTCCTCCATCCCTTCCATCCTGTCACTTAGCTTGTTGACCTAGTCCTCCAACTCTAGAAAATTTTGCTTGGACTTCACCTAAGCAGTGAAAATTTTCTTAGAAACATTGATGACATCCATCATTATTTCCCTTTGACCAGTATTAGTTTCTTCCATCGCCTGAAGCACCCCTTCTAAGTACTGGACATTTCTACTCAAATGCTCGAAACCCTTTAAATTACCATTCGATTTCCTTTTCTCGAGGTGCTCATTTCCCCATGACCATCCTCACCCATTTCTTTACTAGAATCCTCCCCCATAATTTTTATTTTCCAACCTTCATCTTAGTAAGGCAATCTGTGAGAGTGAGGAAATCCTCATCCACCTAATCTTTTAGGGAAGAGGACAAAGCAGGTTTCCCATTTTCAAACATCAGGAGAATGATCTCTTCATGTAGAGGCATATCCATTTTATCCTGTTAGAAATCCTTTAAAGAGTTATTCAGAGACATAAACGAAAAGAAGGGGATGCTCACCATGACCTTATGGCGGAACAAATTCAAAAGAGTCATATGGTGAGTATAGATTTTTGTTATTTTCCTTCCAAAGTGATTTAATTCATGATTTAAAGGCACACCTCTCTCAAATACATGAAATACATGAACTACAAATACCATCCGTAAAGAAAGAACATCTTTCCTTGCCAA
This sequence comes from Taxus wallichiana var. yunnanensis, assembly GCA_018340775.1. Taxonomy (NCBI): domain Eukaryota; kingdom Viridiplantae; phylum Streptophyta; class Pinopsida; order Cupressales; family Taxaceae; genus Taxus; species Taxus wallichiana. The sequence continues at coordinate 147,242,718 of CM031244.1, read as the reverse complement.
TGAATAATAACACAATTTCATGTTCTCTGTAGGTTATGTCCTTAAAAATTTTAAGCCCGTCCATTCTCATATCCATGGCTAGGGAAATGGGGTAATCAGAAACTTCAATTTCCATCCCTCTAACTTCAAACTTATCCTCTTTCCAAGCTTTTCCAAAATCCTTAGGCAGGGAGGGGTCGTGACCATGTAATTTGGCAATGTAATTACTGAAACCCCCAATCCTAAGCTTGTTCCACATAGGCTAATTAAAAGCTTCAATGCTTTGGCTAGCAGGTTCAACTCTAATCCTATCACCCCCATTTTCACAAGACTGAACTTTTTGTTTACTACTGCTCAAAAAGAAACTTTCATTCGCACTAGCATAAATCATGCAGAATCAAGATATTAAGTAAGTTGTCACCGCCATAGGGCTCACTCATGCCAACATTATAAAACTTAGTGACCTCTATCTCTACTGATGGTCTCATTAATGTCTGAGGGTAATTTATCACGTTTACACCATATCATATAATCATTACAATTGATTCCATAATTGGACATATTATCCACATATTTGTTCCCTTGACATAAGGTATGATTATAAGAAATGCTATCAAAAAAATTGAAGTTTCTTTCACATCATTGAGGATATTTCTAATGGCCCAATTAATGGAACCTTGATTATTAAGGGCATTAATTAAGAGGAGAGAGTCACCTTCAATCTAGATGTCCTTGAAACCTTTTTCTTTAGCAACAAAACCCCCAAAGAAGAGATCTAGCTTCCGCCATGTTGTTGGTTTGTCAACCTAACAGACCCGTGTAGGCATACAACCAATCTCCTTCACTATTCCTTAGAATTACCCCTCCCCAAACAGACTGGATTCCCTTTTAAGCTCCATCAAAAATTACTTAACAACATTTCCCCGTGCCTATTCCAATTGGAGTTATTATTTAGGTATGTGTAATTCCACTTTGAACCAAGGGTGAAGTTGTCAAGAACTATCTTCTCACTATTTGGGAAGGGTTTCTTGACTTTGCCTGTAAAGACTTTAATGTTTTCCTTTATGGCATTCAAATTTTTTTCTTATAACTTTCGAGAGAAGATATTTTTGATTGTGGAAGATACCATCATTCCTAGCCTTCCATAAACCCCAAAAAAATGAGGGAGGGAAATATTCTAGGCCTAGATCAAGATGGGAAAATGGAAAGGGATTTCCCATTGAAAGCAATAATATTCAATGGACAAGGGCAGGATCTATTGGATATTAAACACATCCAGAATGGAAGCAAAGACTTCATGGGATAATGTGCAATGAAGGAGGAGATGGTTGACATTTTCATCCTCTTTCTTACAGAGAACATCTATTGGGTATCTTCATTCCCCTTTTCCTCGCATTGTCCACATCAAGATTTTATTCGAAGCCAACCAAAAAAAGATATTTATCTTAGGAGTAAGATCCTTCACCTAGAGTTTACCCCAATAGTCCTTGTGCAAATCAGTCTTGAAATTCGACATGTAGGCTGATTTAACTAAGAAATTTCTAGATTCTTCTTCTTTCCATTTGATGGAGTCCTCCTTGGTTTGGAACATGGGGATGTGGAAATCCTTAAGTTTATTGTTGAGATCTTGGAAAGGTTGGACGTCACCATCAAAATCCAAAGGAGGCTCAATGATTTCCCATCTGACAGAATCTTCCTGGATCCAAAAGTCTCAAATCCAAAATTTTCCAGATTCCTTGTAGTACTGAGCAACTTCTTTCTAGAAATCCAAGTTAGCTAAGGGGGAATCCTCAAGCCAATTATCATACCAAAAACTAATTCTAGAGCCCTTGCCAATTTCCCATATCGTACCTTTGGTTAAGATTTCTTTAGAGGAAACAAAGGAATTCTAGAAGAGAGACCCTCTAGGGAGGTTATTTTGGTTAAAAAGGATTCCATTCTGCCTATATTCTGCAAATATTTCATCTTTATAATTTGCACCCAAAGACCTTCCTCTCTAGCAATCCTCCAACCTAGCCTTGGCAATTAAGGCCTCATTCATAAGAGAAATATTTTTTAGCCCCAATCCTCCACATAGCTTAGGTTTAGTAACTTTATCCTAGGCCACAAGAGGAAATTTGAACTTCTCACCAGCTCCCATCCAGAGGAACCTCTTCTGGATTTTCTCTAAGGCTTCCTTAATTTTAGCAGGGAGCATGAAAAGAGACATCACATAAATGGGAATTCCTTGAAGGGAGATTTGGAGCAGTTGAATCTTACCATCTTGAGAGAGCAAGAGACCCTTCCAAGATGAGATTTTACTATTAACTCTTTCCAGCAGAGCATTCCAAACCATGAGGTTAGGCTTCTTATGGATCAAGGGCATACCCAAATAAGAATATGGAAAATGTTTAATTTTGCAGCCCAAGATGCAAGGTAATCTAGCTTAAACCTGATTCTCCACATTTATGAAAAATATCACTTTTATGGAAGTTAACCATCTAGAAACATGTTCATAATCATTAAGAACCTCCTTAAAATTTGAGGCCTCATGGATAGAGGCCTTACCCATCATAAAGTTATCATCCAAAAACTAATTGAGACAGATAGAGGGAAGACCATTTGAGATTTTAACACCCTAGATGTAATTAGAAACCATGGCAAGTTGACATCTTCTACTCAAGGATTCAGCCACAATGACATAGAGGAAAGGTGGGAGAGGATCACCTTGTCTCAGCCCTCTACCAGCTTGGAAGAAACCTTCTGGTTTGCCATTGACCAAAACCAAGAAATTGGTGGTGGAAATGCATGTCATAATCATATTAACTAGAAAGTTATCAAAACCCACCTTTAGCGATGGCACGAAGGAAAGATCATTTCATCCTATCAAATGCTTTATGCATATCCAACTTGAGAAACATAGCCAATCTTCCAAAGCTTTCAATGGAGTCGATGGCTTCTTAAATCATAATAATTCTATCGGTAATTTCCCTTCCTGGAACAAAATCCCCCCGATTCCCAAAGATAAATTCGGGAAGAACCATCGAATCCTCCCAAATATGATTTTAGTCGAAATTTTATAGCTGGTGTTGCATAGTTATAGGTATGAAATCCTTAACCTCCTTGCCCCAACAATTCTTGGCACTAGGACAATAAAAATTTTATTCATTTGTTTTAAGAGGTGACCATTGTTGAAAAAATCTTGGACCATTTCAATGACCTCGTATTTAATCACCTCCCAAAATTTTTAAAAGAAAAAATAAAGGAAGCCATCCAAATTTGGAGATTTATCGGAGTTTTATATCAAAGACCACAAAACAGATTTCCCCCTCGAGGGGTCCTTAAAACATCTCTATTTTCAAGAGGGGTGATAACATTCTGGAAAAGATCCAAGAATTTATTCTAAACCAACTCCTCGACCTCTTTATTTGAAGAGCTCCTTGAAGTAATTTATTATATAGGCATTGATGTCTCTCTGCTATCCGTAAAGTACACCCCATTTTCTCCTCTTATTTCATTAATCTTTAGGATATTAACTCTAGAAGTAGCACTTAAATGAAATAATTTAGTATTCCTATCCCTCTCTTTAAGCCATTTGACCCTATATTTTTGTCTCCAATAAAACCTATTCTTTAGCCGTAATTCCATGGTAATCAGCCAGATTTTTGTTCTTGATCCTTAAGAACCAAATTAAGACCAACATTCTCCATAAGTTCCTCGGTATTTACGAGATCTTTAGTAATTCTACTTTTTCTGGAAAATATTTCCAAAAGTCTCCTTGTTCCATCTTTTAAAATTACTTTTGAAGTGCTTCAGTTTAAAACACAATCTAAAACTAGAAACCCCTCGAACCTGGATATCCCACCATTCTTGAATGTTGTTGTAAATATCTGGGTGGTCTAACCACATATTTTTAAATCTGAAAGGCCTAGATTTTTTCAGATGATTCATGCCCGAATCAAGAAGAATGGGATTATGGTCCGAGCCAATTCTGGGAAGAGTTTTTAGAGAATAAATTTGATTTATCATACAAAGATGACTCACCACAAATATTTCCAATCTTATCTGAATGAGCTCATATCCCATCCTTCTGTTTACCCAAGTAAACTTGGATCCCTCCAAATCTAATTCAAATAGACTATTAATGGCTAGGAAGTTAGCTAAATCTTTCATACTTTCAGAATAAGAGATCAAACCCCATTTCTTTTCACCAAGGGAAAGGGGGGTATTGAAGTCTCTTCCAACTATTCAATCTTTATCATCAAGTAATTGTCTAAAGCTAGAGAGATCCTTCCAAAAAGTTTTTCTTTCACTGAGTTTATTGGGAGAATAAATGTTAGAAACATACCAGGATATTTTTGATATGATTTCTATGAAAATCATAACCACATGGCTAGGGGAGGAGAGGATCAAAATTCCATGCACTAAACTAGGATCCCACATAGTGACAACACCTCCTAAGGCTCCAGAGGAGCTACATCCTTCCCAGTGACTATCTTTCCAAATTTTTCTCCCCACCTCTTTAAAATCGTCCATGTTCATTTTGGTTTCTCTCGAGCATGAAAATATCTAGTTTAACTTTAACTCTAAGATCCTTAGAAATTATGTGTTTACTGGAATTATTCAAACCCCTAATATTCCAAGAGAGGAGGATCATTTAACATTTCTTATTTCGAGAAGCAACTTCCCCAAAGTACCTTGAATGTTAACTTCTACTTCCTTCCTAGAGTTAATCCCCCTTAATTCCTTATTACTTTTCCTGCCCATAGGAGTTGATATATTACCAACATCAACTCTGGAGGTACTTCATGTGACTAGTTTAGATTTACTAATTGAGGTCTTACGAGAGACCACTAGATCGTAAGTATCAACAAAAAGTCTGTTCTAATTCCAAATCCATTAGAAATGGGTAATAGTTCTTCTTGTCTCTAACCAAAGGAGCTCTGACCAATGGAAGAAAATCTCATCTAACGAAGGGCCGATGGCCACTTGCAGAGCATAATAATTACCTTCTGAAACTAGGCTAGACCCTTCCCTGTTTCCAATCCATTCCTCAAAGTCCTGGATTTTCATTTTCATTCTCATTCTCATCTTCAGCTTCAAAGTTATTGACTTCAAGGAAACAGGAGACCACCAATTCCTTGCAGGGGAAGTTATGATGGCTTGAGGGAATCACTTCTTTGTCTAGGAAGTACCATTCCATTTCTTCCTAGTTACGAATGGAATTCGGGCCTAAACCCATAAACCACCTCATAGTTACATATTTAAGAGTAGAGGGAAATAGTTTAAGCTTTTGGTTATCAGAAGTGTAGTCATATGTTTGGCATAAAACTTTAAACTCAAAAAGGAATTGATCAGGGTCCTCTAAAACTAATCCCCAAAAAGTTGGTAGAATTGATGGAGAGATATTTTTCATAGGATCATATTCATTAGGATATAATTCAATAGGGTAGGTAAATGTCATAAAAACTAGAGGATCTCCATTATTTTCACCATTAGGTTTATGTACTTCATCATCCATTCTTCCTTGGTCAGCAAGTTGTTACACATCCTGGTTTTGTGGGGAATTTGAGGATTTAATCTAATGAATCTACCTCTATGGTCTCTAGGTCTAAACATACAATCCTATCATACTAAAAATGGTTCCCTAGATATTAGTACTAAACTCTATTGTGTGTGTTCCACATACTCCAACTCAAAGGATTCTCACTTTGTCACTACAAGGTATTTTGATCTTTTGAAAAGAAAGAGTTATGGAAAATGAGATTTTTGAATGGAAATGTTATCCCAAATTCCCCCTAGGAAACTTTGGTCAAGAAAACTCTTGCACGTAAAGGAAATTATGAATGAAATGACTCAGACCCATGAGCTTGAGTTCCATAACCAGGAAAAGTGAAAATAGAGGCACGAGAAAGTCAAATTCAACCATGCACAAGAAGAAATAGAGGAAACGGTTCTTCTGAATGTTTCCATATTTTAAATTTATTTAAAGGGTCGAGGGAGGACTCAATAATGGAATTGCAGGGTTAGAGAATAAGGGGCAGTGTCGTAGAGGAATTGAGTAAAAAGGGGAAGACCAAATGAGTGCTAGACTGATGCTTGTCCCAGAGGAAAGCGGGACATCGGGGAAAATTTGATTCTTTGCCCCTTGTTATCACAAAAGGGTAAAAGTTACAAAATGGCCCACAACTCCGTTGGGGAAAAGTCAATGTTAGAACCCGAGTCAAAGCCAAGGTAGGGAGTCAGAGGGAAAAGTGAAAATTTACCTTTCGTTCAAAGGGAAAAAGATAAATTGTAGACCCGCAAGACCGATTTTTGTTCTAATCTGGCTGCCATGTGTCCCAAACCAAAAGGGGGCCCATTAATCAAACTATTTTCCCCGTCCATTCGTACGACCCGATACAAAATTCAAAGGGGCATATCTTTCGACTCAGGGCTCAAAATATTATAGATTTGACACCATTGGAAAGATCTCGACCTCACCTACACCATGGAGGTCTGAGACTTTAATTTGAGGAGGTTAGGTAAAGGAAAATGGAGGAAATGTCTTCGATCCTTCAATACAGGATCCATCTATCTCAACAACCAAATTGGATTCGATATGTTTCCATTGTTTCCTCTTCTTTCAAGGTGCCGAATCAAGGGATCATGCAGTAAAGATGGATTTGGGGCATATTTTTTCAAAAGCATTAATAGTAATGGTTATGCTTCAACCCAATTTTCCTGCTTCCTTTTCTCTTTCTTCTCTCCAATCAAATCTATAAATACAGGGGCATGATTCATTGTAAAGGGTCGAATGTGGATTTTAAGCCTCCTCCCTTAGCTTTGTAATCATATTTTCCCGCCTCTTTCCTGTTAATGGTGTACTTTGTGAACTCCTAAAGAAATAAAATTTGTTTTGTGATACATTTTTCCATCCTTTGCTCATTTTGTTGTCTCTTCTCACCTCTCACCATTATAGGGTATACTTGTACATATCTTTGATGTCCATTACAAGTTTTGGGAGTTGTGTTTAAGGGGTTTGAAATGGTATTCTGTGTGAACTTTATCCTTAGTTTGTGATGCATCTATCCATCCTCTCCATTACTCACCTCTCTCCATTTCAGGTATTTGGGTTTGTGATCAATAGTTCCCTTTTCTCGGTGTTATCACCTCTATAGTGTAGGATTTCTTTATTTTCATGCTCTCTCTCTCTCCTTGGTCCCTTGGAATTGTTAGATTAGGAGTAGATAGTCACATTTCCTTCCTTAGAAGTAGTTTAGTACTAGGATTAGGAAGAGGAACCAGCCTTCTCTGGAGGATCATTCCCATTTGCAAGTCCCACAGCTTGGGGAATGATCCAATGTTATGCAAATCACACCAAATGAGTCTGCCTTAGAAAAGTAGATTTTTAGAGCTCATTTGGGGGTGTTGTGATTTCACACTAACATGAAACTTACCAGACAACAAGTAGTACCTCTAGCTAGCACCGTAACCTTTGATAACACCTTGAATTTCCAAGAAATGGAACCAAAAATTGATGAGTGTCGTTGATTCTCATACTTTAATCATATTATTTTTTCAATCCAGGGTAGCGTCCATGATCTGCTTTGCAACAAAGGAAACAAGAGGGGAATGATTTCATAGCACGTACTTTAGTAAAAAAACTAAGAAATTGTTGAGTGATCATGATTACAAATAAAATTCTTAAAAGTAACATTAAAATGAATGCGTAGATGGAAAGATTACGATCATGAAAATGTAAGTGCATCAAAGTATTGGAATAAATGCTTTGGAACAATAAATGCATTCACAAATATTGAAAAGAAATAAACATAAAACTCCCTTTTCATTAGTTAGGAGTGGCACTTGCTCCCGTCCTTCAAACCACTAAATCTGAGTACATGATCTCTTTTATACAAGAGATGTTCTAGTTTTGTTAGGAGAGAACTAGTTATTCTAATGACTAAGTCTATTTAACTAAATGCTAACTAAAGTGACAACTTCCTATTCAGGAGATACATTAATGAAAGGGGTAGTCCTAAAAGTGTTCAAATTGGAATCATTCATGACAACTAAAGAGGAAATCCGTGATTGGCTCCTTTGAAGGAGTCAATCACTACTGGAAGATTTTTCATCTCATAACTGATTGAGAGAATTTCGGTGATAAAAGGCTCAGTTGAATACTTCATCCTCAAAATTTGGGCAAAATGTTTGTTGAGTTAATGGCACCACTTATGTACAATATATAGTGTTTCCAGCTGTGATTCCAATCATTTGAATGATCTACATGTATGTGTGAATTTTCCTGCTTTGTAGAATCATGGTCGATGACATGGATGGTCTGGATGTGGTACTCTAAGTTCCCTATTAACAATGAGACAAGTATTGTGTCAACACATTAATTATATTCCTACATTGGTGCATGAATTAAGTCATGTGCTTCCTGTTATAACTCAACACATACTCTTTCAAAAGTTTAGTTAATGTTTCACAAAGATATATTTAAGCCATTTTGAAGAATAATTAACAAGATAAAAATACCAAGCATATGCACAATAATTCCTTCATAATCATAGTAAAGTATTAAATATAAGAAGTTAACATTGTTCATCGTGTACTATGATATCAAAATGGTATATGGCTAAACATGGATTAAACATCACAAAATGGGGTTCATCAATAAACATGTTAAGCAAGGAAAATCTGATTTTATTTTATTACCATTACTAGAGAAGGGACTGATTCTAGGACTGATTCTAGCTAGGAATACAAGGAATGTTTCAAAAACATCATAAGGAGGATAAATAATGAAGAGGAAATGAAAAATAATCATTGAAGCGATCACACCCATACATGTGGAAATAAATATTGTACACTTCTCACATATTTTAGAATGGGTATAATAGTTGATTGCATATTCTTAGTTCCTCTAAATCAAATTTCAGTTTCTACCACCTTCCAATCATGTGTGGACCTCATATTCGGTAAGTAATTAAGGGAGTTTTTGTTTGTTTCCTTTGATAAAATCTTGAGATATATTAAAACATGAGTGAAGAATCTACAATGCCTTAACATAATGATGAGTTTTTAGGATAGCATTATTTACTTGTAAATAAATTGAAATTTGGATTTGGTTTGTGAAAATTTTTGTACCATGGATATATAATAGGGCATCAAGGGGTACATATGGAGTAACAAAGCATACATGACATACTTGGTCGGAATAGTAATGTCTCTATTTCACAACTAAAAATATTTCTTGGGTCTAAGAAGGTATTTCGCATCTTTCTTCCCCTCTAATTGATTTAACTAAGAAAGGGGATCTTAGCTAGTCACTTCTAGCTCAAGAAATAATTGATAAACTCAAGAATGTTATGTACTCATGTCAAGTGCTTGTTGTACCTAATTCCTCCTTTCCATGTATGGTGGAATTATATACATCTGTGAAGGAATAGAGGATGCTTTAATGCGAAATCAACATCTTATTGTATTAGAAAACAAAAACTCAAGAAACATGAGCTAAATATTAACATTTATGATAATAATATTGTGGCCATTTGCATTCCTTGGTTGAATTTAGGCCATATCTTATTGATGGGTAAGAAAAATACAAGCTTTAGGTTTTGAAATCAAATATTTCAAGAGGAAAAACACTACATGTAGTTGATACCTTATCACAAAACCAACTCTTCATGAGAATCAAGAAGGAACACAAGAAGGATCCACGCAAGGAGTCAAAGATTTGGAGTAGCAAAGTTCATCATTTCTTGAGGAAAAACAATATTGGGAAGTGGGTACTCTCATGTTCCTTTTTGGAGGATAAATTATGAAGATCTTAACCCATGGGTCTAAGGAGAAAAGCAAGGGGAAATATGGATTATATTTTTATTATTGATTAGATAGTCATTTTCATTTATTATGATTTATCCTATTGGAATCCTTTTTCTCCAATAGAGGAATTTCAATAGTTTAGTATTAATGGTGTTATGATTATGTTGCCTCCAATAACCTTTTTAATATTCAAAATGTAATTACTTAAGGGGTCGGCCATGATATAATGATTTCTTTAAGCACTCTTTATGCCTATTTATGGAGGTCATTTAGGTATTAATGATTCATGTTTTAGTGATTATTATTATTTTGGTGAAAGTTAGATAGTGTATCCCTTTTACTCCCCTTCTCAAGGAAGAAAACCCTTGGGTTGAGGATCTCTTCTAAGGACGAAAAACCCTTGGTGGGAAAATTTTTGAAGGATGAAAACCATTCATAAGGTTGTTGATATGCAAGCTAGTTATAAAAGGAATAAAGTGTCTTTCTTTTACAAGTTTTGTCTTTTTGGTGCAAAATTTATTTTATTTCAAGTGGAGCGACCTACATTGGTGTGGTAAATTGGTATGTGTGGTGATTCTTTGGCAAATCTGAAGTTATCTTCTTGTTCTTTATATTTTATAACGCCAATATCTTAAGTTTCGTGAATTTTGGAGCTTCCAATGTTGAGTTGTGAATTTTTAAAATAACGTTACAGAAAAGGGTTTATTTGAAATTCATATCTCCAGATTTTAAGCATTAAAAATTATTTTTCTTATATGAGATGATTGTTGGTGATATCTAATAATTTATATAATTAAATAGAGCTAATTCAAATGGTATTAAAGGCATTTAAGTGGGTTGAAAACCCCAAATCAGGTCACTTCCCTAAGAAGGGTTTGGAAATCAATTTTTGTAGGGTTTATAACAACAATGTCTCAAATCTAATTTGAGATATTTTAGTGATTTCCTAAGGTCCCCTAAAAAGGGACATTACAAAAACTAACCTTACATTTAATTGAAAGCTCAAAATGGATGTATAAAGGAACTTAGTTGATTATAGATGACTTCTAGAGAGATATGGGACTATGCAATAGTGAAATTGGGAGGTCTAAACCCGAATGATCCTTGGAATTAGAACTATGACCGTGAATCCACATGGGGAGAAACTGTTCCAAACTTCTAGGACTGTATCGTATGCCTTCACTAAACTCGTATGGTCTTAGACATACTTTTATATAGCTTCTATAACTTTCTAGGTTGGTTATCTTCCTGTAATTTTCTATCATTGTCAAACCTTAGCTATAACACATGTAATGAGGCTCTCTATATAGACTAGTCATCATCTCAAGACCTATTCATGGATGAAGAGTCATGTAAAACAATCATTATAAGAGTTTTGGGTACCCCTATACACCACTAACATTAAAACTATTTTGAGGAATATTTAAACCACACGTCATTATCTACCTAACACATGACATCTAGATATATCAATCAAATTTGGAATTTTCTTTGACCATGCTTACTTTGAATTCACTCTTGCTAAAATACTTAGAGAGAGGATGTTTGAGTGCTTGTAGATGAGAGATATGGCTTCCTTGAGCTATTTTTAGCTTGAAACCTTATGTGGGTACTGCCCTAATGACTTCACATGTGACAATGCAAGATTTAGGGAGATTTGGATGCCTTTTAGAAGTGTATGACGTGAGTTTTCTAGTGCATTTCCTTAGGAGTTCTAAGTTAGCAAATGAGGTTCTATTTACTTGCGTATATAGGGTTCCATAAATGGTTTATCTAAGAAAGGTTGGCCCAAATGAAGTATAAAACACAACGAAATGTTTTAATTTAATAGCATAGTTAGAGGACATATCGGTCCAAGATCAGTGCAAAATGGTTCGTGACCAAATATAATTTCCTAAATAAACTATAAAGTCCTAACTAGGAGCACAAAATATGCCACATGAAGTTTTGGAGTTAATAAATTGATGTTTTTCTATTTCTTTTGTAAATTTTATTCTCGAAATGTGTTGACATGTTAGTGTCCAAGGGTAAAGAAGCTAAACAATAGACCTCATAAAATTTTAAGTGGGAATGGAGAATTTTTATTTATCATAGAAAAAGTACATGGCCAAATCAAGATTTACCAAAGTACAAATTACCAAATTTGAGTGTCTATAGAAATAAATAACCCAATGAATAGTCCAACATTGATCTATAAACAGATAGTTTTCTTGCTCTGAAATTTTAACTCAATGGATGCTTATAGGAAGTTTAATTTTAATGTCAAATTATTAACTCCAAAATTAGAATCAAATAGGTGGAAATAAAATGCTAATAATAAATGAACATTGGACACAAGTTGATAACAAAGTTTGACATATGCCTACTCTATGATTTCATTAATTGACAAATCGATTCATTATAAAAATCCATTTGCAAGTACCAAAAAAATTATAACACCATAATGAATCTTTCATGAACTCAAGTGCTAATCGGTCCTATAGAGACCTTGCACTAGTCTTGGAAGGCTTACATAATTTTCCGACATGGCCCCCCGATCGCACCTTCATGTTGAATTCTCCTTTTTTGAGAAGAATCCAATAGCCTCTACACAGAGCTAAGTTGGAATTGACATCATTCATTCGCTTCCTAAAGTCATCCTCCTTTGCATCCTCCAAGTAGTGATAACTCCTCCAATATATCTATTGTTACAACACTCAACTTTTAACTCACCCACCAAGCTCGTCATAGATTCAATGACCCATCCAATGTAGATTCAGGGGCATATGTGGACTATAGTCATTTTTATGCCCATAGAATAACCTTCTAACCCCATGTGCATTGGCCTATCACTCAACGGCATTGAACACTCACTTGAGGAGCGCATGGGTGTTGAGCCCCTCCTTTATGTGAGAATTGTGAGAAGATGTTGACATTGATGATAGATTAAGTGTAGAAAAGTAAATGATCATGCATATATTATGAAAGCATAGGATGAGTCATTACACCAACATACCCATTAGATAACAAAAGAAACATCACACAGATAGTAGATTTGATCCATAACATAAATAAAAAGGCACTAGGGTTTACACCCATGAACAATATATTTAGAACATAACCATATATTTATGTTGATCATAGTTCAGTAACCATATTACATCCAAAAGGGTCATATCAGACTGATATATCATGACTCATGCATTAGAAGCTCTAGTTATTCTTCCCTATTACAAAATTGTCACAGACCCATCCCCTTAGATATGTTAACATTCCTATAGTCCTCTAATGAGAACCCCAACCCCTAAAACATTCTATTATTTCTACAAAGCTTTTCCCTTCCATCCTTTCTATGATGTCCAACATAGACATCTGATGGTGTCCCTCTAAAATTTGTTCTTATTCTTCTACCCGAGAATCTCTATATATAGGTTTATCACCCACCACCATGCATACTCTTCTCAAGTAGCATATAGGTTTCCAAGTGTCAAGGTGGTCCTCCAATGGAGCATTCTTCTTCTGATCTGAGCTCCCCACTTTCTATAATGATGTCTTCAGGAATGTTCCATGTATGGAATATTCTTTCCTTTACCACTAAGTCACCATGTTGTCACCTTATCATTCAACACGCCTAGTCGGTCACGTTTTTCCTCAAGTGTTTCTTGGAATTCCGAATATGAAAAGTCCTGAAATCCTTTTCTCTGCCTTGCATGTGCATTTTGGTTTCTCTTAAAACCCTTCTAAAACCCCTTTCCTATAGGTTTTTCCCCATTCATCCATCTTATTTATCTCATGTACATGCTCGCGCCCTTTGGGACTTAGTTAATATTATGAGGCCCAACATCACCCCACACTAAGCTTGTTCTCCATCCTTGGAAACATCCTTCCTTTAAAGAATAAATAATGGTGGGACTCTGAATAGTTGGAACAAAGAATGAAGGAATGAAGAATGGAAGAATTAAAGAATGGAGGAAAGAAGAAGAATATGTTTATTGTTGAAGGAGGAGTGGGAAATCCTTCCTTATATCTACCTCAATATTCTCCTAGACATCTACTTCACCCTGCACCTATTTATAGAGGTCACCTACTAAGGTGCTCACCTCTTTAGAGTTTAGCACATCTCCCTTAGTGCTCATCATATCAACAATCCCTTCCAATTTTTCTAAGGTCGTCAACACATCCATCCTGTAGGTGATATGGGCATATAACTCCTTCAACTAGTTTTTGAATGATCTCCACAAGGTCTCGATAGCTTCTGAACTATTCTCCACCTCAGCTAGGAAATTATCCCATTTTCCCTTGTTTCCCTTATTCTTCTCCTAAAACTCCTTAAGATTTGCTTCATGGGTGGCAACTAAAATTATTTCCACTTTATCTCTATCCATGTAATTTTCATAACCAACTGTAGCTATCTGTGCGACGACCTTCATATCGGCAAGGAGCTTAGTGTACCGAGTGACTATCTCCACCACCTTCATCTTCTCCTATTTCTCCTGGTGTGCTAACAATTCTTCTACTGATTCCAAAGTGAGGGGTTACCTCTCCATGGTGAGGATGCGAGTTAGGTCTTCCAAGCATTGCAAGTTTGACTCATACTTCTACTCGGGGTGCTAGGTCTGGATGCCTTAAGATAATAGCATCTATAATAATTTCTACCTTTTTATATACCTCATGCACCCTAGCCTTTTCCTCCTTCATCTTGCACCTTAACTATGTGTTGATTAGTTCCTCTTGCTTCAGATCTTTTCTCTTTTCAATGAGCTCCTCCTTTTTCTTCTCCAATTCCCCTTCTAGGAATCTCACCCTATCATTCCTCCCAAAAATTCTTGCCTCAACTTCAACTAAAACCTTGTTGAGCACATTACATACTTGCTCATTAGACAACTGTTGAGCATTCACCAGTGGGTTTATACCTTTAGTCTCTGGAACTTTCATCAATACTCCTTGGCTAACTTCAAACTTAGGCTCATCGACATGGGACTCAAATTCCCAAGATATCATTTTCCTAGTTCGTGGGTACACGCCTTCTTCCTCAAATGAAGACATTGCTAGGAGTTGGTATGTAGGCACAGTTCTCTGGAAGCATGTGTGTAGCACTTTGTTTAGATCATTGATATAACCCATTCCCTTCCCTTGTGATACTACCACATTCTTCCCTCCTATGCATGCAGCCTTTAGAAAGCTCACCGCTAAGCTAGGATCTCCACCCATGCTCCCATACTCCTTCCCTACACTCTCTTCTTCTATCTCCTTGAGTATCTCATATGTACTCTACTCCACCTCTTTCTCTACTAACTTCTTGATTATGCCCGCAACTTCTCTTTCTATGGCCTCTTCTATCTACTCCTTGGTGAGGCTAGGGGTCCTCTGATCCTTAGTGTTCACCTCCTCGCTAACCCCTTTGCCTTGGGTGTCCTCCTCATCTCCATTATTCTCTTCATTTCCTTCTTATTTTGAATCATGTACATCGTACACAAGATGATTTTAAACTTCATCCTCATCATCATCTCTCTTACCCCTATAGGCTTCCAAGCTCTCCTGTCTCCTTCGATTCTTCCTCCCCGCTACCTTATGTTTCTTCCTAGCTGGGATTCTTCCTCTTCCTCAGTAGGTGATTCCTTTCTAGGTGAATCTTCTTGTTCTAGCACCTCTTCCTTAGGTGTCTTTTCCTTCTCCTTGATGGGAGACTTCTTCTGCACACGTATGTGCTTGGCTTGGCACCTGACTCCACGCCCATAGATTGTGTTGTCTACACACTTGGTGCTTTCTTTTCTGCACTTATTTTTCTAGGGTATCTTCCCTTTCTCTCTTCTTTGGCATGGCCTTCTTCCTACCAATGGGATCCTCAGGGATGGAGACATCATTCTCCAAGTAAGCACCCTTTTCATACTTGGGCCTAATGTGCAAGTATATTCTCACTGCAGCCCTTCCAGAAATTGGCGGTTGGCGTGCAATTTTTTTTCATGCACACTTCATGGGAGACATACTTTTCCATATAAGCATGCTTCTTTAGATATAATAAATTTCTTTGAAAATCGCGATGGTTCTTCGGTTCACCTCACTAACATCGAAACTTAGTCTTTTAGCTTCCTTGAAGTGATTTACCCCTGCTTGGAAATATTGTGTCGTGAAGGAGAAGGGTAATTTACACCATGGGCTCTTGGTCCCATTTGATAGAGTGAACCTACCAATATAGAAATGTTGATAGACAAGTGAACTAAAATTCTCTATTTACTAGCACTCGGCAATTGTTCTCGTATCCTCCACTCAACACCATATGTGTCACGCATTCTCTTGTACCATTTCTCCAGGCGCACTTTATGGACAGGCATCATGGTATCGCATGTGTATTTCTCAAACCTCTTCACGGGATGGATCTTCATCTGGATACTCCCATATGAACTTCTCTGGCCCATTGGGGACTCTGATTTTCAAGAAGACGATAGTGAGAAGAACATTTCTGAACATTATCTTCTCTCCTACTTGTGCGAAGTGATGATCTCTTCTGCAATGTAGGTGGATAATTTATAGATGGTCCCTTCTGAAATTTTCCAACATACATTCAATCATGCCTTGTTTATTTGTTTCCACCTCTCTTGACCATTCAACTTGGTTACTAGGTGCATGGCCATTCTCATCACAAGGTTGGGGATATCTGAGATATCAAAGTAACATGAACCCTTTTTGTAGTCATACTCCTCCATGGTCTTCTTAATGGCCTCTTTATCCTCCAGGTCATCATCTAATGAATCCCCTTTGCAGATAAGGTCGGTAAACTTGGAGATGAGATGGGGAGTTATGCGCATTTTGCGTCCCACAAAGTATAAGTGGTCCTCATGCACGCGCGACATCAACCATTGGTATAACCACTCGGGCTTGCCAAAATAGGGCAACTCGAATAGTTGCAGTAGCTCCTGGCCTTCTCTAATTTTACTTTCACTTCATCGCTGTAAATTGGCATCCCTTCTGGTGTCCTTGTATCCATTGGACGCACCAGCTCTAGTGCCATTTCCTTCTCTGTGGTACTTGTGTAATGATTATAGTCACTCACGGCCATCTTCCTAACATGGGATACTCATTCTTTCCTAAGAAGCACCCCATTTGGGTACTTCATATCCACATACTATTCTTCATTGAAACTAGTGGTTGTAGTCAATTTTCCTTTTCCCTTTCCCTTCTTAGGTGAAACCATTACCTTATTTGGTGCCATCTTCTTGTCATGTTAAAATAGTGTACTCCTTTATCTCCTTCCTCTCTCTTCTCAAATATATGTCTCAACTTCATGAAAAATAATCCTTCTATTCTTGTGCCCTAGTTGTAAAACCCTAACTTGGAAAACTCTTCCACAAGATGGCGTACTTATGATGAAATCTCCCTATGCTCGTGTACTCCTTCCACTTTGGTTTGAAGATCACCCTAGTCACATAGTTCAAGTTTTCACTCTTCTTTCTTCACATAAATCTTTCTTCATGGATTCCCTAGTTCACAAGAGCTCTTCAATCTCGTAATATCAAGGTAAATAATAATGTTCCCGACCCTTTACTTATAGATTTTTTCCTATCTCCCACAATAAATGTTATGCCACCTACCAATATTCAACATTAAATGTGGATTTTTCCACTAAAGCCAATCTTAAGTTCCTTTACCCACGCACCCAATCATGTGTGCAAAACCCTCTATAACCTTCTAGCATGTAAAAATCCTTACTGATCGAAGACTCTTACGCATGCATCTGCAC
Source organism: Taxus wallichiana var. yunnanensis (assembly GCA_018340775.1). Classification (NCBI taxonomy): domain Eukaryota; kingdom Viridiplantae; phylum Streptophyta; class Pinopsida; order Cupressales; family Taxaceae; genus Taxus; species Taxus wallichiana. The sequence continues at coordinate 147,225,230 of CM031244.1, read as the reverse complement.
TGCTAAAGGCACTTCTTCTATTGACCTGATTTTTTCCCTTACCTACCTCATGTTGTTCATATGCTTCTTATCCTTTGTACGTGGTCTTTGTTAAAGCCTTCTTGACACCAATAATTTTTGTCCACCATTTCCCCATACGTTCTTCTATCTTACGTGCTTTTGATCTTCCAATCCGGGCCATCACAACTACTACCAACTTCTTTCTCTCTTTATTCTACTCCACCCCACACTAAAATAGATGCACGGTCCTCTATGCATACACAACCTTAGAAAGTAATGTGGTTACCGGTGCACAAGGTTTGCAAAACAAAACAATAGAAAGGAAAAAATAATGAGAAATGGAAACACAAGAAAAAAGAAAAAAACATTAAAGGAAATCCTAGGCTAACTAGAAAAACTGCCTTATTTACAAACACAAGGAAGAATTATTTATAGTAGGGCTTCAGCCTAATCCCATTGAATGAACTTGTAGTCTCATTCCATCCAGCGCTAACTGTAAGCGCTGAATCAAGGATGTATGAGATGATGTATGCTCCTAACCAATGGACTTTTAACTTCCCAAGATGGCAAAAAAACTTGGAATCATACAACAAAACCATCTTCCCAACTCGCAAACTTTTTTTCGATTCTTGGTATGATGATCATGTCATGCCTTTTGTCTAGCCTTTTTAGTTTTCTCCGACTCCATCTAGAAAATGATTTCTTCTCGTATAATTGCATTAACTTATCAATTCTCTCTTCGAGTGCTTACTCATCAGCTAATCCTCATGCGCGCGTTATACGTAACGATGGTAACATGAACTCAACTGCAAAAACATCTTCCGTGCCAAACACCAATTGAAACAATATTACCTTATTCAACCTCTTATAGGTTTTCCTGTATGACCATAGAATGGATGATACCTTATCATCCCAATCTTGTCTTCCAACAGCACAAATTTGGGTCAACTTGTGACTTAGTATCTTGTTAAATGCTTCAACAGTCCCATTTGCTTGTGAGTGATAAGGGGTGGTATTGTGATGCGCCACCATGAACTTTACTAATAGAATCCTAACCATTTCATTTAGAAAATGTGTTCCCCTATCACTTGTTAAACTCAACAGACATCCATATCTGATTGATTATTTTTTCCCATAATAATCTCTTTGTTGTTGCCACTGTGTAATCCTTTGTAGGTGTTACCTCTGCCCATCTTGTCAAGTAATTAGTGCAAGTGAGGATGTAACATGAGATAGTTGTTCACGAATAGGTGAAATTGGTCAGTACAAAGTTAATTGCCCATTTTTTAAATGGTTCAACATGGGCTATCACCACAAGGGAATTTCATCCTTCCTTCCCGATTTTCCAAGGCGTTGGAAATGGTCGCAGCCTTACAAAACTCAATACAATCCTAGTAGATACTTTCCCACCAAAGCCTTGCAAATAGAATCTTCCACATGGTTGCATTTCCTACATAGTGTCCTCTTGTAATCCCACAATGTGCTTCCTCCATGATTGCAACGTGCTCATGTTCGCATTGGTGTATGCATCGGCACAAAATCTCATCATGGCCTAACTAGTACAAATATCCACTAATCAACATGTAAGGCACAATGCATATAGCTAACTAATTTCTATCCAAAGCCTTCATTCCTTTCGATGCCACACCCATTTTAAGAGACACTATAATATCCTCTAAGTCAGAGGGCGTGCACCACAACCTAAATAGTTTTGTTTCAGTCATGGTATCCTCCTAATGCTCTACGCATCCTCCCTCGAGTCAATTCTTTATAGATGATTCCAATGGAATATGCGCCCTTATAGAATGAGCTTGTTCACCAAGTACTTTAGTGTCATGTGGTTTGTGTATAATATGAATGGTGTTTCCAGTAGATACTGCCTGAATTTATGTAGCGCGTAGATCATTGACAATGCCTCACACTCAGTAGTTGTGTAATTTTTTTCTGCTGGTGTCAACTTCCTACTAGAAAAACATAAGGGGTGATCAAAAATCCCCTCACTAGGTTGTGCTAGTATTGCTCCAATGGTTGTTCCTGAGGCATCAACATGCACATGGAAGGGATTATCCCAAGAAGGAAAGCATAATATGGGCGTAGTGACAAGCCTATATTTCAATGTGTTAAACATCTTCTGATTGCATCTCTCCCCATTAAATGACACTCTTGTGTTTAAGTAATTCCTCCAAGGGTGTGGCGATCTTGGCATATCCCTTAATAAATTTCCTGTAGTACCCCATATGCCAAGGAATCCATGCACAACACTCTAACTAGTAGGCTCCCCCAATATCACAATAACTACAACCTTGGTGAGATCCACCAACAAGCCTTCCTTACATATAATATTCCCTAATAGGGTTCCAAATGGAGTAGTAAAGACACATTTCTTAATGTTGAGTGATATCCTCAAGTGATGACATCTCTCAAACATCAACCTCAAATTGTCACAATGGTATTTTATTAGCCTATACACAATCTAGTCATCCAGGTAGACATGAAGAAATTTATGGATGAAGTCTTGGAAGCCTTGTACCATGATGCACAAGAACATAGGAGGAGTATTCTTCACCAAAAATTCATGACCGTGTTGGAAAAACTTTCCCATTCAATGGAAAATTTTGTCTTCTCCTAGTCTTCCTTTACAATTCTAACTTGATGGTACCCTAAGAACACATCCATAAAAGAATAGACCTCACTCCCAGCTACTCCATAAATTTCTTCAGTGGAAGGGGGTTGGAAAAGGATCAATGACACACACTACATTCAAGTCCCTATAATCAACATAGATCCTTATCCTTCCATCCTTCTTAATGCTTATGACCATTGGACTCACCCATTTTGATTCCTCTATAGCCTCAATGATGCATGATGTTATCATCTTATCTATCTCCTCCTTGACCCATACACATAAGTTCGGATTCATCCGATACAATCTCTTTCAAATCAGGTGTGCACCTTCCTTAAACTTGATCTGTATTTCCCCCAAGGAGTGGTGAAAGCCTTTGAGCTCATGGTACCCGCATGGGAAAAATCTTGAAACTCACAAAAAAGTTAAATTATCTTAGAAACCTCTTTCTTTGACCAATAATACCCAATGATAGCTTCCTTAGGTTCTACCTCAGAACCAATGTTAACCTTATTTGTCTTCAAGGGCTCATGGTAGGCATGTGCTCACTCATCTACATTATCCCTAACTTCGTGTGTACCTTCAAAATGGTTAGCATCCAAACTCTCCATTTCTTCACCATCTATCATATAGACCATTTTTCCTTTTTCCTTTTCCATGCATACGTGCTCAAGCTATGTCTCTTTTAATTCTTCCTCATCAAAACACATCTCCAAACTAGGTTCACCTAATAGCTCAAGTATCCTATCTTCTTCCATAGCACTATCTCCCATTGTAAGGTGCTTGACCACCTACAACACCTTATCCACTGATGGATTTATAATTCGATACTCGAACACTTAAGTGAGATCAGGCCAACTCCTACCAATTCCCTATCTAATGGCGCATCTCCGAGTGAATGTACCATATGTGCGCTCATAACCTTGTAAGGTGGAATATAACTTATGAACCCATAGCAAAGGTGGTAAATATTTTGTTCCTTCCATCCAAGCCTTCTCACATGCTTGGATATGACATGAGGTGGGTTCTTTTCCATGGTAGTCTTGTATGACAGTGGGTGCATTGCTTCTAGAAAACCTAACAGAGAATGCGGTTCTCACCTCGTGCCATTCTAGAAGGATTTCATGATGTGTCTCCCACCAACGTGTTGTGGTCCCGAGAAGGTTATAGCTAAGCATACCTCTTTTTGTTATCATTTTTCCACTGAGCCTCCATTTCTCGTAAGAAATCATCAGGGTTAGCTCCTCTAGAGTAACTTGGTATCTTCTTCCCTCCTAGGCACTTGACCGAGTGTGATTTTGTTACCCTTTTCACCGATCCTCTCAACTGTCACCCAATTAATTCATAAGTCCCATGCACCCAATTGTCACATGCTATGCTAGTTGTATCACTCATAGACTGAGAATCTTCAAATTGGATAACTCCTTCTGTAGGATGAATCACCTTAGGGTCTCGATAGAGTGCACATATATTCTTGTAAGGACTTCTTCTCCCAAGGGCTCAATATAGGGTGTTGATTTCCCATCTATCAAGGGGATGATGACCCGTTCCTCCTTGTTCTCAAAACTAATATACCCTTTGTTAAACCATAGGTCAACATTGTTTTTGTAACACCAGGGGATGCCCAAGCAATGCTGGAAAGTTATCCGCCTTGGACAACACCAAGACTTCGAAGTCTCCAGTGAACTTGGCCCATTGAATAGTGATAACCGTGTCCTTTAAGACACTAATGGGCACTGCCTTCGTCTTGTTCACCATATACAACACATTCAAAGATGGCTATAATTTAGGCCTTCCCATTTGATGCCATGCATCCAAAGTGATAACATTGACTTCCACACCTATGTCGATCAGAATATTGCTCATAATCCATCCATCTACAACAACATTTAAGGTGATATCTTTGTCAATGTCAAGACTATGGGGAGGAATGTTAGTATGCAGAACCTACCTCTCGCGCTCTCTTCTAGCACATGGTACCTTCTCCCATAACCATTCTCCTAGCAAGGGAATGATATTTTCTTTCCTTAACATCTTGCATACTTCCCTAACCTCATCCATATCCTTCTCGGGGCCTCAACATTATTTTATTAGTTTGACTTCCTTGATTACTCCTTCAGACACTAGATCTCTCCTTGTAGACTCTGAATCACATCCATAGTCTCTTGATACACCTCTTTTTGATGAGTAGGGTCTAGATACTTCCCATGTATCACTTCTTCTCTTGTAACCAGTGTTATTTGTCTTGGTATCTCCCTAGTGCGTGCAGCCTCTACTTGTGTTGTCACCAGTACATGTTCTAGTCCTGACTCACACGCCACTCTCGATCCATTTTGAGTCGGCATTCTTTATGCTTACTATCCTAGTGCCCTTCCCTTGTCTTTCTCGGTGTTGCTGGTTCATGTGCTCAAACAGTTTAGGGAACTCTTCGTACTTATGTTTCTTTCCAAACCACAAGCATTGTAATGATTAGGGCACTCATGTTTATAATGCTTTGTAGACCCACATTTATAACAGGTTCCTCACACAAACTCACCTCTTCCTCTATAGTTTTTATGGACATGAAATCCTCTGTGAAAACCTCTCCCACACACTCCTCCATCTGCACACCCTTCATAGCAGTGGTAATCATCCTTAGAAATATATGCAAGGTTGGTCTCGTGCATACCAAGATCAATGGCATGATGTATCTACTTAATTAGCCTACAATATTTTTGTGTCGTGGTTCGTAGACGTAAAAATATTGTAATAGTAAGAAAACATTCTTACGGATCACGTGTTGCAGTAGTGGGCATCTACTTGCATCATGATCTCCATGTAAAATTTCACACTCCACCGTCATGGTGCATAATGACCTTTAAGGATAACTATCCTTTGCATGCCCCTCTACCTCACACTCCATGCATCATAGACCACTGCGAGTCTCGTGCACTTTGGTTCGTATATATTTTCTCGCACCTTCCTTTCCATTGCAAAATTTGAGCCTCAAGGAAAGGGCTAACACCGATATCTACACTTCTAATAGCCTCGGCGCACGTGAGCACCTCCAAGGCCTTGTGTAGGTCTCAGAATTTCTTGTGTCAAATCTCTCTTCTGAATGGTGTTATCAATCCTCCAACAAACCAATGAGCATGCTTGAGAAGGATGAATATCATAAGATAGCTTTGACAAGAGAGTTTTTAACCATGCGTCATATTCATGCACATTCTCTGCCATTCCTTATTGGATCTCCTTCAAAGTGTTAATTCTCTTCTGCTCAAATTTAGGGATATGGAATTCAACCAAGAAGGTATTTTGTGGCGTGGTGTAATCTACCACTATTTGATATGGGTCATACTTCAGTACCAATTATGCTCGTGCCCTACAAAATTGTTATAAATGAGACTTTCTTTTTATTCCAGTAGTGATCCCCTTTGTGCACCATAGAAATTCACACTTTTACACATGATCTGCAACATCCTCAACACCCATGTAATCTAATAGATGTAAATACATCTCAAAAAATACTTACAGAGGTGATTGAGGCCTTTATCCGACTTAACCGAAACTTTTATTCCCTCTGGTGTTTCCTCCACCACCATATCCACTAGATCCACCAGGTCTTATGCCTCCTGATCCACCATATCCACCTACAGATCTGCTAGATCTACAAGCTCCTCCTCCTACAGTTGGTAATGGGCCTGAAGTGATCATGCCTAGTATTCCCAACGCACCATTGAACTCGTGAATGACGGTTTGTGATACTTCTCCATACCAGATGTGTATCCCACGTCACTCCAAGATGTGACACCCAAACTTTGTGTACTTGCACTTTGCCCAAAAATTCCTCTAAACACATGAATTGTTTGTGCGGCTATAGATGTCCCAAACAATAATTTATACCTCCTAGGTGTAAATTGGTCACTTCCACCGATACCAATTCGGTTAGCAATACTTGTCTCTTCATTTGGAAAACGAAGCACCATGGTTTAGTTACCAGTGGGTTTAGAGGCACGCTGATGGCTCTCCTTTCTCCATGAGATGAAATCTCATCAAAAGCTGAAGGGGTTTCTCTCCCGTGCTTGCCAAGATGGGGTAGCATAGACTGCTTAGGTTCCACATCCTCTGCATGAACCTCAATTCCTTCCCACAATGTCTACCTCTATAGATCCATCACTCCTGCAACCTCACGTTGTCTATGCAACTCCCTTTCATGCGCTTCACTATACTTGAGTCACCTCTCTTCCCTCTCCTTTTCCACCACAATGTCTGCCATCTTCCTCCACCCTAGCTTCCTCGCCCAACACTCAGGGAAGCTTAGTTGGCCATGGGGAATGCCTCCAAACTTAGTGTAATGATCAATATCTTCATAGCTAATGGGATATCTCACAAAAAAAATCCTCTAAGTTCACTTAGGAACTCAAACTCAAAGAACCTCTGACAATGATATGTAGAAATGGTATATTCCATGGTATAATTGGTTAGCACTCTTTTCCACTAGTGATCAACAACACGTTTCCAAGTCATATATGCATCTTGTAGCCTTTGGTAATCATCTTGGGTCCATACGTGCAATCTGTAGTACCAAATTGATCTAGATGCATATACTGAAAGCCATTCATTCAATTTTATTGGAAAATAAAAAAAGAAGGTCTCATACAACTCATGATATAGGTGTTGTTCTACCCATTTGTGTGCATCAAACTTAGGTCTAGTACTAAATATTTGAGTAAACTCATCCTCCATCCTCTTAAACCATGCTTCGACACTTTCCAGGGTCAAGCTTGTTATCATCATGTGTCAAATGGAACAAGATGTAGTCATCTCTTACAATAACTTTGAAAAGATGTCTCGAAAATGGAACCAATATGTAGTCATTTTTATGCCCACAAAATAACCTTCTAACCCCATGCATGTCGGCTTATCACTCAAGAAGACTGAAGTTCTCACCCGAGGCATGTGCACGCATCGAGAGCCCTCCTTTATGTGAGAATTGTGAGAATATGTTGACATTAATGACAGATTAAGTGCATAAAAGTAAATGATCATGCATATAATATGAAAGCATATGATGAGTCATTACACCAACATACCCATTCAGATAATAAAAGAAACATCACACAGATAGTAGATCTGATCCATAACATAAAGAAAAAGGCACTAGGGTTTACACCCATGAACAATATATTTAGAACATAACCATATATTTATGTTGATCATAGTTCAGTAACCATATTACATCCAAAAGGGTCATATTAGACTAATATATCATGACTCACGCATCGAAGCTCTAGCTATTCTTCCCTATTACAAAAATTGTCACAAACCCATCCCCCTAGATATGCTAACATTCCTATAGTCCTCTAATGAGAACCCCAACCCCTAAAACCTTCTATTATTTTTGTAGAGCTTCGCCCTTCCATCCTTTCTATGATGTCCAACATATACATCTGATGGTGTCCCTCTAAAGTTGTTCTTCTTCTTCTACCCGAGCATCTCTATATATAGGTTTATCACCCACCGCCATGCTCTCCTGAAGTAGTAGATCGGTTGCCAAGTGTCAAGGTGGTCCTCTAGTGGAGCATGCTTCTTCTGATCCGAGATCCCCACTTTCTGTAATGATGTCTTCAAGAATGTTCCATGCATGGAATATTCTTTCCTTGACCAACAATTCGCCAAGCTTTCACCTTATCCATTCAATACACCTAGTCAATTCACTTCCTCAAGTGCTTCTTGGAATGTTGAATAACACTAAGTCCTGAAATCCTTTACTCTACCTTATGCGTATATTATGGTTTCTCTTAAAACCCTTCTAAAACCCATGTCCTATACGCTTTTCCATACACACCCATCTTCTTTACTGGTCCCATGTGTGCATGCACCCTTTGGGACTTAGTCAATATTTTGAGGCCCACCACGGATAGCTCGGCGCTCACGACATAGAAGTATAAATGGTGGGAGTAAAAGGTGAGAGGGGGTTTCGAATCCCACACCTATCGTGACACATTTTGGGTCCTAACTAACCCCAACAGAGTTGGTTGTTTTAAAATCCATCATACATAGATAATATCCACTATTTTCGGCCTACCTCAAGCATAAAAAGGGCTTGATGGGGCTATTCCAATCATCCGAGTATCCAATCTCATTTTTCAATATTGATTCAAATTTTCAAGTATTGAGAAAATTTGGTGGTGGAATATAAGAAGTATTTGAAGTCATTGGAGTTTTTAAACTCATCATCGTTATTATCATTTCTTTGTGATGGCTTAATAAGCCTAATTTATTACCTAGAGCTTAGGTTTTAGAGCGGAGGTGGGTTTTGAAGGAACTAGAGGAGTGTTGTATGGGACAACCGGAGATTTGATTCTCTCATATTCATTTGGCATGATAAAATCTAAGTATTATAACAATAGCTATATTAGAAGAGTTAGCACTACATGGAGGCTACGGAGGAGGATCATTTTATGGAGTCGATGACTGCAATATCCAACTATTCCCCGAGTTGGGTGCATTTTCTAAACATGTCCAACTTATCCACCACATTTCAAACTTATCAATGACTAAAACATAAGGCTTTAAGAAGCCATGAAACTCCCAATTTTCATGTGGTTTAATCCACACATTCACCTTTTACTTGGTTTACATGGTCCACATGGGACATGGCATGAATTAAGAGGCCAAGGTTGGAATATTTTCCAAGTTTGAAATGTTGGATATTATGGCGCCAAAATGGAGACTATCCCATCCTTACTATAGTGGGCTTGGTTAAAATTGTTAGCACCAAATTTGGTAGCGATAATGCGTCAAAATTAGAGTAGGTTAGTGCATGGTGATTTAAATTATATAATTAAAAAATAATGAGAATATTACTTCCACATGCACCATACCAATACAATATGTGGCATTGAAATACAAAATTGTGATAATGGTAATATGAAGTTACGGAAAAAAAAGCACCCATCTCGTAAAAAGAGTGTGTTGACCCTAGTTGAGGGGGTGGCCTGTAAATAGTGGGGCCCATGTGTCCAAATTTGAGTGTCGAGATATCAAAGGTGAAAAACAAAAACACCCTTTTACCACTTTTATCATCTTTGCACCGCCACGCCGTTTAAGTAGTTTGATTATTTTGTTGCCCCTGTTTTGCTCCTTTAACGGGAACTTCTGCAGATATACTCAAATGAATTTTGTGTTTTATGTTCAAATAGGAAGTGGAAATCTCTCAAATTTTTCTACTATATCGTAATGATTATGGGAGATTTAGGGAAACTGTTTCCATTGAATCGATCTCTCTGGATCAAGCATAAGATACCATAATATGTGAACTATCTCTAACCAATGGGTTTTATAAGGTCATATATTATAACTTCATCCCATAATACTTGCAACTCATTTATTATAGCTCCATCCCATAATAATTTTTACTCATCAATTAAAGGTTCAAGGTAGACATACATTTTTTTACTTAATTCTTACCATCCACCGAAAATGAAAACATTAAATTCTTCTTATGAATCATCAACCATGGAGGAATATTATAGTATAGCAACAATACTAGTTAAACAAAGTAGATAGTTGACATAATGGAAATAAGTTAACACCATCTCTTTCAAAACATGTAATGTGTGACCTCTCTTTTAAAAAATTAGGACATAACTACTCAATGTGTATCATTGCATTTGAATCAAGGAACGCACCGTAATCCATCATTGCTTCTATTATTTTTATGCCATGACATTAATTATGTAAGTGAATTACAACGAAAAATATTCTTAAGCCTAGGAATTATTGGAAATGTTATAATACCTTATCTGGAATTGTGAGGCATATCACCTCTTGTTGAAATTTTGATGCCTAGAAATTAGGACAAGTGACCTCATTCTCACATTCCATCTTAAATAGAATACAATCATTTGTGCATACATAATGATTGACATAAACAAGCCCTAAATTTGATGATATTTTTGTGCCTCTCTATATGATGAGGGAAGTGTGTTATTTTGGGGAAAAACTAATTTTGAGTAGGTTGCAATAAAAAAACATAAGGTAAATCAAAGATAATGTAAAACATATGAAATATATATATCAAATGTAAAATATAGTTATGAAATTTTTATCTAACCTCAATAAAGCATTCACACTAATGTTTGACCAACCAAACCTTTCTTTCAAGTCCATCAACACTAATATAGCACTTAATAATGATGTTCTAGACTCTCCCAACATAAAAAAAGGAATTTGAAGAAAATTTCAAAATCATCCTCTCTTATTCTTGATCATGTTATCGTCATCATCATGTTATTCATCATCATCCTCATGATCATGACATGCATGATCATGATCATGATAAAATAAATTATTAACCATGTTTTAAAGCCTAATTCCCTCTTCCATTAGAACATTTTCATCAAAAGTTGTAAGAAAAGGTATTTTTTTCACGTAGAACCCCATCATTTGTGTTGAGTAAATTCTCTTTAGAAAAGGCTTGTGATCCCTTGTGATGTTTCGAGATACATATCATCATTAATATGACATAATGGGAAGATGTACTTTGGATTTTTCTTTTGTTGAACTCATTCAACATCAAAGTCACTAATTGAATTTTTAGTCTCATATGTTTGTGTATTAAGTTAATATAAGTGTAATATCTACATAGATTGAATCAATAAATCTTATGATGAATTATTTTAAATTTTATTAAAAATTAAATTTTCCTCAAATAAATAATTGTGTGGTTCCAAAATCACTTTACCAAGATGTCCCATCCTCTTTCACTTATTCTATTTCATCCCTACCTCATTTATGAGGTTGTGATGACTCTCCCTATACATAAAATTATGTGTGTGTATGTATATATATGTATGTATATGTATAGATATTCATACATACATACATACATACATACATATATGTTCGTGTGTGTGTAGAAATCATGGAATAATTCAAAATAACCAATATTAACATAAAATTTTAAATCTTTCTATGCAAACTTAAGATTACTTACCAAATCATGTGTTACATCTATAATTGTTGATTAATAGCTATGTTTTGGGTGAGAACTTAGATCTACCTAAGTATACCTCTAAATAAAGGATGCTATATACCTACTAGATGATGACATATTATCCATATAATAGTTAACCACTTATTTAAGCATATGTAGGTTTACAAAAAAATATCTCTATTTTTCCATTCGAATTTTTAAGTTTTGGGAAAAACATCTTCTTTAAGAAACCATGTAAAATAAATAAATTCCGCATCTTATTGTCCAACAATTGACCCTACAATTTTCAATTTAAATTTCAACAATATATTTTCTCACAAAAAAATAAAAGTTGATAGAAAAGAAAAATGAGTTTACTACATACCCTAAATTCTTATTATGTGGTTAAAGATTCCCTAATTTCATATTATGGGATTTTACAAATATGAAATATTGTGATGCGCCTAATTTCATATTAAATGCAAATGTGGAAATGGAAGTTACCTCTTTTGTGTGTATAGCGCAAATGTGATACAAATGTTATGACACAAATTAGCATCATTATTGCACCATTATTTGAAGAAAAATGGAAAAAATGACATGAATTTGACACAAATTATGACGTTATTTTCATTATATGGATTAGTGTCCACATCATAATAGGATTTAGAGAACTATATGTAACTTGATCCTTCTTTAGATTAACTCGTACATAGTACATTGCTCATCATATGAATGGGGATGTAGTGAGTTCATCCCAATGTATATCATTACTAACTCCTTTTTGGGTCAATAAGTGGGGAGAAGGCATATACATGTATAAAGAATCATCACAGAGATCTAAATGTAAGAAATAGGTCCAAAGAAAGAGCAAAAGTAGGTTTTAGAGTTAGAATGTAGATTTAGACCCCAAATTACACCTTTATTGATCCCTATATAGGTTCACCTAGTGAATATGTCTCCTTCCGAAAAAACCTAGCCTATACTGATTTCTTGATCCCATGTTTTTATAGATTGGTTAACAAGACTCAGTAAAACCTTTTCATTATTTCAATCCATTGTTAGATTTTTTGTTTATTCGTAAGTTGAATACTTTATAAAACCCTAACTCTAATTTTATTTTCATTCTTCTTTCTAAAGTGTATTTAGTGATATGATTATCCTTACACAATTTAGGAATGTGATTTATGTATTTTTGTTAAATTTCTACTTATCTTTATTTAGATTCTAATATATAAATTTACAACAATATTACGATGCTTAAAATAAAACATATGTCCTTAAGAAATAACAAAGCAATGAAACATAGTTTCTAGTCATGTGACTTGAAAGGTCTTATTTAAAATTTGAATGATGTCAACATTAATGTTAAAACTGGATACTAAAAATACTATGAAACAATATAAAAAATATCATAAAACCCTACAAAGATGATAAGAATCAAAATGATCATGCCAAAACACATGTCAATTAAAAATAAATGATAGCAACCAAAACAATACTTTTGCACCGAATTAAAACTATATTATCGAAACTAGCAATATATATGCTCATGAAGTCGAGTCTATGCCATATCTCCTATCAATGACTTGTTCTTTCATGTGAACCTTTACACACATCAGCATATCAAAAACATCATCTACATATGTCAAGTGTTGAATAATAATAAGATGATAAATGTAAATGCATCATCCATATATTGAAAAATATCAATAAATATCATAACATGATCACAACCATTTTTTAAAGTATCATAATAATCCTATAACATAATATTTTAGAAATAGTGTCAAAATAATGTAGCCAAAATTTCATAGGATAACAATATGAATTTGACAATATTTTATAAAAGGGTTAATCTCTAATTTTGGATTTTTCCATTTATGAAGAATTCCATTATACATCAATATATTACCAAATTCAATATTAGAAAAAGGATGCAATGAATAACCAATAGTTCAAATGAAGAGGGGGCCAAACATAATACAATTATCTAACCATCTAAGAACAAGGTGAATGTGTAGAGTTTAAGAAGAAAAGATAAAATTAACACTTCCCAACATACTCATAAGGTAATTAAGAAAGATAAAACTATGTAGCATGAAAATTTAAACCATATTTAAACCTCCACTACTATGACAATGACCAAGTCAACACTTGAATCAAAATGAGTAAGTTTGAAAGAAGCCCATTTTATTTTATTATTATTATTCATTGAACTTTCATCATATTTTCCATGATAATTAGATTTCATTCTTCATCTTAATTTATGAGTTCCATTTTATTTATTTATTTTGATTTAAAATTTCATTTTCATTTATAAATAAGGATACAAGACATCATTAATCTTACAAAAATGGGTGGAAAAATCACGCTTAAAATTCAAGTGACATCAATCCAAGAAGGCCTCGATCAAGGGCCAACACTCCTCATAAGAGTATCAAAATACATGTATAGTTATTTATTTCAATCAAGAGATAAATAAAATTCAACATCTCTATCTATAAGGAAATAATTTAAAATAATTGTTTTGTTGTTAAGATCCATTCCTATTCATTTTTCTGAACATCGAAGCTACACATAAATAATTTTTACCCTTTTCAATATATCATAAACTTTATAATACTATTCAAATTTATTCCCATATCCATATCTTTATTAACTTTCCAAAATATTATTTTTCACAACATAAGCTTTCAATTAAATGCAAATTACATTCATCCTTTCTAATTAAATGTTTTATTATTATTTTTACTCTAACTTTCAATAATATTTAAAAGTTTCCCACAATTTAAATTAAGTTATAATTTTTCCCAAAATATTAGAAAATTAAGCTACAACTTAGAATTCATGCCAAATTATTCTTTTTCAATTATTCTTTTTCCATTATAAAGTACAAAGTGAGAAAATCAGCCTTTATACATCATCAATATATAATTCTAAAAGTACAAACTATGGGGAGGGTAGTAGAAAAATGATCCCAATGATTGATGATTTTTCTCTCTATTCATTGGATTCAAAATTTATCGGTTCCCAAGACCTAAAAATGAGGATCACATTCAGGTAATATAAAATATGTGTGCATAAATTCCAATTTGTATTAAACATACATTATTAATGTATGTCATCCCATAATATGAATATTTATAAGCAATGAAAAAACACTTAAAACAAATTGTAAAATGTGTAAAGGACATGATTTAATTTATTTACAAAGGGGACATACTCATAGTTTTATTACTATCTATGTTTTTTATTTAATGATGAAATAAACATAAAATTGTAAGTCAATAAATAACGAAGAGCTACAAGCTCTAAAACTAAGTTGAAGCAATCTTTAACAACTTCAAAACACTTTTGAATCTTCTTAACATTTTACAATGTTTCAAACCCATTGATAAATTTGAAAAGTTTTCAAGGCCAAATCTCAAACAACCAATAGTTCGTCCGGTTTACCCTAGCAAAGGGGAATGTGGGTTATATGTGGGAAGTCTTTGGGTCCATTCCCTTGGCTAGCCACCTCTATAAATCATCGTTACTCGCTTGAGCATCACTTGCCAAGCCGGTCACCGCTTCATTGGTGGAGGTGGCTCTTAACATGGTGCCAAGCTGGCTTGGTATTCAATGTGATGGAGGTCGGGGGAAAGCGTGAATCATGTCTTCAATGCAATGAGGCATGTCCTGACATTACAACACGAGAGGTAACAAAACCAATTTTCCTCTTGATAAGGGGAGTGAGGAAAATAGATCAAAAGCGTGGAAACCTCCTAATGAGGATTGGATCAAATTTAACTTTGATGGGGATTATAGAGGTAACCTCGGAAATGCCATGAGGGGTTCACTTAGTAAAAGTATGGTATAACATGTGCATTCGAAGGGTATTAAAGAATATCCGTAATGTTTGTTTCAACCTCTAATTACTTAATTGATAATACCCCCTCTGTTATATTATTAGAAGTAAAATACCCCTATTTTTCCCATGTACCTTACTTAGCTATTTTTCCATTACAATTTTATTTACTACTTTTTAATTATACCCTAATATATCAAACAAAAATATACCATGTTTCCTACTCCATTATTATTTTCTAAATGCGTGTTTTCTCTATAAAGAGATTTTGAAGCTATTTAAGATCTCACACCAATTACCTTAATGTCAAGATTTAACCATTTATCAATATTTATTCAAAAATTAATATGTTTAAATAATATTATTTTTGTTGTAAATCATACTCAATCCTAGTTTTCTACCATCTTATCATTTGTTGTTTAAGAATATCCTAATTCAGATTTCCTTATTCAAAAAGAGATTATAATATAACTTTATGACCACGATCCTTTTCTAATTTTACGATATTTATCTTTTAAAAACTAGGGTTGAAATAATGTAGTTATATATTAATGTTAACCCTACCTTTTCTCTAACCTACCCCAATACCTAATTAAAAATATTAATAAATTAAAGCTTTTCACCCCTAATGTCTACTAGTATATTGACTTTGATTTTATCAATTTTAATTACCTCAATATGAATGCATGTGTTAGGATATTTCCTTGCTAATGAACCCTCGTGGGAAACACAAGATGTGGTTGTATTTTCATAGATTCTAGTTGTCATTCAATTTTTGCCTTGGTCATTGACTATATGCGTCTCCTCTAACAATGTAGTTGAAGGCATGACCCTTCTTTTTGGTTTATTGGAGGCAAAAAAATGGAATTAGCAGCATCTTTGGATTGGGGGAATTTTAAAACCGTTATTGGTTTAGCTCAAGGCAATGTCTCTAAAGCCTGGTCCTTGAAACTAGTTTGTGTTAAGATTAAATCTATTCTCCTTAATTCTCCAAGATTAGAATCTTCTATATCAAAAGAGCGGTCAATATGGTGGTTGATTGCTTAGAAAACAAGGGGTCAATTTGTGGGAGAATTACCATTTAAAGAGCCAAGTATGGGAGACGATATTTCCCAGTGACATCATGTCCCTTCTGTTGAGGGATGCAAGGTTGGCTATAGATAGTACGGGGGAGTAAATGTGATTTCTGCAGATCGTTTATAACCATTATTGGATTGATGATGATTAAGGCGGGGATATATTTGCAAGGATTAAGAGTACTCACACATGTATCTTCATTCGTGAGAGGGATTGGAGGTGAGTTTATTTAAGAGTGGAATGGGGGTATCAACTCATCACTCTTGCTTAATTTTTTTCGATTCTGTCTTGGAGGTTGGGAATTTGGGCTTTGTAAGGGAGACCTTTGACTATTAGCATGAGGAGGGTGGATGGTTTGGTTGCTAGACCTAGCCGCAAAAGGAAGTGTGCTTTAACCGACAAAGCAGTGGGTGAGTCCTTCTTGACATGGATGGATGAAAAAATCAAGAATGTTGCCATGAGAGGCTAGCTGGAAAAGGTGTGGTCCATGGCAGAAAAATTTGAAGAAGATGAAGAGGTGGACATTTGTGAAAATATGATGAAATTGATCATTGATTTGAATCAATCAATTGGTAGAAGGAATGTGTTCGATATGGCTCAAGGTTTGAGTGTGGAAAATATTTTGTCTAACTCTTCAGGGCAGTTCATTCTGCACAGGGAGCATAAGAGTTTGGAGGAGTGCCTGATTAACATGTAGTTTCGCATCCATGCTTTTGCTAGAGGGGTACAAACTATTGCTCGAGGGTTGGAAGCTATGGCGGAAAACCAGGGGGTGAAGCTGTCGGCGAATGCCAAGGTTGAGATGCCTGAGTGTTGCGTGGAACCATCTTCTTCTCCTTCGCTAAGATGAGATGATTTGGATGTCAAAATTTTAGCCGAGATGCCGTCGGGTGAGAGGATGGAATAGTTGGTTCAGGTCGGGTCTCTTCTCTATGGAGGTTCGCAAGCTTATAGGTCTTGGGTTGGGAATAGGTTTTTGCGTCTGGTTTGTAAGCTTGTTAATAATTATTATGTATACAATTTTGGGTGTAGTTTTCATGGGGCTTTCGTGTAGCTTCTATTAATTTCCATAATTTAGAATGTATTGTGCATGATAAGGTGCCTTAGCTCACTATGAGAGTCCATTGATGATTGATAATATCATGGACTGGAACTGAATGTAATTTTTTGCAAGCTAGGGCCTTCTCCCTAGGTACCAATAGCAAAAAAATCTCAAACAACCAATGAGTTACAACTTCCAAAAATGCATTTTTCTTTCAAAACAATAACATCAAGTTTATTATAATGACTTTAAAAATAATAAGATTGTAAAAATCATGGAAGTTGATTAGTCAATAGAAAGACCAAAATTCCTTCAAAAGGTTAGCACCCAAAACACATCTATTCTAAGCACATCAAAATATCAAGTTTTATGAAGTTGTGCATCTAAATATGTTATATTAACAACATAGAAAATATAACTAGTCTATGAAAGAATGGACACAATATTAAACTAAAATACAACTCAAAGATCATATATAGGTCATAAATGAAGCCATGGATTCAAAGAAAACTTAAATACAACTCAAATAATCATATTAAAATTGTAAAAAAATCCATTGTGTGAATGGAAACAAAAACATAACCCAAATAATCATGTGCACATTGTAAACAATTCATTGGGCCCAACATAAATGAAAATTCAGCCTAAATAATCATGTACACACTATTTAAAATTTTGTGGGCTTAATGAAACCAAAATATATCCCAAATAATCAAGATCTCATTGTAAATATTTCTATGGGCTCAATGCAAACAATAATACAATCCAAATAATCATATACCTGCCATAAAAATCAATTGGATCTTGTAAACAAAAATACAACCCAAATAATCATGCACTCTTAAATAATTCAATGGCTCTATACAAATAAAAATCCATCCCAAATAATTATATACGAGATGTAAACAATTA
This sequence comes from Taxus wallichiana var. yunnanensis, assembly GCA_018340775.1. Classification (NCBI taxonomy): domain Eukaryota; kingdom Viridiplantae; phylum Streptophyta; class Pinopsida; order Cupressales; family Taxaceae; genus Taxus; species Taxus wallichiana. Next base: position 147,206,767 of record CM031244.1, on the reverse strand, counting down.
TATTAGCCATGTGCACATTGTAAAAAAATCATATGCTCAATGATTAGAACCCAAATAACCATGTGCATGCTATAACAAATCCATGAGCTCAAAAAAAAAAATGGACAACCCAAATAATTATGTGTGCATTATAAACAAATCCATGCAATATATGTGTTGTCCCTCAAAATCGGACTGTTTGAAATTGTTTGATTTTGATTTTATTTTGTCAAAGTTGTCCTCAAAAGTTAATTTTAGGATAATCACCTCATAATTGAAGGGTTGTCTTCCATTTTCTTGTATTGGTTATAATCATCCAAAAGATGAATTCTGTAAGTTCGCATTCTTCAGGCAAGTTTTAACCCCATATTTTGAAATATCGTTAAATTTAGCATGATCCATCTTTTATACATGTGACCGGATGAAGGTTATGAATGCTTATTTTGAAAATCTCTTTGATGATGCAAGCCAAGGATTCTCAAGAGAAGTAAGAAAAAAGAAACTGTTTTTGTTTCAAGATTGTGATTGAGGCATTTTGTAAACCATGCTCGTGTTGGAAATATCAAGGAGGTTGCTTTAGTTCTGAAATTCTTGTATGCTGAGGATATATTGGAGGAAGAGATTATTTATGAATGGTTTGATACAGGTTCTGCAGTTCACTAAAACTTAAAAAGAAATTCCATGAAAAATGTCAATAAAACATATACATTATGGGAGCGTGAATCGGAAAAGCTAAGGAAGTGTTCCTTAGTTCTTTTTTGGCACCGATTCACGCACAGTCACGATAGAAGTGAAGGAATAAACTAGTTAGTACAGTCGGTTGTTCGAAGGAATGGTTCCAAATTTCAAGAAGTTCCTGAGTTCTCCATTTCTCCGATGCACCAGATGAATTTGTTTTTTTTATTATGGGTAAAAGAGGATTAAGGGGTCCCTTCTCCGTACAAAGCTCTCTTATAGAGCAGATATACGTTTACACAAAAAAAACACCATGATAGGTAAAACATTAATCATGTCCAGAAGCAACAAAAAGACAATCTAACAGCAACAACAAAATAGAAGTAAACTAACAGTATAGTAGCAGCAGTCCAAAAGGAGCCATGGCAAAGAAGACCATAGTCAAGCAGTATCCTTTTCCATATCATTCAATAAGGTTGACCACTCTTTTTAATTGAGGTCCCAAGGTTCCTCTTTACCTCTTCTTGGATGCCTCTTCACCATCAGTCTGTCTGTAGGCGTTAATGAGCTGAGCCCACAAGTGGAGGTGTTGAATAGTTGATTTAATTTGCAGCATGCTCCACTGGATAACTTGTTTCAGCATCTCTTTGAGGTGGTTCACTTCCTTCTCCAGAGAGCTGCATTTATCATGAAGCATATCCACATTGTCAATGTTTTGGGATTGGGCCATACTGTCAACCTTGCTCCTCATAGCATGCCAGTCATTAAAAATGAACTGAATCATGATTTTGGTTGGATTGACGTTGGTCCTAAGGCTCGCCAAACTTTCCTGATCCTTGGCCACTTCGCTCTGGGACTGCACCTGATCAGTTTCCTCCATGGCTGTTAGATTAACTTTCCTTTGCTCTTTTTCTTCAGTGCCCGAAACAGGGGCCTGCCGCTGAGTCTTTACATCCTGGAGGCCCTTCACAGCATCATCTGCTTCCCCAGGAACATCGCTTCCATCATTGGAAGAAGAATCATCACTGGAATCTTACCCTTCCTCTGTTTCCTAGACTTTCTCACTGTCATAACCGCTTAACGCCTGAGCTAAAAACCCCAAATAATCGACAGTCTTAGTAACTTGAGTAGATCCAACCCGATGAAAACTTGAAATGCATGCAAGTCGGATAATTCGGTAATTGTAGGAACAAATGGAAATTTATTCGCACTCTCTCTTTCTCTGCTCCGGTTAGCTGACACTTGGTGCGTGAATTTGAAAATTATCCAAGATTTAGTGCCAGGAAGGGATCAATTTTTGACTGCAGAAGGTATAATTGAAATGGATGGTGGCACGAAACATTATGGAGCAGTTATAGATCTTTATATTGTCGCAAATCTCATTTCTCTTGCTCGAGTTGAAACCGCCAATGTGTACCAGAGCTCTTGCCGCACATTCCTAGATGTATTGAATATAATTAAAGAGGTTTACGCAGGAGATTTTCACCAGAGCAAAGGAAGATTTGGCAGTTGGCAAGGGAAATGGAAATGGGCAAGATGGAACCAAAAACATTCAAATGGAGACGGGTGCTCAAAATTTCATGGGAATGGCTTCATTTATGTTTAATTAACGAGTTTGCATCACCCACTTTGGATGACATTATCTATATATAAGAAGTCAAGTTTGTACGCCATCGCCATGTCTCTGCCAGGAAAAGCCACAGGCTTAATTCTGACAAAAATTAGTGTAATTCGCCTTATCCATCGGGGAAGCAATAGAACAGTGCTTAATCTCGATCTGGCTGACAAGCTCCTAGTTTTCACAACTTCCTTATAAGCTGTGTAAAATGCACTTTGGGAGTAGAATTTATAATTATAAAATGTTTCCACCCATGTTATCAAATCTGTGGCTATATCAGGAAATATGAGAATCATTCCAATTTTCATCAGTGCGGGTAAGGGAGAGTAAGCGTTTAATTTATGTAGGCCAAGATTCGTTTGTGGAAAATGCTTTAATGGAACGGGTTTTCATAATTGCAGCTTTGTTTAAATTAATGTTTTTAGTGCTCACTATACTGAGACAATGTCGGGCAGATTCTTTACCTACGATATATGGTAAGAAGATTTGTGAGGGAGGAAAGGCAAGCTGTGCAATTGAGAAAATTGAAGTTTGATGACAGGATTTGTTGTTCCTACCTCAAGTTTTTCATTTTGAAATTAAATAAAATGATAAATTATGATACAAAATTTAATTAACGAATATTAATTTTAAAAATAATTATCCCCAAGTAGAGTCAACTTGAGGTTAGGAGTAGGTTGAGTTAAAAGTAGTTTTATAACTACTTTTTAAAGCATGAAGCCTATAAAGGGATGAAATGTAATTGTAAAGGGGACTTTTGGGACACGGAGAGCAATAAATATAACTTTGTGTATTTTATTCTTCTCTCGATTCTCATGAATACAATACTTTTCATGTTGTTGTATTAATGTCCTTCGATTATAAAAGTTGTTATTGTGTTTATGATTGAATGATATTGTTAATGTTGCTACTACTTCATGGTGTGTCTAATGCTTTGGTGTCCAGATACGTGGACTTTGTGTCATATCAACGCATTCTAAAGCTGATAAAGAATTTTTGCTTTATGGTTTTGCATTTATCATTGTATTCTTCCCTTCGTGCTAGATAAAGAGGTTCCATTGTATGCAATTCTCTGTTTCTAATCTGCATTTCTCCTTCTCCTCTTCCCCCTTTTCTCTCCTTTTTACCCTTTTTAATTTTCCTGCCCTTTTGTGCTTTCCGGTTAAAAACACAAAAAACAAAACCCATCATATGAGAGAATTGCCCCTCTCAAACGTAGAAGAATGTCATAATGTCAATAAGGACATTCCCTAACATGCTTCAAGTTTTGTGTGCTTCCATTGGGCATAATCAATGACATAAAATCCCACTAATAATATGCAAACAGAATTCAACCCAAACCATGTACATGCTACAAACAATCCATTGGACAAACTTTTGGGTGGAGGTTGCAATAGATCCGGAAGTACCATGCAAAAGACTACCATGTTTGAATACTTTTATGTTTTTATCTAAAATATACTAAGGAAGAAAACATATGTTATGGGTAAATAAGTTGCAAAAGATTTGGGTATAAAGTTTTGGATAAATGTTTTGAAAAATTCATGTAAAACATGCATATTTTCTAGGGGAAGAGATTGTGGATATAGATGTGGATTTTGAGCTGAAATTTCAAGGTAGAATGTTATTTGTATAGATATGAAGACGTGTTGATATTTTAAAGGATTGGAAAAAGATTACAATAGAAGTTTTAATTCAATCATGGTAAGGAAATATTCTTTGTTATTGTTTACTTTTTGGTTATTATTGATTAAGATCCAATTTAAGTTTGTGAAACTTTGGGTTTCTTGTTTGAACTCATGATTTTCCATTGCGCTTTCCTAGTAACTATTGCCATAGAATTTCGTACCTATGAGAGTTTCAGATTTGATGGTTTCTCCTTCTATTATAAAATTTAGAAGATATTGATTTTATCATAGAAGATGTTGATTTTCTCAAGGAGGAAACTATGGAAGTACAATGGACTTGGATTTAGAAAGAATCATGGTAAAATGCATTTCACATAAATCTAGAAATATTTGTAGGGTGTATGGATGGTGATCTTTTGAATCTTCAAAAATTATTGATGGTGGCCATGGAGGGATTTATCTTTTGGTTGCAAAATATTGTATACATTTTTAGTGTTCTATTTGGATGTTACCACCAAAGAGTAGGGAGGGCCTTGTTTTGTGTTGCAAAACATTGATTTTTATGCTTTTAATAATTTGAATGTTTTTGTCTTTTGGTGGAAGAGATTCATTGTGTAGTAACATGTTTTAGTTGATCTTCTCTTTTAAGGATTTTAGAATCTTTGAATTTTGTATGGTGGTTACCCTTTTGGTTTCTTGTTTCAAATCCTACTTCTTCATTAGGCTTTCTTGATATATGTTATAGTGTAACGACCCAAAATTTTGCACACGCTAAACAAAGACACAAGAAAGTAAAGTACGGGATATCTTTTTTTCTTTTGGACTTTCTTGACACATAACACGACACAACATGTCATCACCAAGGTTACAACTAACTCTGAGAACAACTTGATACAAGGATAACCACAAAGGCAGCATGGAAACATTCACGCCCATCAAGGACAATTCACTTTTCTTTTTGACAAGACAACAAGGAAGTCCAACCACATAACACACTTACAGTTAGGGCAAACCACAGTGAGATATTCTTGAAGGTTATTTATTTTAATAAAACATCCTTCAATTCTTAACTTATGTTTTCAGGGAGATTCTGGATATGATTCGTACAATTCATCTTACCAAGCTAAGTTTCTTCCTTTTTTGAGTAATTAGCTTTAAGTCTTCTCTATTATGACATTTATTTGTTTAATTCAATTATTTAATAAAGGAGGTAATTTAATTCCACAAGGCCCTCTATCCACACTTACGCTACTAAAACTCACTCATACCCTTATTACAATATGGATTCGCTTTCAACATACTTAAGAGAAAAATTACCAAGCACCTTGAAAAAGAAATTAGAGGAAGAAGGTCGAGTTGAATTCATCTTTAAGACCTCATTAGTTATTAACCAGATTTTATTGAAGCTTGAGAATTTATCCAAAATTATTAAAGATTTTACTTAGGCTTCATTGGATGATTTTTACAAAAGAAAACAATTTACCTTCCAAATGGCTAAGAGATAGATTACGTGGTTTCTATATTGTTTCCTCCTACTTATTAAATCTTATTATCTTCTAAAAACTAACCATTGATTTCACCTTAGGATCATTTTAAGAATTCACCATAAAAGGATAATGTTCGCTAGTCTAGCTAGGGATAACAAGTTATATAATTTTACTTTACAAAGGATAGTTTCATCTTTGATCACTTATGGAATTACTTGTTCTCAAGTAGGTCACCTCTACATTAATTTATTTGAATATAAATTTTAGTTTAACTTCTATAAGGATTAACCAACCCATTTTATTTTACTTATAACACATTATTACTAAGTCTTAGAAAGATTTAACTCAACATTTATTCTCAAGGGATAAAGTTTAACAATACTCATTTACGAAAACAAAACAAGGTTACATCAATTCTTTCCAGCACGATACACAATCCAAAGGGACATACCAACTCTAAGGAACCATGAATAGGGAACAAGAGAGTAATAACATTGACCAAGAAATGCTAAACTATTCTTAGAATTCTGATAATCCATTAAGGTCATTCCACTAGACCTTATCCATAGTTGAACAACATAAAAAGGATTCGAGCAAAAGAACTTCTCAAATGAGATTGAAGCAAAAATCTACAAGTCTCCCCTCATCTACTCGCATAAGCCATCTGCAAAAATTTTTCCACAAGAGTCAATTTGCAAGAACTAAGCAAGATAAGGCTACACAAAGCCACAATAACTATTATCTAACAATACCATGAAAGGAAACACTTTATTACAAGAATTGGGTCAAATCTCTAAACACTAACAACACCACAAGTTATAATAAAGTCTCTACCATGCCAATCAAAGAAGAAAGACCTTGTACTTCAGTTATGAACAAAACCAACGAAACTATAACAATCGTACGAGAATGGCCCTTGGCCCTATAAGAAGAAATAAACAATCTAGCGAAAAATGGGATTCCCATCAAATAATTAAATAATTACAGATTGAAATTTGATATACAAACCAACCATCTAAAATTATCAAAATATGCTAGCAAAGCATAGGCTATGATATTAGATTTCTAAACAGACAAGAGTTGATCAGCCCAACAAAGAGGAACCATAGGGTTTCAAATATTAACATAAAAAGCCAAGTATATTAGAATTTCAATCCTAAAATCACATAGAGTATATGACTGAAATTAAATATATGGACACCACACAACATAAGTTTTGAAGCGAAGGCAAAGTATACTAGTCTTGACCATTAACTCCAAGAGATTCCCAAATCATTCAAGAAGACCCAATGCCCTTATAGGCTAGTAACCACACACGAGAGAAGAAGGGAGTTCCGTCCAACAAGAGTACACAAAAATTCATCTAAATTTTTATATCACTAAGGATTTACAAACCTCCACAGTAATTCTAAAGTTCGGTTAATTTAAAAGAAATTACCTCTTTTCCAAAACAACAATATTTTAAGGCAACCCTTGGTAACATAATCAACCATTCAAACATAGGTACAACATAAATTACTAAGTGTCATTATCAAAGCAACACCTTCTGCTATAAAACCATAAGATTATTGATTGCAAGATTAGTTTTCCCCAAGGTTAATAACGTCCAAGACAAATCCATCCCAAACATTAAGGTAATTACGTTCATAGAAGATGACCAATATTAATTAATAGCATTAACATTATAAAAGAGAAAGAACACAAGTTAGGAAAATAGAAAACGCCATCAACAATCTTTTCAAGAGGGAAAAAGACCAAAAAAATTCTAGTATTAGCGGGGTAGTGGAATGTATAACTATAACCTCGAACTTAGGTGATCCAAAAACTAGTTACGGTTCAAGTTGAAGGGGACAGTCAAATTACTTCCTGAGGATGGCTTAAAAACTAGGAACAAGACTGAAGCTACATAGGAGTCTAAACATGCGAGGTTTGAAACGTTGCACACAAACTTATTCATTCTAAAAGTTGTAATATCGAATCTCTAACTCGGCTAGCCCAAGCATTGATCACACTAATCCTACAACCTTTCTTTCTCGATGGAAAAAGGTTATCAAAGGGGCTTGAGAGAGAGTTAACAACATACGTCAAAAGAGAAAGAAAGACAAACTTGGGTGATAAGAAGGAGCTTCATAGTTATCATAAGCTTACTTTAATAATGACTGCTAATTACTAACTGGAACAACATAATAAACTTGAAACTCTATCATAGAGAAGATATATATATATATATATATATATATAAAATAAAAACAAAGGTCGATCACTTGAGCAAGAAAAACATAACACCTAGAGGAGAGAACACATGCATGCTTTCCACTAACATACTGGCAATGATAACAGCTAAAACAAGAAGAAAGCAAGCAGAAAGGAGAGACCTCCCGACAAGGTGTCCAAAAGACAACCAATTCAAGGAAATGGTGGTTTGATTTCATGATAAATTAAATATAGCAATAGTAGAAAAGTGTAGAAATATCTTTCCTGTTTCTCCAGCTTTGACGAGGCACCCAACACCTCAAATTCTAGCAACAACAACCCTCTAGTTGAATCTTCATCCGTAGCATGCAAGGTGCCAACATTCCACTCAATCCCGCGTTCACGTAGGGAACTCCCAAAACCTTGAGCTCCATCTGGTGGAAAGGAAAGTGGTCTCATGGACTACTAGGATTGTAATAACTACACAAAATGGGTTTAATGAAAATCCCGGGGAACTCCGAGAAGGAAATGAAAAATCACGAGAGGAGTTGTAGGTGGCTCAGGGCCACGTCCAACAAATTTTATCAACTAAAGCCACCATGTTAGAGCATGAGAAATCCTCCACTTCTTTTCTCCATAAATTTTCTGACCCATGGGATGATAAAAAAGCAAGGCTAGGATTTTAGGAGCGATGAATACAAAAACAGCCTCCACAAAGTTAAAGAACAGATTCTTTTCCTTGGCTGTCCATTTGAGATCATAATTTTTTTCTCTATTTCCAAAACCGATTGCACAACAAATAGGAGGGTCCACACTACTACCACAATGGTCTTTAATAAAAATTTTATTCCTTAAAACATCCTCCCAAATGAAATATGGTTCACTTCACCGAAGAAAATAATAGGCATCCAAACTATATAGCTCATTTCCTCCCGAAAAGGACGCAACCCATAGGTGTCAAAACTAATCGATTCTCCTAACCCAACATTCACACACTAGAGATAGAGGCAATTTAGAACAAGAACGGACATCCATTGAGAAAAAGAGACAAACACCGTTGCACACAAGGATCCACACTAGAATTCACCATGCGGCCAGTAATAGGAGAAAGGATTTGTCAATGCTACAGCACGCGCCCGGGAGGAGGAGAAAAGTAAAAGAAGGGAGAAGCGACCATGCGGGAGAAGAAATAAAAGCACAAACAATGTGCGTAGATGGTCAACATCAAGAGAACCCTTTACAGGTTGCAACCATGATCTAGGGTGGAATAAGAAGGAAACAATGATCCAAGAGAAAGTGGACGCATTAAAAAAATGGTTTTTCAGGTTTGCACAAATCAAGGTACCAAAATGAAATAAAATAAAATTAAAAATGTTTTCCACCATCTCATGCCAAGCATGAGATTAAATGGTCATAAGGAAAAAGAAAAGAAAGGTAGGCATCCCACTCCCCAAAGCATCTCCACGCAACCACTTGCTAGGAGACAAGGGAGAATAGGAAATCAAGAAAATATCACGCCAAACAAGGGGGAGAATTTCCCATAAAGACTGGTAGGTTGGTGGGTGAAATATCTCCACAAGTTTACCAATACATTGTCATTGATTTCAAAGCATGCGTCAAGCCAAGGGGGACGACGAAGGAAATAGGTGGTTGAAGATTCGAACATAAACACAGGACTATGACCAAAACATGGAGACCGATGGGGAATTCCTCTTCATTTTCACGAACCGAGGCTTGGTCTACAAAACAACCAACAAAACAATAAAATTACTTTTTAATAATTAACAATAAATTTGATAAAAATTGACAATCAGATAATGAAGTTATCGTCGATTGATAATTAAAATAATAATATTATTATTATTTTTATTACTATTATTATTACAACTTAATAATACTTATTAATCATATTAACAAGGACCAACATACAAGCTTGACCAAAATAATAATAGCAAAAATCGACAATTCAAAAACAATAATTTAAGTAGATGTTCCCTCTAGCTGGTCATGCCCTAACAACATCAAGTCATCATTCAAACCACCTATCAAATTCGAGAATGAGATTTTCCTTAATAGGGTAATCGAAAAGGGCGAAGCCAACAAAAGATCAATAGGAGCACAACAACGTTAAATGCTTAGCAACACGGTCGATGAAGAAGAAAAAGAACTACAATGAACGGGGAATTACATTCTCCTCCCCTTAAGAAAGCATCGTCCTCAATGCGACATACAATGAAGAAGGAGAAATGGTAAGAAACAAGGAACAAATATGGGCGAAGGCACACTCTAAGGTTAAGATTTTAGACACAAAAGCACGGTCACAGGGGTGGCCCTAGGAACATTTGGTAGAAATTTTAACTTTCAAGGTTCTGTGAAGATTGGTAGTTCCCTCTTATTCATTATTTCATTAATCTCTTTCTATTAACATTATTCTTAATTCAAGTCCTTTAGAATTTCATTTTTGTAGAATTTTAGTTTATTCATTCCTATGGGTTCCCAACATGAACTACAGTCACAACACCCTACCAGGGTCATACACAACACTAAAATTTCACAAGCATACTTTTACATATTTTCATGATGGTATCACACCACAAAAGTTTAACCAATTTACGGAAGGGAACATGCACGGACCACATAACATAGTACTTGTCACACATCTATGACTGACGTACAAAATACTCAACAAAAGAGTACTACAACAACCAAACATTTCCTCAATTCCACATATGAAGATTTTACATGACTCAGAAAATAGCTACATGTACATAGGGTCCACAAGGGCATCAATGCCATATCCACAACATCACAAAACATATCCAACTGACATGAGTAACACATACATCATAAGACCACAACCAAAACATCATAACAAATTTGCATACCTCCTGAAGCATCAGTCACTCACACACACAAATCTCTTATGCCTCCCTCAAATCTCTTATGCCTCCCTCAAACTCTTATGCCTCCCTTAAGCTCTTATGCCTCCCTTAAGGAGGCCGGTTGTCCCCATGGCCCAAGACACATAGGGTTTGGACACTCCTAACCCAAGTGACATAATAACACATGGTTCAACAACCCACTAGTTATCTGTAACTCCTTGGGGCGTACCCCCATACAACAAAGTAAGTCCATAGGTCCAACCATTCCATGGTGCATCCCATCACCCTATTCCACACATCACGACAATAGAACCAACATATCAATCCTAACCAAATGACAAGTGGCAAAGTACAAGCCTTGGGAAAGGCTTTAAAATCTTAAAATTCAAAAGAAAATCCAAAACCAAGAAAAATAAATGGCCAAATAGCCATAGTTAGTGTCAAAATCTGCATGTTAGTGCCACAAACCAAGGAAATGCCCAAAACATCAAGCATGACAATCAAGAAAATTGCCGGTCCTTGCAAAATAAAGTAAAAGCTCAATTTATGAATAAAATACACTTATAATAATGTCACATTACGATAACTGTGTGGCCTTATCTGGCCACCAAGGGGTACTCAACGAGTTGCTAGCACTCGGAACATCGAGCCTCAACTCGTAAAAATACATATCAATAATACAATTGTCTAATCATCCTGCCACCACTTCGACAAGGTTAAACATAGTCATAGTTGCACTAAGGTTGTATCCATAAAAACAACCACATAAAGAGAGAGAGAGGAGCATAGGCCACCATCTACGGAGCCTAAGGTTGGCTCTAGTGATTGGTCAACCATACACCTTTCCTCACTCTAGACATACACTTTTACCGATTTCCTTTTTAGGGTCGGTTAGTGCAAGGTTCACAACATAATATGTAACTACATCACTAACACAATGGTGGTACACACATATTTACCATAACATCTTATGTATGGTACATATACAGGGTAGATCACAATCATACATTCACTTGGGTATAATACATCACTTTACCACATTATGCACCCAAAGTGCAATCACTATACAATAGGGTTCATATGCTCACCGTATGCCCCTATATCACAACATGAATCATTACATATTACACAAATCATACATACGATGAACATAATAAGTAACATCACAACATAACATTAATTTCTACATAACAAGGTGATACACACATTTCTTCAAAACATGGTAAAAACATCATGATACAACTCATTTCATTTTACATCAATCTAGTCATACAACACATCGATACACCTACATATCACAATATGCCACAATGCTTCAACACTCCATCATCCACATTAGAATTCTTTTCACACATCACAAGCAATATTTCACATGTGAACTCTTCATAGAATCCACAAGAAGGAGAGAGAATACTCCCATCCCTAGCACATCAACATGATAACAAATATGCACTAAGTGACATACACATCATGTGCGTTCACAATATCACAATTACAACATAGATCACATCACTCTTAAAACACATTACTCTTCCAATATTTATCACCATCATGAAACACCATCACCATCATGTAACCCATCATGTAACACCATCATAACTCCAATTTGGCCTAGAGGTTCGAGAGCATGAACCCATGCTCTGATACCAAGTGTAACGACCCAAAATTTCTCACATGCTAAACAACATAGTAAAGTATAGGATATCTTTTTTTTTTTTGGATTTTCTTGACACATAACACGACACAACATATCATCACCAAGGTTACAACTAACTCGAGAAAAAAATTATACAAGGATAACCACGAAGGCAACATGGAAACATTCACGCCCATAAAGGACAATTCACTTTTCTTTTTGACAAGACAACAAGGAGGTCCAACCATATAACACACTTACGCTTAGGGAAAACTGCATGATATATTCTTGAAATTTATTTGTTTTAATAAAACATCCTTCAATTCTTAACTTATGTTTTCAAGGAGATTCTGGATATGATTCGTACAATTCATCTTACAAAGCTAAGTTTCTTCCTTTTACACTAAAGAGAATTAGCTTTAAGTCTTCTCTATTATGACATTTATTTGTTTAATTCATTTATTTAATAAATGAGGTAATTTAATTCCACAAGGCCATCTATCCACACTTACACTACTAGAACTCACTCATACCCTTATTACAACATGGATTCACGTTCAACATACTTAAGAGAAAAATTACAAGCACCTTGAAAAACAAAATAGAGGAAGAAGGTTGAGTTGAATTCATCTTTAAGACCTCATTAGTTATTAACCAGGATTTTATTGAAGCTTGAGAATTTATCCAAAATTATTAAAGATTTTACTTAGGCTTCACTGGATGATTTTTACAAAAGAAAACAATTTACCTTCCAAATGGTGAGAGATAGATTGCGTGGTTTCTAAATTGTTTTCTCCTACTTATTAAATCTTATTATCTTCCAGAAACTAACCATTGATTTAAGATTAGGACCATTTTAAGAATTCACCATAAAAAGGATAATGTTCACTAGTTTAGCTAGGGATAACAAGTTATATAATTTTACTTTACAAAGGATAGTTTCATCTTTGATCACTTATGGAATTACTTGTTCTCAAGTAGGTCACCTCTACATTAATTTATTTGAATATAAATTTTAGTTAAACTTCTATAAGGATTAACCAACCCATTTTATTTTACTTATAACACATTATTACTAAGTCTTAGAAAGATTTAACTCAACATTTATTCTCAAGGGCTAAAGTTTAACAATACTCATTTACGAAAACAAAACAAGGTTACATAGAATCTTTCCAGCACGATACACAATCCAAAGGGACATACCAACTCTAAGGAACCATGAATAGGAAACAAGAGAGTAATAACATTGACCAAGAAACGCTAAACTATTCTTAGAATTCTGATAATCCATTAAGGTTATTCCACTGGACGTTATCCATAGTTGAACAACATAAAAAGGATTCGAGCAAAAGAACTTCTCAACTGAGGTTAAAGAAAAAATCTACAAGTTTACCCCTCATATACTTGCATAAGCGATCTACAATAATTTTTACACAAGAGTCAGTTCGCGAGAACTGAGCAAGATAAGGCTACACAAAGCCACAATAACTATTATCTAACAATACCAAGAAAGGAAACACTTTATTACAAGAATTGGGTCAAATATCTCAACACTAACAACACCATAAGTTATAATAAAGCCTCTACCATGCCAATCAAAGAAGAAATACCTTGTACTTCAGTTATGAACAAAACCAACAAAACTATAACAATAGTACGAGAATGGCCCTTGGCCCTATAAGAAGAAATAAACAATCTAGTAGAAACGGGATTCCCATCAAATAATTAAATAATTACTAGATTGAAATTTGATATACAAACCAACCATCTAAAATTATCAAAAGATACCAAAAGCATAGGCTATGATATTAGATTTCTAAAAAGACAAGAGTTGATCAGCCCAACAAAGAGGAACCACAGGGTTTCAAATATTAACATAAAAATCCAAGTATATTAGAATTTCAATCCTAAAATCACATAGATTATATGACTGAAATTAAATACACGGACACCACACAACATAAGTTTCAAAGTGAAGACAAAGTATACTAGTCTTGACCATTAACTCTAAGAGATTCCCAAATCATTCAAGAAGGGCCAATGCCCTTATAGGCTAGTAACCACACGTGAGAGAAGAAGGGAGTTCCATCAAACAAGAGTACACAAAAAGTCATCTAAATTTTTATATCACTAAGGATTTATAAACCTCCATAATAATTCTAAAGTTCGGTTAATTTAAAAGAAATTACCTCTTTTCCAAAACAACAATATTTTAAGGAAACCCTTGATAACATAATCAACCATTCAAACATAGGTACAACATAAATCACTAAGTGTCATTATCAAAGCAACACCTTCCACTATAAAACCATAAGACTATCGATTGCAAGATTAGTTTTCCCCAAGGTTAATAACGTCCAAGACAATTCCATCCCAAACATTAAGGTAATTACGTTCATAGAAGCTGACCAATCTTAATTAATAACATTAACATTATAAAAGAGAAAGAACACAAGTTAGGAAAATAGAAAACGCCATCAACAATCTTTCTGAGAGGGAAAAAGACCAAAACAATTCTAGTATTAGTGGGGTATTGGAATGTATAACTGTAACCTCGAACTTAGGTGATCCAAAAACTAGTTATGGTTCAAGTTGAAGGGGATAGTCAAAGTACTTCTTGAGGATGTCTTAAAAAAACTAGGAAAATACGAAGCTACACAAGAGTCTAAACATACGAGGTTTGAAACGCATTGCACACAAACTTATTCATTCTAAAAGTTTTAATACCAAATCTCCAACCCGGCTAGCCCAAACATTGATCACTCCAATCCTACAACCTTTCTTTCTCGATGTCAAAAGGGTTATCAAAGGGGCTTGAGAGAGAGTTAACAACATACGTCAAAAGAGAAAGAAAGACAAACTTGGGTGATATGAAGGAGCTTCATAGTTATCACAAGCTTACTTTAATGACTACTAATTACTAGCTGGAACAACATAATGAACTTGAAACTCTATCGTAGAGAAGAATATATATATATATATATATATATATATATATACACACACACACACACACAATAAAAATGAAGGTCGATCACTTGAGCAAGAAAAACATAACACCGAGAGGAGAGAACACATGCATGCTTTCCACTAACATATAGGCAAATGATAATAGCTAAAACAAGAAGAAAGCAATCAGAAAGGAGAGACCTCTTGACAAGGCATCCAAAAGACAACCAATTCAAGGAAATGGTGGTTTGATTTCACAAGAAATTAAATATAGCAATAGTAGAAAAGTGTAGAAATGTCTTTCCTATTTCTCCAGCTTTGACGAGGCACCCAACACCTCAAATTCCAACAACAACAACCCTCTAATTGAATCTTCATCCATAGAATGCAAGGTGAAATCATTCCACTCAATCCTGCATTCACACAGGGTAGGGAAATCGTAAAACCTTTAGCTCCATATAGTGGAAAGGAAAGTGGTCTCATGGACTACTAAGATTACAAAAACTACACAAAATGGGTTTAACGGAAATCCCAGGAACTTCAGAAGGAAACAAAACTTCCAGGAGGAGTCGCAGGTGGCTCAAGGGGCCACGTCCAACAAATGTTATCGACTGAAACCACCATGTCAGAGCATGAAAAATCCTCCAGCTTCTTTTCTCCATAAATTTTCTGACCCAGGGGATGATAAAAGAAGGAAGGCCAGGATTTATGAAGTGATGAATACAAAAACAATCTCCACAAAGTTAAAGAACAAATTCTTTTCCTTGGTTGTCCATTTGAGATCATGATTTTTTCTCTATTTCCAAAACTGATTGCACAACAAATAGGAGGGTCCACACTACTGCCACAATGGTCTTTAATAAAATTTTTATTCCTTGCAAACATCCTCCCAACTTGAAATATGGTTCGCTTCACCAGAATCAAATAACAGACATCCAAACTATATAGCTCATTTCCTCCCAGAAAGGACGTGACCCACAGGTGTCAAAACTAATCAGTTCTCCTAACCCAACATTCACACAGCTAGAGATAGAGGCAATTTAGAACAGGAACAGACATCCATTGAGAAAAAGAGACACACACCATCACACACAAGGATCCACACCAGAATTATCCACGTGACTAGCAATAGGAGAAAGGATTTGTCAATGCTATAGCTGCACGCACCCAAGAAGGAGAAAAGTAAAAGAAGGGAGAAGCGACCATGTAGGAGAAGAAATAAAAGTGTAAACATTGTCAAGCAGATGGTCAACATCAAGAGAACCCTTTGCAGGTTGCAACCATGAGCCAGGGTGGAATAAGAAGGAAACAATGATCGAAGAGAAAGTGGATGCATTCAAAAAAATGGTGTTTCAGTCTACACAAATCAAGGTACCAAAATGAAATAAAATAAAATTAAAAATGTCTTCCACCGTCTCATGCCAAGCATGAAATTAAATGGTCATAAGGAAAAAGAAAAGAAAGGTAGGCATCCCACTCCCCAAAGCATCTCCATGCATCCACTTGCTAGGAGACAAGGGAGAATAGGAAATCAAGAAAATATCACGCCAAACAAGGGGGATAATTTGCCATAAAGAATGGCAGGTTGGTGGGTGAAATATCTCCACAAGTTTACCAATACATTGTCATTGATTTCAAAGCATGCATCAAGCCAAGGGGGAGGAAGGAAATAGGTGGTTGAAGATTCGAACACAAACACAGGACTATGACCAAAACATGGAGACCGATGGGGAAATCCTCTTCATTTGCACAAATTGAGGCTCGGTCTGAAGCAACCAACAAAACAATAAAATCGCTTATTAATAATTAACAATAAAGTCGAGAAAAATCGACGATCTGATAATAAAGTTATCGTCGATTGATAATTAAAATAATAATAATATTATTATCTTTATTACTATTATTAGTACAACTTAATAATACTTATTAGTGCTTATTAATTGTATTAACAAGGACCAACATACAAGCTTGACCAAAATAATAATAGCAAAACTCAACAATTCAAAAAAAAATTTAGGTAGATGTTCCCTCTAGCTTGTCACGCCCTAACAACATCAAGTAATCATTCAAACCACCTATCGAATTTGAGAACGAGATCTTCCTTGCTATGGTAATCGAAAAGGAAAAAGCCAAATAAAGATCAACAAGAGCACAACAATGTTAAACGCTTGAAACACACGATCACGAAGAAGAAGAAAAAAACTACGATGAATGGGGCATTACATATAGGATTAGGTTCTATAAGGGTTTTGGATGTTATGGATTATCCCTTTTTATAAACTTTAGGAGAGGTTGATTTATTGGGGAAGATACTATGGAAGTAGAGTTAAACTTAATTCTAAAAAGAATCAAGGGGATGCATATGAGTTATGGATGTAGTTGTGAAAGAATGCAAGGTTGTTATTATAAAATTATTATATTAGGTTATGAAAAGGTGTTGGAAAATAATATACTAGATAGTAAAGTGAAAATATAAGTGTTGGTGTGTTTTTCCCTAATTTACCCTTCCCATTTTTCTAGAGGGGATTATGACCCTAAGTGCACAAGCCCTCTTTGCTCATTGTGTGTGATGGCATATTATGTCAGTAGATACTAAATCGTGCACTTTGGTTATATTTTTAGCCCTGATCACATACCACTATTCATATGATTCCTAAGCAAGAAAAGTACTAATTAACCACTTTGTCTTTGGCCTCTTTACTTTTTGGTTTCCTTCTTGGTGTCACACACCTTCTTTCCTAGTCTGACCTTCAAAACTTCAGCTTTTCGAGTTTAGACTCCAACGCCTAGGTGCCCTTGACCTCTTTGTATCTTGCTCGCATCTTTTGGGTCCTTTTTAGCTATTGGGCATCTTATTTTCTTAGTGGTCAGAATTTTAGTGGTTAATTATGAAATTCAAGCAAAGGAATCATATAAATATAAAGCCATGTGGTAATAATAAAGGACCAAGCACTAAGCATCTATTATCACCACCTAAGGTTGCATCCAAGATAATTCTAAGAGCATCAAAGCATCTATATAGCTACCATTCAAGGGACAAGGGACTCGTATTCTTACGTATACACTCATAAGAGGAAAATTTATTTTTCATGCACACATATATTTACATATTCTACATCTAGCTATTTTCTCTCTATTAAGTGCGACTCGCATAAGAGCTACTTAGGGCATGATTCTACACACACATGCACAAAACTACATGGAGTCTGAAATGTAGTGCAGTGCCCCAATCGTAGGTTCTCTCGGTCGGGTGACCATCGGGGTCAGTCTGAATCCCCATTTTCATATTTTTATTTTAAATATTTGATGTGTTTTGGGGTTTTGTAGGTTCTCTTTCTCTTTGTAGGTTTTAGGTGAATTCGGTGAACAGAAACAAATTATAGGTGACTAAATGTGACGTCTAACGAACATCTTGTAACCTTGCAAAATTAAGTTTCGAGGTTACGAGAAGTCATAGGCACCCAGAGGAGGTTTGCAATGCCTCATGCACCCATGACCTTGCAAAGGAGCCTAGTCCCGACATTCCCCCGATCTGCCCGCATTTTCTAGGATTGTTTGCGACCCTCTACTTCCCGCATCGAGTCTTCTAGATTGACAAAACTTCAGATTTATTGTGAATCAGCTAAGTATCTTACCCTCTCTTGTAACTAGGGTTTTATATTTTTCTAGCTTACTTGCTTGTGTCAAATTTGTATTTTATTACATATCTATATTTGTGTTGTTACATGTTAATATTTAGCATCTACTTATTTCAATATTTTCTTAATCATTTGGTGAACCCCACTCGTGATTGATCTTTTCGATCCTTCTTTGGAATATCATTATATCTATCATGGCTTCTAAATCTCATCAAATCTCTTTGTCATAATTACTTGAAATGGATGCACCTTTAAAAGAGGTTCTTAAAAATATCTAGACACCATGTATCTTCCTAGAGATATGCCACTCACTCAAGTGAGTGCTATTTTTTTATCATCTATCTAATTATTCTATTAATCATATTCCTCCATCTAAATTTGAGACTTAGCCACATTTTGGGTTATGGTGTTGCATGGAAAACATGTGAGGATATGGGTAGGCATGATAGTGGATAAGGTTAGAACATGGAGACTTGCATCCCAAGGAAGGAATATTCTAGGATATAATCATTGTGTTTAAGAGCTGTAAAGTAGAGTTAGTTATGGGTTAGTTAGCACTTGCATGTTTAGAATACTCGAGTATGGTAGGGTATGATGACATTTGGCATGTGGTTTTCTCTTGAGTAATGTTGAGGTGGTAAAGGAGAGCTCCCACTCTATTTAAGAATGCATTTTGGATTTGAAGCATGGGAAGGGATGGATGAAAAGATGGGTATGGAGGAAGAAGAGGTGTGATGTGAGGCAAGAGATGCAAGAGAGACTTTAGATGCATGAGGGAGAGCATGGCTAGAACTCTTTGAGTAGAGTCATTTGGTAGGGTTAGGATGTTATTTCTTGATGTATTCGGTCTATATGACCCTTTTTGATGTAATCTGGCTACTGTAAACAATTGTGAATCAATATATGAGGTGGATTGTTCTGAATATCTATGTTCATGGGTCCAAACCCTTGTGTTCTTCATATTGCTCATGGTTCAAATATCTGATTCCTCTATGTTGTTATAATGATTACGTTCATATTATGGTGCATTTGTGCTTGGATCTAGTTTCTTTACCTTTGTGCTAGAATGGATGTATGTATTTATGTCTATATATATTTTTATTCTATAATGATGAATATTCTTACAAGGCTCACATAAAAGAGGGGCTCGGTGCCTTCACACCTCGGGTGAGTGCCCAGTTCAAGATGGGTGATATGCCATGCACCTGGGAATTAAAGGGTTGGGAAAAGTGACTACATTTTGGTTCCATTTCAGGACCTCTTTTGAAGTTGTTGTAAGAATGGTGTGTGATGGCAGAGCATTTTGACTTTGGCTAACGTGGAGACTTGGCTTAAGAACATGGAGGATGAGTTTGCATAGAGATTCAACACTGGACCTGAGTTTGATGCACATACATGGGTAGAGGAGCATCTGTATCATGAGCTCTATGAAACATTATTTTGTTGTTTTCCAATAGAACTATATGAATGGTTTTTAGTGTATATGCATCAGGAGGAGTTGTACTATCGACCTCATGTGTGGACCCAAGAATATTATCAATGGCTTCATGATGTCAATCTGATTTGGACTCGTGTTGTTGATCATTGGTGGAGTGGTGTGTTGACTAGCTACATGTTGGAGTACATGGTTTCTACTTATTCTTTCCCAGAGGTTGTTGAGTTTGAGTTCTTGCAGAGAACCGAGAGGATATTTCTTGCATGTTATACCATTAGCCATTAAGATCTTGATCATCACTCTGAGTTTAGAATGTTTCCTATGGCTAGCTAAACTCCCACTAGGTGGGGCATGGAAGTGGGTGTGGTGAGAAATGGTGGATCCTACGACAAAAGTGGAGAGAGAAGAGAGGTGGCTCAAGTATAATGAATCTTGGGAGAGGGAATTGGTGAGACAATGTGAGATTGCAGGAATGATGGATGTTTGGAGGCAGACATGTTGGGAAGGATTTGAGGTTCATGTGAGGATGTGGAACTTGATCAGTCTGCTACCCCATCTTGGAAAATGTGGAAGGAGAACCCCTCAGCTTCTGAGAGATCATCAGATGGAGAAAGGAGATGGACCATAGGTGCATGCATTTGAACCCACACTAGAGACCAAGCCCTTGTGCTTAGTTTTCCAATTTCTAAGACAAGTATTGCTAGTAGGTTGGTTTGGCATTGGTAAGAAAGCAACATCGGTAGATATAATTTTACATTACATCCATCTATGGCCACACAGACATTTCTTGTGTTTGGTGGTATCCTATTCGGGCATCATTTGGACAAGGTGTGGGCTCATAAATGTGGGTATCACATCTGGAAGTAGTTCAACTTCACAGACTATTTGGAGCTCAATTTAGTACAATGGTGGGAACACAGAGTAACACTACTTTAGGCCCTTGTACCTACTACAGGAGGAGGATCCAGAGGATTTGGTGGATCTAGAGGGTCAGGAGTTAGTGGAACTAGTGGATCTAGTGGTGGAGGAAACACAGAGGAAATCAAGGTTCTAGATCTGGTGGACAAGGACCACAACCCCATCAAGGTATTTTTTATGAGATGTCTCTTCATTTTCTTTATAAAAGGTGTTGAGGATGTTGTAGAGCATGTACACAAGTGTGAATTACTATGGCACGCTAAGGGGATCACTACCCCAGAGGAAGAAGGAGCTAATTTTGAACTATGTTGCAGGGGCACATGCACATATAGGGTACAAATATGACCCACATCAGATGGTGGTGGATTATACTATGTGCATGTGATGCCTTCTTGTGGAATTTTCATATTCCTAAATTTGAGAAAAAGAGCATCAACACGCTCAAGGAGATTCAACAGGGTATGGAAAAAGTGTGTGAGAGTATGATGCACATTTTAAGACTCTTTTTGTCAAAGTTATCTTATGATATCCATCCTTCTCAACATGCTCAGTGGTTCATTGGAGGCCTGATAACACCTTTCGATGAGTGCTTTCACATAAGACTTTCATGGATCCACACGAGGCCTTGGAGGCTACTTTGCATGCTAGGCCATTGGGAAGTTTGATACTTGGGGTAAGTCCCTTTTTGGAGGCACATATTGCTTCCATGGCAAAAGCAACTTGAGAAATTATCTACAAATTCAGCACATGAGACTCATAGTGGACTTTGGTGTATAGATTGAAGTAGAAGGACACACCAAGGATAGTTTCCCTCAAAATTTGGTGTGCATGCCATGTCATGTAGAGACTTGAAATCTATCATGGGGATCATGATCCAAGTAGATTCCCTTTGTTACAATGTGCACTCCATAAGAATGTGTCTTGCTATTGTAAGATTTGTACATCTACCACTCATGATACTAAGGATTGCTATTGGTTGATAGACCAGATTCATGATGCAATTGATACTAGTGTGCATAGCCAACATTGCAAAAGTTCTTCTAGAATGAGGGCATCAACATGAAGGGCATGAAGATGGGGAGGAAGGGGAAGAATATTTTGTGGAGGATTCAGAGGCCATGGTGGTCATGGTGGAGAGGAAGGAGTGAATTTCCCATGGAACTTGTTTCAATTGTGGATCTACGGATCACTACAAGTGTGAGTGCCCAAATTTACTACAATGCTCATGGTGTGGAAAGAAACATAAGTATGAGGAGTTCCCTACTTGTATAATCACATGAGCCAGAACTAGAAGAAGGAAAAGGGTGTGGGAAATGGTTAGTGTGAAGCACATTGAACCTTTGTTCATGCCTACGTAGTGTCTAACCTTGAGTTGGAGCCTTTATATTAGTAACTACACATGTTGAAGCTGCACGCATAGAAATAAATACCAAAGTAGAGGCCTCTCATTACAAGAGAAGAGGTATTGCATGGGAAGTACCTGATCCACTTATCAGAAGGAGGTTTACTAGAGACTATGGAGGTGATTAGGAGTTTGCAAGGGAGATCCAGTGCTTGAAAGAGTAGTCATGGAAGTTGGAACAAGTGAAGAATGTTGAGATCCCTCATAAATGATGTTGATGATGTCAAAGAGGTATGTAAGATGTTGTGCAAGAAAATATCATTCCCTTGTTAGGAGAATGGTTGAGAGGAAAGGTACCACACACTAGATGTGAGTGATGAGAGGTAGATCTTGCATGCTAATTTTCCCCCTCATAGTCTTGATTATGACAAGGAGATCACATTGAATGTAGTAGTTGATGGATGGATTTTGAGTAACATACTAATTGACACAAGTGTAGAGGTAAATGTTCTTACTCTGGATGCATGGAATCAGATGGGGAGACCACCATTGCAACCATCTTCAAATGTGTTGTACATGGCAAAATAGAACTAAAGCTACACCCATCAAGTCTTGAAGGATGCTTCCATAACCATTCAAGGGGCCAAGTTCACTAGGGACTTTGAAGTCTTAGCACTTTTCGAGGTAGATAATTTCCCAGCATTACTTGGACACCCTTGGTGTTATGTGAATAATGTTGATTTGTGCTTCAACAAGGGATACATCAGCTTTGAGAACAAGAAGGAGCATTATTATTCCACTAACAAATGGTAGGTCTGTGCCCTTATGTCGAGCCTTTGGGGAAGAATACATCAATAAAATTATGTGTGCACATCATAGAGACCCAGAGGTTATTGAGCCATCAAGAGAAGGAGTCATTCAGTGGGATGATGCTCAGTCCTTGAGTGATATGACTAGCATTGCATGTGATAATTGGGTGCATGGGACTTATGAGTTGGTTAGGAGAGAATTAAAGGGCATTGTGACTCATGTTTGTCAAGGCACATTTGTTAGGCATTTGGGAGGAAGAGACAGTTACCAAGTTACACTGGGAGAAGGTAACCTTGATGTCTTCTTGCATGCTATGGAAGTCCAGTGGACCTGTGAAGTAGAATAGAAGGAATATGCTTGTTTATACCTTATGTGGGATAGTCCATGCATTGGTGGATGACTCATCGGGATAATATTATAGAGTGGCATGAGGTAAGAATCATGTTCTCTATTAGATTTCTATGGACCAATGCACCTTCAAAGATATGTGACTATCATGGGAAGGAATCAACCTTGTACCACATTCGGAATGTGAGAAATCTTGATGGAAGGCCCAAAAGCTTTACCTCCTTCACTCTTGGGTGCATAAGTTCTATTCCACTTTGTAGGGTTGTGCACATGCACTTGGTATATCCATTCGAGTTACATCATCAGATGGGAAATTGGCAAGAGTTGACAACATGTATTATTCAGACTTTTGAGTATCTATCTTCTAAACCATCAGTGAATGAGGCTTTATAGGTAGTCAAGTGCCTTACTCTAGGAGATAGTGCCAAAGTTTGAGGACCTCATCCTATATTTTCTAGGGGATCCTAATTTGGAGGCACACTTTGAGGAAGGAGAAGAAATGGATGAAGTACAGTTTGAGTGCACCCTACCTAGAAAAAGAGAAAGGAAAAATGGTGTACCTGATAGAAGATGAAGAAATAGAGAACCTTGATGTTGATCATACAGAGGGTACATGCATGACATCTTGGATAGTGTGGATGAGAAGGCATGTGCCTACCATGAGCCATTGAAGACAAAAAGAAGGTCAACATTGGCACAAAAGAAGAACTAAAAGAAGTAATCATTGGTGATTACTTGGATAACAAGAGGTTTCAAAGATAATTGAACTATTGCGTGACTTCCAGATTTTTCCCACGTGGGTATCATGAGTTAAAAGGAGTTCATCACTCATTGGGAGAGATGATTAAGTTAAAGGAAGGTGCATGCCCGATTAGGAAGAGGCTTATTATAGATGAATCCTAATCTACATGTAAAGGTGAAAGAAGAAATTGACAAGATGTTGGAATCTAGGATCATTGAAGCTATTGAAGAATCTGAATGGGTTAGTCCAATGGTGATTAGTATCAAGAAATATGGAAGGATATGATCTGTGTAGACTATAAAGACTTGAATACTACATGTGTTATAGATCCTTTTCCAATGCCTTTTACTGAAGAAATCTTGGAAGGTGTAGCAGGGCGTGAGATCTACTCTTTTACAGATGGATTCTCGGGTATCACCAGGTAAGGATTGCAAAAGAAGACTAGGAGAAGAATACTTTCACCATTGAATGGGGAATTTTTCTTATACGGTTATGCCATTTGGGCTTAAGAATGTGCACTGCTATATTTTTATGCATTGTGGTACAAACATTCCAAGACTTTATTCATAAGTTTCTACAAGTCTACCTGATGATTGGATAGTGTATGGATTAGTAAAAGATCATTGTGACAACTTGAGATTGATGTTTGAAAGATGCAGGTAGTTAAGTATCTCTCTAAACATTAAGAAATGTGTCTTTGCTACTCCTTTTGGCACATTTCTAGGTCATATTATTTACAAGGAAGGCTTATTGGTAGACCCTACCAAAGTTGTTATTATTTTGGGTTTGGAGGATCTTCCAATCAAAGTGCAGTGTGTGGATTTTTTGGGGCATACGGGTTACTATAAAAAATTCATCAAAGGTTATGCCAAGATTTCCATGCCCTTGGAAGAACTATTGAGGCACAAAGGAATATTTCATTGGGATGAGGTGTAACAAGTGGCTTTTGATACGTTGAAGGAGAAGCTTACTACTATGCCCCATTTTGTGCTTTCCCTCTTGGGAAAAGCCCTTTCATGTGCATGTGGATGCATCAGGTATGGAAATTGGAGTAGTGTTAGCACATCCTAGAGAAGGGATTGTTGATCACCCTTTATGTTTTGCAAGCAGAAAGTTAACTCTAGTGAGAAGAATTACACAAAAATGGAGTGCAAAGTGTTGTCTATGATTTATGCATTTGCATAAGTTTAGGAATACTTGTTGGCTACTCCATTTATATTTTACATAGATCACATGACACTTAAGTATTTGGTAAACAAGCCTATTTTACAAGGGCACATATGTTGTGGATCTTGTTATTTCAGAATTTGAAATTTTCGGTGGTAGTCAAACCAGGAAAGTGTAATTCAGGACCTGACCATCTTTCTAGAATTAATTCAGTGAGGATGATAGAGAGCATTAAAGACACAATGTTAGATGCATAGTTGTTCAGATTACAATGCACACCCACTGATTTGGAGGATATTGTTGTCTTTTTACAAATAGTGTGGCACCTGATGGAATGAAGAGTATAGAAAGGAAACAACTTGCCATTCATGTCACACCTTATATGTTGATTGGTGGAGATCTATACAAACTTGGTCGGATGATATTTTTGTTGGTGTGTACTAGAGCATGAGCATGTGGGTATTATGGAGGAAAAGCTCATGGAGGATTTTGGTGGACATTATGCAGGTCAGCCACCATGCGTAATATTTTGATGGTTGGTTTGTGGTGGGAGACATTGTATAAGGATTTTCAAGAATATGCCAGGGGTTGTGATCATTTCCAGTGCCTTGGGAAGCCTAGAATAGAGATGAAATGTCATTGAGGCCTATAAAAGTGTGAAAACCTTTTTTAAAAATGGGAAATTGATTTCATGGGCCCTATTTCCCCCCGTGCGTAGGACAAGGTCATGCTACATCATTACTTGTATAGACTATCTTACATGGTGGGGAAGAAAAACACCTATGAAGGATTACACTGCAACTACTACAACAAGGTTCCTTTGGGAGAATATCATAAGTAGGTATGGATGTCCATTGAGTTTAACAAGTGATAGGGTACTCATTTCTTGAATGAGACTATTAGGATATTATTGGTGGAATTTATGGTAGCCCATCATAAGACTACACCCTATCACCCACAAGCTAATGGAACTGCTAAAGCTTTCAACAAGATTTTGAGCCACACATTGAAAAATATCTATGATGTTGGAAGGAAGGATTGGGATGATAAAGTCTTTATTGTTCTTTTGGTCTTATAGAACAACCTACAAGAGACTCAACAAAGCAACACCCTTTCAGTTGGTGTTTGGCACCGAGGTTGTTTTACCGTTGAATTTATGTTACCATCCCTACATATTACATGTGTGGGAGGATTGGATGATGAGAAAGAACTTGAAGAGCACATAGAAAAACTGATGCAGTTGGATGAGAGGTGCGCATATATAGCCCGATGGAGCCAGAAGATAGAGAAAGTAAGACAGAAGGCCTAACATGATCGACACATTAAAAATAAGAAGTTGGAGGTTGGACAAATGATGGTTCTTTTGTATGATTCCAAGTTTTTGCACCACCTTGGGAAGTTCCAAGTGCATTGGTTGGGACCATATATCATGTGACCTATATACTTGACTCAGGTGCTTTCCAGTTAGAAGCTTTGGATGGCACACATTTCCTAGTTTCTTTAATGGGAGTAGGTTGAAGCCCTACTATAAATAAGTCTTCTTGGTGTTTGTAATAAGGCAATGTTTCCATTTAGCTTAGGTTTCCCTTTAATGCATTTCCTTTATATGTGTTTCCTTTCATCATTGTTATGCTTTTCTTTTTTAGTTTTGTGTGGTGTTGCATGTTTTTGTGTGCAATAGCCAATTACTTTCTAAGAGGTTTCATGTACAGAGGACCACACATAGTTTTAGTGTGGGGTGGAGAGCACAAGTAAGAGGTACGTGGTTGGAGTGATGTTGATTGGTGGCCCTAGGAAAGAAAAAAAAAAGTGTGTGGTATCAGAGGAACACGCACAGTAAGGTGATAATGGTCGGAGATAAAATGGTGTCAAGAAATAGTTTTATGAAATCCACGTACAATGATGAATGCATGAATGAGAGAAAATATGAGGTAGAGGTGGTGGTAGGAAGAACTACTTGTAAGAAGAAAGAACTACTTGGTATAAGATGTAGGGATGTATGTAGTTTGTACTTGGAGTTGGGCATACATGTAGTGAGTGGTCGATGTAGTTTTATGGGAGGAATGGGCTAGAAGGTTGAATGGAGGTTATGGTGGTGGTGGCATGGAAATGAATGAAACACTAGAAAAAATGGACAAAAAACAGGAGGAATGCTGGAAAAAATCTGAATTTAATGTGGTAGTATGGTGGTAGGTGGCATGGAAATAAATGTGGTAAAAAGTGGAAAACTATAAATAGGAGTCGGGGTAAGTTATTTTCACCTTGCATTTACTTGTGGAAGAGCTCTTGCAAACTAGGGCATCCTTGTGTGAAATTTACAAAAATCACATGCGAAGTGAAATATTTGAGAACCAGATTGGAATGGAGTACATGGCATGCACAAAGTGGTTGTTTGAAGGATTTCTATGGGTTTTAACATTGTCTTGTGGAAGAAAGGGTTTCTAGGTTAGGGTTTGAGAAACTAGGGCACATGTTTGAGGAATTTTGCAGAGGATTGAGGCCAAGGGATTGAGTAGTAAGAAAGAAAGATACAAGGAAGGATTAACAAGGACCCAACAAGGAAAATGGCACCAAGGAAAGGATCAAATGTTTCACCCAAGAGGAAGGGAAAGGGCAAGGGAAAACCAGTCATGTCACAAGTTTCAACGAAGAATGGTATGTGGAGATGCAATACCTAGATGGGGTATTATTGGGGATGGATTGGGTATCTCACATGTGCAAAAATGGTTATAAGTGATTATAACCATAGGACATACAAATAAGAAAGAGATGACATTGGAGCTTGTTTTCCCTATAGGAGAAAGAACAAAAGATGACAAACTAGTGTATGATGACTCCATGAAGAGGACATTGGAGAAGGTTGGGATTTTACAACTCTATGAGTTGCCATTTTTGGAAATCTTGAGAGATTATACTAGTGGCTTATGTCGTGCATGTGCATGAAAGATTACTTTTACTTTGTAGGAAGGAGGATGCACATAACTCCATAGTTGATCTCCAAGTACATTAGACTTATCTACATAGAGAGTCATTGGATGATGACTTGGGTGAAATAATGAGGTTGTCAAGGAAACAACTAAGGCATTTGAGTACAAGAAGGGTGGGTGAGCCTTTGACATTTCCAAGATCAAGGACCCAAGTCATGAAGATGGTCACACACCTATTCACCAAGTTGAATGAATAAGAATGATGGACACAAGTGAACAAGAGATGGTTGAACATTTGTAGGAAGGTTTCAGAGGGGACCATCTACAACATCTCAACCTTCATTAGAGAGATATCATTGATGTCATGAGATGGAGATAAAATTTCATATGGTAATATTCTTCTTACCATTGTTTTTTTAGAGATTGGAGTGCCCGATGGGCAAATAACAACATTTGGGAGTACCCTGATGAGAACCCCTCCCCAACTAAGAGGTTTCAAGCATATACTTGTGAAAGTATGACACCTGCATACAAGGCATGCTTGGATAAGTGGTACAAGTGGATGCATGATGCATTTGGAGTAGAGTGGAGGATTCTTGAGCAAATTACCAGCCTTGGTGAAGGATGAGGCTGAATTTGTAGTATACCAACAGTTCTACATTGGCAAGTTCACATTGACTGATGGCACCAAGAGCCCATGGTGTAGATTACCTTTTTCCTTCACAACACAGTATTTTTAGAGCATGGTTAACATGTTTAAGGAGGCTAAGAAACTAGGTTTGATCTAAGTGAAGTAGATCAGGAGCACCATGCATGTTGTGCGAAGACACTTGTATATCCTCGAAGTGAGCGTATGTGGAGAAGTATGTCTCTCATGACATACATATGCTAAGGCCCATAACATTACCACTTGTAGGCAACAAAAAAACAAGGGTGTACATAAACCTAAGGCCTAAGTTTGAGAAAGGTGTATGTTGAGGATGATGTCTCCATCCTAAAGACCCTTAGAAGGAAGAAGGTAGTGACAAAGAAGAGAGATAGAGAGAAAAATCCAACAAGAAGGGAACCAAGCATGCGTGTGGTTTAGACCATAGGGGCACAAGAGTCAGGCATGGGCACAAGCACTTATACTCATAGGAAGAAGTCCCCAGTAAAGGAAAAGTCCCCAGTGGAGGAGTAGTCTCTAGTGAAGAAGAAGTAGAGGGTAGTGCAGAGTTTAGACTCTGAGAGAATGGAGAGCATGAAGGGTGATGAGATTGGAGAGAGGATGAGGGGAATGAGTCAAAAAACCCCCTTGTGTAAAATGTACATGAATCTGATGAAGAGTGAAATGAATCTACGGAGGATGCTTGAGAAGGAGAAATAAGTGAAGAAGAAGTGGGGACAAAGGTGCATGAGACCCCACACCTATCCAGTGAATAGTTAGAGGACACAATGGAGAAGGAGGTGGTGGATATCATCAAGGACTTGGTAGAGCATGAGGTGGAGCACACAATGTAGGAGAAATGGAAAAGAGAAGTGTGGAAGCATAGGTGGGAGACAAGTTTAGCAGTCGGTTTCCCAAAGGGAGCGTGCATAGGTGGCAAGGGTGCGTCCAACATCACAAGGACCTATAATGACTTATGATGTTGATCCAAACAAGGTCCTATGTGCACATGTTTCTAAAGCACAATACCTCCTATAGACCACCTCTTTTATTGGTCATCATTTGATGTAGATGGTGCATACCCACACACAAGGAAGATGTTGTCATGGGATTTTGAATCCCATGTTGATGAGATGGAATTTGAAGTCAATGTAGGTGCATTACTAGACACACCAAGGCTCTATGGAGGTAAATCCTATTGTGGATTCTCGCAAGTAATGATGATGAAGTGTAATGCGCTGAAAAAAGTGTTAGTGGAGGTCAAAGCAGGTTATTCGGGAGGAGGAATAACAGATTAAAGCATTGGAGAAGGAATTGGAGGAAAAGAACAAGGAGATTATAGAGAGGGACAAGGAGATAAAGGGAAAGAGTCTATAATTACGTAGTTGAGGAATGAGTTGAGAGAAGAGAAGGGGAAGGTGTGTGAAGCTTACAAGAAAGTGGAGAATATCTCAAACTCCATTATTTTAGCATGCCTAGATTTATCCCCCTGGATAGAAGTATGAGTCATCCTTCCACTTCCTAGAGGATTTGATGTGCATCATCACGATGGAGAAAAACCACTTACACTAGAGTCGGTGGAAGAAGTTATGGCAGTGACAGAAAGAGAAGAAAGATTAAAAATTGAGGAGACCATAACTCAGTACACTAAGCTTCTTTCTTCAGTGAAAACCATGGCTCATATGGCCAAAGTTGTCTATGAACAACTGTGAAGACAGAGATAGGTGGTGCAAGTGTGTTGGTTGCTACACATGAGGTAGATTTGAAGGAGTTCTAGGCCAAGAATAGAGGCAATCGGGTGGAACATGACAAGATCCTGGGAGGTTGAGAATAAATCCGAAGGCAATTGAGATTTTAAGGACCTCTATTAAGAGTAAAGTCAAGGAATTATACCCCCAGGTGACACATAGGATGGACGTGTTGACCGACCTTAGCAAGAAAATGGAGAATATTGTTGACACATTGAAGGCTAAGGGTGAAGAGATGACATTCAATGAGGTCAATGCTTGATAGGGATTTATTTAAATAAGTGCAGAGTGAGGTGGATGCTTGGAACGAGATTGAAGCATCCTTGAATAAAAATTTCCCAATCCTTGTGCAACAGTAGAAAAATTCTTTTTCTTTGGTGTAAGTTGGATACAAGTCATCTTATTCTTCCATTCTTTATTCTTTGTTGGAGATCATATTGTTTCCATGGATAACAACAAGTTTAGTGTGGGGTAATGTTGAGCCCATAAAAAATGACTAAGTCTTAGAGCAGATCATCGCACATGGAAGAAGGTGTAGGAAGAAGGTGCATGAGGAAGAGCGCACATGAGAATAGCTAAGTCACACACGGGAGAAAAAAGGGTTTTGAGACTTAGCCACATTTTGGGGTTATGGTGTTGCATGGAAAACACATGAGGATATAGGTAGGTGTGATAGTGGATAAGGTTAGAACATGGAGACTTACAGCCCAAGGAAGGAATATTCTAGGATATAATCATTGTGTTTAAGAGTTATAAAGTAGAGTTAGTTATGGGTTAGCTGGAACTTGCATGTTTAGAATACTCAGTATGGTAGGGTATGATGACATTTGGCATGTGGTTTTCTCTTGAGTGATGCTGAGGTGGTAAAGGAGAGATCCCACTCTATTTAAGAATGTGTTTGGATCTGAAACATGATGAATGGATGAAGATGGGTATGGAGGAGAAGAAGAGGTGTGATGCGAGGCAAGAGATGTAAGAGAGACTTTAGATGCACAAGGAGAGCATGGCTAGAACTCTTTGAGTAGAGTCATTTGGTAGGGTTAGGATGTTATTTCTTGATGTATTTGGTCTGTTATGACCCTTTTGATGTAATTTGGCTACTGTAAATAATTGTGAATCAATTGTGAATCAATATATGTTCATGGTGGTTCTTCATTGTTCATGAATATCTATGTTCTATGATTACATCCATAAACCCTTGTGTTCTTCATATAATGGATGTATGTGTTTGTCTCATGTCTTCTCCATCCAAACAAGCATCGCTTACTCAACCCACTCTAACTAAACAACCACCTCTCAAGGTCCATTTTTCATTACCTCCTCCTACTGAGTCATCTACAACATTACCAAGTCAAACAAAGCAACCAACATCTCCTCCTCTCAAGTCTTCTACGACATTACCAAACAAACAACCACTTGCTATGCAAGACAAGAAAACTCTAGCTGGCCTCTTTCGACTTTCGCCACTCAAGGATCCTAATCCATCACCACTTCAACGTCCAATTACTTTTGTCAAGGAAAATACTCCTTACATTGATCCACTTAGCATCATCGACTAGATCTCCATCACTTACATACTTGGGGGGCACCATAGCTTCTCCCCCTTGCATTGTTATCAAATGTCTCTATCATCCCATGCACTTGACACTCTGCACTTAATGTCTAATATCTCCTAAGCATCAATACAAACCCTTTGATACACACATTGTGTCATCATTACCCGATGATGCACTCTTTTTATATTGTTCAAACTTAACTGCCGAGGATCCCTACATTCACGAACCTCACATCCAATCACATTTCACACTTGACACATTCACGATACATCATTCTAGCATCAAATTGTCACTACCCTATGTCACACTCTAATTCCATGGCTCATACTCGACTACCGAGGGTATGAATCTAAAATGAACCTCACCACACTCACTCACTCTCTACATTCTACACTTTATCAATAATATATTTCTAGTGAACAATTCAAACAATTTCCCGATGATGTACTCTTATTCTATGGTTTATTATCGACTATTGAGGGGGCATTCATAAATGAACCTCATCTCATGCATACTCATTCACATTTTCTCGAGAGGCACACGGATCCTATCACACTCAATTTAAATTCCATTCCATCTCACTCACTCATAAAATATTTCTTATCTTAGTCACACTTATTCTTGCTTACTTATGTTTACATGTACACGTTGACTACTATGTTAGATAGATATATTGTATGTCATTATCCTTATATATATACATGTGTGTTCACTTGTCTTCTAGTTGTGATTTTTGACACTACACAAATCATTACACTCAACATGGATGCTTGGCACTCGTACACTCTTACCATCCTGTAATAGGATCTTGGGGGCATCCAATTTTGTACACATCACAAGTGTTATTGTTTCAATTTATACTACTTCCTATTCATATCAACACACTACATCATATCAGATCATACATGTTTTGACATACTTTATATCTTTCTAACATGCTAATGGGTGTTCCATGTGTAGCGTTTGTCTTGTAGGAACTATTTTCTACCATGGTTATCTATTACATTTTATTATTATTGTTTTTTATTATATGTAATTGTTTGTGGGATTCTCCCTTTTTCTTGTGTGCACATTATATTCTTTTGGCCACTTTGGCCTCAATTGTCTCGGGACATTGTGAGTGATGTTCCATGTTTGCAACCCACTTTTCATGGTCTACATTGTCTACTTTCTTGTTATCTTACATTTTTCCTTCTACATGTATATTTGTCTTGTTTACACTAACACTTGTTTCCTAGCCACTTTGTTTACATGTGCCTTGGTTTCTTCCAATCACATTCCCTCCCCCTGTAGGAAACCAGGTTTCGGCATAGTGTTTGGTCCTCTTTTGTAATGTATACTCCTTAGGACATCCCATGTAACCCAAACAAGGGGGAATCATTGGGTGAAACAGTCACCCCATTCAACAGTTTATAGTCACAATTTAGTACTTGGTACAACACATTCTTCAGAGCACAACAACGACCCAAAATCTAACTTGGGTCCTCAACACAACCTAGTCACTAGCACCCAAACACATACAATAGTACATGGGTGCCCTTGACCCTTCCTAGATTCCTATGAACAAGGGGTAGTTACAAAATTTTTCTCACTTTCGCACATATCATAACATTTCACATAACAATTTTTATAGGACATACATAGTCCTTTAGCACTCGACATGTATGCATTACATCATCTCTTCTATTTTTGAGTTAGACTGACTGGATTGAAATGGATCATATTTTCACACACCATCTATATTGGTATTTATACTTTGGGAAGCAATCAAAGGTCGAGAGAATAGTACTAGACATTTCTCCCTCTACTTCTTCCGTACTTGGTGCAATTGGTGTGAGATCGCTCCAAAAAATCACATTTGGCATAACTGGCATGAGATCACCCAAAAACTTGTTCTTATACAACATCTTCATGATCCTTTCTATCTATTTCACTCATCATGGATCAAGTACACATGCTCCTTTTCACATTTTCACACATGTTTTACACACTTGTACTCGTTTGGATCAAATTTTTCATATACACATATTTGACTACTCGTTCTCTCTTCTCTTTTGTAGGTCCGTCCCTATGAGAAGCAAAAATAACATCATCAAACATAAGTGACATAAAAAATGTGACATCTACACATATGCTTTCACCCCTAGGGTCATTTTTGCTTCCTCTTTTCTAGCATCCACAGCTTCATTTTTTTATCACTCCACGCTTTTTCTTGTCTCGTCATCACGCTTTTCACCATCGATTTACATGGTTATCAGGTACACATATCTTATATACTTTATGTTATAGATAATTTTCTCAACAACATAAAGTGGGTGCAAATGTAGACACTAAATCTCACACTTTGGGTATATTTATAGTCATGATAACATACTACTATTCATATGATTCCTAAGAGAGAAAATTACTAATTGACCACTTTGTCTTTAGCCTCTTTGATTGATTTTTGGTTTCTTCTTGGTCTCACACACCTTCTTTCCCAATGTGACCTTCAAAATTTTAGTTGTTATGAGTTTGTACACCAACACCCAATCAAGACGCCTAGCGCCTTGTGCGCCCCGATCTCTTTTCAGTATCTTGCTCACATCTTTTGAGTCCTTTTTAGCTATTGGGAATATTATTTTCTTGGTGCTTAGCCTTGTAGTAGTTAATTACAAAATTAAAGAAGAAGAATCATATAAATACAAAGCTATGTGGAAATAATAAACTACCAAACACTAAACATCTATTATCATCACCTAAGTTTACATCCAAGAGTATTCTAAGATAATCAAAGCATACATATAGCTACCATTAAAGGGACAATGGACTAAATTATTCTACATACACTTTATAGGAGGGAAGTTCATTTTTTCATGCACACATCTATTTACATCTTCTACATCTAAATACTTTCTCACTATCAAGGGTGACTCACACAAGAGCTACTTAGGGCACAATTATACATAAACACACACGCAAAACTAGATGGAGTCTCAAATGTAGTGCAGCTCACGAGATCATAAGTTCACTCAATTAGGTGACCATTGGGGTCAATCCAACTTCCCATTTGCATATTTTTATTTTTAGGATTTGATGTGTTTTGAGGTTTTACAAAGGTGCATACACAAAATCATGCACTTTGGGTAATTATCTAGTCGTGATTACATACCATTATTCATATAATTCCTCAATAAGAAATATATTAAGTAACCCTTATCTTTGGACACCTTTCTTAGCTTTCTATTACCACCTTTTGTCTTACACCCTTACTTTCTCAAAGATTCCTTTTACACTTCAGAATTTATCATCTTGGACACTGGCCGCCCCCGATGCCGACACTAGGCGCCCTTGTTCCGTCTGGGTGCCCCTGACCTCAGTATACTTTGTTCACACTTTTTGGGTCCTTTATAGTCATTTGAGCATCTTATATTTTTGGTAGTCAGCCTTTTTGGGATTAATTATGAAATTCAAGCAAGGGAATCATACAAATATAAAGTTATGTGATCATAATAAAGGACCAAACACTAAGCATTATCTATCACCACCTAAGGTTACATCTATCAAGCATCTATGAGATCCTTTTACATCCATCTAGCACCATCTAAGGGACACAAGGGATGGTTATTTTTCATACACTACATAGGATGGAATTTCATTCTATTCCATGCACATATCTATTACATCTATTTACATTTATCTACTTGCTTGCTATCAAGTGCAACACAAACAAGAGCCACCTAGGGAACGATTTCACACACACACACACACATAAAACTACATTGGGTCTAAGATGTAGTGCAACAATCAGTTGTAAGTTCACCATTGTGATAGCTCAGGATAGTTTGACCCCTCATTCTACATCTTTCATTTTTAGGATATGATGTCTATTGAGGGTTTTACAAGTTCATATTTCATTACAGTTTCCAATGACCTTGGTGATCATTGCGCGACCTCGTATAGACCAAAGGTGACTAATAGTGAACACCTTATGACCACTTATAAGAGGTTTCTAGAGATTTTCCATAGACCTAGGTGCCCAGAAATAAGCCTAGGGCACCCACAGGCACCCATGTCCCTCTCCAGTGCCCACCCACCTATCTCTACAGATATATTTTTGGGTCTTTGTGCAATGCTCTCACTATTAAAACTTTTATATAGTTCATAATTAACTATGAATAAGCTAAGTAGCTCTTTCTCCTACTTGTAATTAGGGTTTCATAATTTATTTCTTAGCTGCTTGGGTGTAATTTTTGTACTTAATTGCATTTTTATTTTATTGCTACAATAATATCAGATTCGGATCTTATTTCCACATTTTAGCTTAATCATTTTGGTGAACCCGAACTTGATCTGAACGCTCTTAGGATCCTCGTACCTCCATTTCTATTATATTTCTTTGATCTCTTCATCATGAGTATATCTATTAAATATTTATTTCTTATCAATCTTGAATTAAAAGATAAAATCAATACTCTCTTCGCTACCACTCACATTCCTGCTAATATGACTCCAAATTTATTATATCAAATTTTTTTGAGGCATTTTCTCAACATATTACTTTCTCATCCAATCCTAATGTTGATCTATTATTTTTGACAATGATCCACCCTTACATATCATGATTCACATTTACAATATGGGTATCAAGCATACTTTAATCGATAATGGATATGAATTCAATCTATGTCATATGTCATTCCTTTAAAATATTGGTCTTTATGTTGCTAATGTTAGTCCATCATGTCTTTCCCTTCGTGTATATGATGGTTTTGTTCATCCATGTGTAGGTCACATTACTCTACCTATTAGTGTGGGGCCAAACACCCTTAACACAATTTTATTTGTCATTAACTTTCTGATTTCATATAAATGTTTACTTGGTCATCCCCGATTTGCATGTAATGCAATAAATTCCTTCTACAATACATAATCGTGTCAAATTAATACACGAAGTCATAAAATATATGGTTCTTAGTGATCACGACCCATTTAAATATTGTGATAGTGATACCAATACTACACTTCCTACTCCATGATCTAATACTACTAATGAGACACAACCCATGGATAATCCATATTAGTTACCCACCACTTGAAGGTGATATTTGTATGTTAGATATAGTCTCATCTACAACATCACCTCCTCCTCATATTACTACTGCCATAATTCTTTATCGAGGGCCTATCATACCATAGGATGTCATTCCATCTATCGCACGCCCAATGAGTCTCTTTCATTAGTATGTACTCCCTTTACATGTATGTTTTTCATAAATAACTCTTCTTGGGAGAATATTCCATTTGATCCTACTTGTGATGACACTATATGCACACATGATGGGTTGGCTCGGCTAGGCTTTATGGTTGACAATAATTTTCCTCCACCTCATGATCATCATCTCTACCATGGGTTTGTTTACATCACCATTGCTTATGGACTTTGAGTATTTTATCTCACATTTTTTCTTGCACGTGCTCCTCACACTTCTCCACTCACACTCGGGTAGTCTTGGCTGGATTACATTGGGGGCATGTTAGATCCTAATCATATTGATATTTCATTTCCCATGCCTTTTGGCCATGTCTTCATTTGCAATGAATCATTTCTCAGCTATTCACCCAATCTCACTCGTTGGTATGCACATGGATGTCCATTACCTCCTTTTATTGATGAGGAGTATGATATGGGAATGTATAATTTATGGCTCAATGGCTCCTTTCTTGATCAACCCAACACTATCGCTTATCAAGTCTCTAGATACTTCATCGTTTGGTTTTGATCATGAAAA
Organism: Taxus wallichiana var. yunnanensis; assembly: GCA_018340775.1. NCBI lineage: Eukaryota > Viridiplantae > Streptophyta > Pinopsida > Cupressales > Taxaceae > Taxus > Taxus wallichiana. Next base: position 147,168,672 of record CM031244.1, on the reverse strand, counting down.
TGATGACCTCTTAGATGAAATTGCTTGATCACACTCATCACCACATACTTGGGGGGCATCAAACCTATTTTTATCCCCTAACAAAAAAAAAAAAAACATCTTCTCTTCTCATCACTTCACATCTAGAATTTCAAATATGACATATACTTCTTGATACATGCTAGTATCGTCATTTACCGATGATGCACTCTTATGACTTAGTTCACACTTGACCGCTGAGGGAATCCTATATACACGAGCCTCACACACACAACATGTTTCCTTACACATTGCACATTACACATTACAAATTCCACATATTCATTAATACACAATCAACAATACTTGCAACTTACTCTTCCTATCACACGTATTCAACAACCAAACAATACATAGTGCTCAGACCTAATCATCAAAACCATCTCAATGAAATAGCAAACAACACAATCTACTCACATATTCAACCCAACATACAACACAATCTACTCACATATCCAACCCAACATACAACACATTTGACATATCTACAATATATTACATACTTTGTAGACACAAAATCACGCACTTTGGGTAATTGTATAGTCCCGATTACATACTACTATTCATATGTTTCCTTAGTGAGAAAATTACTAATTAACCCATGTCTTTGGCCACGTTTCTTTGATTTATGTTACCACTCTTAGTCTTACACCACTACTTACTAAGTATATCTTTTTATACTCCATATTTTATCATCCTAGACACCAACGCCCATCCACGACACTAGTGTTAGGCACCCTCATCCCCTCCGGGTGCCCCTAAACCCTTCATACTTTACTTAAAATTTTTGGGTTCTTTCTAGCCTTTTGAGAATCTTATATTTTTGGTATTCGCCTATTGGGGTTTATTATGAAATTAAAATAAAGGAATCATATAAATATAAAGTTATTTGATCATAATAAAGGACCAAGCACTAAGTATTAGCTATGAACACCTAAGGTTGAATCCATCAAGCATCTAAGAGATTCATTACATCCATCTAGCACCATCACAAGGGCTAGTTATTCTACATATACTTCATAGGAGGAAGTTCATTCTATTCCATTCACACATCTATTACATTTATGTACATCTAGTGTATTTACTTACTATCAAGTGTGAATAACACAAGAGCCACTTAGGGCATGATTATGCACACACACACAGAAATACATTGGGTCTAAGATGTACTGCAACACTCATTCGTAAGTTCACCATTATGACAACTAAGGAAAATTTGACCCATCATTCTACATATTGTTTTTTTAGGATTTGATGTCTATTTGAGGGTTTTCTACGTTCATATTCCATTACAGGTTTCTATTGACCTCGCCAATCTTAGTGCGACCTCAAAGTGACCAAAGGTGAATAACAATGAACATCTTGCAACTACCCAGGAGGAGTTTTTATAAAAATTTCTATAGACCGAGGCACACGAAATAGGTCTAGGGCACCCACGAGTGCCCCTGTCTCTCTCTAAGTGCCCCAGTCTAGCCTATTTCTCCAAATCTGATTTTTTTGGGGTCTCTGTGCAAATCTCCTACTTCTCCATTCACTTGGTCAGCACTTTGGTACAATTCAGAGATTATTGTGAATCGCTTAAGTACCTTCTTCTCATCCTTGTAACTAGAGTTTCGTAATTTATTACTTATTTTGATTTTGTGTTCATTGTTGTACTTAATTGCATATTTATTTACTACTACAATAACATCATATTAGGATCTTAAATCCATATTTTAGCTTAATAAAATGCTTGTAAATTTTATGAAACCCACCTTTTACATCACATGACACATCTCTCTTGTGAGTAATCAACAAAAACATCTTACATAATCTACATATTCACAACACACTACCTACTCAAAATTTCACATGTGACACAACCTACTATAAATATAACGCGTTCACAATACACCCTTTTTAAAACACATAACATTGTACACTACCAAATCAATCTCTTTTGCATAACTTCACAACACCTTACACAAGCTACATATTCATGACATATTTCTCTCATGCGCAAAACAACACAACGCAACACACATATCTCTTACACAAACAATGCGACACCCTACCCTATGACACACTCTATTTCCATGTTCCATACTCTACTGTTGAGGGTATACATCTAAAATGGACCTCATCACACTCACACATTTAATTACTCACTCATTCACTCACACACTCTACACTTTGTGATTCAACGATCACATATTTTTTAGAGCACACAATTCAAATCATTTCCCAATGACACACTATCATTTATGATTATTTCTTTACTATTGAGGGGGCATAAATAAATGAACCTCATTACATACATACACATCCTATTGGGGGAACGTTGCCCCTATCATTCACATTTCATTCCATTTTGTCTCATTCACAACATACTGCATATCTTGGTTGCATTTACTCTTTCTTATTGATGCTTTTACATGTTCATGTTATTACACATGCTAGATAACTATCTTTTATGTCATCATATTTATCATACACACATGCATGTTCAATTTCCTTTCTAGTTGTGATTGCATATTATACAGATCTATTACACGCAGTGTGGATGCTTAGCATAGTACCTATTACTAGTCCCACATAAGCTCTTGGGGCATCCAATTTCGTACACTATAGGTTCTATTGTTTCCTTTTGTTTCATAGCACATTAATTTATCATATTATATACACTTTGATTTACTTTTATCTTTTTAACATGCTAATGGGTGCTTCATGTGCAACATTTTTTATGCAAGACTATCTATTTCCATGGTTATTTGTTACATTGTTTGTCATGGTTTGCTCTTTGTCTGTTATTTTCTACGGGCTTTTCCTTTGTATTTTGTTCACACGTGTCTACTTGCATGGACACTACAACCTTGATTTTCTTGTAACATCGTGAGTGATTTCCCATGTTTGAAACCCTCTTTTGTAGTAGATACATTGTCTTCTTATGTCTTAGCTTACATATTATTTACGTACCATACATTTTGTCTTATACACACATGTATGTATTTTCTTGTACTAACACTTATCTCCCAGCCACTTTGTTTGTGTGTGTCTTGGTTTCTACCAATAAAATTCCCTCTACCCCTATAGGGCACTATTTTAGCACAATGATCAGTCCTTTTTGGGCTGCATACTCCTTCAACGACTTCACATACACCCCAACTAAAGGGGGCATCATTTGGGTGAATCAATCACCCCATACAACATTATACACAACACAACACAATTGTCGAGTTTGGGATATGGCTCAAAATAAGACTTGGGTCCTTAGCACAATGATGTCCTTCCTGGATGCCTATAACCATGGGGAAATTACACAACGATTGGTTATTCAAAAAAATTCTATAGAACTCCACACAATAGATTTTACAAGGCATACAATCCTTAGAAATTTCATCGATTTTTCACACCATCTGCAGTGGTGTCCTTCATTACAAGAGGTAGTTAAAGGTTGGAGGATGACACTATAATTTTCTCCCTACACTTCTTCCATGACTTGGCGTGAGATCACCCCAAAAATCATGGCCGACACAACCATCGTGAGATCACCCGTAAAAATCGGTCTCTTACAACATCTTCAAGATCCTTTCTACATGCTTTTTCTCATCACAAATTAGGTGTACATCTTTCTTTTTAAATTTTCAGTTTTTACATACTTTTTACACATATACATGCATTTTGACTACTTATTTGTTCTTCTCTTTTATAAGTCCGTTCATATGGGAAGTGGTAGTCAATATAATCAACACCATTCAAAACAACAACAAAAACATCGACATAAAAATAGGTACATCATGACATCTACACACGCGTTTCTCGCCTAGGTTAATTTTCATCATCTCTTTTGAACTTTCTCCTCCTTAGCATCCACGCTTCACATATTTGTTACTCCATGCTTTTTTAGTCCCTTAGCACGCTTTCATCATCAATCTACATGGTTATCGTGTATGCATCTCTTATCTCCTATATATTATTGAGATTTCCTCTCACCAACATAAAGTGGGGGAAAATGTAGACACAAAATCAAACACTTTAGGTAATTATCTAGTCATGATTGCATACTACTATTCATTTTATTCCTATGTAATAAAATTACTAATTAAACTATGTCTTTTTCTACCTTTCTTTGCTTTCTATTACCACCTTTTTTCTTACACCCTTACTTGCTCAGTCTTCCTTTTTACACTTTGAAATTTATCATCCTAGACACCAGCACCAATCTAGGATGCAAGTGCCAGGTGCCCTCGTCCCGTCCCGAGTGACCCCCGGCCTTAGTATACTTTATTCACACTTTTTGGGTCCTTTCTAGCCATTTGAGCATCTTATCTTTTTAGTCAACCTTTTGAGGGTTAATTATGAAACTCAAGCAAGGGAATCATATAAATATAAAATTATGTGATCATAATAAAGGACCAAACACTAAGCATTATCTATCACCACCTAAGGTTACATCCATCAAGCATGTAAGAGCTCCATTTACATCCATCTAGCACCCTTCCAGGGAAATAAGGGCTATTTATTATGCATACAATTCATTTGAGGGGATTTCATTCTATTCCATACACACATATATTACATTTCCTTACATCTAGATACTTTCTCACTATCAAGTGTGACATACAAAAGAGTCACCTAGGGCACGATTCTCATACACACACATAGAACTACATTAGGTATGAGATGTAGTGCAACAATCAGTCATAAGTTCACAATTGTGATAGCTAAGGACAGTCTGACCCCTCATTTTACATCTTTCTTTTTTAGGATTTGATGTCTATTTGAGGGTTTTGTAGGTTCATATTTCATTGTAGGTTTTTAGTGACCTCAAAAATCATTGTGCAACCTCATAGTGACCAAAGGAGAATAATAGATAATACTTTACGATCACTCGAGGAGGTTTTGAGATATTTTCCATAGACCTAGGCACCAAGAAACAAGCTTAAGGTGCCCATGGGCATCCCTATCCCTCTCTAGGGGCCTTGGTCCAACCTATCTATCTAGATCTACATTTTTATTGGTCTCTGTGTGATGTTCTTATTGCTCTGTGTTATCCAAATAACTCTCCTAGTTATATGGATAACTTATATTTTCATCCTAACTTTGGTGTTTCATATTTTAGGTCGCATACACTCAAGATTATTCTTTTAACACCTTGGCATAGTTGCAGTTCCTCTATACGTGCCCTTGCGTGCCTTCTTTCTCCCCTTTGCATTCTTCTATCTCTTTTCATTTTCCTCGCGCACCTTCCTCCTATGTGCCCAATTTCTCTCCTATCCTGTCATGTAATCCTTGTCCGTGTTCACCATCTTTCTAGTAAGCTCGGTGCATCTCCAAAGGTAAATCCAAAAGTGAAGGCCCAAATGAGTGTGGGCTCGCCACGTAATCCAAGTTGAAAAATGGGACAAAGTGGGCCCAAAATAGACTAAGTATAGAAGTTCTTGTGGAAGATTCCACGTGTCAACCCAATGCTCCTTCAAAGGAAAAATCCTGAGTGGGTTTCTAAATGAGCGTAGAGCCTCCACATGTCCGGGCCAGTAAAGGACAAGGTCAAGGTTGAATAGTCAAAGCATTGAGATAGGCTAGCAGAGGATGCCAAGTGTCAACATGACGCTAATTCAAGAGAAAAATTAGGGAGGGTTTCCAAACAAGTGTCAGGATGCCATGTGTCCCCGGTCAGATATATGACCTTGTCGAGTAAAAGACTTATCCAAAACATGAAGAAACTGAGTGAGCCACGGAAGAAGCCACATGTCACTAGTGCAACTTCAAAAGTGAAATACAAAGGCTACCCTTAGACATGCGCTAGCCCTCCACGTGTCCGGTTTCAAAAGGGGGCCCGTTTTGGTAGTTGGTTCCCGCCATTTTGTACGGACCTAATTCAAATTTCAAATGAGCATATATTTTGACTCAGTGCTCAAAATATGACAAATCTAGCACCGTTGGAAAGATCTCAGCCTCATCTATGCCATGGAGATCTGAAAATTTAATTTTGGAGAGGTTAGGTGGGGAAAATTAAAGAAACATTTTCATGCCATTAATATAGGATCTATTTTCGCTCAATAATGAGATCTCGATTTGATCTCGATCCGCCATTCCTCCTCCTTCAAGGTGCTTTGAACAAGTAATTGAAGCACATCTAATAGCCTTGTAGGTGGATTTTTAGGAATTTATCGCTAGTTGTTGGTGGTTGAAGATTTGAATCCGAGTTTCCCTCCCTTTCTCCTTCTCTTCTCTCCTTCTTCTATAAATAGTAGAGTTCTACTTTGTAAAAATATCCCTCCTTGTTGTAACGGCACCATGCCAAAATGGTGGTTGACTTCCCATGGGTCTCAAACCTTGACATGGTCTCTACAATGTATTCTTACCTTCTTGTGAGTGTAAATGACTGTGCATCCCTTAAGCAATAAAATCATGTTTTGTGGAACTCTTGTCTTCCCTCTCTTGTTTTCATTGCATCTCGCCTCTCTATTTACATTTTTTGGCATGTTGTGCATACTCTTGTGCTTGCATTCCCCACATTCATGTGTTATGTGCACTTTGGAAGGTAAAGCCCGTGTGTTGATCTGTGGCATGTGCCATCTTCCATCTTTTCTCATATCCTCTATGTTTCCTTCGCCACTCATGGAGAGAGACCAACCCTTTCCTTATGGTGCTATCACCTTCCTTAGCTTAGGATTTTCCCTTTCTACACATCCTTTTATCCTTGGTCCCTTGGTATGTTTAGTCTAGGATTTACATTCAGCATTAGGAGTAATAATAGTGTTAGAGGTAGGTAGAGGAACCGACCTTCTCTAGAGATCCGTCCCAAGTGTGCAAGGTCCCACAACTTGGGGGTAGTTCAATTTTGGTCTTAGACACATTGACCATTTCGAGATCTAAGACGTGGGTGCACATATGAGAAACCAACACTCTGTTCACCGGTCAACACTTTGGTAAAATTCAGAATTAATTATGAATCAACTAAGTACCTCTTTCTCCTCCTTACAATTAGGGTTTCATAATTTATTTCTTAGTTGCTTGGGTGTAATTTCTATACTTAATTGCATATTTATTTTACTACTACAATAGCATCAGATTAGGCTCTTATTTCCATATTTTATCTTAATAAAGTGTTAGTAATATAACCCTAGACAAAAACATCCTTCTATTTATGCCTTTCCCATATGTTTATACATTAAATTCATTATTCAAAATTATATCCTTTTCCTCCTAAACATAGGAGTTTTCCATTAATTTGAAAGGTGGTCCTCTCAGTATAAATGCATTGGCTACCTAGGTGAGTGGAGGTGGCATCATGTCTCTATTATTTGTGTTGATCAATCAAGAGATATCTCATCATTTATTATCACATGATCCTTTTATTTATCTTATAACCCTGGCATGTTATCAAGTTTGACATGTTAATCCACTCACCATATAATTCTCCATCTTATCGAGACACTAAAGTTGCACGCGTAATCGACAAGACATATCTAAAATTTCTTGGGACTAAATTTATTATCAGTCCCTCTAGAAATCCCTTATCTTTTCTCACAAAAAATTAATCACATATGCCTTTATTTTTGCTTCAAATGATATCCACTTAACGATAATTCCCTTCATTAATTTAATGATTTGCGATGACTCTACTAAGGTAAGGAAAATCCATCATATTTTGTGCATTCTCATGCACCACCTTAATTTTAGTAGATAAATAAACTGAATCATCCTTAATTTCTTCAACCTCCTCAAATTTTTATCGTAGGAGGTTTATAAATATATCCTATAAGGTGGTTTTTTATCCTTATTTATTCCCCAAGATCTTTATATTTTCTACTTAATTGCACTATTTTTCCCTCATCTCTAAATGTGAAGATCTAGATCTCAAGTATCTTCTTTTTTCAGTGTCCTCCTTGCACAAACTTACAACTACTTACATGAATTTTTTGAATTTGAGACTACCTACTCAACCATTTTTTACTTCTTCTTTAGTACAAAAAGGTTCCATTATAAGAGGTCAATTATGCCTCAATATTCCTTTTGCTACAACTAGGTCCCTCTTGGGTACTTGAAAAGGTACACTTGTGAATACTTGGTCACCCAATAGATTCAAATAATTATTTTGGTCTTACCCCATGAGAAGGTGGTTGCACACAAACCCTTTTCCATTAGTTATGAAGAAACATTCTTTGAAAATAACTCCCAATCTTGGAATTTATTGACCATTTTTTGTTCTTCTTTCTCAACTTAGCACAAGTCATTGGCCCTCCTCCGATAAGTGTACTATATTTCCAAGATCTTTTTCTAACTTAGGATACTAGTATCACGAGCACATTAAAGGATTTATCCTCAATTAGTTATTGGTTTTTCACAAAAGTGACAGGTCTCCCCGCATATCTCATTTATCTTAGCATCCTCCTCTATTTATGCATCCTTCATCTCAAATTGAGGTTTACGAACACACACACATACACATATAATATATATAGTGGGAAAGATACCTACTTTTTAATCCAAACTTGATTCTTCCAATTTGTACATAAGGGACCATAAATAAAATTACACAACCTTGTATTCCTTTTTTGTATATTACTCATCCCATCATTAGATCTAGTTTAGGCTTAAGTTATTCCTCGTGTTTATCGCTCAAGATTCTCTTCCCCTTCTTCCTTAGTACCTCTAAGTACACTTTCTCAACCATGGGATTATCATATTCCACTTTATATTTTGATCCATGAAGGTCAATGGGAACATTAGTATATTCTCACATCATCATGTGCTTCTCTTGCTATTATGTTCTTGCCTCTTCTTAATTTCTAGGGTTTAATTCCTCTTCTTGGCTTATTTCTCTCTCCTCTAGTTGGTTGGCCTCAATTTCTTCTCATGAAAGTCTTTAATATTCATGCCTCATCTCTTATAATTAGATTCTCCCTATCTATTACTTTCATTTCATGTTCTTCATGACATTGTCTACATTCATTTCCTTCCACACATGTATTTCCTTTTACACTTCCTCAGGTTCTCCCCTATATTTAACTATTTTGGGCCCTTCCATGAGACTTTCCTTAATTCCATATGTAGTCAATAATTTTTCTCCTCTATGCACATTAGAGAGTGGTATGGTGGAGGGGAAGCTTGTGGATTTTTAATTGTGGCACCTTATTTCCCATCTACATACGCCACTAGCTAAACGAGGATCTAGTGCTACCTTTATCATTTTACAAGTACTAGTCTTGGAATTCCAGGAACACATCTAGGTAGAAGCATTAGGGGGAACATCTAGGTATAAAAATTATAGGTGAAAGTCCTACCTTATGCATTCTCATTGGCCCATCTTGTTGGATATCAATTTTTTTCCATGGTGTAAATGAGTGAAGAGAGTGACATAAGTCATTATAGTTGTGTACTTATTCACTAATTATGGGATTATTTAAGGAAACAAATGAGAGTGTGGTTTACCTATTACTCTTTGGGCTCTATGAAACCCAAAGGAGAGACCCTATAATTACCAAAATGTGTCAAAGATAAAAATGTATGCAAGTATAGAGTAACCAAACTAGATAAAAAGCCTAACCAATATGACTTCCCACCTAATTTATTGTCACTAGTAGGATGGATAGTAAAAATAATTAATATTGGGAAAAGGTTGTAGGAAATTTGATTATTAAATAAAATATATTGATGATTTATAGGTTGATTTCTCTCAAGATAAGAATAATGATCAAATTAAATCTAATAACCATGAATACAAGTTGTAATAGTTGAAACATCAAAGGATAAACAAAGATAAAATGACATTTTAATAAGTTACATTATTTGATGGAGATATTGCTTGGAAGGAATCTTTAATTTAACCATGATCAATTGTCGAATCCATTAGTAAAAGAGTCTCCAAAATTTACACAAAATGAATTAGTAATAGACACTATAGGAAAATAATTTACACAATCATTGAATACTCCATTATAACTTAGATGCTCAATGAATGGATTTTTCATAAATCCTTCATTATTCATCACAGAAACATACCACAAAATGAAAATACATTGATATTGAAATGTAAAAAATATAGAGAAGTGAGATCATGCAAGGATTTTATAAATCTGTAGTTACATATGTCTACACAACAAAGATAAACACCTTATCACCAGATAGTAATCTACACATTCATTTCCTTCTAAAAATCTACAACACTTGTTCAACATCCTATGAAAATTTCTCTCCGAATCAAGAAAGCTACCATGAACAGTGTTCTTATAAAACTAGGAAACTAAATGCTAAATGTGGAAAAAGTTTTATCATGGGCCAAATCACCATGATAAAGGATTTATCCTACAACTCATAAAAATTCCTTGTGTAGACACAAAATCACACACTTGGGTACATTGCTAGGTCCTAAAGGCATGCTAGAATTTACATGATTCAAAAGAAAGAAAAATAGTAATTGACAACTTCCCTTAACTTGTTTCTTTGTCATTTGCACTTTTATTGGTTTCATACATCCATTACTCTTTCCAAGATGTTACTATTGTATCTTTCTATGGCTCCGGACACTAGCGTCTAGTTCAGACCGTAGCTCCAGACGCTCCTATATTCCTAGCGCTCTTGTCCCTCTTTATATTTTTCCTACCCCCTTTTCCCCTTTTTATTCTTAATTGCATTTTATTACCTTGGGCTAGTCTTTCAGTTGTCAATTACAAAATTTAAACAAGGGAATCATATAAATACATAGTTATGTTTTTAAAATGAGGTACTAAGTACTAAACATTACTATTACCACCTAAGATTGCATCCAAAGGAACTATAAATAATCCATATAGCATCCATTCAAGGGACGAGGGATGCATACTCTATGTACAAAAATATGAAGGGGAAGTCAATTTTATTCCATCCACACATTTTCATCTTTTAGCAAGTCTAGCCTACTATCTAAGACAACTAGAACAAGGGAATACTAGGGAACCATTTCCACACACACACAAGAACTAAATGGAGCTTGAGTTGTAGTGCAATACTCAATTTTAAGTTCACTCTTCAGGTGATTGCTAGGGTCATTTTGACTCCCATTCTACATTTTCACACACACAATAACTACATGGGAATACTAGGGAACCATTTCCACACACACACAAAAGAACTACATGGAGTTTGAGATGTAGTGCAATAATCAATTTTAATTTCACTCTTCAAGTGACCACTGGGGTAATTCGACTCCCATTCTACATTTTCACACACACACAATAACTACATGGGAATACTAGGGAGCCATTCCCACACACACATAAGAACTACATGGAGTTAGAGATGTAGTACAATACTCAATTTTAAGTTCACTCTTTGGGTGACCACTAGGGCCAGTTTGACTCCCCATTCTACATTTTCCTATTTAGGTTTGATGTGTTTTGTGGGATTTTATAGGTGAACTTCTCTTTTGTGGGTGACAAATATCTTCGGTGATCAAACAAAGTGACTATTAGGAAATCAACATGGAACAACTACAACACCTCTGCGACACAAGAAAAAATTAGATTGTGAGCATTGAAGCAATCACATGCACACATAAGTAGCCACTAATGCCCCTATCCAACTATAGGTTCTCATGTCCGACATTATCTATGAGCTTTAGAATTTATATTGAGTATTTACAATGTTCTTTCTAGCCTCGTTGAACACTTTTCCTTTCCGTAATCGGTTCCATATTGCGTGTAAACCAACTAAGTCTCTTTATCCATCTCTCTTACTTAGGGTTTCATATTTTAATTACTTATTTTCTTATGTCTTTACTTGTATCTTATCATTTGAATATCATACATTATATTAGTTACTCTACAATAGGGTTTAATAATTCTATTTTTATTAAATCCTTTAGTGAACCCCACTCATGATCATACACTTGGATCCTCATTTTTATTCGATCCAATATTATTTCATGGCTCCTAAAAATCGTAAAATATCTTTGTATAGATTACTTCAAATGCATCCACCTTGAAAAGTTGTTCTCCAAAAATCCCTAAACACTATGTATTTCCCTTGTAATACACCACCCACTCAAGTAAGTTCCATTTTTTATCGTCTATTTGATGACTCTATCAATTCGTAATCCTAAATCCACTCAAGTTATATTAGACTCAATCCAATATTTACATTTTTATTTCAAGATAAACTTCAATCTATGGAAACAAAATTTACATATCTTAAAGCTGAAATCCAACATCTCAATGATGCTTCTCAAGCCCATGCCGATTCTTCTTCTACACATCATACTAATTCTATGTCTTCTACATGTGCTCACATAAGTGAACCTCAATTCTTCCGCTACTTGCACCTCTCAAGTTTTATCTCAATACTAAGCAACATGATATTATTTATGAGCTCCTCAATCACCAGTTGATCAACTTGCCAACTACTCATTGATATCCTCCTTATCGACTTGCAAAATACCAAGGTCACCCATTTTGAAATAAATGGACATAATGAAAATGATTGTTATGATTTAAAATGGAAAATAAAGAAAATTTATCATCAAGGTTTTATTTCATTTAATTCATAACATCTTACTACATATTCAATTTCTAAATCCCAATGGGCTCCTAAATCTAGTCCTTCCATATCTAATGAGAATCATGTCATAATTTCTAATGTTCCTTCTTTGATAAGTCAAGGGTATCCTATCCAACCCATTCCAAATAAGAAACCACCTCTCAAAATCAGTCCATCCCCTCCTCCTCTCAAGCCTTCTACAATGTTACCAATTCCAACTAAGCAACCTCCTCTAAAAATCAGTCTATCCCCTCCTCTTCTCAAGTCTTCTACAACATTATCAATCCCAAATAAGCTACCACCATTCAAGATCCCTCTCCACCCTACTCCACTTCAACATCCAATTCTCTTTGTCAAACAAGCTAATCCTTACATTGATGGCCAAGAAAAATTTCAAACTCCACCACCATGGCATGGTCCTTCTCATATCACTACATATAACTCCATCAATCACATATTTAGGGGGCATTACAAATTATTCCCTTCTCCTTCATTACTCTCAAAGTGTCTAATTCTACATTTCATGATTCTCTCTTAATGTATATTTTTCACAACATTCACACACTTTTGATACACACATTATATAATCATTACCCTATGACACACTCGAGTTTCATGGTTCATACTTGACTTTTGAGGGTATAAATCTGAAATGAACCTCACCTCTGCTACATATCATGCTTTATGCTTCATAGTACATCTTTCTAGAATCTACTCACATAACGCACTCATTTCTTGATGACGCACTATTATTCTATGGTTCATTCTTGACTCGTTGAGGATCTCTTATAAATGAACCTCATACAAATATGATGGGGGCATGCTTCCCTACCATCTTCACTTTGCATATGATTCCATAACACTCATACATTACATTTTCATATCTTGGTTGCATCTAATTTTTCTAGCTTATTATACTTACATGTTACACTTCATTTTCCATTCTAGAAAAATTATTAGTATGTCATTATCTTTTTATATATATAAACATCCACATTCACTTGATATTTATAGGTGAATGTGGATCTATTAGAGGTTCTTACATGATATAATGATGCTTGGCATTGTACCTTCTACCAGTCCCACCGAGGCTCCTGGGGGCATCTATTTTTTCTATCATATACTACAAAGGTTCTATTTTCACTACTTTTAATTGATATATACATGCTAACAGGTGCTTCATGTGCAACATTTGATTTGTAGGATTATATGCCACCATGGTTGTTTGAAATTTTTTTCTTGCTATTGTTTGTCATTGTATGTTATTATTTGCATGCTATTCCTGTTTCTTATGTGATCATTATATGATTTTGATTGCTTCAAACTTGATTGTCTTGTGACATTATGAGAAATGTCCCATGTTTGAAACCCACTTTTTGTGGTCTATTTTTTATGTACACTTTCTTGTTACATTATTTTATACCAAATGTTTTTATTTCACTAATACATAGTTATAGACTACTTTTTTTTGCATGTGCCATGTTTTCTACCATGCACATCCCTCCTCAGGGATACACTTCAAATCAACATCTGGTACTCCTTTGGGCTGCATTATCCTACCATTGTCACATGTACCCCAAACAAGGGGGAATACATTGCATGAATATAATACATATATGCACAACACATAAAATTAATAGGAACATAATTACATACTGGATTAGAATCAGACTTGGGTCATAATCACAGAGCATATGCTAGCACCTAGAATCGACAAGATTTCCTAAGTAGTTTTTCCTCCCTAGACATTAATGTCCTAGGGGAAGATATAGTCAATTTATCAGTAGAGCACAATCTACAATAGTTAATATAATAGTTCTTCGATTACATGCACAAACCTTCAATTACATAATGCATTCTATCTCCTACAATCAATTACAATCAAGACAATCAGAATAATTAGAAACTAATCAAGAACTAATTATGGACAAAAGGAACAAATAATAGAAGTACCATCTACAGTGGTGCTTATTGAGTAGATTCATGGAAGGAGAGTAAAACTATACCTCTCTCCCTAACACTTTCTCTTTGGTGTGAGATCACCTAAAAAACTCGTACTTGGTGTGAGATCACCCAAAAACTTGTTCTTGGCATGAGATCACCCAAAAATGTCACCTTAAGGATTCAAATAAGTAATATCTAAGAAATAATACAATTTTATACCTTTTACTCTTTTACATATCAGGTGCACACTTTCCTTTTTACACACTTTTACATACTTTTACATACTTATGCATACTTTACATAGATTTTTCATATACACAACTTTGACTACTTTTTCGCTCTTATTTTGCAGGTTCATCCTTAATACACAACAAGGAGTATCTTACTTCAACAAACACATGTTCTAGTAGTACATATTTATGCATACACTTCACCCCTAGGGTCACACTTCCCTTCTCCTAGTCTCCATGCTTCATTTTATAACCACTTCACCATTCACTTATCCACTTGGCATGCTATTTTCCACATGCTCTACATGGATCATAAGGTACACATATTCTATCTACTTTATGTTATCGAGTATTCACTCAATAACATAAAGTGGGGGAAAATGTAGACAAAAATTACACATTTGGGTACATTTCTAGGTCCTAAAAGTATGCTAGCATTTACATGATTCCTAAGTAGGAAAAATAGTAATTGAAAACTCCCCTTAGCCTATTTATTTTTCATTTTCACTTTTATTGGCTTCATACATCTATTACTCTTGCTAAAATTTGACTATTTTATCTTTCTATGGATTTGAACAATAGCACCCGGTTAAGACAAGACCAGCTTAGGCACTCCTGTCCTCCTAGGCACTCTTGTCCCTATTTATATTTTTCCTACCCCTTTTGGGCCCCTTTTTCTTCTAAATTTTATTATAATGCCTTGGGTCAGCCTTTCATTTGTCAATTCAAAATTCAAACAAGGGAATCATATAAATACATAGTTATGTTTTCGAAACGAAGGACCAAGAACTAAGAATTATTATTACCACCTAAACTTGCATCCAAAAGCACCAAAATCACTCTAAATAATCCATCTAACATCCATTCGAGAGATAATGGCTACATACACAACATAGGAAGGGTAAGTTGGTTTTATTCCATCCACACATTTACATCTTTTAGTAAGTCTAGCCCGCTATCTAGTGCATCTTGCACAATGACATCCTAGGGAACCATTTCCAAATACAAACACAAGAAGTACATGGAGTGTGAGATGTAGTAGAATGCTATGTTGTATGTTCACTCTTCAGGTGACCACTGGGGTAAGTATGAATCCCAATTCTATGTTTTTCATTTTAGGTTTGATGTGGTTTGTGTGCTTGTGTAGGTGAATTCTCTTTTGCAAGTTATAAGTATCTTTGGTAATAAAAGAGTGACTGTTAGACGATAAATATGGAAAAAATACAACACCCCTCTAACACATTAAAAATAATATTATAATAATTCATGTAGTCACATGAACATAAAATAAATCTCCACTTCCCAGGTGCCCCTTTCCATCTACAGGAAACTATTTTTGACATTATCTTTGAGCTCCATAATTTATACTAAGTATTTAAGATGGTGTACCCATAGTATTAATCACTTTTCCTTTCCAAAATCAGTTCTAGATTGTGGTTAAACCATTAAGTATCTTTATCCATCTCTCTTTCTTAGGGTTTCATAATTTAATTTCTTATTTCTTATGTCTTTAATGTATCTTAGCATTTGAATAACATACATTACAGTAGTTACTCTGTAATAAGGTTTAATAATTCTATTTTTATTAAATCACCTTGTATAAAGATGGAAATAAAAATAATCAAAATATCCCTTTAAAGTAATTAGAGGTTGAGAGGAATCCAATTTTCATCATCATTTGAAAATAGATTATCCTCCAAGGAATGAAGAAATAAGATCACACCGGATCACCCTTGTCAATCAATATGGAAGTAAACAAAAATATTACCTAGTAGTAAGAAAATTTTGACATTAAAGTTAACCTTGAGAAACCATAAATGAAATCCATGAGATAAGCATATGTACACACTTGAAATCAAGAGGATGAAGGGAAATTAGGATGCCACTTGTCCACTTGATCAATATTATTGTGTTAAATCAAATATGATAAATTTATTTTATTATGAGGCCAAGAGAAAACTTGTAATATCTTATATATACTTCTCATTGTTTTCTTAATCATTTCTTCCAAAATCATAACGGTTACTGAAATAATCACCCTACTTATTTTTGGGAAGTTATTTTTAATTATAGAATGTTTAGAAGCTTTATAGGAGTTAATTTTTTTTTTTAAGGGCCTTGATGGTTTATAACCTTTCATTCTTGATAACATAAGGTTTCCCTAGGTATATATAATATAATTAAGCTAGTAATTTTCCATTTTCTAAACCTTTTTCACCTTTAGATGGGTTGGTGACATTCATATAGTTTATTGTCTTAAGGATCCAAGCCATCAAATTTGATTGGGCCATGAAGTGGAAACTTAGTAGTTAGTCACATTATTCACTAATGGATTAGTTCCATATTCATAAGGAGGAAGGATCGGTAATGTGTATAATCCTAGGTGATCACTAAGCTCAATGAAATCAAGGATACATGGTTCACATTTTTCTCAATTCCTAAATTTATAAGGAATTAAACATGATTTAAAGTCCAAAGCTCAGTTAAACCCAAGTTTAGGGTGATTTTACTAGGCTGAGGTCATCAAGATCCAAATATAAGCCAATCCCGAGTAGAGTTATAGTTAATCCCAATGCCTCGAGAACTCGAATGTCTCATGATTGGCCCATGTGGAACAATCACAATCCACACAAGCTCTTGGGGTTTAAAACCATAGGAGAATAAATGAATAGGTATGCGAGACTATGATCCTAAGATCTTAAGAGTGTAAGATGACCCATGCCCCTAAATTTGATCAAAGTGACCCCATCAAGACCCAAGAGCCCAAGAAACATGTCTTTAGTCCATGTGGACCACTCATAGGTCACTCAAGCTCACGAGAAGGTTAGGATTTGAAAGAAATGATCTTAATACCCTTAATGACTTGAAAAATTAAGTATAATGAAATGAGGACATGTGGATTAACCTTGGGGAAGATATCATTCAAATGGTCACTAATCAAGGTGGACATGTGGAAAAAATGGTGATCTATTATAGTGTACATGGTGTTGGCTTAAATTTGATGGATTTAGATAGTGGAGAAGAGA
The DNA here is from genome assembly GCA_018340775.1 of Taxus wallichiana var. yunnanensis. Lineage (NCBI taxonomy): Eukaryota > Viridiplantae > Streptophyta > Pinopsida > Cupressales > Taxaceae > Taxus > Taxus wallichiana. The sequence continues at coordinate 147,150,953 of CM031244.1, read as the reverse complement.
TCTCCATGACGTAAAAAGGTTTATTTCATGGTGAATGAACCAATATTTGGTTTTTGGATGTATATTTTGAGTGGAGGAACCATTTTTCATAAAACCAAGTGCATTATATGTGTAATCCTTAAGGTTTCACTCAGATCTTCAATTTAGAGGAGATGGTGGTGATTTTTAAGATATTGTTTTGACAGAGTTAGTGGACCTTTTTCTTGTAAATTGATCAAAAAAACCCCTAAATAAGTTAGAGATGCTTTGGATAATTTTGATTCCTTCTAAAGGGTGTCTCTAGATGAAATATACTCCCTATCCCATTCCAAATGCATAATTATTTAACCTTAGTTGTTAAGCATGGATACCAAGTTATGTTAAAGGTCTTGGTGTAATCATGATTTGATCAGCCAAATGGCATATCAAAATTCATTTTAACTCCCTGATATCTTGGTATCACACTATTCCTTCCTTACATCTTATATAAAAATAAATATTTAATTATTTCCTTGAGGATCAAGGAATCTCCATGGTTATGGTCCATAATTTTCACCTGTAAATACTTCAGGAATATGTTGGGAGGTTTTATGAGTAGATGATTCTAGATACACACTTGGGTGATTCTCTAGAATCTATCATGGAAGGGATGAGGATGAAATGAAATATTTGGAAGCATATTTTGATCCAATCTTATTTCATCCCCTTCTATACATGTAATTCATTTCATTTGTGAAGGGATCCTCTCCTAATGCAACATTATGTTGTTAAATTGTGTATCTTAGCATTCTAAGTTGTAGATGTATAATTTAAACTTATGTAATACATTCAAAGTGTGATCCAAATATTTGTAAATGGATTTTTATATTTTTTGACATTAATATGATGTTTTTTATGGATCTTTCCTTCCCTTTAGCCTATATTTGTGTCATCTTACCACTTTGTTTTATCATTCCATGTTGTGTGTCAATTATGCTTGAACGAGTTGTCTCTTTGTAGCCATGTCCAAAAATGGAGATAATTTTGAGTTTGATTTGATGCAAGGTTGGTTGTGGCTAGTATTTACTCTCTGTGATGTATATTTTTCCCTGCATTTTTCTATCTCAATTAGATATATCCACTTGTTTCTTTGTGTCATCACCATCGTTATATATTTTTCTCACATCACTTTTCTCTGCAATTATGTAGCTTAGTGTTTAGAGTAGGTTTTGTGGTTGGCATTAGAGTATATTAGTGTAGGATCTAACATTTTCTAGAGTTCTACTAAAAGGATCAAATGTGCCACACCTTAGAAGTATTCTTATGTTGTTTTTGAGATAGAAATTTTTCCATAACTTGGTGATCTTTCACAGGTGCACACTATGAGTGAAAATAATAACCATTGCAAAAATCCTTGAGTAATATTTCTAATGGAACCATCCATTCTAAAAATAGATCTCTCATTCAAAATTTATGGACCAAAAACCATATCTCTTCTTATTTCCCACTCTATTAAAATTTTCTCCAATGTTTTCTATAAATTCCATCATCAAACTAAAATCCTTTTAAAATAAAAAGTAAAACATAGCTTGGCACTATCCTTTCAGTGGGACCACTCTTCTAGCTCATATAAATCTCCATTCTTATTTAACCATGTATGAAATTAAGAGGGGGATAGGGAGTTAGGTTTACAAATAAACATTTACCTATAAGACAGGTATTTTGATATCCCCACACCTATATCCTCATTTACCTTGAACCCTAAAATTTTACCCCATATAGATTTATGTGAGATTTTTCCCTACCAACTAGCACCAATTTTCATGTTGTATTACTACTTCATCCCATAGAATAATCAAAACACAAGTTTAAGACCATTCTAAATGTTGATATGTGTCTAATCGAACCCATCGATGCTCTCGCATGGTACATGTGGTTAAATATTGAGCATAAAGGTTGAGACACTTTAGAATGATGGAATGTCAATTCCAATCATGCATAATCCATTTATTCCCTATAAAATTGTGAGGCCAAAAGAAAAATCTAAAAACCACCTTGAACATGATAATGTTGATGGTTAAAAAGTGTCCATAATTAGATATGTACAAATTCATTATTCATCACAGACATGCATAATTGGAGTTAAGTTAATAAACAATGTCAAGGAGATAAACCAAATTCAAAATTTCAATTTAAATGGAGAAACACCTTTGAAATGAAATTGTAATTATTGAATCATTTCAAGTTTGACATGATGTGGCTATGGTTAAAATGAGTAAAGGATCCATCATAGATATATATTTTTAGATAAGATAAAAAGCGTTTGGTTTTCTAAAGGGGACAAAAAAAAATCTCAACATAAAGTAACCATTTAAACAAAAATCAACAACAAGACATGGAGGATAAATAAAAAGACTTGACGACAGACCACCACAAAAATTCAAAATCCTACATTGTCTACATATTAAATAGTACATTTGTTGACATACACCCCCAAGGAAAAACCAACGAAAAAAATTCAAAAGGATAGCTAAAGGTCAACAATTAGTTCTTTGAGGCCTTGCTACGAGCTCTGGTACTCGGCCCACCATCCTTCCTACCAACCACTTTTATGATCACATGATTTGGTATTTTTTCCTCTTTTGCCTCGAGTCTAAATGTTCATGGGGTCTTATATGATAACCTGATCCATGTCTTTAACTCCGGGTGCTAACCAAATCTATGTCAAAGCCCTTGTCCATTTCAGAATCATCACTTTCAGAACTACTAAGCATGAGCCTCATGTTGGGATTAGTATCCACCCTGGCCACTTGATCTTGTAAAATAGAGATCCTTTGTTCCTACATAACAAAATCTTCTTGAATACCCCCAATCCTCTTATGTTGGACATCAATCTTGTGATGACACTCCTTCAATTCCTGAATGATATTTTTGTTAACAGTAAGGATAGTATCAACATTCGATTCTACACACAACAGTCTATCTTCCCAATCCATAAAATCTTGATCCATTTTACCAGAACTCTCATCCACATTTTGACATCCATTTTTGAGATTTCACAGATCAGCCACAACCCCCTCAGTAGGGTCAATCCCTTTCCTTTTCCTCATATGATTGAGGGCCGAAGCTAGGGTTTCATGATCTGAATTAGGATCACTAATTTGTGCCGGATGGGAAAGAATAATGGATGAGATTTTTTAGACAAGAATAATCAAGCCTTGATGAAGAGGGATATCAATTTTCTTATTTTTGAAGTCCTCAATAGTGGAGAGAAGAGACCTATAAAGGAAGAAGGCCAAGCTCATGGTCTGGTTTCTATGGAAGAAATTAAGAATTGAGAGATGGTGGGAAAAAATATTTTGAAATTTCCCTTTAAGGTGAGGTAATTCATGACCATTCTACATACATCAACCCATTGAATAGGGAGGCAGGTATGGGTGATATCATCGTCATAGGCCACAATGTTCTCTCCAGCTTAAAAAAGTAGCAATTTCATATTTTTGTGGGTTTTATCCTTAAATATTTTAATCCCACCCATTTTAAGACTTTCTATCTCTGCTATGGATTCCTTAGAGATCCTAATTTGAACCCCATTAAATTAAATCCCCTTCAATCCAAGCATTTCCAAAATCCACAAAGAGAGTAGGGTCATTACCTTTTAGATGACGAATGTACTTGGTGAACCCCCCTTTGTGTAGTAGTTTCCACAAGGCATTGTCATTTTTCAGGTGAAGGAAAGTAGTAGGTTCAGTGTGGACCATGTTGCCTCCCATGGCTCTTTCAAAATTTTTGACTTTAAACACGCAATAGCAGTCGCCAATCTCAAAAAACTTAAGAAAATGCCAAATGAAGTGAATCGTAACCATTTAAAAAAGAGAAAGGTATTTTAAAAAACCCAAGCATGAGAGGCTTGGTCATCATCATTAGGCCACCTCCTAATTCATATCATCATTAATCAAATTATTAATGGGTCCCCAGGGAATATGTGTCCCTGGTCACATCATCAAGTCTGCCATGTCATTACCTTGGTTTGCTCAGGGCATCCACAGGTTTATTTCTAGCTCTGTAGATGTGTTGAATGTCCACTTTATCTAATGATGTTAAGATACCATGAGCTTCCTTGATCATGTTACTAAGCTTCCACCCACACTTACTCTGATCCTTAATGATTTAATCACACACAGGAGTCACCTTCTATGATGATGGATTTTAATCCCAAATCTTTACACATCATGACCCCCAGAGCATAGCCTTAGCTTCTGCATAGTTGTTGGTATGATTACCAATGGGTCCCACGTATGCACCAATGAAAATTGCCATGTGATCATGAATCAGGACCCCTCCTCCAAAGAATGTCATTCATCAATTTTTCTAAGCCATTGAAGTTGATATTGAAACCACTAATGCGGGCTTTGTCCATTTGACCTCTTTGTTGACCCTCTTCTTCTCACGATCATTAGGGATAAAATCCATGCACCTTAGGATATATTTTTCCCAATCTAGATAATTTTTATCCTATTTGGGATTTAAAATCCAAGCATTTTCTTTTAAGGAATATCCCAACTTTCCAATCACCTTCTCCAAGATGGAAGCCTTGTTCCTGAAAGCCCTATTATTTGGTTCCAATAATAAATGCCGTAACATATAAGGGATAGAAAGTTTCCACATTTCCTTAACAAGAGCATTCGGAAATTCAAACACCATTGATTAGGAAGAAGGGCCACATCCTCAGTAAGGACCATATTCATCTTAAATAGACCAAGGATAGCTGAGAAGAATTGAAAAGAAAAATGACATTTGAGGAAGAGGTGTTGAATAGACTCTTCATTACATTTGCAGAAGCCACATCTATTGATTATGATCATTCCTCTTTTTCTAAGCCTATCCACAGTAAGAATCTTACCTTTAACAAATGCCAAAAGAAAATATTGATTTTGGGGATAAGATTCTTATTCCAAACTTTCCTCCAAATAATATTAGGTTCAATGTGTTCAAAATTTAACAAATAGCCAGAATTAACACCATAATCCCCCGTATCCATGGTTATCCGTTAGCTCATCCCGAGATCATAAGAGGTAATATGGTAATCTTTAAGCCTCTTATTTAAATCTTGAAAGGGCTGAATATCCCCTAATAAGTGGGGGAGAGGGATGAGGGATATGCAATTTATTTCTTCATCTTAATAATTACAAACCAACTCTCCTGTTCTGAGTGAAAAAGGGAAAAAAACCACTCCATGGTTCAACCGATTTTAGGGCACCATCCATTATTCCATGGGTCCTCCAAAATTTTTATCTTAGACCCATCTCCAAGATTCTACTTACTTCCCTTTATCAACAACTTTTTGGTTTGGAAGAGGTTATTCTAGAATATATAACCTCTAGGAAGCTCCATATTAGAGAAGAGAGCCAGAGTACCGCCAAAGGGCCAAAAATATTTCACTTTCAAGATGTTGACCTAGGTTCCCTCCTCTCTATGTAATCTCCACCCAACCTTAGCTATAAGTGCTTGATTCATGAGTTGAATGTTTTTAATCCTAGACCACCCCTGTCCTTTGGTTGAGTGACTTTATCCCAAGCAACTAAAGGAATTCTATTCTTTTCCTCTGATCCAGTCCATAAAAACCATTTCTGTATGCTCTCAATATCTTTCTTGACTCTATCTAGTAGATTGAAGATGGACATAATAAAAGTAGTAAATCCTTGTAAGAAACTTTTAAGAAGCTGCATTTTTCCATCTAATGAGAGTAATGTACCTTTCCAAGAGGTTAATTTTTAATGAGATCTTTCTATTAGTTTATTCCAGCCTTCTTCCTCAAACCTTTTCCCACAAAGGGAATTCCTAAGTAAGTATCAGGGAGAGTCTTGATGTTGCACTCCAAAATGTTGGCCAGTCTATTCTGTTGCTCCTCCCCCACATTAATGAAGAAACATGAGCTCTTTCTAAAGTTAATCCTCTCCCCGTAGATTTTTCATAATGTTTAGTGATTCCTTTGATAGACATGGCTTCCTGAATTACATCTTATCCCATAAAAACCATGTCATCAACAAACTACTACAAGATTTGGTTTTCAACTCCATAATCCACTTCTATAACTTCCATAATACCATCTCTCTGAGCCCTAGAACATAACCTGCTCAAAGTTTCAACAACTATTATATATAGGAAAGGTGAAAGAGGATCCCATTGCCTCAATCCCATTTCAAATTTTAAGAATCCATAAGGATTTCCATTAATTAAAATAGAAAATATCGATTCCTTAGTGTAAGCTTGAATCATATTGATGAAGTGGTGGTGGTATCGGGCAACCGAATTTGGAGGGAATACAAAAAATACCAAGATATTTTATCGTAGCATTTCCGCATGTCCAAATTCACAATCATAGCCTCCCATTATAAGATATCCACATAGTTTATCATATCATGAATATTAGTTATGTTGTCCAGGATTTACCTACCAGACACAAAGGCCCCTTGATTTAGAGAGATGAAATTAATAAGAGTCTCCCTTAATCTGAAAGCCAGAATTTTTGAAATAAGCTTATACATGGTATTGCATAAAATAATAGGTCTAAAGTCCCCAAGGTCCTTAGCTCCTATATTTTTTGGGATGATGGAAATAAAAGTGTGGTTGATTTGTTTGAGCAAGCTTCCAGATCAGAAAAAGTCTTGGACAACTAACACCACTTATTTCTTAACAATATCCTAATATATTTGAAAAAGAAGGCATGGAAACCATCTGACCTAGGGATTTTGTCCCCTTCCATAGCATCCAAGATAAATTTTATCTCATCCTTAGAAGGTATGGATATGAGTTCACTATTTTCATCTTAGATAATAACAGGTTGGAAAATATTAAGGATCTATGCTCTAGATATTTCATTTAAATAAATATCTTCACCAAACAAGTTCCTGAATAAGGACACAATATTAGTAGAGGTATCCTTATCCTTAGTAGCCATTTCATCCATCATAGATATGGGTAAGTGCACTAAGTTGGGGGCCCAAAAGGGGGTCTTAAGTGGATGCATTTTTATGAAAAATAAGAAACATCAACTTCTACAATTTTCTTGAAATAGTTACTCTCACAATTAGAAGATGTTGTATCAACATGAATCATAGCATTTTGAGTCTAGTCTCTAAGCTACTAAATTTGATTGAAAACATATAAGTTTAAGTGGGCCAAATAACTAAAATACCAACATGTTCTCTTGTTTATTTTTAAAACATAATAGAGTGAATTTCGTGCCCCCACCATTGTTTGAGCACCATTTAGTATTTTTGAAAACCCTTTGGTATAAAGATAGGTAGGAGCATCTAGTTTATGCTATATTTTGTAGATTTTTTTAGCGAGTATTTATTTTTTATTATTTTTCTAGTGCATAAATTTTAATTTTTGAAAAATAACAGAGCTCCGATCGTGCCCCTAACTACTTTATATATATATATATATATATATATATATATATATATATATATATATATATATATATATATATATATATAAAAATATGTATAGAATTAGGCCTAGTTTGTGCCTAAATTTTTTTATTCAATTTCAATGAGTCAAAAAAAAGATACACGATAAAAGATAGACATGTTTAAACTTCAAAAAATAGCTATAAAAAGCATAGTTAGAAAATAAATAATATGGAAACCTTATATTTGTCAGAAAAATTGAAAAATTATATTTATACAAAGAAGAAACTCTACTCTACATCGTGGTATAATTTTTTTTAAACGAATCAATCATTTTATGTTGATTTATCATGGCGGAATTAGATTTTTGCATTTTCTTGCAAAAACACGTTGTTTGTTGTGTTTGTGTAGGTCCATGCCTTAGGCTTGGGGATCCAAACCAGATCCCAAGCCTTGAGGCATGGCTTGGAAAAAAGTTAAAATGCAAAACATGTACACGTTATAACACATATGCACTATAATGTGTATGCGTTCTTCATAGTATAAACATTGTATGTGTTTTTGGCATGCTTCTATTTACAAAAATTGAATAACTTATAATTTAAATTTATTTTAGTAAATATAAGATGTTAGGGTCACTCTGCACCTTATGGAACTAGTCTCATAGCTCCATCTATCACGGTTTAGAAGATAGTTTTTATAGTATAATTTGGTCAATACATAGGTAATTTTCAGGATTTTAGCATTCAACCTAAAGCTTTTAGCATTTAAATTCTACAATCAAAACCCTAAACCCTAAACCCTAGGCCCTAAACCTTAACCCTAAACCCTAAACCTTGAGCCCTTAACCCTAGACCCAAAACTTAAACCATGATCCCTAAACCCTAAACCCTAAACCCTAAACCATAATCCCTAAACCCTAAACCTTAAACATCCAACCCTTACCCGTGAGCCCTAACCCCTAAACCCTGAGCCTTAAGCCCTAAAATCTGAGCCCTAAGCCCTAAGCCCTAAACCCTAAACCCTAAACCACGAACCATGATCCCTAAATGCTAAACCCTAAACCCTAAAAACTAAATCCTAAACCCTAAACCTTGACCCCAAACCCCAAACCCTAAACCCTAAACCATAAACCCTAAATCCTAAACCATAAACCCTGACCCCTAAACCCTAAATCATAAAAATGAATCCTAAACCATAAACCCTAAGTCTTAAACCCTAAACCCTAAACCTTAAAACCTAAACCCTGAGCCCTAAACACTAAACCCTAAAACCTGAACTCGTGACCTAAACCTTAAACCCTCAACCCTTAAGCTTGAGCCCTAAACCCTAAACTATAAACCCTAAAACCAAAATAATAAAGTGTACACCTTGAACACTAAATCTTGAACCCTAAACCCTAAATTGTAAAAGCTTAACCATAAATGCTAAACCCTAAACCCTAAACCTTAAACCTTGATTCTTGAACCCTAAACATTAAACCCTAAATCTAGTACCCTTACCCATGAGCCCTAAACCCCGATCCTCGAAGCCCTAAGCCCTAAGCCCTAAATCCTAAACCATGAACCATGAGCCCTAAGTGCTAAACCCTAAACCCTAAAAACTATATCCTAAACCCTAAACCTTGACATGAAACCCTAAACCCTAAAATCTAAAACATAAACCCTAAACCCTAAACCCTAAACCTTAAATATTGAATCCTAAACCCTAAACCCTAAGTCATAAGCCCTAAACCTTAAACCCTTAACCCTGAGCCCTAAACACTAAATCTTAAACCCTGAACTCTGTGACCTAAACCTTAAACCCTCAACCCTTAACCATAAGCCCTAAACCCTAAAATATAAACCCTAAACCCTAAAACCAAAATAATAAACCCTAAACCATGAACCCTAAACCCTAAGCCTTAAACCCTAAACCCTAAGCCTTGAACCCCACACCTTGATTCCTAAGCCCTAAACCCTAAACCCTAAACCATGTACCCTAAGCCCTAAACCCTAAACTTTAAACCGTGAGCCCTAAACCAAAAACCCTAAACCTTTATCCCTAAACACTAAATCCTAAACCCTAAACCTTAAACCCTAAACACTAAATCTTCAACCCTAAACCTTAAACCCTAAACCTAAATCCTGAGCCCTAAACCCTAACCATAAAATCTAAACCCTAAACCCTAAACCCTAAACCATAAACCTTTAACCCTAAAACTTAAACCCTAAACCCTAAATCCTAAATCATTAACCTTGAACCTTAAACCTTGAACCCTGAACACTATACCCTAAACTATAAACCTTAAACCTTAAACCATGAGCCCCGAACCCTAAATCCTAATACCCGAACCCCGAGTGCAAAACATAAAACCTAAACCCTAAAAAATAAACCCTAAAATCTAAAATCTTAGCCCAAAAACCTCAATCCTAAGACCTAAACCCTAAAACCTAAGACCTAAACCCTAAAACCCAAACCCTAAACACATAGACCTAAAACCTAAAACCTTAAGCCTAAACATTGAATCCTTAAACCCTAAATCCTAAACACTAAACACTAAACCCTAAAATATGAAACCTAAACCTTGAACCTTGAGCCCTAAACCCTAAACCTTAAATTATAAACCCTCAACCCTTAACCCTGAGCCATAAATCCTAAAATCTAAACCCTAAACCATAAAACCTAAACTGTGAACCCTAAACCCTAAGCCCTAAACACTAAACCCTAAAACTTGAACCATGAGCCCTAAACACTAAACCCTGAACCTTGAACCCTAAAACTTGATATAAAGGAAATTCTTAATAATATCATTCACTATGTTTCAGTGTGTAGGGAATAGTGTTTGAGGTGATCGATCAACTCATTTAATTTTTTTAGATGTTACTTCCTTCAAGGCCTAAAAAGGCTATTTTGGCCATTATGTAGCTAATTGAACACCCTTAAGAAGTTTTTAGAGAAAATATAAAGCATCTAAGGGTGAAATATGAGAAAATTTAAGATGTATAAGTAAATTTAGGAAATTTTAGGAAATAAAATCTCATTCAGGAGCAATCTTTTTAAGACAAGGTTTTTCAGGTGTGGGGAATGAAATCTAAATGGTAAAAGATGACTTCTCTGGATGATTCCAGGAGTTCTAGAAAGAATTAGAATGAAACAAAATAGGAATTGGAAGGATATTAGAATAATATATAAGGTGGAATAATCAACATTCATTCAAAGATTAAATATTTCTTTAGGAACTACAAAAATCTTTAGCTGCCCTAAGTTCAAAATGAAATAGGACCTAAAGTTAGAGTTGTAAGCGAGAATTATATTTTTAGAATAGTTTCATTGATCATAAAATGTGATTTTTAGTGTTTCATTGAAGTATGTAGGTTAAGAACATGTAACTCATACTCAAATTTAATTAAAGGATTCATCCTCTATCCGGAGGTGGAAACCCATTTCCATGAGGACCAACTTGAGAAAAAAAAGGGTCCTAGTACCATAAAAATGCTTACACCTAGGTTTCATCTTAGTAAATAAATTGAATTATGTAGGATTAATCATATTTAAAGGTGAAATGTGGAGCTCAAGGAGTGACTTGATGATCATCATATCCTGACCGTGTCATTGTACCCAAATCTCTCCAAAGAAAAAGCTAAAATGAGCTAGTCATGCACCGAGGTATCCAGGACCATCATATGTGAAGTATTAAGGAATCACCTATCTCTATGAGATACATATGAGTAAAGAAACATATGATAATATTGAATTTGATTCCATGAAAGGATAATTTTAGAGCCAAGAAAGGTGAAGGGATGATCTTTATATGGAGCACCATGTTTTTAAGAATGAGCAATCATTTGAGTTCACTTGATTCAATTCACTTGGTACTATTTGTAAAAACTCATTCGACACCTAGTAGTGTGATCATGCCTTAAGGATTAGGCACATTACAATCACCTCATTTTCTTCATAGGACAAGAATCCCATTCAAGAAGAAATACTCTATCTAGAAAGTGAGGATCTCATTTTAGTAAGAAGTAGACAAACATCATAGATTTGATTTGTGGTCACTAAAGTGAATTATGGACCAAATTTTAAAATTGTTATAAATTCAAGTAGTGGTAGCACCAAAATCTAATCCATAAGGTCAAAAAAACCAATAAAATGGCTATATGTTTTACCAAAACAAATACCGACTACAATATATATGGCCTGAAAGTTTTAGGTCATTGTTGAAATCCGAAAATGAATAAGTATTGACTAGATTAGATTTTGAAAAACTATCTTCTAGATTATAACTACCAGAGCTACGGGACCACTTCCATCAGGTGTAGAGTGACCCTAATATCTTATATTTACTTAAATAAATTTAAATTATAATATTTTAAAGACTTATTTCATTAGAAATAATAGAAGTATAAAAAAATAATAAAATATTTTAAAGATTTCTTTTATTATTTCTTTAGAAATAATAAAATTATACGAAATAATAAAAGAAATCTTATACTTAACATTTATTTTAGTAAATATGGCTCCTTCAAGCAATTATAAACTTCATATAGATCAAAAAATGTACACATTTTGTGATCATATAAACACGTACATGTTATAATGCGTACTCATTTTAGGTTTATGAATTGCCGAGCCTAAGAAAACATAATTCGATTGCGTTATTGTAAAACATGATCGTATTGCCTCCATTTTTAGATTTTTGTCCACTTTTTGGCCCCCAACTTGGTGCACTTACCCATATTGAGAGGTGAATTATTCTCAATTATATGGATAAACTCTAATAAACAACATTAATAAATTCTAACGATTATGCACAACACACATAGAATAGATAAAAGTATTTATACCATTGTTTTCTCAAAAATAATTACAATTTGAAGCATCCTCTCACTATAATGTTGTATATACTAAAGGAGTTCCTAAAACATAGGCCTTAGGATTTTGTGCTTATTTAATATAAATTGAATGAATTCTAATTGTAGAGTAACTACTGTAAATAATGATGTAAAAGTGCTAATATATAGTAAGAAGTAAGTAAAAAAACATATACATTATGAAACCCTAAGCAAGAGAGAGAGAGACAGGAGGACTTAGCTTATTTCGAGGAATCTAGAAGTAATATGGGTAGGTGAATAGATGAAACAAACCGTATGTAGTGTCGTTGAAGCTCACTAGAGGATCTAGAACTCGTAAGAACACATGACAAGGGCACCTACATGAGGGAAGGAACACCCGAGCGCTGGTGATTGTATTTGGGATTTGGTGGTTATGCAGATGCTCGTGTTTTTATATATTTTGTGCCGAAGGGGGTTCAATGTTGATTCTTGTTTGTCATTTGAGATTCACTCCTTGATCGCCAAAGGTACATGTAGCCCGAAAAAGATGTTTACCTACACATGTCCATAAACCACATTAAATATAATAAAAATATGCAAAATGTGCAATGACCGACCCCAACATTTACCCAAAGAGTGAACTTACGACCGAGCATTGTACTACATCTCACATAACATGTAGTTCTCTATGAAGGTATGCGTAATGATGCCCTAGGATGACCTTTTTGTAATTTGCACTAGATAGCAGGCTATATCTAGAATTATCCAGATGCAAATGTGTGAGATGGAGTAGAATAAATTTCCCCTCCTATGTTTTGTATGTAACCATTTTCCTTTGAGTGAATGTGCTAAATGATATCTTTGAAGTGCCATTATTCCTTTTAGATGCAAGTTTAGGTGATAATAGTAATTCTTAGCACTCACTCCTTTAATTTTGAGAAGTAACTAAGTATATATATTATTCCCTTGTTTGAATATCGTAATTGACAACTAAAAGGCCAAACCATAAGTGAGTGTTATTGTATTTCTTTGGGTACTGCTTTGAAGATATATAAGATAAACAAGTCAAATTTTGAGTGGGCTATAAGATTTGCAATACCAAAGAGAAAGAAAAAGAAAAAGAAAAGAGGTCAAAAGATAGTTGTCAACCACTAGTTTTGTTGCTTAGGAATCACCTATACATTAGTATGCTTTAGGACCTAGAAATGTACCCAAGTGTGTGATTTTGTGTCTATATTTTCCCCCACTTTATGTTATTGAGTGAATAATTAAAAACATAAACTAGATAGAAGATGCATACCTTATGATCCTATACGAAAGGGTGTGTGTTGATAATGTGCTAAGTAGACAAGTGTTCGGTGTGAAGTGATCACAAAGTGAAGTGTGGAGAATAGGAAGAGGAGGTAGACCCTAGGGGTGAAGCGTATGTATAATAGTTATATTGTTGATGCGAGTTGCTTCTTGTAAAGATGAACCTATAAAATAAGATCAATAAAGTAGTCAAAGTTATGTATATGAAAGATTAGAGAAACATTTATATAAGTAAAGAGTGTAAAAAGGAAAGTGTGTACCTGATGTATAAGAGAGTAAGAGATAGAAAAATTTCCTGTTGCTTGCTGATTTGAATGTTGAAGGTGTGGTTTTGGAATATCTCATGCCAAGAGTGAGTTTTTGGGTGATCTCGTGCAAGAGAAGAGTATTGGGGAGATAGTTCTAATTTTTCCCTCCTTACATGAATCCCCCATAAGAACCATTATAAATAGCACATCTCGATATGGTCTCGATTAGTCCCGATAGATCCATATTGAATGGCTGTTGTAAGAGATAGAATGCATTATGTGACTAGAGGAGAGTTCCCGCTACTATAGAGCTACTCTAAATTTTTTTGGAGATTGTGCTAATACAAGAAATTGATTGTTTCTTCCCCTGGAACATTAATGCTTAGGGGAGGACACAAGTTCCTTGTACTACTATCTCGATCCTGGGTGCTAGTGTATGCTCTATGTGTGACATCTAAGTCTATTTTTAGACCGTCTATGACTTTATGCTTGTGTTGATTTTGTCTTTGTAGCTCTAAGATTTTTACGGGTGATTTGTTCAACCAATAGTTACCCCCACCATTTGGAGTGCATCCAATGATAGTAGGAGAATATGGCTCAAAACAGAGGGACCCGATGTTGATTTTAAGTGAATACATATAGAGGGTAGGGGATGTGCATGGTATAAACCAAGACACATGCAAACAAAATGGGATAATAACAAGTGTTAGTATAAAATATAGTATGTTAGAGAAGACAATGTAACAAGAAAGTAGTAAGACAAAATGGACCAAAAAGTGGGTTTCATACATGGGACATCACTCGAATGTCACACGAAAATAAGGGATGAAGTCAGTAAACACCAAAATTAGGTCATACTCCCTTTAAACCCCAATTATTAAACTAACCATATCCTACCTATTCATATTCACTAGTGCACATGTTAATTCAATTAATTATATTAATTAAAATAATTAATATCCTCACTTAACCACCTCACCCAACCAAATCACCTAGCCATCTCACTCAAATGACCCACTCAAAATTCATTAATGAAACACTAATATCGAGTCTAAACCTATCCTAACTAACTAGGAATTAGTCTAAACCTAGACTTAACTCCTATTAATGAACCTAAAAGGACTCCTACTTATCTTGCTGTGATCTATCACTCGAGACTCGGAAAAAGGATGGAGACCACATCAAAAATAACAAAAATCTAGCTATTTTTGGCTAAACTAGATATTCCCACCTTTACTGATGTTGGTTATATCTCAACCGATGTAAGTCACCTATTTATTTCTAGTTAGGTTAAATACATTTCCAAAATATTTTTCCTAAGTTCATCATTCAATTCAAGATCTCATACGAATAGAGACTTAGAGCACTCAAATTTATGAAGCACTCAAGAAAAATAAAACACATAAGAGCACTACCAACAACCATTTGGAATTCGTCTTCTACACAATCACGATTCACATAGAGAAGAACAAATATTTGAAATTCCATGACACGAACGTAACGAATCTTCTCTCTGGATCTCTTCCCTCACCATATTCATCACCTACATTCTCTAGAATCTACTATTTAGTAAGTACCTAACACCTCTTCATTTACCTCTATTTTCTTTCAGTAAGATTTATTACTCATCTCAGTAGTTTATCTTTCTCCACACCCATATACTTCCTTCCTCCCACCAACCTATCACTTTACCATACCTGGCCTTTCACATGTCTTCACCATCTTCTAATCATCTCCGAGTCTTCAATACTATTTTACAAACTCACCCTAACCATTTCTAACCTCTATGCAATCACATGGAGTGTAAAAAACCAACTCCAAGAATTTTCTCGATAATTTCCCCTACCGATGCCGGTTATCCAATAGATGTCGATCATTTTGCCTAACTAGCATTGGTCATACAAATGACATCTCATTCATCGTGTCCTGAAATATACCTCAGACCAATGAGCTAATACCCACTTCCTAACAACCTAGAACCATTTCTAATCTTTACCAAACCTTACCTAGAGCCTGTACCAGACCTGCAACTCAACACCAGCCAATCACCTGACCCATTTTTACCTCAATCACCTTTTACCTGACCTTTCTTATTATTTTGTGCGAGATACCTAAATTATTTCAATTTCAATAGGATATTTACTTCATGTATGATTTAACTAGTATTAATACTATTATATAAAAAGTGGATTGATAGCCTGTTCAGAAGCAACACACTTCCTAGATCTAGCTTCCATTAGGAAGTCCACTCATTGTTTTGTTTAACTCTATCTGGTGGTATTGTTTTGCATTTACTAAGTAGTTCCTCCTAGCCAAAAGGGATCTCTCACAATCAACTCGATCAGAAATCAGAACGTGCGCACAACCTTCAACCAACATTACAAATAGGTATTCCTCCTTGGCCTACTACCCTTATCTATTTCATTAATTTACTAAGAATCCAGTGAAACATTTTGGCACGCCTAGGTGGGACCCATCCGGGGTTCCTTGCATTTGTTCATTCTTAGGGAACCATTGTATGTTTGTTTCTTTTCAAAAGGAAGTTAACATTAAATTCTCTCCCTAGAATCTTCTCTTTCTTCTACTTGTCTCAGTGACATTTGTATTTTGAGACTAAAATGAATCCTTCTTTCTTTTCTTACATTTACATTAGTGAAAGTCATATCCTTTCCTATTCACTCTTTTTTACATCGAATATCACATTTTGATTTGGGTTTTAAAATAATTACATTTCATACTTCTATGTTTGAATTTTTAGCTCACATTAAAACTAAGGGAAACCTATACAATAGAAGTCATGCCTAGTTGATGGTTGACATAATTGAATCGTAGAGCACATTCTCTTCTCTCTTTGTCAAACTACACAAAAATAAACTCACACATCTTCTTAAACAACACCTTACCTGGAAGAAGTTGTCAATGTTGTTGAACATGAAAAATATGACACTAAGGAGAGGGCACACAAAATATTCACACATAGGAGAAAGGTCCATTTGAAGGCGTGGAAGGATAGGGAAGGAAACAAGCGTGAAAGATAGATTGATTTGGGACTTAGTCATTTTCATGGTTATGGGCTATTTTTGGAGATAGTGTATGGAGCACACAATGGGATGGATAATTACGTGACACACAAATGCTATTTTTGGAAGAATGTCTACTAAGTGCCATGAATGAGTTTGTGTTAATAATAGGAGTATTACTACTAGTTAACTGTAAGAGATCTATTATTAGCACACTTGCATGTGTGCATGTTATTGTAAAGGTGCATGACTATTTTCAGCATGCGACCTATTTTGGGAAGTGCATAAGTGGTGAAGGGAAAGTCCCCACCCTTATAAATATGTATTAATCTATGTAGTTAGAGAGACACTTTGTGTATGAGATATTGTGGAGTTATGCTTCCAGATCTGATGCGTGCATAAAATTATGATACTATTTATTGTAAGAATCTTATGTATTTACTGTGTTTAATATAATGGAGTATATTAGGTGAATAATAATGTTAAACATGACTGTAACTAGTTCTTACATGGTTGATTTCATTATTTTTATCGTTTGATTCATGATTCTTTAAGATCTAGATCTGGAATATGCTTTGTGGAATGTTTATGCTATTTATGGATTTGAATGCATTATATCTTCATCATGTTCACATCCTACACAAGAAAATCTAAGGAGGGGCCTGGTACCTTTGTGTGCTTCAGTGATAGCGTAACTTAGGATGGATGATGTGCCAACACGCCTAGGTTATTTGTGGTAAATTCTAGGTTGCATCATTAGTTCTATTACTAAGACCTTTGTTTCCATTGTTTTTAGAATGGTTCACGATGAAGACATACCGGTTGATCCTAGCAAGTGTTGAGTGGATAAAAGATCTAGAAGAAGAGTACACAAAGAGGTTCAATGTCTGGATCTGAGTTTGACACACATGCATGGGTGGAAAAGAATCTATACAACTATTTGTATGATAGATTCTTTGTTATTTTCTTAGTAGAAATGTATGAGTGGATGGTTACTTATGCATCTAAATAGAATTAGAGGTATCACATACTTTTCTTGATGTAGGAAGAATTTTAGGCCCTCTATGATATTGATCTGATTTGGACACACATTTTGGATACTTGGTTCCATGGTGTTTTGAAAAACTATATTATGGAACACTAAATTTTTACTTATTCTTGTCCAGAGGCAGCTGAGTTACAATTTTTATGGTATCCTAGGGGAACTTACAAGGCATTCCACTGGTGATCAAGATCTTGATGGTAACCCTAAACTTAGAGGAAAAGCCAATGGCTAACAAAACCTCACCATGTGTGGGGGTAGGAGTAGGTTTTGTGAAAGATGGTGAACCTAATGATAGAGAGGTAGATAAAATAAAGGTGACTTAAGTATAATGAGGCATGCGAGAGGGAGATAGAGAAGAAGTATGACATTGTAGAGAGGATGGAATTAAGGAGAGAGATGGCTCATGAAGGATTTGGATATCACACAAAATGCATGGAGCTAGAGCATCAAGAAATCCTCTATTTTTCCAAGTATGATAGGGAACCCTCCTTGGCCTCACATAGGAGTGCGCCAATAGAGATGACCTAGGCCGTAGGTGCGAATTTGAATCTACCTAGAAACCTAGCCCTTGCGCTTGGTTTTCTAGTATCTAGTACATCCAATAGTCAACAAGCTAATTTGGGTAGTAGGGAAGCAAGAGTAAGTCACATAGCAAGTACATCTATGGTAGGGAAAACATCTTCATTGTTTTTTGGAGGTACCTTTTCAGCACATCATCTGCACATAATTCGAGTGCATAGAATTTGGGGCTCACTTCTGGGAGTAGTACCACCATGCAGACTGTAGGATTTCAATACAATACTACTATTGGGACACATGGAAGTACATCTTTTGGTCCACTTTTGGCTATAGGTGGAGGATCAGGGGGTATAGGTGGCTCTAGTTCTGTTAGATCTGGTGGTTCTAGAGGTAGAGGTAACATAAGAGGTTCTAGATCAGGTGGGAAGGGTCCACACCAACCCTAGAATATTTACATGGAGATGTCTCTTCATCTTCCATAGTATAGGGGAATAAAAGATGCAACTAAAAATGTGCACATGTGTGAGATAATATGGCACACAAAGTTGATCATGGCTTCGAGTGATGGGGCCGAATATGCCCGTTAAATGTACAATAAATGATCTCATCTTACTCTCCTTTTTATTAAGTTTGATTTCATTTTGTAACTTTTATTTGATCTGATATGAGTTAGGATGTAATTTTCCATCTTTTTATTGATTATGATTCTAACATTTAAAATCTCTGAAATTCCTGACAAAGTGTGTTGGAAATTCAGGTTTTGTAATAAAGCAGTCTAATCACTCAAAGAAATTAAGTATGTAGCATTCATTATGTTTTTGGTAGCATATGTTCCAATACGGCTTAGTTCCGGAACTTCCAAGCTAGTTCTAGAACTCCATTACACATTCATCATCTAGTTATGAAACTTTTGGACTTAGTTCTGGAATTCCAACATTTAGTTCTAGAATTTTCAGACTTAGTTCTGGAACTCTTGGGTATAGCTCTGGAACTCTCACAGTTTTGATATTTAACAATTTCTTATGGTTCATGAACTTCTTCAAGTTCGGAATTGATCGAATTTTATCTATTCTAACCACATCCGGTGATTTAGCATCAACGACCCTTTCAATCAAGAAAGGATGAGAATATTTCGATCATAGATCTAGGGATAATTATCTTATAGTTGTCTAATCAGCCACAATCTGAGTCAACATCTATTCTAGGCACAATTCAATTTCATCAGAATCGTAGAGACAACTATGATTGTAAATGTATATATAAGGCACTGTAGTAGATAAATATAGAAAAAGAGAAGATAGATATACATATAGAATAAGTAATACAAATCGAAGTACACAGATCTAGTACGTTTTGTAATACCAAATGTTTTATCAATAAATAGCCATTCCTGTTTGAGAGAATTATAAGTTGTTAAATCCTGATTCAAGGAGGAGCAAGGGCCCACTCCCCCAAGGACCAGGATATTCGTTTATTTGGTATTTATATTTCCTAAGCAAATAGTTTAGATCTGTTAATTCTGTATCACTTTTAATTCTTCTAGTTAAAATCTGTTGTATACTCATTCCTACAGGTGTCTAGATAGATTTTTATTCTTCTTGCAACTATTTTTAAGCACTCTAAGTTGTGTGTTTATTTCCAAAAGTAAGTGTGTTTATTTCCATATTAGAAAGTGTGTTTCCTTTCAACAAAGCTTTTAGTGTGTTTTCTTTTAGCAATTTTTTCATAGTATGATTTAAATAAGGTTTTTTCCAAGAAGTCCTTAAGATATTGAAAAGATCCCCCAAAAATTACAAAAATAACTATAGTCAACTACTCGATCGATAGAGTACTCTTGTTGCATATAGCTTTAGACACACCTCTGGTTTGAATATGACATCAATAGGAAGTTGATTAAATTAAGGGAATAATGACACCCATCATTTTTGGTGCCGCTACTAGGAATACACTAGTTGGAATTTTCTAATTAGGTGTTAGTAAGAGCAACAATCATACATCTAGTAGTTGAAGGATCTTCCGTACTATATCATAAAATTTATGAGTAGACCAAGAGACTCAAAGGTTATATTTCTCCCAAAAACATCTTAAAAAGAATTCATAACATCATCTAGTCCAAATAAGGAAATTTATCAAGAATTGAGGCACTATCATCCCTTGTTATACAAGAAACAAAATTGCCACCTTTGGAATTCTTAGATCACCACCGAACAAAGTAGAACTTTTATGAGAAGGATTATTTCTCAAGATCCATTTAGGGTGATTTTGATTCTCAATTGAGTATTCAACCTCTTACTCATGATTTTTCACCTTCCCCAAGACATACCGTATACCACATTGATTGGGAGAAAAATTCAAAAATATTTTTAAAATGGCATGAGAAGCTGAAAGAGAACCTGATATGACCTTTACTTATCCAATCCAATTAGGTGATGATGATACACTAATGAATAATATCTCACCTACACATTTACCCACATTTAGAGGGATGTCATCTGAAGACCTTGACCAATTTCTCGTTTGAGTTCAAGGTACTATGTTAGACCTATGACTACAAAATGGATAGTCAAAAACTCAAGTTGTTTCCATCCACTCTGAAGGATGTAGCAATGAGGTGGTTCATGGGATTACCAAAATAAGGAAAAAATGAGGAATACCTGGTAATGATGTTTTCCATTTTTTCTATTTTTTAATGTTTGTTTTTAGCCTAAGCACACACGTTGTTGACCTAAAAAAATCTACCATGCATGTAAGTAAGAAAATCTCCCACCTGTGAGGTTAGCAGAAAGAAAGAAAGAAATAAAAATGGAAATGAAATAATGAAAGACCTCACCAAAGAGAAAGGGTGGGTCCCACCAAGCATGCTAGAATTCTTGAAGATATTTCTCACTCGTATTTCAAGTTAATGAAAGGGATACAAGAAATCAAGAAAATAAAAACTATGGGAGGTTTTAAGGCTACTTCTTGATGGGGATGATGATGATGATGAAGATACAAGTTCAAAATATCCTCTACGTGGTGATCTCAATAATCTACAAAAAAAAGATAAGATAAAAAAGAAAACAATTAGTAGATAAGATGGTGGGTTTCCCCGACTAGGTCATTCTCAAGAAGTGGTAACTTCTTAGGGATGGATGTTAACCCACTTTGATAAAAATATATGATAGCTAAGAATGGATAAGATGGATGTAATAGATAAAATAATAAAGAAGAGATCGATAATATGCTACAGATTCTAAGATAAGGATCTGATAAGATAAATGATAATATCAAAGTCAAAATTGGTCAGGTTAACAATGACCCAAGACTGAATGGTACAGTTGATGGAGAATACAATGAATGTATCAAAATGGGTACATGAAATCATATATGGATTTTAATATGGATCTCAGTGCCGAGATGATGCATATGATCTAGTTATCAAGAATTTGTAAGGAAAAAGATAAATGATGATAGAGACAGAAAACAAGGTCGATACAGATAGGGTCGATGGAAAATGAACTTGATCAACGAAGACTAATATGAATTGATGATGATTACATTTAATGGTGATGATGTTTGAAGTAGAAAGTGTACGAACGATAAGATTAGAAGATCTAAGGTACCATGGGGGATGGAGAATAACCGGCCGAGGGGATGGAAGATAGAGAACAAGGAAAATGTGGATCGGTCGATGATGACCATGAAGAGTAGATGGAGACCGAGTAGGGATATAAGGTTTAATGGGGCATAATTTATGGGAAGATTGACTATGATAAAGGATCAATGAAAGGTTGTGTAAGGAAAAATCTCCAAGGTGACCGGTAGAACTATAAAAAGAGGTGACGAAACAACATAAGGACTCTAATAAATCTCTAAATATTCAAATCTCCATGAATGGCATGCAAAAGTTCTAAGATAACTCCAAGTTGAATATTATTGATCAGCAGAAGAGGATAACACATACCGGACTCGGAGGATAACAGTAAGGCTCAAAAATTTCATCATAAGAGATGAGGGTAGAAGTATTTAATATGGTTAACGAAGACCAGGATGGGTCACCGACAACTATGGTAGATCATCCACTTGGGCAATGGAGGTGATGTTTTTTCAAAAATGTGGGCCTTACAGGGTATAAAATTAGGGTTTTAGCCATTTTTGGTGAGTTCATGTTGCATGGGAAGAATAAATGGTAGTGGGAGGATAAGAGGGCATTGAATGAGGGGAGGTGGAATCCTAGGGACAATAAATGGGGGTGTTTATGGGTAAGATTAGGATAATGAATAGGTTTTTAGGGGTAATTAAATATAATTAGGGGTGGATAAATAATGATAATATTGAGATGTGATTATGATGGAGATTAGGGATAAATGGAATGTAGGATGGAAATAGAAATTTAAATAAGGTGAGAGGCACAAATGTGCAAGTTGATGACAAAGGGGAGCGAATGTGGGATGGGGGACAAGTGTACCGAAAATTGGTGTCTACATTACAAAAATTTTGGGTATTCAATTGATTAGGGGTGATTAAATTTAGTTTAAAATGGGTTTCAAAATATGAGAAACAAGCGAGAGGTGATGGTGCATTAGCCCCTTGAACCTTTAGCCGATACTTTTCCAAAATGGAATCAAGAGATTGGGATGAAATATTTACTTTGGGGGATAAGACATGAAAGGTTACAAATGAAATAGATAAAAATGGTTTTATTAAAG
Organism: Taxus wallichiana var. yunnanensis; assembly: GCA_018340775.1. Classification (NCBI taxonomy): domain Eukaryota; kingdom Viridiplantae; phylum Streptophyta; class Pinopsida; order Cupressales; family Taxaceae; genus Taxus; species Taxus wallichiana. The sequence continues at coordinate 147,127,929 of CM031244.1, read as the reverse complement.
AAAGTATGGTAAAAAAACCATACATCATCTTCTTAGATGTAGAAAAAATGGATTCTATTTCATCGATTAGTTAAGCTAAGTACATGACAAAAACATCTCTCCCATTCCCTCTAAATGGAAGAAACTACTTATTGAATGATAATTCTACCATCATTTTTTTCTTATAAATAAGATAATTTTATCATTTCCGATTGAGAAACTATGAAACTTAGAAGAAATATATAAGGAAATGGATAATCTTCACACATTTCAGCTATATTTTATGTGTGTGATGAAATCCAACTATGTTTTTTGTTATCATCTTCCCATACACCTAAAAGAAAGAATGATTACATTCATCAATGTGAAAACTAATTCATGATTTAAACTCATCTCTATAATGGAAAATTCACTCATTTCAACCCAAGACACATCATGTCAAACTTGAAGTGATTCAAGAATTACACTTTGAGTTTTAAGGCATCGGTTCATTTGAATTGGAATGTCTAATATTGTTTCTCTCCTTAATAATGTTTATTAACTTAGCTTCAATTATGCATACTTGTAATGAATCATGGATTTCTAGATAATATTTCTTATGTGTCTTTAAAAGGGCCCCATCATTTAACTAATAAATATTATCAAGAAGAGAAAGAAGATATACATTATTATTCTTATCCTATATACATTGTGCTTAACCCCAAACAAATCTTACTCCACCTTTTAATTGATTGATATTCACATTTACCTTCCTTTGTTGTTTTTTTTTCACATATAATTAACTAAATCCTAGGGAACCCCATTGAATATTACTTATCGATCGAATGATTAACATTGTCATTTCCTTTTATAACCCGTAGTGGTCATCTTCACCATCAAGTACATTCTACAATGCATGAAGCCAAGAATTTTCTAAAAGGATATCCAATTTCTCTTCTTGATAATATAAATTACAATAATGAGGGGACCATTATAAATACACACAACAATAGGTTTGTAATTTTTTAACTCTATGGATATAAAAGGAAATGTTCCACACACAATCTAAGATGTAGTTTTCCAAATCATAAATCTAGGATAGGGAGTGACATGTTTGTAGAATCCTAATTATAGATTTATTTTACAAGGTTGTAAACAAGAAAAATATATGTATACTAGGTGTTTAATTATGGGTTGCAATGATTTATAGGTTATAAATCCAAAAGGGGTAATTATGAGGAAATGATCAATAAATAATAATGATATAGATGAATAATATGATACTTTATTCTAACTTATGCATGTCTAATAAAAGAATTAATGAAATATAAAAATGTCAATCATGGACACTTATCAGTCATTAGTGTTACCATGTTCTACGAAGTTAAAATTTTTTTAGCCTCACAATTTTATAAGGAAAAAATAAACTATGTGTGACAGGATTGACATCTCCTCGTTATGAAGTGTCTCAAACTCATGTACTCAATGTTTGATCCCCCACTCCATAATAACATCAATGGGCTCCAAGTGGCACAAATAAACATTTAGTATGGTATTAGAAATTGGGTTTTAATTACTCTATTGAATGAGGGAATAACATAGTGTGAAAAGTGGTCCTAAAAAGTAGGATTAGATCCTATAAAAAATTCATAGATAGGGTAAAAATTTTTAGTTTGAGGCAAATGAGAATATAGGTGCAAGGACATCAAAATGTATGTCTTCAAGGTAAATTCTCAATTTGAAACCTTCCTTCTTATCTCCTTTGGCTTACACACATGGTTAAGTAATAATGGTGATTTATATGATTTGGAAGAGTGGTCCCACAAAAAGGATAGTGACAAGTGATCATGTAGTTGTTTTTTTAAAAGGATTATATTTTGATGCGAAATTTCTGGAAAATATTGGAGAAAGTATTAATAGAGTGGGAAATAAGAAGAGCTTTAGTTTTTGGCCAGTAAATTTTAACTGAGAGATTAATCTTGAGAATGGTTAGTTTCATTAGAAATATTATTCAATGAGTTTTACAATGGCTATGATTTTAATATAAATTATTAAGATATTAATGAGAAGTTTTTGAGAGATCTTCTCGACATTTTTTTGGCCTTGTAATCAAATAAATCTCCCACATTGTCTTAAACATTGTAATCCCGATCTATTGGATGAGTGAAATATTAATTTCCATCCATCCCCTTGATTTTAAGGGTGTGCATATGATTTTCTCATGGATTTCCATTTGTAATTTCTCAAAGTTCATTTTTATGCCAAAATGTACTTACTTTGAGGAAATATTTATGTTTCCTTTCATATTTATTGGACAAAGATGATCCGAAAATGCTCCTATTTTTCATTCATTAGAGGATAATTTTTTTCACTTAATGATTAAAATTGGACCCCTCTTAGCCTCTAATCACTTTTAGATGAATATTTTGTTTACTTTCTATTTCCACATTTGCACAAATAATTTTTATAATTTCGAGGAGAAATCCTTCATCCCGGTTTTTTTGCTCATGAGAAATAGTTTTTTTCAAATTTAGCATTTTTATTAGATACGGTAAAAACAGGATCGATCCTGTGGGGCCATTACAAGATGAGGAATAGAAACAACAAGAAAGAAGGAAATGTAAAATTCCAAGAAAGGAGTTAAACATGCTTAACTCTTACAATTAAGAACCAAACTTTGTATTAAGGTGGGAAAACCAGAGAGAAGGAGAAACAATCTCCAAAACAAGCAAAACAATAGAAGTTCACAAAATTCTACCAATAGTCCAGAACCATAAGTTAATTTTTTAGAGATCCCCCACTACTACCATCATGGCTATCTTTGATCACATCACCCTCAACACCTTTGTCATTAATATCTTCCTCCAACTCATCCTCAGAGCTACTGATGCACAAGTTAAAGTTCCTTCTTTTAGTGCCCTCCTCCATCCCTTCTAGCCTATCACTTAGCTTTTTGACTGGTCCTCTAGCTCCAAAAATTTCTGCTTGGACTTTATCTAAGCAGTGAAAATTTTCTTGGAAGCATTGATGACATCCATCATTATTTCCCTTTGACCAACATTGGTTTCTTCCATCGCATGAAGCACCCCTTCTAAGTACTGTACCTTTCTTCCCAAATCCTCGAAAACCTTTAAATTACCTTACATATTTCTTTTTCTCAAATTGCTCGCTTCCCCATGACCATCCTCACCCATTTCTTTACTAGAATCCTCCCCCACAATTTTGCATTTTCCATCCTTCATCTTAGTAAGGAAATCTGCGAGAGTGAGGTCATCCTCATCCGCATGCTCTTTCAGGGAAGAGGACAGAGAAGGTTTCCCATTTTCAAACATCAAAATAATGAGCCCTTCATGTAGAGACATCTCTAATTTCTCCTGCTAGAAAGCCATCAAAGAGTTAGTCAAGGACATAAACAGAAAGAAGGGGATGCTCACCATGACCTTATGGCTGAACATGTTCAGAAGGGTCATATAAGCGAGTATAGATTTTTCCATATTTTCCTTCTGTAGTGATTTAATTCATGATTTAAAGGCACACCTCTCTCCATATACCTGGAATACACAACATGATAATACCATCCATAAAGAAAGAACATCTTTCCTTGCCAAAAAGAACAAATCAATTTCCTTTTCTCTGCGGGTTCTATCCTTAAATTTTTTAAGCCCGTCCATTTTCATGTCCATGGCTAAGGCGATGGTGGACTCAGATACCTCAAGTTCCATCCCTCTGACTTCAAACTTATCCTCTTTCTAAGCTTTTCAAAAATCCTTAGACAAGGAGGGGTCGTGACCATGTAATTTGGCAATGAAATTACTGAAACCCCCAATCCTAAGATTTTTCCATCGAGGTTGATTAAAAGCTTAAATTCTTTAGCTAGTAGGTTCAACTCTAATCCTATCACCCCCCATTTTCAGCAGAATGAGATTATTCTTTTTACTACTAAAATTTAAAAAATACCTTCTTTCGCACTAGCTGAAATCTTGAAAACAAGATATTAAGTAAGTTTCACCACCGCCACAAGGCTCACTCGCACCAACATTATAAAACATAGTGCCCTCTATCTCTACTAATGATCTCATTAATGTCTATGGGTAATTTATCAACTTTACACCATATCTTATAATCATTACAATTGATTCCATAATTGGCCATCTTATCCGCACATTTGTTCCCTTGACGTAAGGTATGATTATAAGAAATGCTATCAAAAAAATTTGAAGTTTCCTTCACATCATTGAGGATATTACTAATGGCCCAATTAATGGAACCATGATTATTGAGGGCATTAATTAAGAGGAGAGAGTCACCTTCGATTTGGATGTCCTTGAAACCTTTTTATTTAGCCAACAAAACCCCCCAAAGAAGAGCTCTAGCTTCCACCATGTTGTTGGTTTGGCGACCTAATGGACCCACGTAGGTGAAAAACCAATCTCCTTCACTGTTCCTTAGAATTCCCCCTCCCCCAGTAGGACCCGGATTCCCTTTTGAGGCTCCATAAAAATTTAACTTAACAACATTTCCCCCAGGCCTATTCCAACTGGAGTTCTTTTTAGGAATGTGTAATTCCACCGGACCAAGGGCGAACTTTTCAAGAACTGACTGCTCACTATTCGGGCAGGGTTTCTTGACTTTACCTTTAAAGAGTTTAATGTTTTCCTTTATGGCATTCAAAGTTTTTCTTCTAACTTTCAAAAGAAGATATTTTTGATCGCAGAAGATACCATCATTCCCGGCTTTCCATAAACCCCAAAAACAATCGGGAGGGCAATATTCCGTGCCCGAGATCAAGATAGGAAAATGGAAAGGACTCTCCATTGAAGAAACAATCTTCAATCGTCAAGGGTAGGATCCATTGATATTGAACTGATCCGAATAGTGGTAAAGAAAAACATGGTAGAAGGATCAATGAAGGAGGAGATGGTTGAAATTTTCCTCCAATTCTTATAGAGAGAACATCTATTGGGAATCTTCATTCCCCTTTTCCCGAGATTTTCCACAGTTAGGATTTTTTTCTGGTAGCCAACCAAAAAGATATTAATCTTTGGGGTGAGATCCTTCACCCAAAGTTTACCCCAATAGTCCTTGTGCAAATCATTCTAGAAATTTGACATGTAGGCGGATTTAACCGAGAAACTTCCAAATCCTTCTTCTTTCCATTTGATGGAGTCCTCCTTGGTTTGGAACATGAGGATGTGTAAATCTTTAAGTTTATTATTGAGAACCCGAAAGGTTAGAGGTCACCATCAAAATCTGGAGGAGGCTCAATGATTTCCCATTTGACATAATCTTCCTGGATCCAAAATTCCCGAATCCAATTTTTCTATATTTCTTATAGTACTGAGCAACTTCTATCCATAAATCCAAGTTAGCTAAGGGGGAATCCTCAAGCCAATTATCAAACCAAAAACTAATTCTAGAGCCCTTGCCAATTTCCCAAATTTTACCTTTGGATAAGATTTCTTTAGAGGCCACAAAGGAATTCCAGAAAAAATACCCTCTAAGGAGGTTATTTTGGTTAAAAAGGATTCCATTCTACCTATATTTCAAAAATATTTCATCTTTATAATTTGCACCCAAAGACCTTCCTCTCTAGCAATCCTCTAGCCAACCTTGGCAATTAAGGCCTTATTCATAAGAGAAATGTTTTTAGCCCCAATCCTCCACATAACTTAGGTTTAGTAACTTTATCCCAGGCCACAAGAGGAATTTTTAACTTCTTACCAGCTCCCATCCAGAGGAACCTCTTTTGGATTTTCTCTAAGGCTTCCTTAATTTTAGTAGGGAGCATGAAAAGAGACATCACATAAATGGGAATGCCTTGAAGGGAGCTTTGGAGCAATTTAATCTTACCAACTTGAGAGAGAAAGAGACCCTTCCAAGATGAGAGTTTACTATTAACTCTATCCAACAGAGCATTCCAAACCGTGAGGTTAGGATTCTTATGGATTAGGGGTATACCCAGTTAAGAATTAGGAAAATGTTTAATTATGTAACCCAAGATGTGAGATAATTTATCTTGAACCTGATTCTCCACATTTATGAAAAAGACAACACTTTTATGGAAATTAACCATCTATCCAGAAACCTTTTCATAATCATTAAGAACATCCTTAAAATTTAAGGCCTCATGGACAGAGGCCTTACCCATCATAAAATTATCATCCACAAACTGATTGAGACAGATAGAGGGAAGACCATTTGAGATTTTAATACCCTGGATGTAGTTGGAAGCCATGGCAAGTTGATATATTCTACTCAAGGATTCAACCATTATGACATAGAGGAAAGGTGAGAGAGGATCACCTTGTCTCATCCCTCTACTAGCTTGGAAAACCTTCCTATTTGCCATTGACCGTAACTAAGAAACTGGTGTGGAAATGCATATCATTATCATATTAACCAAAAATTTATCAAAACCCACCTTTAGCAGGATGGCCTAGAGGAAAGACCAATTAATCCTATGAAAGGATTTATGCATATCCAACTTGAGAAACATAGTCGATCTTCCAGAGCTTTCAATGGAGTGGATGGATTCTTGAATCACAATAATTCTATCAGTAATTTTCCTTCTAGGAACAAAAGCCCCATGATTCCTAGAGATAAAGTTAGGAAGAACCATCCGAATCCTCCCAGCTATGATTTTAGTCAGAATTTTATAATTGGTGTTACATAGGCTTATAGGTCTAAAATCCTTAACCTCCTTGGCTCCAACAATTTTTGGCACTAGGACAATAAAAGTGTTATTCATTTTCCTCAAGAGATGACCATTGTTGAAAAAATCTTGGACCATTTCAATGACCTTATGTTTAATCACCTCCCAGAATTTTTGAAATAAAAAGGTAGGGAAGCCATCTAGCCCTAGAGATTTATCAGGTTCCATATCAAAGATTGTGAAATAGATTTCCTCCTCTGAGGGGTTCCTTAAAATATCTCTATTCTCAAAAGGGGTGATTACTTTCTGAAAATATTCCAACTTTGTTTTGAACCAACTCCTCCGACCTCTTCCCCTAATTGAAGACTTCCTCAAGTAATTTATTATAGAGGAATTGATGTCCCCGCAATCTGTAAATGACTCCCCATTTTCACCTCTTATTTCATTAATCTTTAGGATATTGGCTCTAGAAGTAGCAGAGAAATGAAATAATTTAGTATTCCTATCCCCTTCCTTAAGCCATTTGACCCTAGATTTTTGTCTCCAATACACCTCTTCTTTAGCCATAATACCATGGTAATCAGCGATGAGTTTTTGTTCTTTATCCTTGAGAACCAGATTAATACCATCGTTCTCCATAAGCTCCTCAATATTTATGAGATATTTAGCAATTCTACTTTTTCTTGGAAAATATTTGTAAAAGTCTCCTTGTTCCATCTTTTAAGATTACTTTTGATGTGCTTCAGATTAAAACAAAATCTGAAGCTGAAACCCCACGAACCTGGATATCCCACCATTTTAGAATCTTGTTGTAAATATCCGGGTGGTCTAACCACATCTTTTCAAATCTGAAAGGCCTAGCTTTTTTAGATGATTCATTCCCAAATCGAGAAGAATGGGATTATGATCCGAGCCAATTCTGGGAAGAGTTTTTAGAGAATAAATTTGATTGATCATACAAATATGGCTTACCACAAATATGTCCAATCTTATCTAAATGAGCTCAGATCCTATCCTTCTATTTACCCAAGTAAACTTGGATCCCTCCAAATCTAAGTCAAACAAACTATTACTAGGCTAGGAAGTCAACTAAATCTTCCATACTTTCAAAATAAGAGATCAAACCCCCTCTATTTTCACTAGGGGAAAGGGGGTATTGAATTCTCCTCCAACTATCCAATCTTTATCATTAAACAATTGTCTAAAGCTAGAGAGATCCTTCCAGAAATTTCATCTTTCACTGAGTTTATTGGGAGCATAAATGTTAGAAACATACCAGGATTTTTTCGAGATGATTTCCGTGAAACTCATAACCACATGGCTAGGGGAGGAAAGGATCATAAATACATGCACTAAACTATGATCCCACATAGTAAAAACACCTCCTAAGGATCTAGACGAGCTACAGGCTTCCTAATGACTATCTTTCAAAATTTGTCTCCCCACCTCTTTAAATCTATCCATGTTCATTTTGGTTTCTTGGAGCATGAAAATATCCATTTTAGATTTAACTCTAAGATCCTTAGTAATTATGTGTTTACTGGGATTATTCAAACCGCTAATATTCCAAGAGAGGAGGGATCATTTAACATTTCTTATTACGGAGAAGCAACTTCCCCGCAGTACCCTCGAATGTCACTTCTACTTCCCTCTTGAGTTAGTCTCCTTAATTCCTTATTACTTTTCCTGCCCATAGGATTTGAGTCCTTACCAAATCAGCTCTAGAGGTGCTTCGCGTGACCAGTTTATATTTACTAACTGGGGTCTTGGGAGAGACCACTATTTTGTAAGTATCAAGTGAAAAGTCCACAAGAATTCCAAAGCCATTAGACATGGGTAATAGTTCTTCTTGTCTCTGACCAAAGGAGCTCTGACCAATGGAAGAAAATTCATCTAAGGATGGTCCACAAGCCACTTATAGAGTAAGAGTGTTACCTTCCAAAACTTGGCTGACACCTTCCCCGATTTAGAATCCCCTCCTCAAAGTACAAGTTTTCATTTTCATTCTCATTCTCATCTTCAGCTTCAACTTTATTGGCTTCAAGGAAACTAGAGACCACCAGCCTCCTTACAAGGGGTGTTATGATGAATCAAGTGAATCAATTATTTGACCACCTTCTAGATTTTAAGAGGATCCTTTGTCTCTACAAATTTTCCATATTTTCCATTCAACCTCCATTCCTTTTCCTTCTTATTATTTGTCTTTTGTGGACTAACAACAGATCAATTTTTTTCTTATGAAGAGAATAATTCTTGTGATCATGACCCAACTATTTACATTTTATACATGTAAAGGGGGACAAGTCATAATAAAATATCTCTGCAACCAAACCCCTGCGGAATTCAAGAGTTTGATATTACTTTCTAAGGGAGCATCTTGACCCATATTGACACAGAATATGACGTGGGTTAATCTAGATTTAGCCTTAGTGACCAAATCTAAAGCTATCAGCTTTCCTAGGATTTTAGCAATGCCAATAAGGACTTCTGGATCCCAAAACTCTAGGGGTAAGCCCGAAAGGTTGACCCAGATAGGGAACTCAAAGATAGATTTCACGTATGGGTTAAAAGTTGGTTCCCATTTCTAAACAACCACATGAGATTTTCCAATAAACCAAGGACCTCTAGAAAGAATCTTTGCCACCTGATCTTTGCTAGGTAAAGAAACAAGGAAGAAACCATTTTCCTAAGTAGAAACCTCAACATTTCTAATGGATGCCCAATGTCTCTTGACCCAACCCCTAAAGTAGTCAATATTTGGTCTAGAGCCAAGGCATTTAGCAAAGATAGTGTTTTCCATGGAGGATTTTTTTCTAGCCAAAATAGTCTCAAGGATTTTAAGGGATAAGTTACATTTCTCCTTATATGGTTACAACCTCTCTAAAATTTCCTTGTCTAATATTTTTCCGACAAAATGTTCAGCCCACATGCTCGAAGCCCCATCCTTTTCCTTATTGTCCTTGGGAGCAACAATCACATGATCGTTTACTTGGTGCAGGGTCCATTTAGTCTGCTGCTCCATCTGACCCACTGGAGATTCCCACTCAAAACCTTCATTTGAAATTTCCAACAAATTCCACTCCCGCTCCCACTCCATCTCCACTCACATTGACATTGACCTTTGTTTGAAATTTAGCATTTTGTTTCCTAATTTTCTAAGCATTTATCAAAGGTAGTTTTATTAATTTAAATAATAGTTATCATAGGATGTTGATGAAGTTTTTAGCTTTATTATATGCTAATGAATGTGAAAATTAGTTTTTGGTGATAAGGTTTTTATCTCGTGTTGTGTATGCATATGTAAGTGTTGATTTATAATATCCTTGCATGATCTCAATTCTTTGTATTTATTGAAAATCATATCAATATTATTGTATTGTATTTATGTAGTATGTTTCTCTAATGAATGATGAAGGATATGTGTAAGTTCATTTCTATGTGTTCTAGTTATGGAATATGCAATGATTGTGTAATTTTTTTTCCTCTATTGGATATTACTAAGTCATTTTATTTTAATTATAGAGATTATTTATACAATAGATTGTAAGGATTGATCATGGTTAATTTGACCATTCATTTTAATAATATTTTCATCAAACAATGTACATTAGTGGACTATCATTTTATCTTTTCAAATCCTTTGAGGTTTCAAATATTATAACTTAAGATTCATGGTTATAAGTTTTCCTTTGATCATTATACTTGTCTTAAAAGTGATGAACATAAAAAAATCATTGAAAAAAATTATTGTAATAATCTATTTTCGTGCATCCTTTTCCCAATATTAAGTAGTTTTATGGTACTTCCTACTAGTGATAAAAAAATGGTTGGGAATCCATACTGGTCATACTAGTTATCTAGGTCTTTTACACTATACTTGCATACTTTGTGCTATTTGACACATTTTGGTTACTTTAGGGTATCTCCCTAGGTTTCAAAAAGCCAAAAGATTAAGAGGTTAACCAACCTCTCATTTTTTTCCTTAAATCTTCCACTAATTAGTGAAGAACCACATAACCATAATGAATCATCCCAATATTTTAATTAATGATATTTATGAGAATCATGATTCATATTTTTAATGTTTTGAATCACTAAATAAAGAATCTAGTCTTATTATCTTATCTCGTTTAATTTTTGGAAGTACTAGTAAAAATCCTACCTTTGAAAAAGATAACAATATTTTCTCATCACCTATACTTGTGAGAAATTAAGTACCTCAATCTCAACCTTAATTTAAATAATTTCTTACCTTCTACTTCCTAAACCTAAAAAATTAATTATCTTAGAAAATTAAAAGAAGATCTAAGACAAAATACTATCGCTCATACTATTGTTCGTAATACTCCACTTCCAAATCATCCTCTTTAATTAAATCAACTTATCCTTAATCATAATATGAATGGTAATGACCATGGTATAGATGCCTTTATGTGTAATTGGAGGGATCCTCATCCCTTTTTGAAGAAAATAAAATTAAAAATATTGTATTTTCTGATATACAAGGCTTTCCCAATGAGGTAACAATATATATTCTCAGGTGACCAAAACTTGAGAGTCTTTAGTAATTTTATTCATGACTATGATATTGTATATGAAGATGTTGCCTAAGTTTCAAGGAAATAATGAAGTATCATCTGATGAACACTTGAGAGTCTTTAATAATCTGATTAATGACTATAATATTTTATATGAAGATGGTGTGATCAAATTATCTATTCACACGTTGGAATAAAATGCTCATGATTGGTTTGATACATCGCCTACTAGTATTATGGATTCTTAGCATGAGATGTGGAGAGAATTTAAGTTGAATTTTGGTGATAGAATTAATCCTAGTTTTTTCATAAATGAATTTTAAAGTATCAAGAAACATCCCAATGAGTGTTTCTAAGATTTAAATTCCATGTTCTACAAAATTATGATTAGAGTACTTGAAAATTTTAGGCCTATTGATGCAACATTTTTGATAAAATATTGAGAATATTTTGATGCTAAAGTTGGATTTTATCTCAAAGATGAGGGTCTAGTTAATTTGAGACAAGACTACACCATGGTAGTCAATATTGAGAATAATATTAGAACCATAGGGAATTTTTCCAACATGGGTGATGTAAAATTCATTTCCCCAAATGAGAAGAGATCTCCAAGTACATCAATAGGTGTTGATGAAAAACTATATAAAATGATGAGAGCATTAAAGGTGTTGTCTTACAGGTGGATCAAAGTGAGAAATGATTGCCTCTAGTTTGTAATAATCATTACATAAGTGATAAGACATGCAATCAAGACATAGGGCCTGCACATTATAGATCTTTTGAAAAAGTAAATAATTTTTTTCACAAGGAGAGAAGGCATGGGAACATAGATAATATGAACAAGGAACCTGATCCTATTGTTGTTGATACTGATAAAGTAAATCAAGTTGAAGAATTTTCTTGGTGTAAAGGGTGTTTTATGCCTCATTCTTATTGTATGTATGTTGTAGTGGATGTTTTCTCTAGTAATGTTGATAGTGATTAGGATAGTTCATAATATATTTTTATGTTTGAATTTAGTGAAACTTACGAGTTATCTGTGTATGAATTTGAATATTTAAGGGATAAAAATGATTAAAAATTACAATGTTGGGAGACCATATGAGAAAAATATTTTAACTCTCATTAATGTTACAAATTATCTAGTGAAAAGTGATAATAATTTGATGAATTTGAAATATTAAAGTGTAAAAGAGGATCCCAAAGTGGCCTCACCTAAGAAGAAATATAATAAGGGTGAAAATAGTATTAAGAAGACTCATTTTTTCTATAGAAAAAATAACTCCACCATATCCTCCCTTATAGAGAAACTTTTTGTATTAGTTTAAAAGTAAGAATCCTCTATTAACTAGTGTGAATAAATGGCCTTTAAGTTCTATAAGTGCTTCTTAAAAATAAGAGGCAACATGTAGAAACCGAGTATCCTAGCCTAGGTATAACTGTTGTCTCTCTATCCTTTGATGTAAGTGTTGTCGTGCAAATGTGTAATAGAGAAATCGAGGTTTCCAATCACGACAACTATACCCATGTGCCAAATTTTTCATGTTTTATCATTCTTAGGCACCCTAGGTCAAATCCATCAGTCTGGTCACTCCTTATTTGATGTAAAAAATTTCCCGTATGTAATTTAGGAAAGTCTATTCATTCCTTCTAGGTGATTTTAGGGAGTTCTGAAAAGATGCTATCTACAGGAAGTTGTGGGAAGGGCTACCACTGGCCTTCCTAGGAATGGATCAACCCCGGAGTAGAACGGAAGGAAAAATTCAACATGGAGGTGAATTGAAGACCTTATAACATCATGGAAATTATTTTGGAAGGTTTGGGGAAGTTTTGAAAGACTTGGGGCAGTCTGAGTGAAAACAAGGTGCACAAGCCTAGGCAGTTCACAAGCCTAAAACAACTGCTGGGATTTAGAAGAAGATTTTGGGAGCTCCAGATGGATTTATAAGTAAAACAAACATTGACGAAAATATAATTCCAAGACCTACATGATGGTGAAATAATAGTTTTCACAACTCCTTGGCGCATATGATTGGAAGGTAGTTTTTCTCAGGCATAAGTAGAGTCTCAAATCAAAAATCAATTTTTTTAGGGATAATATGGATGAATAAAGACATGAGACCCCACCATTGTATTATAAATTCCATTTCCAGTTAGGATCATATAATTTTTTTCCGAAAAATTCCATTGGGAGCTCAAGTTATCACTATCACAAGTTCAGAACTTAGCTAAATTTTGGGAGGACACGTGTCAGCTCCAGGAGCTTGGTGGGATTTTGTGTCTCTGAAATGCTAAAGGTTAGGGAAATAAAGGTTGGAAAAATTATCCCATCCCCTTGAAGCCCTCTCATCCCCCATGTGACCTCTTGACCCTCACGACCTCTAAACTTGACAGCTTTAAGCCCCGGGTGCATTTTTGGAGCATCCATTCCCCGCCATCGGATCAAGCACCATGTGTTAGCCCCAAGACCACTATGGAAAATGATGTCCCTTATGTCCTTGAGGTGAGGGACATCAAACATGGTAAAATTCTCCCATCTCCCTATGGGGAGTCTTTTGACACCCACGTGACCAACTTTTAGCCCCCAGGTGCATTTTTCAAGAAAATCCCCTGCCGTCGGATCGAGGACACATGGCATCACCTTGACCACCATGTAAATTGATGTGCCTCACATTGCTGAGGTCATGGACACAAAAATTTTCCTAGCCCCTCCATGTGCATTTCTTTGAAAATTTAAATCCGGCACTTAGTCGTTTCTTCCCCCTCATTTCTCCTTCACAGCTTCATACCTTGTCATGGCTCCGTGAATGATTGTCCAGACACCTAGTCCACCATTTTTGCTTTGAACTAGCTCCACCATGGCCAAATAAACTCTCCACACCATGAATTCATAGTAATATGCAAGTCTCAAAGAAAAATGGAGTGAAATGATGAAGAACAAAGAGAAAATGGAGATTTTTTGCCCAGATAACTATGAAGCCACCCGATCAAAAACTCATCATATATTGCAAAGTACAAGTAGGATCTAGATGTCGTCTTTTCCATAATTTAAAATTTTGCAAGAAAATCAAGATTAAAAAAAAAGGTCAAATGGTGCCTAGAATAATTTTCTCTAAAAAAATCCTCACTTTGTGCACTGGCTCACATTCGTCGGATTTCCCATCACTTCGGAAATGGAAACAAAATAAAAAATTACACATGGGCTCCAAATAAAAAACCTATCACAACGGATCTATTTTCATCTCAAATAGAGACAAAAACCAACCCCAGTAAATTTCAAGCTCCATTAATGGCCACCATGGTAGCTCCGTGCCCGAAGCCACTGCCAGTCAAAATTTCAAAATTTATTTCCAATCATTCTAGTTGGAAAAACTATGTGAAATTCAAAGGGTGTGATCGTAACAAAAATATGAGTCCAAAAAGTATGTTCCATCGCAAATTGAGCACTGGAAGCACACTTTCTAAAAATAGTAAGTTTTCCTATATAGACTTGCTATGTTTGGAAAGTCATCATCAAAAGAAGCTGAGATAAAGGCAACGGCATTAAAGATCATGAGGAAGCCAGAATGAGTGTTCAAAGTAGAAAATAGTGAAAATGACCACTTACTAAAAATAGTAAGTCCCTTATATGGGTGCTTACTAAAAATAGTAAGTCACCCCAAAGAAGAGACTGAGTTAAGGGTACAGTACGTAGTATCGAATGAGGAGTTAATCACATCACGATGGTCGAGAAGAGGTAAAAATAACCTCTCACTAAAAATAGTATGTCATATGAAGGTTGGGAGTTGCATTCATCGGTAGAACAATTCACTCAGCTTGGAAAGCATTCACGAGCTGATTTGAAGAAGATTCACAATGTGTAAGGGTTTCAAAGATTCAAATTTTCACTGCATTTGGAGCTTTCCATCAACGAGGATCAATGGACTTCATTGGAAACAACATCTCCTCTTCTTCTTCTCTCTCTCTTTCTCTCTCCTCTTCCCCCAACTTTCTCTTACTTTCCAATATTCTAATTTTGTGTTAGGGTTGCACTTTTTCATATGTCTTAATGTTCATAATGTAATAAGTCATCTTTATGTTATAAAAAGGGACTTTAAAGTTCCTAGGAAGTTGAAATTTTTTAATTTGTGCAAGGACATATGAAAAGGCATTGGGGGTAGATGAAGAGTCATATTCTACTCTATAAATTGTAATGCCATTCCCATTTCAAAGGGTTGGTGATTGATCTTGTAAACTCAAGAGTGCATTGTACCTAGAGAAAGCAAAGGAGATAGCCATTTTTCTTCTACTTTCCCCCCTTCTCAATTTCCTCCATTTCTCCACTATGTACAACTTTTGTTTGAGAAATTAATACAAGAAGAAGGAGTTTCTAGCTTTCTTTGACTAAGATATTTCTTGATAATTTGTGTTCATCAAATTTCATTTGGTCTTAATGATGCTTACAAAGTTGTTTCTTCTCATAAATGCATGTGATGATACTTCTGACTAGTGTGTGCAGGAATATGATTTCCTACCTACAACATTAGTTCTCCTACCTCAATTCTCACTCCCTTTCCCACTTTCAAACAAAGTATTCCATAGCAATAGATTGTTAACTTTACCATAGGGTCGTGGAGTGCTCATGTTGGATCCCTGGTCAAAATTCCACCACAGAAATCCACCTTTTCACATGCATGCATATACGACAATTGCACCAGTTAAGTAGAGGGAATTAGATTCCTGGAGCGTTGGCAAGAAATCCACAAGTTTTTCCACCCGACAAATTTTCTCATCAACAGTAAGATAATTATTTATGAAAGCTCTAACTTCTTGTATATTTGATATTAATGCTACAACATTTTCCCAAATTCACCCATGCCCGAGTAAAAAAATGTGGCATGGCTATTGTTCTTAAGAAATTCAAAATTACAGTCACACTATTTTAAATATTGTGCATCCCTAAGCAAAAAATAAAGTGATTGTTTTCCTTTGATCCCAAATCCCTACTCCTCCATCTACCTCGACTACGATGTTAAATAAGTGAGTGACGAGCAAGAGGAGGTTCCTAAAATTTAGTTGGGCACATTACCTATTGAGAATAAACTAGATATGGATGTATTTTATATTGCATTACTAGTGAATGAGTTGATATTACATAATTGCACGTTAGATTCAAGAGCCTCATGTAATATGATACCATTGACAGTCTTGAATCAATTAGGAATAAGGAATTCAACCGTGTATGGTAGGTGTTATGACATGGATTCTAGAGAAGTGCATATGGTGAGATGTGTAGTTTAACTTGGAGCGCACCCTTGAAATTTATTTTCTATGGAGGTTGTAGTGGTTGATTTCCTTCCTAAGTGGAGTATTTTTTAACAAATAGTTACATGAAAAGCTCTAGGAACTAGTGACTATATGCACCTAGAATCATAATATCCCACCACACTCCACATCCCGAACCTCAAGCTAGATTTGTGCCCATATAACGAGACCATGCCAAACCCTATACAAGACCCGTAAACACCACAATGCCAACGCACGTAACCTTCTAGGACTAGAACGTGGGTGTTCAATTTTATATCAAATTAATGAGTTGTTACACAAAAATCTCGAGGGGTTAGTGAATCCACCTACCATGATCAAAACATTTTTGTTATCATGTAAGTGTTGATGCCTCATTTAGAGATAGTATTCAAATGGATATTTTAATATTATCCCATTTGAGGAGAAAAAGTTAATATCTATAGATAAAAATGATGTTACATTTAATTGAAGATCCAAAAAGAGATTTAAATGAGGTATTGTACACTGATGTGGTTGTAGAGAATTTTGTGAGAAAAACTTGTTTGATTGAAAACCATATTTACCCCGATTGCTACCCACAAATTGGAAATAATGACTTTGATGATTTATGGACTATGTTATTGTTTAGAGTAATTTACAAATGGGGGTAGCGTATGGATTTGTATTATATTCCTTATAAGGAGTTATATTCCACTTTTAATATAAGTTATATTTTTTGTACAAATAATGTGGTTAAGTATGAGGATTTGTTGATTGCTTTAAATATGGCCTCTAAGTTCAATATCAAGGAAATTATTGTCAAAGAAGACTCTAATATGATTATATAGTAGATAAGGAAGATATAATTATAAAATAATGAAACACTAAAGCAAGATAGGAATGTTGCATGGGAGACACCCTCTTTTTCAATTCATTTAACATCACACATGTGGATAGATCATTAAACATTGTTTGATCAGCTTGTAATTAATGCTTCTCTATACCAAAAATAAGTAACTATCTAATTTGGTAGATGATGTTAAAATATTGGTGAGGCCATCTATACCATAAAATTTCAATAACTGGAAAGTGTTTGAATATGAAAATAAGATTATTAGATTTATGCATAACACAACTAATTTTGAAGATCAACTCATGGATTTGGAACCCATGGTTTAAAATAAAGGAGGCAAATGAAAAATTTAGTCAATATATTAACAAAATTAACCCAAAATTACACATAATTTTTCTACTTTCAATTCATCATAGAGGACATATATATAATATTTATCTCCTAGAAAATACGAGAGCTCAATAATCTCTTATAACCACACAAAATATTATGAGTGAGTTGTTTTAACAAACTAAATTTATCTTTCAAACAATTATATTCATATATACATAATCAAAATATTATTATAAATGTTCATACTAAGGTTTCTAGTATCACCCCTTAATGTTAACATGGGATAAGAGAAAAAAATCTTACAGATGATGCACTCTTAAAACCAGGGTACACCTCCATCAAGCTCTCTCTTTACCCTCAAAATGCGTAGTTATGAGAACATTTTCAATGAGGTTCTGGGCCCCAAATTTCAAATCTCCCATGGATTCCTAGATATCCCATGCTATAAATTCCTTTAGGTTTTTGAGACTCATATTACAAATCTCTCCTAGATAAAGCTCAAAACTATTTAGACAAAAATTCCTATTGAGTTTACCTCAAAATATTATCCTACCCCTAAGATTTAGATTTTGAATCTAATTATTACCCCAAATTGCAAACACGATCTTTATCCATCATATGATTAACACATGAAATTTGAAATCACAACACAACACAATTGAAAAAGAACACTTAAAGCATGACCAATAAATGAGCCACCAAATCGGACTTGTGGCCCCGTCATTAGTGGCTAATGAGAGGTCATATGTTCTACCTCATTCCATTGCCTTGATCCTCCAACAATATGCTACTAAATCAGTTGGATTTTTTCATTAGGTTCACTTATTCAATTCCCTCCATAATTTTGACTTCGGCATTGTATTACATCGAAAATGCATCTGTGATGCATTATTTTTAAATTTTTGACACTTTGAATTGAGAATCGACACATATACATTATTTTGAAAACAAACAATATTAATGTTGATATTTGAAAAAATGAGTTAAACAAACTTTATTTTTAATATAGCTAAAATGTATTTATTAGGAATGAAATTGACTACTATTGAACCGAAAAATGATGATTGACTCTTAGACAATTAAAAATTATTTGACTATTAATTTTTAATGCATCATTAACATACAATCATCTAAATGACTCAAAAACAATTTGGTAGTGAATGATTTTTTTGATGACTTACAAAATACTATACATACAAAATAAAGACCTTTCACCATCGCATTATACCTTTTAAAAATCTAGTTCAATCTCAATAATTGACCATAGACAATAAACACTTAAAATAAAATATTAATGCAAAGCTTAATTTTAGTATTGGGCTGCTCTTTATATTAATTAAATTAAAAGAGAGTTACATAGTAAGGGTGATCGAGAACTCACGGTCCAAAAAAATGCCACAAGGGCACCAACAAAGAAAAAAACACCATGAGGACTACATTAAAATTCCCAAAGGGAAACCAGAGAGCACAACATAAAAGACACCACCACTAAAATCAAGCACAAGCCGCAACACCTAGAGGAGGGGGATTATCCTAAGGAGGGATGATTGCTCTAATATTCGATTAGTCAAGGAGGATCCACCTACCAATCGTCGTGATCAAGAAATCGTATCTATAATGAAACCATAATTCCCCATCTAGGGAGAAGATAAGGCAATGGTATGCATCCCGGTGGTGGAGAACTCTACCACGAAGAGCTGGAAACTCCCTTTCCCTCGGAGGTGGGGATTTTCTAGGTCTAGAGGAGGAGGGGGATGAATGCTGACTTCAGGATAGGTGAAATTGTGGATGTGTGAGAGGCTCCTCCAACATGGTCCCATGAAGTGGTGGTGTCGAGGTGGAAATGGCCGAGGTAGCAAAAGCGAGGATCCTACAAGACCTAACTCATAGTGCAGGGTAACACTCCCCCAATGATCAAGAAGCTCTTGCAGATGAGAAAACTCCAAGGAGACCTTGATAGCTTGAGCTTGAATCTGTATGCACATAGTAGATAAAATAATCACTTTTTCATTAGTGGAAAAGAAATTAACAAATTGATCATGCTTGAAAATTAAGGCATTGTGAGATTTCAAAATATGAAACAAAATACAGGCACAAAACAAATGCCAAAACATATTAATGTAGTGAGGCTAAGGAATGAAATATCCAAATAAGGCTAGGCACCAATGAAATAATTCAGGTTGGTAAGGCTGAAATAAATAATGGATCCACTTCGAGATCATCTGAGCACGAGGAAAAGAACAAAAAAGGTGTTTGAATGACTCGGGATGAGAGTAAAAGGACATTTAGGTTTATGGATGCCAATATAACTAATTCTTTCACCCATAAGAAGACCTTGGTAAACAAGACACTAGAGGAAGTGATTAACTTTAGGCTCAAGAAGAGAATTTGAGGTACGGAAAATATGATGAACCCAAGTGGAATGTGCGGAGTGTAACACCCACCGAGAATTAATATTTTCAATGGAAGGTGAGAGTAGGATCAACAAATGGTAAATGGTTTGAGTGTTATATCATATGAAGGAAATTTCTTGATTCCACCACCAATCATGCCACAAATAAGTAGGAGGTTTAAGCCCCAACTTGTGGAGCATAACATCTAGCAGAGATCTTGAATTTTACATATAGACGATAGGTATGAATTGGAAAGATGGAATTTTTCTTAAGCTCGGGCCAAGAAATTTAGTATCTACAAGTCAACAATTCTTGAATGGTATGAATTCCCTTGTGATAAAGATGGAGATATTTGATTCCTAGTGTTTCAACAAGTGGAATATTAACCTTAGTGATGATGGGAGATCACTAAATATTCTAGGAATTAAAGGAGAGTCATGTGCAAAATTCATTGCCAACCTAACACATCAAAGGCTTAACTAGATTGAATGATTTCCAAATAATTTTGGAAATAAAGGTACCTATAATTTTGACAAGAGCTGAAGTGATAATAATAGTATGAAGCCCGATATTATTCCAATACTTCTTGTCGTTAGGGGTTCCAGACTCAATGAAATGACCCAACAAATTTTCTAGCCCCGATTTCCTAATAAACACCGAATAACCCATTTAGAGCACAAGGAAAAACTTTTCCCCTTAGACATCAATGACCCCCATACCACCTTGCTCATGAGGAAGACAATAGACTTCCCAAGAAATATTATAGAAACTAGCGGAACCAAAAAATTTACACCATAAAAATTCAAGGAGCATCTTGGAAATATTGACAAGAAAATTGTGAGGTCACAAAAATGCAAATTAATAGACATGAGTAACAACTAGAATCTTAGTGCATAATTGAAATTTAACAGCCAAAGATAAGGGTTTAGAAGACCACCTGGTAACTTTCTGCTTCAAATTGTCAATAACATATTGCCACAACGCGTCATTGAGTCACTATCAAAGGAAAAGGGAATGCCAAAAATTAAAACTACTCACCACAATCAATCCATTTCTAGGAATAGGCCTTCAACTAGTTTGGAAGAGGTACACAACTCTGCCAATAGCTCAAGGTCTTATCCATTTTAATAATAGAACCAGAAGCCAAATAGAAAGTGTTAAGGCACTCAAATACCCTAGAAACATTATGCTCAAATTCATCAATAGTAAGAAAGGAATCATCGTGAAATGACCATTGACAAGTTATGTCATGTGATCTAGAAGTAAAATCGCCTAAATTTGACCTTGGGTAGCTTGATGAACAATTAAATAACCCAACGCATTAGCAAAGAGAACAAATAACACCAATGTGAGAGGGCACCTGTCGATAGAGAGGAAAATTCTAATGGCATTAGATTGGAGACAATTAATGGCGAGTTGACAAGAAGATTTTGAAAACAACATGCTAACGATTGATTGGAATAATCCACCAAAGTCAAGGGATTTGATCATGGAAAGGATTAAAGGCCACTCGATGTGATCATAAGCTTTGTCAAGATCAATTTTGAGGAAGAGAGGCCTTTGTGAAGAAATTTGAGCCTATTCAAAGCCTTCCCATACCACAATAAGATTATCCAAAATGTAGTGGCCTTTAACAAAAATAGTCCTGTTTAGGCCGAAATGATTTTGGGTAGAATATCTATAATGTGAAGATCCAACACCTTGGAAAGATTTTTGTATGACACATTCAACAGGGTGATGGGCCACCAATTATTCATCTTTTCAGGATTACCAACTTTGGAAATGAAATTGATGTTATTTCCTTGGTTGATGAAACTCCCAAGAGAGTGATTTTTGAGATATTTAATATAGACATGAAGTAGATCAGCTCCTACAAAAGACTAGGTCACTTTGAAGAACTCACTCGGAAATCATCAATACCTAGTGACTTGTCCTCCACAAGATAGAGCAAGGTTGCATGAATCTCCTCCAATGTGAGAGGGGTGTTACAATGAGCATGATCTTTGGGAGAAATTTTATTGGGCACCACATCAATAAATTTTTACAGGGGTTTTAGATCTCTCAATAGAATCCTCTTGATCTTGAAAAACTAGATGGTAGTGCTTGACAAAAGCATTAGTGATCCTTGGGAGCTCAATAAGCCATTGGTGAGAATCAATAGATTTGATTTGTTGATGTGCCTACTTAGCCTAGAGGGATTTGAAAAATATTTTAGAGGATTTTTCTCCCACCCTAAGTTAATGAAGTCTTGAATGGATGTGTGCACCAAGGGCCATGTGAGATTTAATGAGCTTGAGATTATGTCAAATATCAACATCTTGGAGATGAAGATGAGTGTTAAAAGGATTATCCCTGAGAAGTAGAAAAATCCTTTTGATTTATTTGAGTAGAGCCAAATTGGCCTACCTACTGACATAGGCCACCTTTGCACCGAATCGACAGAGGAACCTTGTGGTGCGATGAATCACCACCTCTCACCAAGAAATACAAATGACAAAAAAGGTAGACATGGCACCATGTTCCATTTTTGGAAATGAGAAGGAAAACTACAGGATGAACTAATAGAGAGACATTAAGATAGAATTGATTTTTGGGCACCTTGGGAGGCCCCCCCGCCAAACAACCTTAAATGTGATCGGATGGTGGTATGAAAAAAGCACTTATGACCATACCTTGATAACGAAGGATCCTTGCATGTCAAAATTAAAAAAAAATGTTGTGAAAGAAGTGCACGGTTGAGTATTTTTAAAACCTAATCATATCCTTCTCAAATATTGGTCTAAGTGAGCCAAGAATGGTCTTTAAATTTCTGCTTCCGTTTGAGAAAAGGATCGGAAAGACCCCAATGGATTTTAAAATAATACCAGGATGTATACTCACCAATACACCAATGCATAGGAAGGGCACCAAATTTATCATCCGGGTGCTCCACCATATTAAAATCGTCACACACTAGCCAATAATAAAATGGTTAGTTGTCACCACACCATTTCCATAAAGGTTTCCTTTCAAGGCCATTATTAGTGGCGTAAATATTAAGAGTACTAAAATAAAGGTCATTAATACTCGTAATCACCCAAACTTCCCTATTACTAGGATCATGGCCTGAGGTAGTGATTAATGCTGAAAATTTTGGCGCAATGGAAATGATAACACCACTTATTCCATCAATATTTTGTGTGAAAATGCATAAACTCTGGGGCAATGCAAGTTAGAGTATTCTGAAGTAAAAACTAGAAATCTTGATTTCCTGTAAACAAATGATATATAAAATGCTAATTAACTGGCAAGTTAAATGAACAGAGAATTTTTGTGAGGGATCTGTCAGACCCCAAACATTCCATGACATGAAATTCATGAAAAAATAGACACATAAAATCCATCTTTCCCATCCATAATTCCATCCTTGAAGCCGATAATGGAAAAATTATTGCAAGAAGAAACTAGGTCTAAATCAGAATGCTCAACATGAATGGAGCAGCATTTGGCCCCATTATCCCCTCACATGCCATGTGAAACCTCTCGGGGTGGACTACAAGATATTTGCAAAGGAAGAGAGGTTGATGCAAAATTCCCAATATTAATTGAATGAGGATGAGTATCCTAGCTCTACGAGGGTTTTTAAGGAATGGAAATCGAAGGGTGAGGGGGCTCCAATCTTGGCTTATCCTTGGATGGAGGAGGGGAAGATACGGGATGTGGAAGCTCAAGAGAAGGTTTCACACTAGATCTCTTCTAATCCCCAACCATAGTTCAACCATCATTCAGAGGGTCATCTTTGGGCTTAGGGCATGTAGGTTGGGTTGGTACTAGCTTGGAGCATACCAAAAATGGATAGTCCTGAATGTAATGGTCTGGGGTCTGATAACAGAAACACTTATTAGGGAGGTGTAAATAAATTTTTTTGAGAGATATGTAGGGATCCAACCTGAATATCCAGATGGTCACACGAGATATTTTGCAAGGTCCACTTCAAAACACACATGCTTGTTAGGATGAGAGAAAAAGCTGTCATATTCATAGAAAATCACCCTACGAATGGATTTCACAATATATAGAAAGAATGATAAAAGATGAATAGGAAGGTCAGGAAGTTAAATCCAAACTGGGATTTTTAGTTATACTTAGCTTGTGGGATTAAAATCTTGGGTCCATTGTGATAGCAAAAGTAAGGTATTTCTGAGTATCGACACGTCGCCTTAAGAAAAAGGGCTTGGAGTTGAGAAGGATCAAAAATATAAATAAATAAAATCCCTCGGTGAGTTTACTAACACCGAAACTAAGATATCGTTAGATTACCAATGGTTTTTCATCTAGTTTTGTAGATAAGCTTCTGAGGGTATGCAACCATAGAAATAAGCAATAAGGAAATGGTTTTGATACCACTTGACCACATGATCTAAACATTCATAAAAATAAGAACATCGGGGGATACAGAGTCCATACCTTGCCATAAAATTTTGGCATAAACTTCCTCGCGTGCTTGGAAGCCATGACCACCGATTGCAAAATTTTTGCAATGGGAGGATATTTGTCCATTTATAAGCCATGCACCACCTTAATGGCAAGGAAAAATCCAAAAGCTACTATGATGTGACCAACACAAGGCCTATAGAAAAGCTATGGACACATAGTTTTTACAGTGAAGTATGGCAAGAGAAAACATAAAGCTTATTTTTTCTTAAACATATCATGATAAAATTTATCATGTATCCAAGGTATACGTGTCATGTGGTGTTTAATGGAACTCAGGGTGCATGGATTATTTGAATTAAAAACACATGATTTTATTGAAATAATTTGCGAGATAATTTCATTACTTTGAGGAAAACATTATGGAGTTACTGAGTGTTGAGCCAATATTTCTTTATGTTTAACATCTACTCATGAATGTGCATAAATCTGCAACCAAGATTCGTAAGAATATGCAATCGGAAGATGATGTAAAACTTCATGAACTTATATTGAAATAACATTGAATGTAGGACAAAAATATCAAATAAAATAAAAAGGATTTCATTTGATTCTTCACTTGATCATATAGATTTTCCAAACTAGATATTTTTGATATTTTTGTTGTATGTCACATGCACGGTATAAAGCCACATAGTAGGGAATGACATGAATTTTTGCCTCAAACCTTCAATATGATTTTCATAGTAGAGCATATGAGTATGAATAAATTTTATAAAAAATACATAAACCTTATATCCTTAAACTTACATGGTTTTACTAATTCATTAATTATTAAATTCCCAAACTAATATATATGGTGATCGAGTGATAACAGACAAGACTAGTACTATAATTCCTTTGATTAATATCCCCACTTCTCTCAATGATAGGAAAATGAGTGGTATATTAAAACAACAAGGAAACATACACTTTAAATGATAGTAATTCCCCAAATGATATCTCTACAAGCTAGATCAAATGATTCAAATGAGTTCTTCACTTCTTGATGTCGAAAAACATCCACTCTTCTTGCTCACACAAGCAACATGAACTAAACCGATAATTTCTTAAAATAAATTATACATAATTTTGGACATTGAAAAAATATGAATTGGGGAAATAAAATAAATAAAACTCCCTCAAGCAATTAAACAAACATAGATTATTCCATCAAGAAACATATTGCTTTTATACCAAATGAAAAATTTGGTCAAAGTATTAAAAAAATAAACTCATAATTACAAAAAAATGTTCTACTTTTTGTTCATCACATAGGACATATATACAATAGTTGTATGTCGAAAATTGGATAGCTTAACGGATTATACAACCACTCGGACTATTATGAGTGAGTTGTTTTAATAAATTAAATATCTTTAACATAATTATACTCACGTATACATGCTTGTAGACACCTATAATTTAACCCAAAAATTTAAATACTTAAATTGCGCTAATTATCCTCTTTCCCCGCAAATTGACGACATATCATCAATATAGCACTCTTCCTCTTCTATCACCATTAATTAGCTACATTACGCTAGTTAATTAACCCTTCTATCCAAAAAATACACTAATTAATGACCTTCCATTAATTAATCCTCATTTTCATATAGAATAATTAATTATTATTATTAATTAGATTCCTCTTCCATTAAATCAATAAATTATCGTTTATTTGATTAAATCCCTCTCATAGTCTAAATCATGTTAATTATTAGTCTAAAAGATTCTATAAGCTTGCACACCTATTAATTAATCACGTTGGTTAATTAATAAATCTCATCAAACCCCATGAGTCACTAAATGACAAAATAAACTCTCCTAAGGTTGACTCAACCCTTTCTAAACCTACCTTATCCAAAACTAACTCAACCTCTCTATTATCCCACATGTAAGAGGATGTAGAGATTCTTTTATCCAGTGGGCTATATAAAGAGCCCTCCTCCTACCTCTCTTATTACACCTAAATGAGCATAGAGCCTAAGTTATAGCAATTTTATCATCTTTTCTTCATTGGAGGAGCTAGCTATTTTCATTTCTTGCATTCATTCTTCCAAGTTTGAAGTCATATGGAGATATGTCAAATGGTCTTGTAGCCATGGATTGACAAGACTCCATTCTTAAAAACCTTGGGATTCAAACATACAATCAACCCTTTGATTGCTAAGGATCTAAATAGGTTCATTTCATTTGATTAGCATTCAATAGAGATAGATATTAATGGATTAACATGTTAGTTTGAATGTTTATTCATATTCTAATGCAAGGATGTTGGTAGATTAGTCTTGTTTAAGCTCTAAGCATGATGATGCATAGATTTTGATTTAGCTTTGTTTTAGGACTACTAGGTGTTAGTTATAATTATCTTTGCATAGCTAAAAAATTCTTGCATACATTTGGCATGCCTGGTGGGACTTACTCCATTGTCCTTTGCACTTAATTTCAAGTTTTTGTAGTTAAGTTTCATTTTTGGTTACTAACCTTCTTTTTGCATATATTGACATAACTTGTTTTGTTGAGTTTGCATGTGTTGAGTCTTCCTTGTAGGTATAAAGTAGTTGAAGTTATGTAAAAACTAGAATTGATGGGAAAATATCAACATTTCTCCATGTTTTCATTTTTAGAGCTTACCTTTTCAACATTCTACATGCTAGTTTTGTCAATTTCTTGAAAATCTTAAATTCTTGAGCATGTATGTCAATGTTTGATAGAGTTGAGTCTTCTATTCATATATTAATGTGATGGGTTTTCAAAATTGAATCTTGATTGGAAAATTTTACCATTTTTAAGATTAAGTAACGTTTTTGACATTTTTTGAGTGCATGTCAAGTGCATACCCATGAGCATAAGAGCATATGCGTAACCCATATTCTAAAGGCCATAAATTTTTCTCCCAAACTAGAAATGACTCCATTGTTTTTGTGTTGGAAATGTATTGAAGTTAAATATGAAATGAAAATATAAATTTGGGATATATACTTACAAAAATTTTAGGTTTTTCTTTTATTTTAAAACTAGTTATTTTCTAACATGTCTAATATTTTGATGAATGTTGTATTTCCATGCTTTACTTGATTTAGAAAAAATCGTGTGTATGCTATTCTCTTTCACATTTTGGTGATATTTAGAATAAAAAAATTGATATCTATCTTTTTAACATTTAGATTAAACTTAGAAATTTGATTATTCATTTTGCTTAAGCGAATGAACCTTTTACAAAGCATTTTTCAATGGTCCTTTGATTTGAAGTTTTCCATTTCTATATAGTTGGGCTTAAGTTTGTATATGATCTTATATTTCACCTTAGGGTGATCTTGGGAATAAAAATCAACTTAGTCTTCATTTTATAAAATTTGGTAAATTAGAAACTTCATCTTTCATTTTTGGTTTAAGGGAATGAACATTTATCTAGCTTTTTGTATGGTTCATTGATTGCAAAGCTTTTCTTTACTTTTTAGTTGGATTATTATTTTTGTATGCTCTTCTCTTGCATCCTTGGATGATCTTGAGAATCAAAATCAACTCTTAATCCTCTTTTAAATAATGTGATTTTCTTGGAGAACTACTAACGCTTGAGTGCATGACCTAAAAACACTTGTCAAGAAAGGAGTTCAAAACAAACTTTTATAACTACACATGTGTTTTAGATTGCCAAATAACGAATGACTAAACCACATTAAGTCTAAAAGATAAAAAAACATACCACATTCAAAACACTTGATTTATAGGTTTGGATAAGGGTATGCCCCATCCGCTTAAAACTAGGACATAACCCCTTTGGCATAAACCTTAAGCTACAACAATGGGGTGGTCCTAGGAACCCCAAAGTAGTCCACACAAGAGGGAACCTTGTGGATGAAATGGGAAGTTCTCTGCACAACCTACTTGACTAGTTTTTACCATTTGTGAGATTTAGCATCAAATTTATCTGTATCGCAACCCTAGTGAGAGTACATGATGGACAAATTTATTGTCCACTATGCTTGAAGGGGGTAAAGTAAAGCTGAGATACTCCAAGAATTATTCAATGAGACTTTTCTTGGAAAATCGAGCTCACTCTTAGATAACTTGTGACACCTAGTTAAGAAAGCCACCTAGGAAGCCATCTTTTACTAGGAGCCAACTTGGACCATATCAAAACCAATTTGAGTTGGGAACCATTATTCATCACAAGATGTGTGAAGTGTCACTTTTGCTTAGTTTTTCACTAGCCCTAAGATGAGGAAAAACTCTGCCAAAGGGAGGCCAACATTTTTCAACACCAATTGATCTACTTCCTTCACTTTCTTTTGAGACTTTGTTAATTAGAAGAAGAATGACTACCCTTGTGTTGCTAATTGATTGTATTCACCACTTTTTTGTCTGTTTACGCTCATCCATGTTCACGGCTGAGTTTTTAAATAAATGTCTAAAGTGTGTGGAGATGTTCTTAAATCATTGGTAGCCTCTTTGTTCTTAATACCCAAGTCAAGATCATCATCGTACTTAGGATTTTTCATCACTTTGATTCTCCTTTGAACGGTTATCTTGTTTATATCGCGTCACTAAAATTTTGGTATTTACATCTAGTTTCTTGTAAACTTGTCCTAAATATCTATATTGTGATGTTATGTTATATACACTTTAACAATTCCTAAGTATACTCTAGATTTTTTTATTCCAATTAATATCTTGATTTTTAAAAGTGTTAGTGTTACCACTTGTGTGTGTTATATCAATATTATCTTCATATCAATAGCTTACTTTCTCACAAATTTTGGTTAGCATATCTTGGTGACATTGTTGTGTCACTCATAATTATAATCGACTCTTTTTGGCATATAGGTCATGATTTGATTTGGGCATTCTTTTAGTATACTTTGTCTAGAGATCATGTTAACTCCTTGTTATTACTTAATCCTTGTTCATTTATTTGAACTTGACATAAGTAGTGACATTTTGTTAATCATCTTAAAACATCAACTACATTTTTGGAAACAAACTTAGGAAGTATATCATTTGATTGATTGGTCTAGAACTAAACATTGTGTGATTGTATCTTGTTTCTTGCTATTGAATTATTCATTTAGAGCAATCACTTTGTCACATTGATACTTTGACATTCATTATAATTCTTGACATTCTTTTGTGTTTCACTTAGACTTGATCAATATCTTTTGAGCACATTCAAAACACCTTATTGAAAATCTCATACATCATGGCCCTAAAATAATATTGAGACTCAAAAAATAGGCTTTGGAAACAAGACAAACATAAACTTGGGAAACTTCAAATACACACAGACAAATCCCTTTATTGGTCATGATATTAGGCCTTTATTCTCCACAGAAAACAAAGTAGAGGAGATGGTCATTCATATAGGTGATGATTTAGAGTCACCCCCATGCCTTGTTAGACAAATTCCTTTATAGAAACAAATATCGGGTGCTAGCATGAGTGGTGGAATTAGGGGATATAATTCCTATAGAGCAGGAAATGATACCACCCACAAATGAGGCTAATGAAGAGGAATGACCTCTCATTAACATGGATGATATCCTAACACATGGCCATGCTTCTACGTCAAATGTAGGAAATGATAATGTGGTGGGTTACAAAATTCCCTTCATCAAGATACCACGTAAAGTTAGAATAGAACATGAGAATGTAGAACAACCTCCATGCCACGAAGAAGAAGAAGAACCTCTTGAAGGAGAAGTCACTATTCAACAAAAAATCCAAAACCTTAGTAGATAATTAGCATTGCTCACATCTCATGTATAGAAAGAAATGAACAAAAATGTGCATAAGACTAAACCTAAGGTCAAAATTAGTGAACTTCACATGGAAAATCAAGAAGGAGACAATATGGAATACAATCATGTATATATCCCTGCTTCTCCTACTAAAGAGAAATTACTTGCACAAGAAATGTAGTCCATGAAAGTGACGCTTACAAGCCTTCAAGAAGGTAATGTCAGGAATAACAAGAAATACCAATATGAAGAGCTATGTCCCCATCCATTTGATAAAGCCATGATGCTTCAACCCTTCCCTAAAAATTTTGACATGCCAAAATTTGACAAATACAGAGGGAAAGGTGACCCGTGAGATCATGTAAAATATTTTTACATGGCATGCCAAGAAGTGGCCTATAGTGATAATTACCTCATACAACTCTTTCCTAAGAGTCTAGGGGGACAAGCCTTAGAATGGTTCACTCGCTTACCTCATGGGTCTATCTTCACATGGCTTGAATTGGTAGAAAGGTTTGTTCGACATTTCTTGTATAACATAGAAAGTGACATAACCATGGAGGAATTATGTGGTACTAAACAATGTCCCAATGAAATGTTCACTAGCTTCTTGCAAAGATGGAGAGGGATAGCTAGCCGCTTCCCTTGCACATTTCCTGAAAAATAACTTGTGAGTATCTTCATGCCCAATATAAACCCTGACATTGCTTTCCATTTTCAAATGCATTGTGTTCGTACCTTTGAAGAGGTCATTGAAAAGGGAATACAAATAGAAAAATCCCTCATTTCCAAAGGAACCATCAAAGCACCTTCTAGGGATAATCAAAATGCCAAACCCATGGAGAAGCCAAAATATTTAACAAAAACAAGAACGTGGTGGGAGACAGATTATAGTTTCTAAACATGTACAAACAGTTCAAGTTGGTCAACCTTTTAAACTGGCCAAGGGACCTATTTAACCACCACCCAAACATAGAACATTCACTCCTCTTAATGAGCCTTTTCCGTAATATTGAAGTAATTAGATGTAGTTCATATGATGATTTATCCCATGATGATGGGTCATTGTAATCTTCCAATCATTTAACTGACATAATTTCTATCAGTGTCATTCTAAACCAGGGCTATGTCCTAGGCAGTATGCAATGGAGTCTAGGGGAACCAGCTATCCGTTGGGTCTGTTGGGGGTTTCTTAGTTTAGTGACTATTCTACGGAAATGCAATTCAAATCTATAGAAATTAAATACAGTTATATATAATTCAACTATTTGCGATGAAAGGAAACTAACAACTAATCTTCTGCTTGTAAAATGAAATACACACACACTATTCTTAACAAATGAAATCACAACTATATAAATGAAACTTAGTAGCAAGCAAGATTATTCATTAACCAGATTTGCATAACAAAAGCATCTATTCTAAATGAAAGTAGTAATGGAGAAAACAGATATAGTTAATCAAAGCATGCATGTAAGATTTATCAAATGACAATTGCAGTAAATCCAATCAAAGAACTGTATGCATGAACTCAAAATAACCTCTTATCTCCTCGGTCGAGTGGGCCCTTTCTCTTCCTTGGGATAGAGGGATTAACAACTTCTGATTCTCAAAATGTCGTGGCTTTCATTAACTCAAAATAAGTTCATAACATAGACAATAAAAATAATCAAGAACTGGATGCAGATAATCTTCTTCAGTATATCAAAAAGTGGTACTACCAAGTTCTGAAGATGAAGTCTTCATATAGATACTGTTGGTTACAAGATCCACCATATCAAGCGGCATTAAACACTATCCACCAAATTCTAATTAAAACACATAAATCTCTACGGGCCGTTAGGAACAAGCCCAGGCTAATAGGTCAACTTGATGGAAATAGTCTTCACCGCATGCTTCGAACTCGGGCTCCATAACTACCAGCAACTTCCATCATTTCCTACACACATCATCACATTTGATCTCACAAAGATAGTTAGTAGGAGGTTCATGTGATAATTAGTTTTCATAAACTATAGCAAGGAAAATGCATCAAACCTACTAAGATATAACTACACAAAACATCCCCATGTATTAATAAGTCATATCAAAAAGAGTATTTTTGGCCTAAAGAAATGATATTAATGAGCCAAACAATGCACTCATCATTTTCCCCCTGACTTTACATTGCATGTCCCTATGCAACTTATCTGCATCCTTCCCACCTACCAAGCTGCTCAGCCATGTCATACTCCTTGAATTGATCAGTGTATTGCTTTGTGGTGTTCTTGCAGCCCTGAGTATTGGAGGTAATTTCTACCCATGCTATGAAATTGTCATTTGAATAAGCTGCATTGTTCTACCAGGTAGTGAGAGGGCTCAAAAGTAGTGATGGACATACTTGGAGGCCTGGTTCATCATTATACTGCTGGTTGGTTTGCTTTGAGGTTTGTTTGATAATGTTGATGAGGGCATCACCCCTGTGCATGCTCCAGCTCAAGTTTTGGGAGAGAGAACCTCCCTGCATTTCAAGGCGGACTCAGAGTATCCCACCTCCTATCACAAGCTTGCCAAGCTGTCCCAAAATTCTCCTGACTGTAATTTTCAAAATCAATGACACACTGAAGTAAAATCTGAGAAGTATTCACCCCAACCCCTACCTGATAGTAAAGTGAGTGAAAGTTTTTCCATAGGGCTACATCTATATGATGAGTTGGGTGGATGTGGAATCTGATGGACTGAGTGGTGTGATTGAAAATGTCTATTTGTTGACCCCAAATGATCTGATTCCGTAATGCAGACTAAAAGGCTTTAATTTGAAAATCACCCACAAATAAGTTGATTAAGAAATCAGGGACATTGGTAACTATCATGTTATGTAGATAGAATTCACAAAGCAAATTTTGGATTTCCAGAGTACTGCACTTGTAAACTGATAAAAAACTAGGGCCATTGGGAATTTCATGAGGGGCTTGAGAACACAATTGAAATAACTACCAGAATAAAATTATTCTTGGACAAACATGCTATAGACTGAAGAGGGTTTCCTACAGGATAGAAGTTTGAGGGCCAAAGGATAGACAAAGTCTAAAATAGATGTTACTTTTTGTTTTTCCTCCTGTATAGATTCTTTTTCCTTTTTTAATTTTTGATTTTCCTTCCGCAATTCCCTTTCCTAAAGGGATAACTGATGGAAACTATCCAAGAGGGTAAGACTCTTATCATGTTATCACTTCAAACAACTTACTTCAAGCTGCAGGGCAATAATCTCCTAAACTTTTTCTACTGTTTGTTGTGTAAATTTAGCTTGTAATAAAAGGTTTGTTTCTTCCATACCTTGTAATTGAGATTTCAGTAGCGTGATTTCCTCCAAATAGTTGTGAGAAGGTGCAGCTTGGGTGTCAAGCACTTCAGGAACCATAGGGTGAATTTCCGTAGATGACGGAATAGCAGATGCTAGAGCAGCCAGTGATCCTCCTTATGTAGTTCTTCCCGAATGTGGGTGGTATCATCAGGCAAGGTCTCTGATTGGGAACCACCGTCTACAAAAATGAACTAATCTGTCAAGACCATAGTTGCATGGAGGAAGATGGAGCCATGGCGCACTTGCCTTTTGAATCAGAAATGGAAGGGAATGGACCCTCAGGAGTACCAACTGTGTTCGCATGCTCAGGAACATCGGCTGCCTTTGCTTGGTTGTGTGAATGGAAAGGGTGTAGATCAAGAAATTTTTGCTCGTTACCTATCCAAGTTAATGTACCAAACTAAACATAAAAACTTGAAAAACTCAAATGAAATCGATACCTGAAAGACAAGATCTGAAGATGTAGATGGAAAAGAAAGCCGATGTAGACAAGACGGGCACACACGAGTGATCCTGCAAAGTAGATCCAAGAAACCTGTGAGACACAGATGCTTGATAGAAAAAGACCACGTTAAAATATATTTGGGTGGACTACCCAAAAAGTGGGTCCGGGAAGCGATAAGCTCCCTCGGCGGATGTCAGTCCATGTTTTCAATTAAGGAAAGAAGCATACATGATAAAAGATGTAAGTAAATGTCTATATTTTGATTAAAAATGATAGACAGAAAAGTAAACAATAGACAGAAACCAATAAAAAATGGGAAAGTGTGAAAATAATGCTGGATTTGTGTTCCCTGAATTATTTTACCTATCCGCAGGTAGATCGGCACCGATTAGGAAAATCGACGTCGACTGATAAGAATCGGTGTCAACTGATATAGGTCGGTGTTGACTAGAGAGAATCGGCATCGACTGGGTATAGTCAGCATTGACTTGGGGAAAATTACAGGAAGATTGAGAAACAGACAGTGGAAGCTAGATCATCGATCTCCGTTGGATCTGTAAGAGCCGTAGGGATACTGACAAGGCTCCACCTATGCTGGATGCAAGAACAGAATAACCAAGAAATCGATAGAGGCCCACGATGTCGATGTGGTAGGAGTAGAGTAATGGTACTCCTCTCAGGGATTGGTTTGGACATGATTCACTCTCACTTGATAGATAATGCTCAGACTTGATGCTCAAAACTCTCTCATTCTTTCTATCTCTCTCTCTCTGTCTCACTATCTAACTAGAACTAAATTCTGGCCTTCTATTTGTAATCGACAAACCTTGGCCAAGAGATGAAATCGGCACCACTCTAAAAAAATCAGCGTCGACCGAGTATTGGTCGGTGCTGATCGAGGGAGCAGAACTCTCGAAATGGCCAAAAGAGACAATTTTTGGGAAGATCAAGTGATCCTTCCACCTCAAATATGGGAAATATACCGCTGCTCAATTTGGGAGGAGAAAAAATAGGGGGGATAGATGGATTATATAGATATGAGAGGTTAGGAATTGATATGGGGTAGATAAGTGGTTAGGATATATGTAGAAAATATAATTAAATAGTTAATATTTAATTATCTATGGGTAAAACATAATGGGGTGACATAAACTTAGGATAGATGTTTAAATCAAATATTAAATAATACCCTAAGGGAGAAGTGGTGATGTAAATGTGCCCCAGGTTACCCGAGAAGACAAACACGCACAGAGGACACCAAATTGGATAACCAATTTTAGGTGTCTACATTTTGCCCCTTTTTGTCAAGTAACTTGTGATAAGCAAAGTTGCGAGACAAAAACAAGGAGTTGGAAGAAAGGAAGAAAAAGTGATGATGTGATCCCCCTCAAACTAGGGATGGGATGGGCCCCAAAAGAGCAACCGATCCCAAGTTTGAAAAATGGTAGATGAAAATACAGGATGCCCCAGCTAGATGCCTAGAGTAGATCTGATCATTAATGATGCACAAAAATAAATATTAAGGCAACAACCTAAGGAACTCACATTGGTAGGGCAGACTAGATGGTCTCTGTATGAGACGACATTAGTACCTACAGACCCATGAGTGTAAGGAGGGTTGTAAAGTAGTTAGCACCTAAAGAGAGACACATTGGTAGGGAAAACCAGATGGTCTACAAGGTAGACGATGTTAGTGCCTACAGACTTGTTAACTCTAAGCTGCCAAAAATGCGAGTGCCCCATGAACAGGGAACAGGCTCGAAATGGATGATAATATCGAAAGTATGTGTCAAAAGGCAACACTCAGGGCACAATAATGACCAAATAAATAAGCCAAACATCAACACTATGACAAGAAGATCAGGAGATTGAAGAAAGCGACATGGAGAAGCCAAATTACAACCCATCGGCAACAATGGGCCCAAATCGGCACCGACCATAAAAATCAGCGTCGGCCGTACCAATCGGCACCGACCAGTACCAATTGGCACGAATGTACCTAACACATATAAATATGTGAATAGAAAACGTGAACGATTTATTTACACCGTGATGATTGATTTAGAGAGAGTTAAAAACTAATTTTGAACAACATGGAAGCCTCTAGAAGTAGTCAGAAGTGGAAGAGGACACGACCTGGGGTAAGTGGTTCTACCCGAACTTGTCATATAGAATAATAATTTTATTATTATTTTTCTTCTTTTTTTTTTTTTTTGAAAAAAATGGTATCGGTGGGAGGCCAGAGTGTTTTTGACCCGCTGCCTCCCAATCGGCGTCGATTGAAAAAATTGACGCCGATTTACTTCAATCGACGTCGACTATATATTGATCGATGCCGACTGAAATAAATCGACGCTGATTGGACCAAATGAACTGATAAGATGATAAAATGTGTTTTGGATGTTCTGATTTGGATGAATAGGAAGCTAACATTGCTCTTGATGTTATGGATGTAGGCACGAGAGGTGTTACACATGCGGGATGCCATTCCTAAGCTACTAGAGACCATTCTCCCCAATGTCACTGATGTAGATTGGCGCCACTTAGAGCTAGCCAAGCTTAGGGGCTTCCGGTATTACCGACGAGTGCCTCGAGATGTAGAGTTGATGCGAGCACTAGTGTGACGATGGGATAGCTGGACTTGCACTTTTTGGTTTAGGATGGGTGAGATGACCATCACCCATGAGGACATATACAGGATCCTGAGGCTACCGATCACCGGGGACCCAATAGAGATTACTCCACTAGAGCAACAACAGAGGGCCCTAGGAAGATTGTATAGAGAGCAGGCGAGATGATTAAGAGATAGTGTCTGGGGTGGTGAGGATAGCCTCTCAGTATAGATAGGATGATTCCAGGAGTAGACGAATAGTGTTGATTCAGATGGCTATCTCTTATTTTTCTACCGATTCGGGAGGTGGGAGATTCACATTACTATTACTAGATTGTGTTTACAACATCCTGCAGATTTAGACAGTGTTCACATTTTCTAATGCCACGATAGCTCAGATATATTATTAGTTATGGATGTATACCACCGGTAGGAGGACAGGCATTGATGTTAGTTTTGTGATCCATTACTGGGCATATGAGCACATAGCAGTGATTAGGCCATCTGGTCTTCCATGGATGCCAGCAGTAGTGGGGGCCATTAATTATGGATTCCAGTGATGGTGGGCTGACATGGCCCCAGGAGATATAGGGAGATCTGTAGATTGGTATGCTGAGAACTTCAGGACACTAACACCAAAGCGAGTCATTTGGAGACCATATCGGGTCTACCCGACATGGGCCAGTCAGGAGGCTCACTTGGTGGGGTTGAGATGGATCCGAGTGGTTAGGGCGATAGGCACGATATGTGGGAGTGTGTCCCATTTATATGGGTATTGAGATAGTTTGGCCTAGTACAGACAGTGCCGACCACCTACAGGCCATACAGGTAAGACAACAGAGAGACTGATATGTCGATTTTGATCCTGGTAGATCCATTAAGGGAGGCCCCACCTTCCACAGACAGTGATGATGATGCCGAGTGGATGATGGCTATGCGGCATGGTATTTAACAGAGCTACCATGACACCTACCAGCATCTATAGACGCCGATGAGGAGGATATAGCCACAGTGTTGGAGAGGCTAGAGGGAGAGCATTGTACTCGCGTGACACACCAGGTGACCCTCAAGGAGATTAGAGCTTTGACAGAGGAGAGGGATGCCAGAGTGAGATACAATGATCTAGTAGAGGGATCACTACCATCGGCATAGAGAGGCCCTTAGGGCCAAATATGGTGATACAGGTACTATGTCAGAGTCCGGGACACAGGGTATGACCATAGGAGGGCCACCACCAGTAGCACCAACAGTGACATTACAAGCACCTGGTATGGTGAGCCTGAGTACTTATCAGTCTCTCCTTGCTGAGGTGAGATACTATGAGGACGCCCTAGCACAGCATGCCCTTGAGGTGCCTCATTACGGTGCGAGGAGCAGATCAGTGACAACCACAACTAGTGGTGCGTCGAGAGGAGGAGTACCGGGAAAGCGAGGTGGGCGAGCCCCCGGTAGCGAGTGCTTCTAGTTCAATAGGCGATGGCCAGGAGAGATAGCCTAGTCTAGAGGAGGGTGGAGGAGATAGCATCTTCCACTTATCAAACTTTACGATTTAGAGATTGGTGTATTTTGATATCGATATATTGATGTAGCCTTGATTTGAAAGCATTTTTGATGTATGATATAGATGGCTTGATTGAAAGCCATCCATTCTTTGTTGTACAGATACTCATGTATATATATATATATTCATCATTTTCTTTGCCATATGATTGTACTCATGCTTTTTAATTTCGATATACATGGATAGATGTAGCGTAATTGTGATGGATATAGACATATGCTGATAGATGATAAATAGATGTGATTGGATGGACATATACATAGAGGATAGATAGATGTGATGTGATTTGATGTGATTGATATATGGATTTAATTTTGATGAAAAATAGATGTAGTGTAACTTGGATGTACACATTTTTAGATGTTTTGATGGATAGATGGATAGATGTGATTGATATATGGATTTAATTTTGATGAAAAATAGATATAGATAGATGTAGTGTAACTTGGATGTACAAGTTTTTAGATGGTTTGATGGATAGATGGATAGATGTGATTGATAGATTTGATATGTTTGAGATGTTAATTTAATTTTGATGAAAATAGATAGGTAGATCCACATGTGTTGACAATACATGCTTTGATATGTGTTTTGGACAAAGTAGATAAGATGAAATTAGATAGATGATAGATTTTGATTAAATTAACATGTTAAATGTCAATTTAACTGGATGAATAACAAATAATAATGGGAAATACTCTCTGTGAGAGGCAAGGACGTAATGAAATAACCTTGATTAGAAATAAAGGAAATACACCTAGATAAGAAAAAGAATGATAAGCTAGGCCCCTAACCGACCATAAATAGAGACTTTGATAGGAAACCAAAAGACCATGCATACAAGGCCATATATGAGGTTAAAATAAACCTGACACTAGCTAGTCGCAAACTAGATCTAGAAGGTAAATGGAAGGAGAAGTAAGTATTTATTCTGTCAAAATTTACAAAGGACATAATATATTCTTCCATTGGGAAAATAGGGTTCTCCATATGATCGACAAAAAGGTCTTATGTCTCATCTTCAAGATTTTTTTGATAGAAGAGAAAACTGATCAATGCGGGAAGTTTGCTAGATATAGAAAGACTGATCGATACGGGAAGTCTTTCAATGATGCTAAGAAGCAAACAAATAGCCATCCTTCAAGGGATCGGTCTGTATTTCAAATGTAGCCATCGTTCAAGGGCATGGTCTATATTTTGAATGTAGCCATATTTCAAGGGTATGTTCTATATCTTTTGATTCATTTTGAAAATGCATAGATAGTTGTCCTTTGAGGGATCAGTCTATTTTTGGGATTTTTTTTTTTGAGCTTTTGGAGCTTGTTTTGAAAGAAGCTGAGTGTAGACCAGATAGATCAGATAGAGGGGAAGAAAACGTATAAAAATCACGTACTCATGCCCCGAGTAGATTCGATTAAGATAGATACTTCGGACAGATGAAGAAAAGATTAAGTTGCCCCTACTAGGAGGAGGAACATATCCATAAGAAAAATGCTATGAGTAGAGCCGTGATACTCATATTTAAGGTGGAAAAGACATAACCTAGAGAACCACATAGTTCCGAGTCACTATGAAAATATATGACTGGTTGTTAGATGGATGAAAGACCTGTTTTGCGACTAAGATCGTGTAAGATAGATTTTAACAGTAGAAGGGCCTTAGATGCAAGGCATTAAGAGGTTCCATTTTAGGTACACCATCCATGGAGGATAGACGATAAGCCCCAGACCCATATTTATGAGTAACTACATACGGACCCATCCAATTAGGAGAGCAAACTTACCACGCGGCGACTGCTTCTAGCGTAGTGACATTTTGGTTTTCTTTAAGAACAAGATCACCAATTTTGAAGTCACGGTGTTGCAAGTGCTTGTTATAAGCATGTTTGACACACTCAAGATAGATTTGATGATGTTCAAGAGTATTGAGACACCGCTCATCTAGCAACTCAAGGCATGTGCTAGATGATTTTGACGATAGTCCTCATCAGAGACAAATTATCTGAGAGAAACACGAAGAGATGGGATCTGGACTTCCAAAGGAAGAACAACCTCTTACCCATAGACTAGAGAGAAGGGAGTAGCACTCGTAGGAGTTCAAATTCTAGTCTAATAATCCCATAGAGAAAAAGGGATATGTAAATGCCAATCCCTACCAGCTCAACTAGTTACCTTTGTGAGAATATTACGCAAAGTTTTATTGGAAGCCTCGGCCCGGCCGTTAGCTTGGGGATAGTATGGAGAAGAAAAGCTGAGTTTGATATTGAAAGCATCACAGAGGTTCTGCAAATTGATGTTTTTGAAATATTTACCATTGTCTATGATGAGTTTGTGTGGAACACCAAAGTGAAAAATGATGTGTTGATAGACAAAATCAATAATCGGTTTAGCTTTGGTCGATGAAAGAGGAATAGCTTCCACCCACTTAGTAAAGTATTCTGTGGTAGTAATGATAGAATGATGATGCTTTGTGAAGAGTGGGGATTGATAAGACTGATGAGATCAAGACCCCATTGTGAAAAAGGCCACAAATCTATTGTAGGTTGCAAAGCCTGACTAGGGATATGCGTAAGATTGGAATGTTGTTGACACTTGACACATTTCTTAGTGTATTCACAACAATCTCGATTAAGAGAAGGCCAATAATAGCCTAAATGTAAGATGCATTTAGCTATGGCCAAGCCACTAAAATGTCCACCATAGATACCATCATGGACTTCCTAGATGGCTTTAGATGATTCAGGGGTTTTGAGGCACCGAAGCAAAATACCATCAAAACCACGTTTGTAGAGGATTACGCTAGAATAGTATAGCGATTAGTGCGTAGGATAAAAGATCTTCTACCATTGGAGGTTAGATCTGGAGGAAGCACTGAATGAGATAGATAATCAATGATCTATTGATACCACTCATCTTGAGTATTGGTTGTGATGACATTGATTGAAGTTAGTTTCCAGAGATGAGATGGTTGATCTAATCATTGCACAACCACATAAAGTTGTGAGTCCTCGGTAAAAGGTGGAATAAGCAAGGTTAACAAAGCCATTGTATCCGTGAATTGATTCGTAGTATGAGGAATAGCTTGGATAGTGAATTTATCAAAAGATTGGAGTTGAGAGAGAATAATATCATGATACTTTTGAAGGATATCATTTTTGCATTGATAGACACCCATGACTTGATTAACAATGAGTTCAGAGTCACCAAAGATGTTGATATGGAGGGTGCCAAGATTAATAGCATTTTGAAGACACGAAACAAGAGCTTCATATTCAGCCATATTATTGGTACACTCAAAGTTAGGTTTGTGTGTGACTAGGATAGGTGCACCCCAAGGAGGAATCATAACGAAACCTGCACCTCCCCTTGCTGGCATTGAGATCCATCAAAGAAGAGTTTTACTTTAAATGGAGAAAGAATGAAATCAATTTGTTGGATATACTCATCGGGAATTGAGCAAGGGGGACTTGAGTGTCTGAAAGAGGAGCATCAACTAATTGATCTACAATGATCTGACCCTTGATATATTTTTGCGGAATAAACTCGAGATCAAATTCTGTCATTAGCATGAGCCAACAAGTGATACGATCATTGTGATAAGGCTTCGCATGCATTGTCTTGAGTGGATTGAAACTTGTGACAATGTAAGTTTTGTGATTGAGGAGGTAGTGACAAAGCTTAGAAGTTACAAATAAGAGAGCACAACATAGCTTTTCAGCTTCGAATAACATGTTTCATACTCACGGAGAGTGTGACTGATGTAATAAACGGCTGTTTCTTTACCGTTAGCATCTCGATGCGAGATCATGGCTCCCAAAGCATGGTCAGTCACAAAAATATAAAGATAGAATGGATCCCCTCGCGTGGAGGTGTAAGCACAGTGGGGAAAGAAG
This sequence comes from Taxus wallichiana var. yunnanensis, assembly GCA_018340775.1. Taxonomy (NCBI): domain Eukaryota; kingdom Viridiplantae; phylum Streptophyta; class Pinopsida; order Cupressales; family Taxaceae; genus Taxus; species Taxus wallichiana. The sequence goes on along the minus strand of CM031244.1, from coordinate 147,085,892 downwards.
ATAAGCTTTGAGATCATCAAATGCATTTTCGCAATGCTCATCCCATTCAAAATGAACATTCTTACGGAGGAGATGATGAAAAGGTTGACAATGGTGTGACAGTTGCGAGATAAAACAACGCACTGATTGAAGGCATCCTTGAAGACCATGAAGTTGCTTTAAGTTAGAAGGGGGAGGCATCTCAAGGATAACTTTTATTTTTGTGGGATCAACTTCAATACCCCTAATAGAAATGATAAATCCTAAGAGTTTACCAGTGAGAACGCCAAACACACACTTGGAAGGATTTAGGCGAAGACAAAAGTGATTGAACCTCTCAAAGAGAGGTGCAAGAGTGAAAAGATGATCTTGACGGTGTTTAGATTTACCGAGGAGATCATCGACATAATCCTCCACCATTTTGTGTAAAATATCATGGAAGATGTAGGTCATGGCTCGTTGATAGGTTACTCCCACGTTCTTAAGACCGAAAGTCATGACATGATAACAAAAAGTCCCCCAAGGGGTTATGAAGGAAGTCTTATGCTGATCCTCTGGTGCAATAAGAATTTGATTATATCCAGAGAAACCATCCATAAGAGAAAGCATCTCGTGACCCATAGTTAAATCCACGAGTTGATCGATATTAAGTAGAGGAAAATCATCTTTTGGACAAGCAAGATTAAGATCTCAGAAGTCGGTACAAATTTGAATCTTCCCAGTACCTTTGGTTACTGGTACTACGTTTGAAACCCCTTTTGGATAATCGATGGGTTGGATGAAGTTAGTAGAAAGCAAACATTGCAACTCTTCTTTAACAAGAAGGGCTACTCGAGGGTGCATTTTATGCAATTTTTGTTTAACCGCTTTGATGTTGGGAAGGGTAATGATATTGTGGACCACAATATTAGGATCAATTCCTAGCATATCCTCATATGACCAAGTGAAGGCTTGATGATGGTTGGAAAAAAAAGTAGTAAAGTCTTCTAACTCCTGTGGATTAAGAGATTGTCCGACCTTAATGATGCGAGGGTCTTTAGAAGTCCCTATATTAAGATCGACAGTGGCTTCATTAACAAGCATAGATGTGTCAGAAGGAATGGTTTTCGGAAGATAGGAATCCTCTGCCCCTAGATAGGTGAGTACATAATCATCATCCGCACAGTGGATAGTGTTAATAGTAGGAGAGTCGTCTCCAACTATTTCAGGGAAGAATAACGGTATGGAAGTGAATTTGTTATTAGTTTTATAGGTTAGTGGCCCTAAGGAAATGGTATTGACTAAAAAAAAGTTAAATGGGATGGAAATGGCATCATCCACATCAAATGATGCTTCTGACCTAGCGGGAGAAGATGGTTCCTCAATGGGGAGAGGCTCATCGAGAATAGTGATGGTGGCTTTTGAAAGAGGTTTAAATCCTAAACCAAATTTTTGATGTGGTTTGAGAGTTGGAATGGACACGAGGTCATGCACACCCTATTCATACTTTCCCAGGCCAAAACCCTTCCATGCGCATTGATATAAATAAGTTTTTGCAAACGTGGGATTTTGTAGACAATCAAACCCTGCTAAATAGGGTTTGGCCCTAGGAGGAGAATCCGGGTGATAGTGAGGTGTATCAAGACCACTAGTAAATGAAGTTATTCTATTGATTGGGTAGACCAATGGTGATGACATGACCAAGACCTGGCTGATATTCAGGTTGTTTGTCTGGTCTACCATACTCATTAGGTTTGAGATGGGCATCAAAAGAAAGAAGAGGAATCTCTCCTAGTGAGAAATGTTGTAATGTCTCTTCTAGATTTTGTAAATCTGGTAGTTTTGTTGCAGGTATGGAAGAGGATGAAGCCTCGTCAGGAGAACAAGCATTCTCCTTTAGAGGGACAGACCCTGTGGTCATGTCGCATTGTGCAGAAGGAAAAGGATCTCCTGGATGAGTATAGATTTTTCCCTCATACTTGATATTTTAAGCATCGATGGAGGGTTGATGGGACACAATGCATTGCACGAATCCAGGAGCGTCTGAGGATCATATTGTAGTGGAATTTCCCTTCAACAATGTAAAAGAGTTCGTGAAGCAGCTTCTTACCTACTCGAATGGGTAGGACCACAGTTCCTAAAGTAACTGCCAACTGATCATTAAATGATCAAAGGGCAAAAGGTGGGGTGACACTATGTTCTTTGGTAACTTAAGTTGCTCGAATGTGTGTGAGGAAATGATGTTAAGTGTAGCACCACTGTCAATCATAGTGCGTTTTAACATAGTGTTGTTGATTTGAACTGTGATAAAGAGGGGAGCCTCCAAATCCTCGGAAGAAAGGGAAGGAATTTCCAAATCTTCAAAAGAAATGGCGGTTGATGGTTTATTCAATCCAAAATCATCTTGAAAGGCTAGGGCTCATCTGAATTCACTGTGATACGGCATAGATTATCAATCAAATCCTGGTGATGTTGTGGAGATGATTGAATGAGGTCAAAAAGAGACATTTTGACCAGAGCATGAGTAAGTTGTTTCATAACACTCTCCTCTAGTGACACGGGAATCTGAGCCTAAGGTGAAGCACAAATAGAGACCTTAGGTCTTGAGGCTGATGTGGAAGGAGGAATTTCTTTGGGGGCTGCGAAATGACAACCCGTGGCTGAGATGATGATAGATTATCATATTGTTGTGTTCTAGTGGCGATATGAATCATGTTGATTTGGGAAGGTGGAAGATCGTCCGACGTGGAATTAATAGAACTAGAGGCCTGAGTAGATCGTTGAGGCTCAGATGTGGTTGAGATGATAGGAGATACTTGTTCCTCCTCTTCTTCCAGCAGAAGATCTCTTTCTTCCAAAATACTGTTAACGATGGATTGAAGGGCTTTACATCCCTCAGTGTCATGTCCTGGGGTGCGTTGGTAAGCACAAATCAAATCAGAGTTGAACTAGGAAGGTTTTACTCCTTTAAGATTATAGGGTTTGATTGGAGGAAGGGATATGGATGAAGACTGGATAAGTTGGTGAAAAATCTCGGTATAGAATCTGGTAGACAAAGATGAGGATAGAGATGACGGAGGTTCCTCTCTTACCTCCACGGAATGCCGAGGTAAAAGAACCTGCATATCTAGTTTGAAAGTCTTTTTAGGGATCATTTTAATTTTTCAAACATCGAAAGAAGTAGCCTTAGACACTTGAGATGGAAGCAAGTGAGGCATGATTGATTTCTACGGAGGAGGAGCTCCTAAGATAGATTTTGAAGAAGATGAAGATGTGACAAGTGTTGTGGTCTTCAGAGATAGGGAAGGCTACTTGATCGAAACAGATGACGATTTAGATAATGCTGATTTAGATGAGGGAGGAGCTCCTAAAATAGGTCTGATCAGAGGAACATAGGGTGCCTTGGCTTTTGGTGATGAAGATGATGGTCCTGATAAAAGAGGTGATGCCTCTCTAGTCTGTGAATTCACTTTACAAGGTACTAATGAAGAAGGTGTTGTAGAAGAAGAGGATGATGGTTCTGATGGTATTGTAGAAGAAGATGCCTTCCCAGTTGACAAATCCAATCTTTTATGAGGTGCAGAAAGATATTTTTGAGGGAAGGCACCAAGAGTCTTAATAGTCCAAAATATGGGTTTTCCTTTTTTAGGGATGGTGACAACTTCAACCGCATAAGGTGATTGTAGCCTTTTTGGGGAAGGAGATGAGGAGGTGCTGATGATGTAACGTTAGACTTTAGTTGTCTTGGTTTAAGTCTAGGAACCGAGAGTGTAGGTGCTGGCTATTTCTTTAGATTTTCCCTTAATAGGTAGAATAACATCGATGGAAGAAGTGGATGATGAAGGAGCAGTTCCTTGTGAGGGAGGTACTTTTGGTACAATAATTGTGGGTGTAACTACTGTGGGAAAGGAAATGGGAAGAGTCAAAATCAAAGACACTTCCATTGAAGTTGGTACAACTATAGGTATGTTTACCAATGGCATAGTCGCAGCAAAAATGGGAGAAACAGAAGTAGATGTATTTGCGGTGGAAACTCGAAGAGATGTAATTACCTTGAGCATCAAAAGAATATCTGATGATGAGACAAATGAGGATGACACTTGTCTTAGGTATAGATGGAAGATCAGATAAAGAGGTAGAGGGAGATGAATCCATATCTAACAATGTGGGAATATTCAAAGACGAGGTGTCTGAAGATGATGGAATCCTAATGATTAGCGGAGTGGCAGGAGGTTCTGATTCAGTCGATGTGTTCGTAGATGGCTTAGTTTTAGAAGAAGATTCTTCAGTAGAAATGAAGCTGATAGTATGAGTGTTTGGTTTTTGAGACTCTGAAGCATCATGGTTTGGGGAATGATTAGGAAAAGGTTGTTTAAAAACATCAAGTACCTGATTTGGGGAGCATTTGGGTTATCCAGAATGAGCTTGCCTTTATCAATGAATTTTTGGACAAGATTTTTGAAGGTCTGACATCGTTCAATGTCATGGCCTTTGGTTCTATGATAATGATAGAATTCATTTTCCCTATACCAGAATGGACGTTCTTGGCTTTCATCAAAATTTCTAATGGGGGGAAGTTCAATCATGTGAACTTCCAACATTTTTTCTAAGATAGAAGCATATGATTCCCCCAATGAAGTACAAGATTGAGATGACGAGGGTCCTTTTCAAGAAGATGAGTCTCTCCGTGGTGTTTTTAATACGATAGCATTAGTGGATCCCTGATTTTTGTCTTTAGAAGTGGAAGGGTTTGATTTTGTAAACCGAGAAAAATCTGGTTTAGATTTAGAGTGAAGTTTTAACTTCCCTTGTTCAATGGCATAGGACTCAAGTTTACGTGCCATCGTAAAGGCTTCTTCAAATGTATGAAAAGTTTGGATCCTTAAAGTGGAAGAAATATGATTAGCACAAGATCGAGTAAACAACTCGATCTGTTGAGATTGAGGAAGGGAGAAAGACAATTGGTTTATTATCCCTCTCCAACGAGTGACAAAGTCTACAATAGACTCATCATCGAATTGACGAATGTTATAAAGATCTGTAATCGAGATCTTATGTGCAATGTTTATTGAAAAGTTTTCAACAAACATCTGGGCCAATTGAGAGAAAGAAAATAAGGAATGTTGAGGAATGTTATTGTACCAATCTAAAGTAGGCCCTACTAGAGACATAGGAAAAGTACGGAGCATAAGCTCCTGATCCTGGACTATCAGGTAGCAAGTGTGTTTGAATGCTCGCAGGTGCTATTGAGGATCCTCTTGACTATGAAATTTTGAGAACTTAGGAAGTTCCCATTGGGGGGGATAAGGCTTAAAAGCCACTGATGGATGAATGGGTTCATTACACACTTCTTCAAAAGAGTATGAAGGATGAGCCCCTTTGGTGGAGGCTTCTAAGTCTGTGATTTTCTTGAAAAGAATTTGGACCACGTCAGATTGAGGAGGAGGCATACTAGTATGTCCTACATAAGAAGCGAATGGTGGATTTTGTTGAGGCATCAATGGGGATTCATCTGTTGATTAACAGGATGGTAAGAGGAATAACCAGGTGTTCTAGGTGATGCCTGGTGAGGTATTTACTTGTGAAGGAGCCTATGTATAAACAGGTTGTGAGATGACAAGTGGTTGAGAAAAAGGTGGTTGAATGAAATCTGAGCCTGTGATTGGTGGGCTCCTACACTTGTTGACTGAATCGGAATGGATTGAGGAGGATGGGTATTGATTTGATTGGACATGGTGGGGAATAAGGTCTGAATGAGGCTTTTGACTACTAGATTGGTTATTAAGGGCGTTGATGCTAGAGGATGGGTGAAGGTCACTATCACTGGAACATTGGAAGAAATACCAACTAGAGGATGAGAAGTAGGAACCAACTGACTCGTTGAAGGGGGTTGACTCATAAAGAGGTACTGACCCTAGGACGTAATGGACGACATAGAAGAATTAACAACAATATGTGGGTGCGCAGACATGCCCATTATAGCTAGAGAAGAGGACTTCTCAGAAGTAGGTTGTGGAATAGTCAAGGTAACTACAATGTTAGGAATAGGCAAGACTATTTGAGAACTAGTCGACATGGTCGGTGGAAGAGAAAAAGGAGGCACAGGTGCACCACCCTCTTCCATGGTTTGAGGCGAGAAAAAGGATGCTAACTGTTCTACAAAAGCATGGGATGGTTCATGAGGATAATCGTAAACTTGCTGAATTAGTGGTCCCTGATCAAATATTTGAATGGAATTATGTACTAGATAGTCCATAAGGGCTACCAGATTACGATCAAGGAGTGCTTGAAATTCAGGATCCCCGCGAGGAACATACTCTATATCAGAAGTAGATGATATTTCTGAAGGACTGGGAGAAGCTGGACATGATGGGATTGCTTTACGCTGATAGAAAGGATTATATGACCAAGATGGGGAACCAACTAATAGCGGTCCCGAGGAAGACCCGAGGGGTGCCGAAACATCCACACTAGTGGTGATCTCGAGAGGAAGAAGGGGCCAGTTGAGCCATTCTTCTAGATTTTAACCGAGTGATGACCGTCATAAACAAGCAGAAATATAGAAAAAGAAGATTGACCTAACTAATGCATAGACAATTCAAGTAGTATAGGTGATTATCTTTTGAAGTTTTCCTACTTTTTAGAACAGAACTACTCAGATAGCCAAACTAAGGATGGTTTGGGGAATGTTTTGGTGAGGATTCCCGAAGGCACTTTAGTAAAAGACTAGTACGTGGCTTGATATAGGGGCCTACCCCCACACTTCACACATCACTACGATAAGGGAGTCGAGTGTTTTTCCAATATATACTAGAACTTCCGTGAATTTATAGCGTGGCCCAAGTACCGCCTAGGCTCTTCCTCTTGGATGTCACTTCCAAGTAGGCGAGGCTAGGGGAGGAATTTTGTTTTTGATACTTTATACGTAATGATTTTGGCTTTGTGTGCAAGGGTGAAAAATAAAATCAAATAGTGTCACTACCGATTTTGATTAATTTTTCTAGCCTATTTAGAAAACTAGATGAATAGCATACAACGGAAATGACAAAGGAAAAGTTATTTTTAAGCACTAAGAACGAAGTGTTGGATTTCTATGAAGACAAGTCAAACAAATTATTTTCCGATGTGATTAAATTCTTTTTAAGCATTAATAATCGAAATGTTTGAATGTGATAGAAAAAAACAAGTTCTTTTTACATTCTTAAAAAGGAGAAAACACCGTAAAAGAGGAATACTGTAGATTTATCTCTCCAAGGTGTGTGGACTTCAAAAAGTGCATTGTTTAGCTCTTCCCCTTGAACAATCCCACGAACAAGCAATTTTCTCCACAAGAAAAGGTTAAGCAAACACCCAAAAAATCCAGAAGATATATCTAGATGATAAAATTTCTATTTAAAGAACTAGAACACTTTCAATAAAATAACAATTTTGCAAAAGGAGACGGATCAAGAATGCAATTCTGAAATCAAATAAAAGATTTATTGATCTTCGGAATAGGAATTGGAATTTAGCTTTGCAAGAAAGAAGAAACTTTAACTTAGCGAATTATAAGTGAAAGAAGCAAGACCAAAATGCAGGAAGGAAATGCTACGGAGAACTAATAAAAAGCAGCAAAGAAACAAAACAAGCTCAAAACTGGAAAAGAAATGAACTTACCAATAAGGGACTTTTTTGGGTCCCACTGGGCATGCCAGGATGTAGATCAAGAATTTTGTGCTTGTTACCTGTCTAAGTTAATGTACCAAACTAAACACAAAAACCTTGAAAAACTCAAATGAAATCGATACCTGAAAGACAAGATCTGAAGATGTAGATGGAAAAGAAAGCCGATGTAGACAAGACGGGCACACACGAGCGATCCTACAAAGTAGATCCAAGAAACCTACGAGACACAGATGCTTGATAGAAAAAGACCACGTTAAAAGATATTTGGGTGGATTGCTCAAAAATTGGGTCCAAGAAGCGATAAGCTCCCTCAATGGATGTCAGTCCACGTTTTCAATTAAGGAAAGAAGCATACATGATAAAAGATGTAAGTAAATGTCTATATTTTGATTAAAAATGACAGACATAAAAGTAAACAGCAGACAAAAACCAATAAAAATGGAAAAGTATGAAAACAATGCTGGATTGGTGTTCCTTGAATTATTTTACATGTCTGTAGGAAGATCGACGTTGATTAGGAAAATTGATGTCGATCGATAAGAATCGGTGTCGATTGATATAGATCAAAGCATCGAATAGAGAGAATCGGCATCAACTGGGTATAGTCGGCATCGACTTGGGGAAAATTACAGGGAATATTGAGAAACGGATAGTGGAAGCTAGATCACCGATCTCCACTAGATCTGCAAGAGCCATAGGGATACTGACAAGGCTCCACCTATGCTGGATGCAGGAATAGAGTCACCAAGAGATTGATGGAGGCCCACAATGTCGATGTGGTAGGAGTAGAGTAACGGTACTCCTCTCAGGGATTGGTTTGGACAGGATTCACTCTCACTTGATAGATAATGCTCAGACTTGATGCTCAAAACTCTCTCGTTCTTTCTGTCTCTCTCTCTCTCTGTCTCACTGTCTAACCAGAACTGAATTCTGGCCTTCTATTTGTAATCGGTGCCGACCGAGATGAAATCGGTGCCACTTTGAAAAAATTGGCGTCGACCGAGTATCGGTCGGTGCCGATCAGGGAATAGACTCCCAAAATGGCCAAAAGGGACGATTTTTGGGAAGATCAAGTGATCCTTCCACCTCAAATATGGGAAATATCTCACTGCTCAGTTTGGGAGGAGAAAAAATAGGGGGGATAGATGGATAGAATAGATACGGGAGGATAGAAATTGATATGGGGTAGATCGGTGGTTGGGATATATGTAGAAAATATAATTAAATAGTTAATATTTAATTATCTATGGGTAAAAAATAATGGGGTGACATAAAATTAGGATAGATGTTTAAATAAAATATTAAATAATAACCTAAGGGAGAAGTGGTGATGTAAACGTGCCCCAAAGTTACCCGCAGAAGACAAACATGCACGGGGACACCAAATTGGATAACCAATTGTAGGTGTCATAAAGGGCTCAATGCAAGGGTAGACCGAGGTGTAGAAGAGAGACCAGATTTCAATTGCTTTGGTCTAGACCCTTCGCCACCAGCACGTCCCTCGAGCCTCTACTTTGGTCTAAAGAAGACTTGGTGTGAACACAACAAATGAATCAACCCCGGGTGTTTAATTATAGACTTGCCTCCACCGGACCGATACTTCAGGAAACTTTAATAATGGAGTCCACGAGGTATTCTAGCAGATTTACTCAAGGGCCTAGTTGACACATCCCTTTTTAAGGTGGATTAGCATTTTAAGTGCATCACCACCCAGAACAAAGGCCTGACCATCACATATAAAATACCGGTTGACCCATTTCGCAATCTCGCTCCAGATTCTAGGTAAACTTGTCTACTTAACACCCTTCTGGACACCCAATGGAGTCAGGATGACTTCAGAGTGCCTCTCCTTCATCATGAAATAGAGCAATCAAGATTTGTAAAGGAGCATTCGTCATAACCTTCAAACCAAAGTTTGGCAGGCTAGATAGGTCAGAAATGACCTGACTGGTAATTTCAACCCATCTTCCACCAACTTGTGAATAGGTGGACTCAAAATTGTTCAAGAATTCTTCCACAATGCCCTCATCAAAACCTTCAAATTGGTGAATGAAATCCAGCCATCCAAAATCATGAAATACCTATGAAAGGGTGGCATTTCGGAGTAAGGTGTCTAGTGAATCAGGTTCTGATGTCTTTCGTGGTCCCATGCTGAAGTCAAGGGGAGTAATACCAAGTGGTAGCGTAAAAACTAGAATAGAGTGTATCTCCCACTTCCCATCTAGTGACTGATAAAACCAATCATGCGTGATGTGCATACAACAATGGTAAGAAGTAGTTACAGAAGCATTAAATTTCAAATGGCACCATATTCCTTGGGTGGCACAAAATCAAGTGAAGGTGGTGGCGGAAAAATAGTGAATGAGACCGGCCACCCATGTGAGTTTAAGATTTTTGTGGTGGCGCATATCCCATGGTTGAGGAGTGAGCACCACCCATCTTGACTTTAGAGAGTGTGACACATTCAAGGCATGTGGTGATTATGAGCCATTACTCCTTTTATGCCGTCATCCATAGAACCGGATTTGGAAAGAGATCTGAAATGAACATAGCAATCATTTCATGATGGCGTAATGATGACAAATGCGTACATGGGGAAATGTTTTGCATGGAAATATTGTTAGAAAGTTAGAATGCACTTACCCATGCCACATTTAGTCAGCTAATATCCGTAGATTCCTACGCCCTGCAGATTCGAGATGAAGTGTGATTAGTGGCTATAGAAATAATGAAAATTCCTACATTTATTAGAAATAACAACAAGAAAAAATGCTAACTAAGGGAAGAAGATCGAATGAAGGATCATATTCCTTTATTGAATTTGTAAGAGATTGATTACTCCATGCTTGAGAGGCAAAGAGCCTCCTCAACATGCATGTCTGTGCGTAACAGAATGTCATCGGTGAAAGTATTCTTATCCAGTGGTTGGTGATAAACTCAAAGCCTATGCCCATTCACCAGAAGAGTCCATTTGTCTCCATCAATAGGTATCAATCGAATAGAGCCATTATCAAACACTTGATTTACTTGATAGGGACCCAACCAACGTGTACACAACTTGCCTTTAAACTGCTGATAGTGGGAATCAAAGAGTAAAACCCATTGTCCCTCATGAAATGTCTTTGTTTTGATGTGAGCATCATGCCAGGTTTTCTGCTGATGTTGTAGAATTTCTATCTCGTTGTTGTGCCTCCATTCACATTTCATCTAATTCATTCAGCTGTAGCACTTGTTCACATTGTGCTTCATCCAAATCGATCCCAACTTCCAACGTTGTTTGCCAGGTGCACAATTCAAACTCAACAGGTAACAGTGGTTTCTTCCCAAAGACCAGCTCATAGGGAGAAAAACTAGTAGTTGTTTTCCAGGTCGTGTTGTAGGCCCAGACGGCCTCAGGAAGCTTTGGTACCCAATTCTTTCTATCGGCATTGACCACCTTAGTTAGAATATTCTCGAGTTCTCGATTGGTTACCTCCACTTGCCCATTGGATTGGGGGTGATATGGTGATGATTTCTAGTGCCTAATTCTATAGATTTCCAAGAAAGCTTCAATCATATTTGAAACAAATTGAGGACCTTGATCAGATACAATGGCCCTTGGTGCTCCAAATCACAGCAATATCCAATTGTACAAAAATCAGCAACAACATCTTCATTGGCAGATGCCAATGCTTGAACTTTAGCCCATTTGGTGACATAGTCCGTGCATACCAAGAGATACTCCTTCCCGAAAGATGGAGGATCAAATGGTCCAACAAAGTCAATACCCCATTTCTCAAATGGTCCTAGAACCAACTAAGGATTCAGAGGCATTTTCATAGAAAGTGTAGGTTTTCCCATTCGTTGGCATGCATCACACTGCCACACATACTTTTTGATAGTCCTATGGAGGGAAGGCCAATAGTACCCTACTCCAAGGATCTTGTGAATTGTTCACTTCACTGAATAATGTCCACCTCCTGGCTCATCATGACAAGCTCATAGTATGTCATGTACCTCATCCTCTCAAACACACCTACAAAGAACCATGTCAGGACAACATTTAAATAAGAATCATTACACCATTTATATGTTGCACTATTTCTAACCAATCGCCTTCTTTCCTTATGAGTAAAATAGGCAGGAAACTTCCCTGTTGTTAAATAATTCATGAGATCTAGTGAACCAAGGAGTCTTAGTCGAGATAAAAAACAAGTGTTTGTTAGGAAATTGGTCTTAGACTGCTTCGTCATCACTTGAAACATTTATTCTAGAAAGAAAATCAGCAACAATGTTAGATTTCCCAGGCTTATCTATAATGGTGAGATTGAATTCTTGCAACAAGAGTAACTAGCGAATAAGCCTTCCACCAACCACTGGTTTGTTCATCAAATATCAAATGGTAGAGTGGTCAAGTGTAAATTTTTTTTTATATCCAGTGATGTAATGACGAAATTTATTCAAAGCATAGACAATAGCCAAGAACTCTGTTTCTATATTAGTGTAATTCCTTTCCATAGGAGTTAGATTTTTGTTGATAAAATAAATTACAAACATATGATCTTCTGAGTCTTTTGTCTAAGGACAGCACCCATGGTTGTATTAGAAGCATCAGTGTGGATATGGAAAGGTTGTCTCCAAATCGAGGACCATGTAAGACAGGGGGATGTCGCTGCTTTTCTTTGATAGAATCAAATGCCTGTTGACACTAAGGAGACCATTCAAAAACACAATCTTTGGTTAGCAGTGAAAACATTGGGGTGATAATTTTGCTAAAATCTTTTATGAATCGGCGGTAATAACCTACATGACCAAGGAAACTTTTGATGTTAGTCTGATTAGCTGGTGTAGGTAATTGGGTGATGACTGATATCTTTTTGGGATCCACCTGTATACCTTGGGCTAAAACATGGTGACCTAAGACAATTCCTTGATTAACCATCATTAGACATTTTTCATGACTCAGAGATAGTTGGTGTTGTTCACATCGACTGAGTACTTTCTCAAGATTATTCAAAGATTCTTCAAAAGTGGATCCATGGACAGTGAAATCATCCATGTAAACCTCAACATAGTCATTAGCAAGATCTACAAAAATGGCCAAGACTACCCACTGAAATGTAGCAGGGGCATTACAAAGCCCAAAAGGTAAGACTTGGTAAGTGAATGTACCCCAAGGGCACATAAAAGTAGTCTTATCCTGATTAGCAGGGGCAATACTAATTTGATTATACCCACTAAACCCATCCAAGAAAGAAAAATATTTCTTACCAACCAAATTGTCCAGGACTTGGTCAATGAAAGGCAAGGGAAAATAATCCTTCTTGGTGGCTTTATTAAGTTCCCTGTAATCAACACATATTCGCCACTTACCATTCTTCTTGGGAACAATAACTAATGGGGAAACCCACTGACTATTAGATATAGGATAGATGAAACCTCCCTTTAGGAGTTTTTCAATCTTAGTTTTGACTATGTCTCTCAATGCTTTGGATTGATTCTTCATTGCGGCTGCCTTATAGGTTTGACGTCATCGGTGTAAATATGATGTGTATAGATGCTAGGATGAATTCCTTTCATATCAGTGTAATCCCAAGCAAAATCATGGGAATGTTTCTTCAGAACCTCAAGCACCCTAGCTTCTTGATTGACCTCCAAGTCGCTACCTATGGTCAGCTCTCTTCCCATACTGACAAGCACCTACTTGGTATCATTCGCAAGAGCAAGCTCTGTACTAGTGATAAAAGAATTCAATGGGAAAACATGGGGCTGAAGCATGTGTAGGATGGGTATGTTGTCAAAAGATAGAATCTTGGTTAAAGGACAATAGAAATCAGGAACTAAATGTTCGGAATTATAAGCATAGAGTTTCCTACCAGACTCAACAGAGGTAATGTCTACCAGAGAAATAGCAGAAGAGATGTCTAATGCTAGTATTCTAGATTCTATAGCAATAGTGCTGATTTCCATAGTCACAGAGTCCTTAGAATCAGTTAGTGTATATGACTCCACAACTTCGCCATATGATTGTGTACTGTAATAGTGGCTAGAAAAGAAGAACTCAAAGAGTTAGCATCCAAAGAATCCACCCATACCTGGTCACAATTGTTCATATAAGGTCTAGGCAGGAGGATATAATGAAATGTGTTTGGATTTCTACCCATTTAGAATTGTCATGTTGCTTGACCTACAGTCAATGTAAGTAGCAACCATAGCCAACCGGGTCCTCCCAAGATGACTGGATATCCCAACTTCTAAGCTTTACACTGCAAAACCATGAAATCAAATGGGTACTCCCATGATTCAATAGTTACCATTATATCTTCAACCACACCATCAGGTATAGCAATGGATTGATCTCCTAACTACATAACAGTGTTGGTTGGTTGAAGTCTTGTTAAGGATAGCAGATTAAACATTTCTCGTGATGAAATTAATAAGCAGCACCAAGATCCACCAAAACATTATATATTGACTCGTTGTTTATACAAATAGTAATGACAAGGCTCCCAAGATCCCCATATTTTGGTGAGATAAGGGTGCCAACAACTAAATCAGCCAAATTCTCTTCGACTCGGCGCCTTTGGGTATTTCTTTTTCCTTCCTGGTGTTTTATACACTTGTTTCTAATGGTTTGGTTTTTTTCAGGATGTCCCTTAATGCTCACGATAGTGGGACCTCAATATGTACTTTTTTCAATTCCTAAACTAGTTTTGTTTCATCTACAGTTTGAGTGTCTTGTAATCACTCAGGAAAAGGAGTTGTAGTCTGTTTTGGGTATTTGATCATCCGGTGTATCTGGTATTGGTGAAGAACTAATATTACCCTCAAGGTTTTCTTCCTTATCGGCATCAGCAGGGCTTCTGTGATAACAATAGGAGGGTTCAATATTTTTCTAGATCGTAGATGTAAATTACCAATAGTATTAACCTACATGGTGTTACCTGGGTCTGTGTCATCAATTGAAGTTGTCTGTTGATTTTTAGGACTGGATACTAGTTGAGCCAAAAGTTGTGTTTTTGTTACTTGTCCTTGATGTTGGTAGGCTTTAAGTGGAGGCATTAAAGCTTTTTGTGCTTGTTGGAACCTGCGTTGTTGATTATCATTTTGTGGTGGTGCTCAGGACTGATTTTGGCTAAAATTTTGTCGAGGACCCCACTACTGATTGTGCCAAGGATTGGATGTAGGTGGTGGAGCCCAACCCATTTGAGTGTAGGGATTTGTCCAAGGTGGTGGATATGGATAAGTCATCCAGTTTGAGTTTTCCCACTCAGGTTGTCCCCAAGAAGACTGAGAGGCTTGATTTGGCCATGACATCCTCTAGGGATTTTGAGTTGGTCTAGATGGGAACCCACCTTGATTGTTTGGTCTTTGGACAAAATTTAATTTAGCACTTGTTTGAGAGATGGCATTCAAACCTCCCTTCAACTGTGGTAAAAGTGTGCAATGCTTAGTGTCATGGTCAGTAACTCCACAGATTAAGCACATGTCTGTGACATCCAAAGGACATTCTCTCAAGGGGTGTCTCTTCCAACACTTAGGGTAATACTTGTCCAACGGTTCTTTAGCAGGGGTGGCTTTTGCCTTGAGTCCATCTATGGTGGATGTTAATTGCATCGAATGTCTGTGCTTTTAATGTTGGCCATTTCTTCTAGAAGTTCAGAGGTACCCAAAGACTTGGATGTTTGTTTTCTTCGTATTCCTCCATGTGTTCTAGAGTATCTTCTACATAGCTCAGTGATCTGTTCCAAGGTGAGTTTATGCACATCTCCTCCTCCCGTGAGATGGAGGGAATCCTTGGTTTCCTCATCCAGTTATTTAAGAAAGACTATTTTAGTGATGTTTGCATGTAACTCATACCCACTGCGTTTATGGAGAAAGAGGAATCTATCTAGATAATCCTCTAGATTCTCATCTTCCTTTTGCCTTATTTGGAAGAAATCTTCCTTCATATCCCTTCCCCTACAATATTCTTAGTACTTATCCAATAAGGTTGTTTCCATGGCTTCCCAGGAATTAATGGAGTTAGATGGTAACCCCATAAACCATCTCATAGAAGAATCTTTGAGAGTGGAGGGAAACAGTTTGAGTTTTTGATTGTCAGTTCGGTACTAATATATCTCTGCACAAGATTTTAAATTTAACAGAAACTGATCAGGGTCTTCTTTGCTCATTCCTCGAAAGAGGGGGAGGATGTATGGTGAGGTGTTTTTCATGGGTGCATCCCCATCTACATCTAGGACAATGGGATATGTAAAGGTTCACCCTAAAGGTTAGTCTTCAGCATTCCCTAGGTCCCCCATTGCCGAGTGGTGTGAAGAGGATACAAAATGCTTAGAAGAGGTTCTAGGTGTTGGGTTGGAATCATATCACTCTCCATGTTTCTTCCTTGTGAAGTGTCTAGAGAGATTTGTTGAATATTACGTGCTATAAATCTCCCTTGGTTATCTCGCGACCTATGCATCTAGGTTGGTTGGTTTAAAATGAGGTCCGAGAGAACTACTAGTTTCCTACATGAACTCCATTAACACCCATAGCATATGGAATAAAAATAATGGAGCTTATGGTACAATGAGCATGACTATTAACAACCCTTTGATGATAATACTCCAAAGCCATCATGGTACAAAGAGCATGACTATTGTGAATTACATCGTGTCAAGGGACACAAAATAGACAAATGTCTATTAATTATTCACTACATTCAAGATCTCATTGACAATGGGGAGATTGAAGTTGACACCCCGAAATAAATCGATGCTAAACAAAAATATGGGAATATTCAAGGAACCATTCCCTAAACATGGTAAGTCAGATGAGAAAAATCCAGATCAAGGAGAGTCATCCCAAAGTTACAAAGTGATGAATTATCTATGTACCAAAAGTGACAATAACCATTATGATTCACTCATCAAATGTATCTCGCTCTCCTCATGAACATGTGAATACCATTTGGATCAAGGGGAAGGATTGCATTGTGGTAACAAGGTATGCTTGTCTCACGATCCTTGAATCCTCTCTCATTAACCTCGTAATATGGTGATCTGACCTCTTGGAACAAATTAAGAAGACATCTACCATGATTTCAATCTTGGATCTTCTTAAAATATCAAATGTACATAAGGACATCTTGTACAAAACTCTTCAAGGGTCAGGAGTGCCATTATAAGTAGAACCTTTGCATCTCTAAGCTACGGTGGCAAAAATTACACCAAGTAAGTACATATCCTTTAATCATAGGGAGATCCCTATTGAGGATCCTGCACATAATCTCCCCCTATATATTGAGGTATTTTTTACCCGCCAAAATATAAAATGGGTGCTTGTGGACAATAGATCGGGGGTTGAATATAGGCCCTTTGAAACTAATTAAGTAATTAAGACATATATAATAAGATCTAGAGTCCCATATTATTACCATAACCTCTTACAACAATGCGGAGTGAGAATCATCTAGAACAATCACATTGCCAATGGAGGTAGGACCAGCTCATCATCATAATAAGTTTCATGTCTTGGACTTGGAACTTCCATATAATATGCTTCTTGGCCAACCATGGATTCATGTCATGCAGGCCATACCATCAACATTCCATCAATGCATCAAATTGAAACACGAGGGACACACTGTCACAATACAAAGAGATCGAGATCCCTTCACTCACTATAGATCTCTCAATAGTTTTGCATATAAGGGTGCCTATACGTATCCCTCTACTAATATAGTTATTCCTATTCAATCGAAGCCATGTAATCATAGGTATATTCGACTCCCTAAGTTCTTGTGCACTCGTGAATATTCTACATCAACTTCTCCTTTTAATTCATGGCGGATGAAGGTTATGATATATGGTTGTGGAGAATATAATATGCAACAAGCTCTCCTAGTTTTAGACCTATCATTGTCACCTAAAACTAGAGGCCGAACTAACTATTATTTTAGATGGCCTAGAGATGACTGAACTATTGGGACATTCTTACCTAGGGGTTACTTTTTGAGGATAAACTGCTTGGACCCACCTACAACTTGGGTCTTGGAAGATACTCACCAACTTGCCGCCAAATCCCAGTATGAGAATTCTATCCAAATGATGTATTCTATGGGCTACAAGGGTATAGGATGTGGAGAAATGAGTAAGCATTGAGAGAACTAGTTCCTCTCCCACATTTCAAGACATAAAGATATGGTATTGGCATTCAACCCTATTGATCGCACCCCAATGATCAAGACACTACTTGTTCTGTTCACAAAGATAGATCGATTATTTAGACACTAACACAAATTCCTCCCGTAGCCAATACAAGGATCTTGACACCACGAACCTATTCATGAATACCGTTGTCCTTACTTTAACCCCCATTCAACCTAAAATTTACCTTGCTTATCCTTTTCTTTTGAATGGGACAAATGACGTTACGTACCACTAGAACTCTTTGAAAATGATGAGGCCATTGTGGAATTCATGGGCATTCGAGATACAATTTCGATTGGAGACCATAAGAAGGGTTTATACATTGAATTAGATACCTACGCTTACTTTGGAGAGGAAGCTAAGCTTCGTGGTCAAAAACTTAATAAAAATTGAGGGAAAAAGTTCCAACAAAAAAACAAAATTTCAAGTCACACAATGAAAACATCTTTGAGGCTTTGATCAAAAATGAGTCAAAAAATCAATGAAAAAGAAAAGTGACCATGCCAAGGGTGAAAATCTCATAGAGACACCCTTGGAAGAAGATCTCAACCTTCCTCCAGATCCTACGCGTATGAAGGATTTGTCAAAAATGCTAGTGGAAGAAATCATCAATGTGAATATTGGAACAAAAGACGACGCAAAGATAGTCAAACCGGGAGCTTCAATCTTATCATAAGAGAAAAATAAATTCACCATTCTTCTCCGTGGGAATTTGTAGATATATTTCATATGGGTACTATAAGGATATGTCGGGCTTGGATCAAACTTTGGTGGTGCATAACCTAGTTGTGCACGTAGATGCGAAGCCCATTAAATAGAAACTCAGAAAAATGAACCCACAATGTATCTCCTTTAGTTAAAGAAAACCTAGAAAGATTGCTAGCGGTAGGATTCATTAGACATATTGATTATTTAGAGTGGATATCAAATATAGTCCCCCTACAAAATAATCCTATCGGGATAAAAATTTGTATAGATTTTAGAGACATCAATAAGGCATGTCTAAAAGATGATTTCCCCTTTCCCAATATTTACAGGAGGATTGTTGAATCAATTGCGGGATATGAGATGTTATCTCTTATGGATGTCTTTTCGAGTTACAATTAGATCAAAATATCGAGATGAAGATCAACACAAGACAACCTTTAAAACCCCTAGGGAATTTTGTTATCGTAAATTCCCTTTGGCCTCAAAAACATCGGTGTAACCTATCAAAGGGAAATGAAAGTTATTTTCCATGATATGATTCACGACATCATGGAGGAATATGTGGATTATATCCTTAGGAAATATAAGATGAGAGCATATCACCCTAATATTTTTCAACATATCTTCGAACACCAGCGGGAATATAAAGTCGATTGAATCCAAAGAAGTGTGTGTTTGGTCTACTTGTCAGAAAGTTGCTTGAGTCATTAGATCACAAAGAGGGATTGAGTTAGACCTAGCTAAAGTTACTACCATTACTAAAATGCATCCTCCTAAAAACATCAAATGATCATGTAGCTTGCAAGGAAAGATACAAGCCATCCTCGCTTCATTTCCCAACTTGCTAACAAATGTCATTCATTCACTCATCTACTTAAAAAGGATGTTGCTTTTATTTTGAAACCAGAGAAACAATATGCCTTTACCTTGCTTAAGAAATAATTAACCAATCTGCCTGTACTCATGCCTGCAACTCCCAAAGTGAGCCACTCTTGTTGTATATTACTACTACTCAATTTTTTTGGTGCATTACTCGCTTAGTATGACCTTGGCCAAAAATAAAAATCCATGTACTATATCAGTCGTACTCTAATTTTGTATGAGCTCAACTACCCTCGATTGAAAAATCTTGTTTGGCTGTAGTTTGTACCTTCCAAAAACTTCATCATTACTTATTGAATACTAAAACCAAGCTTATATCTAAAGTTGACCCAATTAAGTACCTATTTTCAAAACCTCGCCCTTACAGAGTAAATGGCTAATGGATCATTCGATAAGTGGATTTGACATTGAGTATGTACACCAAAATTTGGTTAAGGGACAAGTGCTCATTAATCGCTTAGTAGATGCACTGTTACAAGGAACCGATCCTGTGAATATGGATCTGCCATATGCTTCATTAATGTATATTAAGGAATATGTCACGTGGTAAGTGAAATTTGATGTATCTTTTACTTTTCATGGTTTGGGGCAAGTGAGGTATTAATTACTCCTTTAGGTGACCCCATACCTCAAGATTTTCACCTTGGTTTTCCTTGTACAAATAATATTACATAATATGAGGCGCTCATCATTGGGATGAAGCTAGCAATCAAATGGGATATCCATCATGTGAAGATTGTTGGTGACTCGAAATTGATCATAAAACAAGTCAATGATGAATATAAGGTTAAGGATGAAAACCTCATCTCCTACAAGAAACTAGTGGAAAATGTGAAAGAATATTTTGTGCATATTACATTTGAATAAAGTCCAAGAGAATAGAACCACTCTGCAGATGCAATGGAAACCATGGGTTTGATGCTACAAATTCCACTAGAGAGAAATGATATGTTGTTTTTGTTGAGAATCTATGCCACTTGCATATGATATGCTAGAATCTGTTTGGATTGTGAAGTTGTTGATCCCTATTCCCAATGGTATGCACACATCTATGCCTATCTTAAACACAATACCTTTCCTCCTAATATCTCCTGCTTCGAGAAGAAAATCCTTATCCTCCAGATAGCTTGTTACACCCTCTTAGGAGATATGCTCTATCATCTTGGCTACAATGGGAATCTATTGCATTGTTTGGATGTCACAAATTCAGTCCAAGAAATCAAGGAGGTACATGAAGGGGTGTGTGGTGCCCATACAAATGGAATGGTTCTAGCTAAGAAATTGTTGAGAGTAGGCTACTATTGGCCTACTATGGAAATAGACTTCTACAACTATGTGAGAAAGTGCATGCTATGTCAAAAGTATGGAAATTTCATCCATGTGCCATCATAGCCATTATAACCTATCACAACCCCATGGTCATTTCCAAATGGGGAATTGATTTAATAAGGAAGCTCACCCCTACCTCATATGATGACCATACCCACATCATCACAACTATGAAATATTTCACTAAGTGGGTGGAGGTTGTTCCTTTGAATTATGTTACGGGTGCTTAGATTTCAAAGTTTATCATGAATCACCTTATTTTTCAGTATGGCATTCTGCAGCCATAGTTACTTAAAAATGGAAAATATTTCAAAAACAAGACAATGAAAGATCTTTGTCATCGATTTCAAATAAAATTGAAGTGGTCTATGCCATATTATCCTCAAGGTAATGGGTAGGCTAAAGCCACTAACAAAACATTAGTTTAGATCATGGAAAATATGGTGAGTAAGACAGGTCGCAACTGACATTTGTAAATTCACCCAACCCTTTGGGATTATAGGACCTCCATTCACACTCCTAGTGTGGCACCTTATTCCCTAGTATTTACAATCAATCCATCATCCCATTAGAAATCAAGCTTCCTTCCCGAGAATATATCTTAGGTATTATATGGAAAAGGATGAGGGTTATAGAGTGGCTAGGATGGAAAAATTATAACTCCTGCATGAAAAGCGCATCCATTCCCTTTACCATCTCAAGTTGTATCGAACAAGGTCTCTAAATATTATAAATACGGATCATACCTCGTCGGTTTGAGGTTAGAGATTTGGTCATGAAAGGAAAATAGTTCAACACAAGGGAAGAAAGAGAGAAGAAGGGAAAGTTTGAACCACATTGGTGAGGACCTTATTTCATTGTAGAAAAATATGGAACAGAGCTTACAAGCTTACCCATCCTAATGACAATGAACTTCATGAGCCTATGAATGCCATGCACCTCAAGCGATTCTATGTTTAAACATGGCGTAGAAATCAAAAAAATAAAAAAGTAAAAATGATTAAAATACCAAAAAAATAAAATAAGAGAAAATAAAAATAGAAAGCATGTCATCCATATGTGAAAACCACGCAATTGTGGCACTTTAGATAGGTACCTTGATGAAAACATGTTTTTGACACCTTGGAAGGATTCATTGTTCACAAACATCTTGCATTTGGAGGGTACTTTTAATTTGCCTAGGGATAGTTCCACACCTGCATCTGAGATTCCCTATGAACCTATTTTTTCAAGCCTTGATCCGTATTTTTCTCCTCTTGTAAATTGGTGAAGGGATGGTCTTTGTATATTCCCCATCTAACGCTAGGGGCACTTCTATAACTTCACCTCCCTATTTATAAACATTTGGCAACTACCCTTATATATTCTCTGTCTAACGCTTGGGGCATCCACATTTCTTGGTTACCTGTGTATAGCTTCAGAAAACCTTAGAAAATCACAAAAACATTCAAATATGTTCAAAATTGCTAAAACATTTAAATATGTTTGAAAATCACAAAAAAATTAAATATGTCTGAAAATCACAAAACATTCAAATATTATCAAAATAAAAAATAATAGAAAAACACAACACAAAAATAGTAGAAATGTGTTTCACAAAACAATCTTACAAAAACATAACTTTAGTTTACGTACTTTATCTTATTTCATGATTTGTTTGTGTACATTGTTTGCTTATATAGTTGTTGTGTACATTTGTATAGTTTGTTTCTTAGACATAATTTGATAAGATTCATCTTTTCTTGCTTAGATTAGATTCATTCTTACTTGTCCATATGAAGTGTGTTTTTACATGCTTGTAAATAATTGTACATAGTTGTGTTAATTCCTATAGGTTAGCATTGTATATTTGGTTAGGTTTGTTAACATTTCCTTGTGTCATTTTTGTCACATGTACATAGTTTTTTTATTGCATCATCATATCTCCATAAATATCATCACATATAACATCATCTCTACATCATATATAAATAAAATCTAAGTATACATCATACATGAATGCTAAGATAATCATCACATATCGTATCATCAAATGGGGGCAAAAGGGATTGCAAATATCAAAATATATCCCCATACCGATATCATTGTGTCATCCCATCCACTAATCTAGAACATTACATGAATAATATAATTGATATCATTTGTAGATCTATCATGTAAAAATCAAAACACATGCGATACATCAACGACATATGATACATATAAAAGGAGGAACCAAACCATATAACATCATAACACATCCATAATCCATATAGTAAATCATCAAAATAGTAAAATACATCATCTCATAACAAATGTGCCACATCAAAATATCCATATTCATAGGTATAAAATGTCTGTCTCCAAGAGGATATACATCATCGATACAAAATGGGCCATCAAAGGGCATAAGTCATAAATGCCTTCATTAGAGGCGTACATCAAAAATGCTATACATCGATCAAAAAAGTGATAAAATCCTTCATCAGAGGCATACATCAAAAAAATGGTACAACATATACATCTTTTAAAAATGATAACACCTTCATAAGAGGCATGTATATAAAAACACAAGTGTAATCAATAGATACAATGAGAGTCATGGCTGACTAGAACCCTCAGATGGAATGGTTGGCCTATAAGACTAGGGAGGACCCATGACTTATGTACCACGCAACCATTTTGGATTCCATCTTTGCTACTCCACTGATGCCTAAGGCCTCTCTGATCTTGTCTATCTACTCAATTGCTAGCTATAGGTGGGTGCCTACTCTTGACTAGCCGGGAGATTCATTGTAGTAAAAAGATCGATAATAGGAGGCTCTACCCTCTGTTGTCACCAAATCTCGATGGGTGTGTGCTGTCACCATTGTCCCATCTATGCATCAGAAGGAAACTACCTATGCTAAAAGCCATGTAACCTTGCCCTAGCCTACTGCCCACTCTTCACGAAAGCTATCTCTCTCAACTATCACCGGTTGTATTTGAGTTTGGGAATATTGTAATAAGATCGTCACCTGAGCCATCTGGGTGGCCACCTATCATATCTGTTGAAAGTGTACATTGTCATCTACTCCCTCACCTACCTAGGCTTTGGCCTGGTCCTGCCTTGCTATCATAACTTGAATATGAGCTCAGGCCTAGTCTCTCTCTGTTACCACCTTCTACGGCCGCCATAAGGCAACTAGCTATGCCCTGTCACACCCTTGAGATTAGAAAACCTATGAAGCACTACAAGAACCTATCCCTGCTCCTATAATCTAGACTTAAGGCCCCGAGATAATCCCCGAGCCTATCCCTAAACCTGTCCTTTCTCCTGTAATCTAGGCCTATGGCCCCGTCCCTATCCCTATCCCCTGCTCCTATCATCTTTTTCTAGGATCTTGAGCTGAACCTTGCCGATCATCCCCACCATCATGTCTTTTTCCATCAAATGGATCATCGACACCTCCTACTCTTACATCACCACCCTCATCACTATTGTAGGGGATCTCTAATGGTGGTTGGATGCCTGCTACATATGCCCCATTAGGTATAGTCAAACGTCACTTGCAACAAGATAGTGACATACAAGTCCATGTAATCTGGTGTGGTGCCTTGATCTCTAACCTATCGAGAAGGAGCCCAAACCTGTGGTACTACCTATAGGAAACTAGCCCTATCTTGGGCCACTTGAATACATGGCCCTATGGCCCATCTCTCTACAATGTGGAGAGCATACCGAGATATCGGGTTGAGGGATACCCTAAGTCATGCGAAACTGTCACTTGCATTGGTCTACTATGTATATCTCTCGTAATATAGCTACTACTTCAAGAAGGAAATTCTCTACCTCACGGATGCCAAGCACTACTTCATCCTTGAGCCACTTGTATGTACCTATAGGGCCTCCAAATAATATCTCTCTCCTACAACTCATTGAACTATCATTGATAATAATAGATTCTACCTAGGTGCCATTGTACATTATCTCCCACGAAGACCCTTGCCATATATGTTGGCTCTTTAGGTACTCGGGTATGTAATGCACCTACAAGGAACTCGATCACTATATGGTCCCATGACCAAATATGTAATAATGATGTCGGTCCCACCGTCTTGACGGTGGTAAGCAATAAAATGTAGATCCTAGTATAGATGTGCCAATATGCAAAGGTGGCCCAAAAATATCTATCACCACTGAACAATCCATGGACTACTGTGATCAATCCCAATAGAAACGATGTCCCTATCTTATCAATGAGTAAGAACCCACTAATAAGATCCAACAAGAAGAGTGGTCTACGGTGAATGGTAGGATTGGATATACACCGGTTTAATGACACTGTCATACCCTTGTGGGGTATCTTATCATGGAAAAATATGTCACTAACCGCCATAGTGATCCGACCAAAATCACTCAT
Source organism: Taxus wallichiana var. yunnanensis (assembly GCA_018340775.1). Lineage (NCBI taxonomy): Eukaryota > Viridiplantae > Streptophyta > Pinopsida > Cupressales > Taxaceae > Taxus > Taxus wallichiana. The sequence continues at coordinate 147,060,796 of CM031244.1, read as the reverse complement.
ATACTCAATCACCGAGCCAACAATGGGGACACACGAGAATGTCACACATCCTCCAAAGTGTGACAGCTTATCTCTCTATAGGGATCCTAAAGCACTAGCTCTCACTATGCCACCACTCAATCAAAGTGGTTAGTAGGCCATGATCTAGAGTGATTGATGGCATTCACGCTACATGGCCTAAACCGACCACCTCTAGTAGTAACGTTAAATCATAATGATCTTGTTGACACATGCTTGACTCCATCTCAGCTATGTGATTATATCACTCTCACGTCTTCATGTTGACAACCATATCTCTGCAAAACATTACATGTATTAGACACTAAATTTTTTTCTAAGTTATTCTATTGTTCTTCTATCCTATGCTAATTTTTTACATTCTTCTAAGTGTCAATTTTGGAATTTTTCCTACTTATTCGTCTCTAGGAATTTCCTCTTTTTTGTGCCTATGCCACGTCTGGGTTGTGTATGCCCCCATTTTGGTGCACACGCATGCATGTATCTACCTAAGGGCACTTGTGCCATGTTTTTCTTACCTACGTGTGCGCACGGTATGTGATTTCGCATTCACACGGATTCTATCTGCATGTGCATGGGTGTGCTTACACTTTTGTGGCATATGCACATGTGTGCACATGTCTTTTCTATACCCGCACTTGTGCACACACACTTCTATGGTGTTTGTGCCACCTTCAAGATACTGCGCCCCACGCATGTGCTACCCTATGTCTAACCTAGTAATTAATGCATTAATTACAACATTAAATACGTAATTGACAAGGTAGGTCAAGCTACTCACAAAGGATCCATCGTCTTTGCATGCCGAGTGTACTCTCAAACTTAGTCGGTGTGTCTCTATGGGCTCATCCTCTCACCATCGTCCTCATCACTATCGGGATCTCACGGTAAACTTTGGTAGTGGTCGGTAAGAAATGAATTTCTCACGATGATTTACCCCCTAGGTGGGGTATATTAAACCATTCTCGCTGACCGTGATTCTTGAAAGACCTTTTTAACCGCCATTGTTTCTCTAGCTCTTCTTCTACTCATCGTGAATAATTATTTTATTTAAATAATTATTTTTCTTTCATTTTTCGTTGTCTTTGGGAATTCTTTTCCATCTAGAACTCATTTCTTCTCACTAGAAATAATTTATTACTCCTAGGCGATATCCTTTCTTCTACATGTTCCGCGAATAATTATTTATTATTAAATAATTCTTTTTAAAAAAATTTACGTTGTCTTTGGGGCATTATTTTATGCATGTTGCTTCTTTCTTCTCCATGGGCATTTATTTTTCATTTGGGAGATTCTTATTGATTCTTCTACCTTCTTCTACATTTCCAAACTATCAAAAATCCAAAACAATATATATATATATCCATCCAAAACCCAACCAATTTCAAAAATCCTACAAAATGTAAAACTTGCAAAACTAGGTAAACCAAGTCATAAGAGAAAACTTGTGTCTTGCACATGGTATTCTTTCTATATATTTCTAGAAATTTCACATCTTCATAGATAAAACAAATCATGGATCATTATATTTACAACCATTTACAAATCTATGATGCTTGCTTCATCGGTACTCGGGGCACATCTAATTGCACTAGCACTATCTCGTGGAGCACTACACTTTCTCATTGGACCCGGTGTCCTTCATCATCTTCCTTGTATGTATCCTTTCTTAGGGCATAATTTTTAACCCTTTTTGTCAATCACAAACATTTGGGGATCTTTAGCTGAATAAAAAAACATTTGTATAAATGTCTTGACCATTGTTGGTTGGAATATATGTGTTTGTACTTATTTTCCTATTAAATGAGCTTGTTTCCTTCTCATATTACATTGATTTTCATATTTTGCATTGATTTGGTGTTTTTAGCAAGAATGGATTTTGTTCATAGTATGGCTTATCACGTCATACTACATTTTTGTATGCTTATATTTTTAATAAGGATCGATGATAGATCTTTGGCAATATGATGACACTAAAGTTGTTTAAATATATGGGATGAAAGCTTGTTCTTTTCCCTCTCTCGTCCTCCTTCCTCCTCTACATCACTCTCCTATCCACAAGGTATTCTTTTGATTCATCAGGGGGCATCCCACACCTACCCATTCTTCTATCCATTTCTCTCACATTTTTGATTGTCGATCACCTTCTTTTATCACCCCATTAACACTTAAGGGGGCATCTCTCACTTCTACTAATTTTTCTTTTACACATTCAAAATTTATCTCTCTACTATCTTTGAAGTGGCTTCACTTATGCCACACCAAAGAGGGGAAAATTTAGACACCTATAATTTAACCCAAGTAATTTAAATATTTAAATTACGCTAATTATCCTCTTTCCCGCAAATTGACGACATATCGTCAATATAGCACACTTCCTCTTCTATCACCATTAATTAGCTACATTACACTAGTTAATTAACCCTTCTATCCAACAAATACACCAATTAACGACCTTTTGTTAATTAATCCCCCTTTCTATCTAGACTAATTAATTATTATTAATTAATTATCTTCCTCTTCCATTAAATCAATAAATCATCATTTATTTGATTAAATCCCTCCCATAGTCTAAATCATGCTAATTATTCCTCTAAAAAGATTCTATAAGCTTGCACACCTATTAATTAATCACTTTGGTTAATTAATAAATCTCCTCAAACCCCATGAGTCACTAAAGGACAAAATAAACTCTCCTAAGGTTGACTCAACCCTTTCTAAACCTTCCTTATTCACAACTAACCCAACCTCTCTATTATCCCACATGTAAAGGGATGTAGAGATTATTTTATCCATTGGTCTATATAAATCTCTCTCCTATTTATTCTTACACCTTACATGTTTATAGCTAATCTATAGGCATTTCATCTTAAAGTATCTTTCATTTGGTGATAGCCTCATTCTTGTATTTCATTCATCCAAGTTTTTTGGGTCATATGGAGAGAATAAATGGTCTTGTAACCATCTTTGATGAGCTTCCATTCTCAAACCCTTGAATATCAAACAATCAAATTTGATTTCCATTGATCTATCTACGTTCATTTAGTGTTTTGGTGATATAAAGAGTAGAGATTCTAATTCTTAGCATATTAGTTTGATTTCTATTTCATTTTACATGTTTTCTTGTTGATGTCATATCAAACCAGGGGTGTGTCTAAAGCTATATGCAACAAGAGTACTTTAACTGATCTAGTAGTTGACTGTAACTATTTTTATATTTTCTAGGGGATCTCTTTAATGTCTTAAGGACTTCTTGGTAAAACCTTATTCAAATCAAACTATGAAAACTTGCTGAAAGTAAAACACACTGAAAGCTTGCTGAAAGGAAACACACCATGCAAAATGGAAACACACTTGCTGTTGGAAAATAAACACACTTGCTTTTGAAAGTAAACACTCTTGCTTTTGGAAATAAACACACTCAAATTAAAATGCTTGAAAAAAATTGCAAGAAATATAAAGATTTATCTAAACACCTGTAGGAACAAGTATACAATAGAATTTAACTGAAAGAACTAAAGCAATACAAAATTAACAGATCTAAGCTATTTCTTTGAAGAAATATAAATACCAAATAAATGAATATCCTGGTCCTTGGGGAGTGGGCCCTTGCTCCTCCTTGAATCAAGATTTTAACAACTCAAAATTCTCTCAAATCAGAATGGCTATTTTATTGATAAAAACATTCAATATTACAAAATGTACTTGGATCTGGATACTTAATCTATTTCTTTTCTCTGTTCTATATCTATCTCATTCTATATCTATCTATCTATCTCTATCTATAGGTCTACTTTTATATACATTTTACAATCACAGTTGTCTCAATGATTATGATGAAATCGAATCATGCCCAGAATAGATGTTGAGTCGGATGGTGGTTGATCAGATAGTTGTAGGATAACTCTTCCTGGATCTACGTTCAGAAATCTTCTCATCCTTCATGATTGTAGATGCAAAATCTCCAGGATGTGGTTTAAAATAGATAACTCCCATCGTTCTGAACTTTGGAGAAGTTCCAGAACCATAGGAAATTGTTAAGAACCAAAACCTGTGAGAGTTCCGGAGCTATCCCCAGGAGTTCGAAACTAAGTCCAAAAATTCTAGAACTAAATACTGGAGTTCCGAAACTAAGTCTAAAAGTTCGGAACTAAATGATGACTGTGTGATGGAGTTCGAACTAGCTTGGAAGTTCGAACTAAGCTGTGTAGGATAAAATGCTATCAAAAACATATTGAATGCCACCTACTTCATTTCCTCGACTGATTAGACCTACTTTATTACAAAACTAAATTTAAACACACACTATGTTAGGAATTTCAGCTTTTAACATTAGGATCACAATCAATCAAAATAGATAGTTACATCCTAACTCATATCAGATCAACTAAAAGTCACACAATGCAATCAAACTTAATCAAAAGGAGAGTATGATGAGATCATATATTATACATTAATCGGACATATTATGGCCTCATCATTTCCCCCAAACTTACTTGTTTGTAAGTCCCTTTACAAACTCATTCTTCAAAAGTGGGATCATATGTTCTGCATTCCATTTGATTGCTCAGATCAAATGGCTGAAACTAAATTTTCCAATGCTTAAGCTCAGATGTACTGTACCCAGCTCCTTTTTCTATTTTCCTCTCCCACTTTTCAAATTCAGCAGGGTCTTGAGGTTCTCTGTTCTACCAAGGAGACATGGGGGTGAGAAGTAGAGGTGGCCTTGTTCACATTCCCATCCATATTTGGTGTAGGTTTCATTGACTTGGGGAATTATTGTGCATAATGCTTTGGCCCTCTCTAAACTCCATATCAGATTTGTAGGGGAAATTACTTCCCTTCTTTTCAAAGCAATAGTAAGGAGTTCCCACCTTTTTGAGCATCCTTCATAAATATCTTCAAATTTTTCCTCCTCATAGGAGGTGAAGGCATCAATACTCTTTTGCAGAATGGTAGGGTAATGTGTCTTGAATCTCTATCAAAGGCATGAGTTCTAAAATGTGTGAGGAAGGTAGAAGGTTTACCATAATGAGCTCTCATGCAGAGGCTTGTTGAGCTGGCTTTCAATAAAAATTCAGATTCTCTTTCCTTCCATGCAATTTGGTTTTGCAAAAGAGAGACAAATGCATTGAGCTGGCTCTCCCCTACATATAAGTTAATCATAAATCCTATGTTTTTCTAGCATATAATTGCAAAGATAAAATTCACACAGGAGATTTTTTTGTTCAGGGCTGGATAGAGAGTAAGCTGCCATGAATTCAGATTCATCTTGTAGTTCATGTGGAAGCCCACATGCAATTCTTGACAAGCTTGCCAGTGAATGAACTGCTCTTCCAAAAACACACTATATGCAGGAGAAGGTCTCCTGCAGGAAAGCAATTTCTCACTCATAATACAGACCATATGAATTTTGGCAAGACATTTATATTTATTTCCTTCCTCCTTATAAAATTTTCTTCCCATTCCTTTCTTGCCTTCATCTCTTCCTCCATCTTGGTCTTTAATTCCTCATTTGATGTTTTGGCTTCTCTGAGCTCTCTGCAAATATCATCCCATTGTTGTTTTAGTGGAAAATAGGTCAACTCAATCATGCAGAGGTTGTGGACACAACACTCTATTTTTTGGAAGTCTGGAACTCTTCCTCTTTTTCTATCAGTTGCTTCTTGGTTGCTGATAATTCCTCAGTTCTGGCTGCAAGCTGAGTTGTTAGCTCATTAATGAGTGTTTCCCTTTGTTCCAATTTAAGTTTGAGGAAGTCCAATTCCTCATCTTTTTCTCTGATAATGAGCTCTTCTCTAGACAAGAAGAGCATGTTTAACTTGTTGTCTTTCCTCTTCCTCTGAAATTATTTGAGGAGTTTGGCATTCTTCCTCTATTAAAGGAAATTTTCCTTTTCTTATCCTAGATGCCAACTCTTCTTCTTCATGTGGCACTATGCTTGATGGTTCAGACCAACTCCTGAAAATCTTGATCATCAAATCTCTCTTCTCCTCTATCCATTTCAACATGACTTGGCTCAGGTGGAGTCATGGCCATGCTGCCCAAAATGTCAGCAGCTTCCTCTTCCATCCTTTCCTGCTCACTCCTTCCTTCTGGAGTTCCCCTTGACCTCTTATGAATTTTTCTTATCTAGGGAAGTTCAACATGCCCAGTAGTGAATTTCCCTCTAGAACTTCTTCTTACTATTCTTTTTGTTCTTGTGTGGGTGAGCTATCACCATCAGAGACAGATAGATATTGGCTCTTCTGAAGCTGTTGTGGAAGAAGGAATTTCCTTCACAGGTACAGAAGGCTCTGTTGTTTTTATCTTCCTCACCGACCTTCTTTTTCTTGGTATGTTTTCTCTTTCCATTTCCCTCTTGTCCTTCTACAGGGGCATCAATTTCTAGATTAGTTGAAGGAGAGAATGGGGCTGGAATTGTCCTTCTGATAATATTAGGGTTTTTCTTGAACTTGCCAAGAAACTTGTCCCAAATTTCTTCTCCATTCTTTTTGACAAGAAATGGTGTTGGCATATCAAATGAATTAGACCATGATGCCTAATTGTTCCAACACCCCAGAATATCTCTGAGCCATGGTCTGAATGGAATAAAAAAGAAACCCTGGGAGGTTTATTATGTATTCAGGCTTGGTGGCTCCATACTTCAGATATATGAGCATTTTTAAGACTTCTTTTCCCACAGACCCAAACTGACCATCACAAGTTAAATATTTTACTATCCAAAATGCTACCCTGTCAAAGGGTTTGGGAAAACTGCCCTTCTGACCCCTTTTATGATTTTCTTTGTATTATAGATATATTGGGGTTCAACTTCTTCTTCTTGCAGAAAAGACTTCAACCAGTTCTTTCAAAGTCCCCTTTACAGGTTGTGGGACATGAACAATGGGCACTCTAGACACATTACTTACAGTATTTACAGAAAAAGGAATAAAGACATTTCTTACTTTTGTTCTAGTCTATTCTAGATTTATGATGAATTCTCTTACCAATTCGTCATTATGCCTTGAAAATTTCTTCAGGAATTCAAGCCATCCTGCATGCTCAAAGATGGATGCTACTTCTTCATCTGAGCGGCTGGGAATCATCCTCTGGTTCTGATTTCTTCTTAATCCCCATATCGGCTTGAGTTTTGTCTCTCTTGATTTTGTGAATTGGTTGTAGGCCTTCTTCTTAGCTTGTGGAACTAATGGCTTGGCTGCGGAAACCTCTATTTTTAGCTTTGCGGAACCTTAGTTTTTAGCTACGAAACTTTTGAATTCTCTTTCTTTGCTGCGGAATACAAACTCAATTCATTTGCTCCTTCCTCAAGATATTTCTACAATCTTTATTTCACTTGATGTTTGCAATAATGATTACTAATGATAACCATGCCACCACTTATTCCATCCAAATCAATATCATGATTACACACTTGTAATCATAATGTATAAATAGATGACTCATCATACCTACTTTTAAATTAAGTCACATCACACATGCAAACATTTAATCAACCCTAAATAAGTTAAAAGACATAATTACCATCCTTGATGATGTAAGCCTTTTTCTATGATGACTCGTCATTCCTACAAGTGGAACAAAACATGATTAGATAAGACAATTGGAATTCAAAAGAATTCCTTTATTTGAACTAGCCAAAAAGAGGTCAACCACCATTTGTTGGTTTTCAATTGACCTTGAGAGAATTTTTTTTTTTTTATTTTTTTTTTTTTTTTTATATTTTTTTTTTTTTTTTTTTTTTTGGGAGAAGATGCCATTTGTTGGTTTTCATCTTCTTCCCTTTATTCTGGATCTATCATCTGATTATTTGATCATTTTGGAAGAACTGAGTTCTTCCATATGATCAAATTCTTTGTCTACTTCAATCTTCCTCAAAAATTCATTCTTAGTGGGAGGCTTCCTATAGAGTTTCAGCCTATGTCCATTGACCAAGAGTGTTCTATTGCTTGCCATCAATGGGAAGTAACTAAATAGAACCATTGTCAAAAATCTGATCAATCTGATAGGGTCCCAACCATCTGGTTCTCAATTTTCCCTTGAACTATTGTTGGTACTTAGAGTCAAATAGTAATGCCCAGTCTCCTACTTTGAATTTCCTTTTCTTGATATGTATGTCATGCCATTGCTTCCTTTGCTCTTGAATCATCTCTGTCTGTTGAAGTGCTTCCAACCTTAATTCATCCAACTCATTGAGTTGAAGGATTCTTTCTTTTTGAGCTGCATTTAATTCAATTCCCACCTTCACTTTATTGTCCTCAATGTCTGAAGTTCAAATTCTATAGGCAACAAGGGATTTTTCCCATAGACTAATTCATATGGTGAAAACCCTGTTGTAGTTTTCCAAGTTGTATTATAAGCCCAGACAACTTCAGGTAGTCTCTTTACCCAATCTTTTCTCCCAGCTTCAACCATTTTGGTAAGGATGTTCTCCAATTCTCTGTTTGTTACTTCAGCTTGTCCATTTGACTATGGATGGTAAGGAGATGACTTCCTATGATTGATTTGGTAATACCTTGTGAAATCTTGGATCATATTAGACATGAATTGTGGTCCCTGATCTGAAACTATGCTCCTTGGTGCTCCAAACTTGATCATAATTTTGTTCCAAAGGAAATCAACAACTACTTCCTCAGTGGCATTTGTCAATGCCTGCACTTCTACCCATTTTGTCACATAGTCAGTACATACAAGAATATATTCCTTCCCTTGTGAAGGAGGATTAAAGGGACCAACAAAATCCAATCCCCATCTCTCAAATGGTTCAACCACAACTTGAGGCTGAAGAGGCATTTCATTGGTGAAAGTTGGTTGTCCCATCCTTTGACAAGGATCACACCTCTTGATATATCTTTTCACATCCTTGTATAGAGATGGCCAATAATAACTAGTGCCAAGTATCTTATGAGTTGTTCTTTTTACTTGAATAGTGTCCTCCACTTGGTTCATCATGACATGCTCTGAGGATGTCAAAGATTTCATCCTCTCTTACACACCTACGCAAGACAAAATCAGGACCACACTTAAATAGAATTCCATTTAACCATTTGAATTGTGCACTAGTTTTAATTAACTTCTTTATTTGTTTCTTAGTGAAAGAAGGAGGGAACTTCCCTGTTGCAAGATAATTTTCCATATCAGCAAACCATGGTGTACTTGCTGAGATTGCAAATAGTTGTTCATCTGGAAAGTTATCCTTGACTGGATCTTGTTCCCCTGTGGTGGTTAGTCTTGACAAAAAATCAGCTACCACATTAGATTTACCTGGATTGTCCACAATGGTAATATCAAATTCTTGCAAAAGTAATAACCATCTAATGACTCTTCCTCCAACCACTGGTTTGTTCATTAAATACTTAATTGTTGAATGATCTGTGTATACAAATATCTTGTACCCTATAATATAATGTCTGAATTTATTGATTGCATAAATTACAACAAGAAATTCCTTTTCAGTGGTGGTGTAATTCTTTTTAGTGGGAGTAAGATTCTTGCTAAGATAGTAAATGGCATACATCTTTCCTTCTTCATCTTTTTGTCCCAATACTTGCACCAATGGAATAATTTGAGGCATCTGTTTGGATATGAAATGGATTTTCCCAATTAGGACCTCTCAATATTGGGGCACTGATTAATTTGTTTTTAATTTCTTCAAAAGCATGTTGGCACTTTTCATCCCAAAGAAATTCACAGTCCTTGGTTAGCAAATTAAACATGGGGGCAGCAATTTTACTGAAATCTTTTATAAAGCATCTATAGTACCCAACATGTCCTAGAAATGATTTGATATCTGTGGGAGTCTGAGGGATAGGTAAATCTGAAATGATCCTAATTTTGTTTTGATCCACCTGAATTCCTTTTTGTGAAATATGGTGTCCTAATACAATTCCCTCATCCACCATCATCAAACATTTTTCATCACTAAGAGACAGGTTGTGTTGTTCACATCTTGTTAACACTCTGTCCAGATTTCTCAAAGCATCTTCAAATGTATCTCCATGTACAGTGAAGTCATCCATATATACTTCAACACAATCATTTGTTAGATCAACAAAGATTGCAAGTACAACTCTCTGGAAAGTTGCAGGAGCATTGCATAAACCAAATGGTAACACTCTATAGGAAAAGGTTCCCCATGGACATGTAAATGTAGTTTTGTCTGATCCTCAGCAGCAACTCTTGATCTGATTGTACCCACTAAAGCCATCCAAGAAAGAAAAGTATTGTTTACCTGAAAGGTTATCTAGGACTTGATCTATGAATGGTAAGGGAAAATAATCTCTCATTGTGGCTTTGTTTAGTTCCCTATAGTCAACACATATTCTCCATTTTCCATTCTTTTTGGGAACAATTACAAGAGGAGATACCCATTGGCTATCTGAGATAGGGTAGATGAAACCTACTTGTAATAGTTTTTCAATTTCTTGTTTGACTATATCCCTTAAAGTTGGGTTAATCCTTCTTTGAGGCTGCCTAACTAGTTTAGTGTTTTCAGTATAGATGTGATGAGTGTAGATACTTGGATGAATCCCCTTCATATCTTTGTAATCCCAAGAAAAATCTTTAGTATGATTTTTTAGAACATCAAACAATTTAGCTTCTTCATCCTCCTTCAACCAGTTGTTGATGTTTAAAGTTTTACCTAGTTGAATTTCAACATGTTTGGTTCCAATATGTGATGAACTGATTTGTGGAAAGGGTTTCATTAAAGTATTTAATGGACATGCATGTGGTAACAACATATGGTATGTAGCAACATCTCCAAAAGTTCCTTGAGACAAAATACTGGAAAAAGGACAGTAATGAGAATTATGATACTTATCTCTTTGCAGGCCAAATTCCTCATCACTGCTACTTTCCAAAATTCTTCACCACTTCCTGATGTACTTGAAACTAAAGCTACTGATTCATCCTCTCCCCATGAGAAATCTCATTCCTCTCGAAGTGAAATCATTTTCAATCAAAGAGAACTGTTGTTGTCGTGGTTCCAGGAACTAAATGTGGTGGTTCCGAAACTATAGTTCATGGTTCGGAACTAAGTTCACGGGTTCGGAACTAAGTTCACGGGTTCTAGAACTAAGTTCATGTGGGTTCTAGAACTAAGTTCATGGGTTCTAGAACTATTTCTGATTACACCAAGACAACAGGTTCTCATCCAATGGTGGATTAATCATCTCTTCTACTTCTCTTACATGATCCTGTAATGTGATCATAGCCAAAGAAGACAAATTTTTCTTATTAGTTTTAGGAGAATCAACCCACAATTGTTCATGATTGTCAGTAAAAGGTTGTGTGGTAGGATATAAGGAAATTTGTTTAGAGTTCTTACCATTCGAGATTGTCATATCACCTGACCTGCAATCTATCAAAGCAACAACTGTAGCTAACCATGGTCTACCCAAAATAATGGGATAACCCAATGTTTTACCTTTTGGCTGCAATATAAGAAAGTCAACTGGATATTCCCATGACTCTACCATAACCACCACATCTTCAATAATTCCTTCTAGGTTTTGCTACAGACTGATCTGCCATCTATAATATGGTATTAGTAGGTTGTATACCCATTAATGGTAATGTTTTCAGAGTATCCACTTGTCATTACATTGATAGCAGCTCCCAAATCTATCAAAACATTATGTACATCCTTATTTCCTATAGAGATAGAAATAACAGGACTTCCAGGATCTCCGTATTTGGGAAGTAATAGTTTTCCTGCTAATAAATCAACAAGTTTCCCATCTACTTTGATAGTCTTGGGATACTGTTTCTTTCTTCCAGGATTTTTCATGCATAACATTTTGATTAATTTGTTCAATTCTAGAATATCTTTAATTGCTTGTAATAGTGGTATTTCAATATTCAATTTCCTTAATTCCTGAACCAATTCAGACTCCTTGATTTCTATATCTTCTTTGAATCTCTCAGGAAATGGAGTCTCAATAGTGTTGCTATCTGCTCCTTTTCTTTTCTTTCTATATCCTCTTTTGGAACAACAATACTAGGGTTTCATTTTCTTCTGTCATTTCAGTGATTATAAGGGGTGGACTGTTAATGATTTTCCCAGATCTAGTTTGAATATCCTTACAATCCATAGCATGTAAATCAACTGATTTTTCTAGTTCTGTTCCATAAACAGAGTTGTTTGTTTGTTTATGGGGTTTGCTACTTTGTGTTTGGCATTTGTGTTTGGACTACATTCTCAGTTTGTGAATTTTGTGCAGGGGATCCCATGATGGCCTGTTGATTCTGATTTGGATATGTTCTTCCTTGGGAATAATTAGGGTTCCATCTAGGTTGTGACCAAGCATAAGGATTTCCTTGACCAGCCCATGGTTGTTGATGTCCTTGAGCATACCAGGCTTGATTTTCCCAATCTTGAGGGTTCCAAGTTGGTTGAGGTACCCAAGGTGGTTGTCCCCAATTTTTGGTACTACTGAGCAGCCCATGGCATTGTCCATGGATTAGGAGCTGATCTTGGCATAAACTACCCTTGGTTAGGTTGTCTCTGAACAAAATTCAATTCTTCTGTTGTAGATGAGGCACTGGTTTGTTTAAGCTGATTTTTAATGACAGAAGTAAAGAACAAACATCAGTATCATGTTCTTTAGATTCACAGATAAGACACATTTCTATTTTATCCAAAGGACAATCTCTTAATGCATGCTTCTTCCTGCATCTAGGACAATACATAGCCAATGGTTCAATTTTGGAATTTTCTTTAGCTTGTAATCCATCCATAGTAGAGGTTAATTGCACTAAAATGTCTATTTTAAAGTTTTCTAACTCATCCATTAGTTTGTTCATATCTGGATTCAAACTTTTCACTAATTTTCCTTTTCTAGGTCCACCTCTTGTTCTGGAATAGCTTCTACAAATCTCTTTAATTCCATTCATTCTTATCTGATCAATGTCTCCCCCTCCTATCAAGTTAAGGGCTTCTCTAGATTCATCATCCAAACCTTTGAGAAAAATGGTTTTACTTAATTCCTCTGTAAGCACAAATCCACATCTTTTGCTAACAAAGAGGAATCTGTCTAAATAGTCTTCTATGTTTTCATCCTCTTCCTGCTTGATTTTGAAGAATTCTTCCTTCCTATTTCTCCCTCTGTAATAATCCTTGGTATTTATCTAGGAAGGTAGTCTCCATTTGTGCCCAAGTGCTAATAGAGTTGGATGTTAATCCCATGAACCACCTCATTGTTGCATCCTTCAAAGTGGATGGAAACAACTTGAGTTTTTGATTATCTATTTTATAATCATAGGTCTGACATAGTACCTTGAATTCAAATAGAAATTGGTCAGGATCTTCAGATGACATCCCTCTGAAGGTGGGTAAATGTGCAGGTGAGATATTTTTCATTGATGTGTCATCATCTCCCAATTGGATTGGATAGGTAAAGGTCTTCATCAGTTATGACATCCCCCTGTTTGAATAAATGTGAGGTGAGATATTTTTCATGCTTTGATGTGTCATCAAAATCTCCCGATTGGATTGGATTCTAAACAAGTTCTCGGTCTCAAATCGGTGCTCCTCGACTTCTCATGCCATTTCAAAAATATTTTCTGAATTTTCCTCCCAATCAATGTGGTAAGTTGTATGCTTTGGGGAAGGTGAAAAATCAGGAGTAGGAGGTTGACTACTCAATTGAGAATCAAAACTTACCCTCAATGGATCTTGGGTAATAAGCCTTCTCCTAAAAGTTCTACTCCCTTTAGGTGACTGATCTAAGAATTCCAAAAATGGCAATTTTGTTTCTTGTCTGACAGGGGATGGTGGTGCCTCCAATTCTTGATCAATTTCCTTACTTTGACTAGAGGATGTTATGAATTCTTGTGAAGATTTTTTTGGAAGGAATCTACCCTGTGAGTCTCTTGGTCTACTCATATATTTTGTGATATAGTAGGGAAGATTCTTCAACTACTAGATGTATGTTTTGTTGCTCTTGCTAACACTTAATTAGAAAATTCCAACTGGTGTTCCCAAAGACAAAAAATGATGGGTGTCATCATTCCCTTCATTTAATCAACTTCTTGTTGATGTCATATCAAACCAGGGGTGTGTCTAAAGCTATATGCAACAAGAGTACTTTAACCGATCTAGTAGTTGACTGTAACTATTTTTATATTTTCTGGGGGATCTCTTTAATGTCTTAAGGACTTCTTGGTAAAACCTTATTCAAATCAAACTATGAAAACTTGCTGAAAGTAAAACACACTGAAAGCTTGCTGAAAGGAAACACACCATGCAGAATGGAAACACACTTGTTGTTGGAAAATAAACACACTTGCTTTTGGAAATAAACACACTCAAATTAAAATGCTTGAAAACAATTGCAAGAAATATAAAGATTTATCTAAACACCTACAGGAACAAGTATACAATAGTTTAACTGAAAGAACTAAAGCAATACAAAATTAACAGATCTAAGCTATTTGTTGAAGAAATATAAATACCAAATAAATGAATATCCTAGTCCTTGGGGGAGTGGGCCCTTGCTCCTCCTTGAATCAGGATTTTAACAACTCAGAATTCTCTCAAATCAGAATGGCTATTTTATTGATAAAAACATTCAGTATTACAAAATGTACTGGATCTGGATACTTAATCTATTTCTTTTCTCTGTTCTATATCTATCTCATTCTATATCTCTATCTTCTATCTATCTATCTAATGCAGGTCTTGCTTTTATATACATTTTACAATCATAGTTGTCTCAATGATTCTGATGAAATCAAATCATGCCCAGAATAGATGTTGAGTCGGATGGTGGTTGATCAGATAGTTGTAGGATAACTCTCCCTAGATCTACGTTTAGAAATCTTCTCATCCTTCATGATTGAAGATGTAAAAATCTCTGGATGTGGTTTAAAATAGATAACTCCCATCGGTTTTGGAACTTTGGAGAAGTTCCAGAACCATAGGAAATTGTTAAGAACCAAAACCTGTGAGAGTTCGGAGCTATCCCCAAGAGTTAGAACTAAGTCTAAAAAATTCTGGAACTAAATATTGGAGTTCCAACTAAGTCCAAAAGTTCGAAACTAAATGATGACTGTGTGATGGAGTTCGGAACTAGCTTGGAAGTTCGAACTAAGTTGTGTAGGAACAGATGCTATCAAAAACATATTGAATGCCACCTGCTTCATTTCCTTGACTGATTAGACCTGCTTTATTACAAAACTGAATTTAAACACACACTATGTTAGGAATTTTAGAGCTTTTAACATTAGGATCACAATCAATTCAGAAGATGAAAATAAATATCTAGTAAAAATGTTAAGAAATAATAGAGGTTTCATGGCATAGTATTATGATGAGATAAAGGATTATAAAGAGGACATGTTTTATCATGCAATTCCTTTCATCTTGATGCAAAACCTTTTAGCATAAAGAAATACCTATTAATCTAAATTTGGGAAAAAAATGGAGGATGAACAAAGAAAATTAAAGGTAGGGGGAATCATATAGATTATAAGGTTCTTCTTATGGGTCACCCATTTATTTCTAGTGAGAAAAAATAATGGATATATTTGTATTTGTGTGGATTTGAAAAATCAATAAAATGTCTTTGAAAGACAACTATCCACCGGAAAACATGGATCATGTTCTATCAAAGGTCATTAGATTATAAATAATATTAATGTTAGATGGATTCTCTTGTTACAATTATCTTGTCTCAAACAATTAAAAATATTAACACTATATTTACAAATATTTGGGGCACTTATGCATATATACACATGTGATTTGGTCTCATCGATGCTAAATCAACATTTATGAGGGAAATGGATTATGATATTTGAGTTTAATTAATGAGATCATGGTATTTTACAAAGATAATATAGCTGTGTTTTATAAGAAAAGATCTAACCATGTGGGGAATTTTCAAAATGTTTTTCGAAATGTAGTGAATTTGGGATTTCTGTCAATCCTAAGAAGCTCACTATTGGAGTGGAGAGAGGTAAGTTTCTTGGGAACATTGTATCCAAATAAGATGTAATGATTGATCTTGAAAGGGTGAAAGAGATGTATTCCATTACTATCCTATGCTTCAAATAAGGCATTTGGTCATTTTTTTAGTAGATCAAATTTATTATTAATTTTATGTCTAACTTTGCTAAGATCAGTATCCCTATTACCAACATGCTAAAGAAAAACCAAGTAATTTGATGGATTTATGAAGCTGAAAGATAATTTGGTACTGTGAAGGATTCCTTCAAGAAAGAACCTATGATCACTAACCCAAATTATGGTAAGGATTTCCAATTTTTCTCCTTTTCTTCCCCTCATACAATAGATTCTATTTTATTGTACAAAAAAATCATGGGAATGATTAAGCCATATATTTATAAATAAAATCATTACAACATGTTGAGCCCAATTATTATCTCATGGAAAAATAATCTTACAATTTGGTTAAGGAAACAAAATCACTTAGATCCTACTTTCTCAACTTGAAGATCGCAACATTTGTACCCCACACTATGGTCAAATACATACAAAATCAACTATAAACTTCTAGGAAGTTATATATAATTTTTTTAAATTTAGGTACATGTTATAAGGCTTGTGAGAGGTAAGGGACTAGCCATGTTGATGCCACAATAAATATTGGATGTTTCTTAGGTCAATTTACAAGATGGAAGTATTGAACAAGTTGGGGATGAGTTGTATGGATAAAATTGGTATAAAGACATTGTGTATTATTTATTACATCTCAATTTCCTCCCCCTATTTGGATACAAATTGATATAGATCTCTCAGACTATATTCCTATAAGTAAGTATTAACTAAAGAAGGATTGTGTTGTCATGCAAATGTGCAACATGAAAATTTCATATTTTCAAGCATGACAATGGACCTTAGTGTCAATTTTTTTGATTGAGATCCCTCATAAGCCCTCTCCCGGCCTATCTTTCCTCTATGTCGGGCCTATCCTACCATTCCAAGTAGTCCTTTGTGTTGTTTCAACCTTTTCAAAATGTGATTTAGGAAAACAATATCATTCAAGTGCTTTCATGGTGGTACCTTTAAAGAAAGACCTTTTAAGAAGCTAAGAATGGTCGTTTCTAGCCTTTGTAAGAGATGGTTTGAGCCCCAAAAGTGGTTCTTAAAGCCCAAATTCATCATGGATAAGTATTAAGGAGATATGAACATTTTGAAACTAGTTTAGGAAGAATTTGGAAATTTTAAAAGGTTTTGGGATAAAGTCAACGAAAGCAAGTTTTCAAAGATGAAGGAGCTTGTAATTCAAAACAACACCCGAGATTTGGGAAGTGATTATGGGAGATCTGTAAGGAGTTGGAGATCATAAAAATATAAATGGAAAGGTATTTCAATTCTTTAAGTGATGTTGGTCTCAAGATTTTCACAAGACAAGTAATTTTCCCACAGCTACTCTTTGCATGCACAACCAGAGATTCCGAGAAAAAGATTTTTAAGGGGGTTTTAGGAAGAATAATAGGATTAGAACTATCCTATTATTATAAAAATGGATATTTTAGTCAAAATCATCTAAATAAGTTCTTAAAAATACCTCTGGATGCTCAAGTTATGCCTCGGTTAAGATTCTCTCCAAGGTACACTTTGGGACTTAGTCATTTTTTGAGTGGACACATGTAACTCCCATGTTATGGCACAATTTATTGCACCTTGTATCCCATCCCCTTAGGAAAAAAGGGAAAATATTTTTTCCCATCCCATATTTATACCCCTAGACCTTCATGTGACCTTCGATGAGCTAGTTAATCCATGTGCACCATTCCTTATCCCTCACCATCATCGAATCTCACAATGCCACTTGTAAAGCCTAGGTGAGGGTTTTTTTACACCATATGTCCCAACTATTTGGGAAAAATAAATCCTCCCAAGCATAGCCATCAATCTGGTCCTCCATATGACATAGTTCCACCCACAGGGTGCCTTTCACTCATTCTTACTCGCTCCTCCACAAGCAAATCACAGATGCCACTTGTCATAATTAGGGTGGGGTGAATTTTTGTGCACCAAATGTCCCAACCCTTTTGGATAGATGGGCCACAAAATTTCACTGAAGATAAAGAAGTTTTAAAACTCAATTTTTGTAAATTTTCTAGTTGTCATGTTGCTTTTCCAATCTTGCTTGTGAAACTCACTCGCCAAAAGAATTCACATATAACTTACAAAAATTCATTGCTCCTCCTCATTCCTATAGGTACATGGCTATAAAAACACCAAAGGAGTATTTTTCAGTTGTTACCATGTTTTTTTGCACTAGAAAAACTCCATAGCCAAACACCATTAAAGCTTCATATCTCATAAACAAGCAACTTGGTATTGTTGAAACTTTTACCATCTCCCTTCCTCCCAAGATCCTTCAAGCTGAAAAAATAGAAATACCAGAGCTGTTCCATATCATGAATGGCAAAAAAACCCCCATTTTGAGCCTTGGTTTCCATTCCTTTAATTTCTCATCACTCGAAGACTATATCAAGCTAAAAATGTGAACACGAAGTCAAGGAAAAAAATGCATCCCGTGGAATTTGGTTTCATCACAATATGAGGTGGGAAATAAAAATATCAAAAGCTTAGTGAATCCATTAATGGCAATCATGGTAGATCTGTGCCTCAAACACTCACTAGGAAAAAATTGTTTTATATTTCCAAGCATTCTGGTGGGTAAAACACAATGAAATTTAGAGCATAATATCGTGTCAAAGAGACCAATCTAGAAATGTTATTCCCCTCAAAAATCAAAGCCATTTTTCCACTTACTAAAAATAACATAGTATATACTCCTCCACATGATAAAAATAGTAAGTCCCCCGAATTACAAGTATGGATTGTCGGAAACAATCGAAAATATGTAAATTGGAAGACAAGGAAAAATGTCAATTTTTCCAAAATAACAGGTCGGAAAAACAACCTACTAAAAATAGAAAATTGTTAAAAATGACAATGCATCATCAATCAAAGAGTTGATTTAATGAAATATTAATATTTTATTTAAATCTAAATGTAAAGATCTATAACAAATGATATAATAAACAATTTATTAAGTACTAACTATGAAAGGAAATGAGATGGGTAAGGTACTTATCTTAATTTCACTTATCTTGTAGTAATTATGGACTGGATAATATGATGAAACAAAATATAGGTTGTCATGCAATGAATCATAGAAAAATGCAACAAAGGTGGAAATGGATGGACTAGGGCACCTGGAGAGGAATAGGGCAACCAAAATTTCTCGTGTACTAATTTTGGGTGCTTGAGTCTACAAAAAGATTAGAATCTAGTTCAAATAATGTCGCTAGGTTTTGTACCTCTTTGTATTTTTTCGTTATAAGATTGCACAATAATCGGTGGAGTCTGTCATAAACCCGCAATGAAATAATGACCTATGAAATCCTCAAATAGACATCAAATCCTAGCAAGAAAAGATGTAAAATGAGGGGTCAAACTGTCCTCATCCACCACAATGGTGGACTTACAACTAAGTATTGCACTATATCTCAAACCCAATGTAGTTTTGTGTGTTTGTGTGTGTAATAGTGCTCCTAGGTCACCCTCACGCCAATGATGCCAAGATAGCAGGAACTAACTAGATAAAATGTAAATATGTTGATGGAATAAAATGAACTCACCTTCCTATGTAGTGTGTATGTAGAGTAATGTTCCCAAATGCAGTCCCTTGATCTATGTAGATAGCTAGCCCTTGATAATAATATTCCACCCATATAATGGTATGTATGTTATGTTTATATAGGGATATCTTGTTTGAATTTCAACACTAATGACCTAACATGCCAAATAGTACCTCAGGAGATGAGAGGGAAAAATTGAAAAGACCGACCTCAAATGTCAAAAATAATATCAAACATAAAGATGACATGGATGCCCAGGATGGAAAGGGGTGCACTGGTGCTAGTGTCCAATCCTAGGCACTAGTTTCTAGAGACAAATGATGAGTAATGAGTGAGGAATGACAGATGTGGAACCCTATGAAATGAGCCAAACTAGGTGTATGAGTGACAAGTATGAAAGACAAAAGCACTAAATACCAAAAAGACAAGTGGATGGACTATGGAATGGGCCAATAGTGAGTACTCTTCTTACACAATATCCATATATAAAACAACATAATTGACGGTATAGATAAAAATAGTAGTAAGTGACTAATTTTGTGTCTAGATGAGGATGAAGTGTGCTAGAAGGTTCAAAAGGTCATATTGAAGGAAAATGGGTGATATGTCCTCGAAATAGCAGGTCATGGTCTTACCTACTAAAAATAGAAAAAAAAACTCTATTTTGGGTGCAAAAAGTTGCAGATGGCCCCATCTTCACTCATCTTTCCAATTTTTGAACTCTTCACATGGTTACAAAATGATCTCATAGCTCAAACAGATAAATGAAGCCTCCATAGTGGTCTTGGAAGCATCATCTTGAGCTCAGTTGTGTCTAGAAGCATGACAGAGCATCACATGGTGCAGCGGGTGGATTCATCATCATATCTCAGTGAGATGGGTGATTTGAGATTAATGAGTTGATTTAAGCTCAGTAAGTTGATTCAACCTCCATGACCTAGGAATGAGCTAGGAAAGAGCTCTCATTTTTTTCAAATAAATAAAGGCCAAGGTTGCAATCTTGTAGTATAGTGTGCAAAACAGGAATGCGAGTAATGACAATTATGAAAGCCTAAGAAATGAGAGGGTGACTCTCACTCTCATTATGAGATCAGGAATGTACCATCATGGGTGAGGTTCATGTTCATCTCAAGTTCACATTGGTGGATCTTTCAACAGTGTTTCTAAAAATTCATTCAACAACCCTAGGTGTTTTCTAATCATGTAAAAGGATGAGATTTTGATCATCATCAATAATTTCTTCATCATAGGTATCTTCTTCATTGGATGTGACAACCTCTCCCTTCTTCTCTCTTTCTCCCTTTTATTTATTTCCCCTTTCTAATTCTTTGTTGGGCATGATAATTTTATTTTGTCTCATTTAATCAAGTGCCTTAATAAAGTTACATTGTAAAATTCCCTTTGATTTATAAAAAGGGAAATTATTTCTCACTTCCTAGGAAGGTGAAAATTCACGAGTTGAATGAGACCATGAAGAGTCATGTGGGGGTAGGCGAAGAGTCAATTCACATTGCTATAAATTGGGATGACTTCTCCATTCCAAAGGATCCTGAAAATTTTATTCTTTGTAGCAATAGTGGATTGTGATATGTTGTTGAGATTTGTATCACCAATGCACATGAAATAAAATCTACATTTATTCCATTTTCCTTTTCTTGTATTCTTCTACTTCTTTATCTTATGCACTTTTCAAGCATAGTGATCCTTAAAAAACTTTCTATCTTTGATAGATTAAATCTAATAACTTTTTTGTCTAAGGTTTTTCCATCTCACTAGATATCTTTAATGTTGATTTCCTCTATATTTAATTTTGAACTATTCTGGTTACTGGGTGTGAAATTTGTAATTGGTCTACTCATGTCACTAACCTTCCTTTCCTAATTTATCTCTTTTCCCCTCATTACTATGATTTCCTCCCTTGCACCTCATACAAGCACCTTACCACAAGTTTAGTGGAGTGTCACCGTGTGATCCCTAATCTATTTGTCCAACCCAAAACATTTATTTTGGGTTTATATTAGTCATATTCAATAATGGGAGCTTCACCATTCAATGAAGAGGGGCGTAGCCCCTGTGAATGTCGGTGGAGACACCTAATTTTCCCAACTGACAAATTTTCTCACCAACAGGTTTTGGTGAGTCTACTAGGGACATAGTTACCCAAGTGCACCCAAAAAGGATCCCTTCAAAAAATAAAAAGTATACATTTAAAAATCATACTTCAAAGAAAAATCATTTTTGAAGGTGACTTTGTTAAGGAACGAATATGTGTCATGTTTGTTTCTGTAGATAATGAATAAATTTCTATATTGGAGTGAAGTACCAATGAGTGATAGTTAAGAAGAAGAATATTATGGTCGAGAAATTTGTATTGTTGACCAGCCATGGTTCTAGACCAGTTCTCATAAAGAGGAGAATTCAATAATGGTAAAAGGGTTCCTACTTCAAGAAATAATCTACAATTAGAAAAAGGAAAGACAACAAAAATTTCTGACAAAGAATAAGGTTAGGGTTGAAAAAGGTGCAAAGAAGATACAAGATGTTGTGTGAATCCCAATAAGAAAAATAATCTAAAGTGATAATCTCAATCATTCACATATGAATGAAAATATCGGAGCCATGTATTTCGTCACCCTCCCTTGGGATGATTTCCTTGAATATATAAATGATGAAAGGGAATCCCTGAAGATTAATTATGTGAAAATAATTTCAAGCAACATATATGGAAATTCTTATCCTCAAATTTACCTTGAAATTATAAAATATGCTAAAGCCTTACAAGAGATGTACGAATAACTTGAAGCACTCCTAGAAAAGAAGAAGAAGAAGAGAGTTTCCTATGAAGGAAGATTTTGATGATTGACAAAGACTACAAGATGTTCATCCCTAGAAGATTATTAGAAACTTCTAAGGAATGTCTCATCCTTGAACCCTCCATTGAAAATAAAATAAACACCTTTGAAGATGATGAAAAAGACATGGAGGTGGAACCACCATTCATCAACTCATTCTGGCTTGAGGCACAACCCATTAGAGGAGAAATGGATTCAAGAGAAGAAGATTCTTGTTGCATGATGGATGATTCAATGCTTTTTGAAGACTCCACAAAAAATGAAGAAGTATAAGATGACGAGTTCAAGGTAATCATGGATAATATCCTTTCAAATTTTGATCTTTCAATTAGTGATGGAATGGAGATATGTAAAGAAATTAAAGAAATCCATCATTCACTTTGAACTCAAGATGATGAGTTCAAGGTATTCTTGGATAATTTTCTTTCCAATTTTGAATTTTCAAATGATGAGGAAATGTTGAATAATGGAATGGAATTAATCAAAGAATGAAAATTGATTTCCTTCCTAATTCAATCATGGATGACCAAATGGAATAGGGCTAATGTATATTTCAAATCCAAGGAGGATGAGAAATTTGAGTATAACCTCTTCAAGGAATCAACCCCAACATTATCACCCAAGGATCATAATGTTAATCATCACAATGAGTGTGAAATATTTATTTTCCATATGAGAAAGAGGATTCAATAATGGATGATCAAGATAGAGATGAAAATTCTTCCCATATTGATATCACAACATGGTTCTATGCTTCCCATCAAGAGGATAATATGGATTTTTAACTCAAAGGAGTTACCTTCCCATTAATCATAGATCTCTTCTACTTATCAGAAGGTGTTGTGAATCAAGTATGCTTGTGCTTGCAAGAAGGTGAGCCTTGGGAAAAAAAATCATAGAGGAGGTGAATGAGGATGTTGGACATGAAACATGGGCATGTGTGCATCATATTTTCAATCATCTCTTAGAAGTACAAAAAAAATATTTTTCTAATGAGGACAAAGATGAGTATATGGCAAGCTCAGAAGAGTTATATGTGAAAGACTTCTTGAAGGATGCAGAAGAGACTCAATACCCCAACTTAGTCTCAGATCCCGACTCGGGATATGGAGATACAAGATAGATATGATTCAATTTGTGCTTCTCATTTTGATACACAAATGTTTGATGTTGATGCGGACTAGTTCAATGAGATTGATGACTTCCCAAATGCCTTGATTGGTGAGATAAATGTGAAGATATATATTTCTCTTTTGTACTTTGTGAGAAATATCACAAGTGCAAGAGAAGGAAGGTTCTTGAATATCCTATGATTTTTCTCCATCTCGAATACAACATCTTTGCCATAGAGGATGATAGTGATAAAAGTGTTGGGATGATTTTCATTAAAGGGAGTTTCTAAACAAGGTGAAAAATTGTGGGAATATTGCGGAAGTATTCAAGGTCAACTTGTTCCCACAAAAAATTGGATATCCTACTAATACAAAACAAGAATTCATGTTTCAATATTAACTCAAGAATGGATAATTTCTCTATGTTAAAATAAAATATCACGGTTTTTAGAATGATGTTAGAATAAATTTTGGATGGATAAATATCAACCCAGATGATTCCAAATAAAGAAGAAAGAATATGCATGACTCTTGTGAAGAAATTCAAAATTAGATTGAGCTCACCATTTCCCAAGCCTCGATTTTTCTTGAACATACTTCCATGCTGAAATAATTTCTCAAGGATGATGAATACCTCTAGTCCAATGATGTAACCTCTATTTTGGAAAGTTTTCATCAAAAGCAAGGTGAGAGATGTCTAGGGAAGTTATTGAATGTGAAGAAAATTAGTTGGTTCTCACACCTTCTAGGGTCCTCACTAATTCAATAGATGTTCCCATGCTACATTTCAAGGATAAAGGATGTTTCCATGACAAGATAATTTTTCCCACTTCTCGACATGGTGAAATAGTAGATCATGATCACATGACATTAAGAGGAAGCCTTGAGATGTAATAGTTTTGAGAAGATAACAAAGCATTCATTGGATGCAAGAACATTCTCGATGTATTGTGACTATGAAGATGGAATCTTGGTGTATATTATTCTTATCAAACCACACAAATCCATCACAGGATCATGGTATGATCAGATAATTACTTGTGTGCTTCAAAGGTCAGACTTCGCTTAATTGTTCCATGATAGCATGTATTTTTCCCAGCCCATTTTTGAGTATGTGTATACTCTTTCCCTAGCTTTGTAAATATCCCTCCCACCGTAACATATATTTTCCTTTTGGTTTGTGTGTGTTTATGATTTTTGTATGTTTCCCTTCTGTATGTTTGTTTGTGTGTGTGTGTTTGGAAGAAATGACTCCATAAAGCCCAATGAATAAGGCACTATTCCACAAAGTAAATTGATATTTTGGGATTCCTCATGTTATGTCCTCACTATGTTATGTCATGCAAATGTGCAACATGAAAATTTAATATTTTCAAGCATGACAACGGACCCCAGTGTTAATTTTTTTGATTAAGAGACCTCCAGCCTTCTCCCCAAGTCCGTCCTCTCCATGTCAGGCCTTAATCTACCATTCCAAGTATTCCTTTGTATTGTGTCAACCTTTTCCATAGGTGATTTAGGAAAAAAATATAATTCAAGTGATTTCAAGGTGGTACCTTTCAAGAATCTTAAGAATGGTTGTTTCTAGACTTTCTAAGACATGATCGACACCCTCGGAGTGGAGTTAAAATCCCAAATTCATCACGGAGTAGTATTAATGATCTAAGAACTTTTTTCAAATGGTTTAGGAATATTTTGGAAAGTTTAAGAGGTTTTGGGATATGTTCAATGAAAGCGGGATTTTCAAAGGTGAAGGAACTTGCAATTCAAAACAACACCTGAGCTTTGGGAAGTGATACGGAGCTCTATAAGGATTCTAAGGTCAAACAAAATATCAATGGAAATTTATTTAAATTATACAAGCTATGGTGGTCTCAATATTTTCACAAGACATAAGAATTTTTCCCACAATCTACTTTCAGCATGCACAACAAACGATCCCAGGAAAAATGTTATTTTTAGGATTTTTTAGGAAGAAAAGGAGGATGATATCCATATAATTATTATCAAAATGATTTTTTTAGTTAAAATCATATAAATAAGTTTTGAAAAATACCTTTGAATTCTCAAGTTATTCCTTCGCAAGCTTCTCTCCAAGGTACACTTTGGGACTTAGTCATTTTTTTGAGTGGACACATGTCACTCCCAGTGTTTTGGCACAATTTATTTCACCTTATGTCCCATAACCTTGGGAAAAAGGTACAAAAAAATGTTCCCAATCCATATTTATACCCATGTACCTTCATGTGACCTACGATGAGCTCAATCAAGCTAGTTAAGCCCCCATACACCATTCCTTAGTCCTCGCCATTATCGAATCCTACAATGCCACTTGTCAAGCCCATGTGAGGGTAAATTTTTTTGAGCCATATGTACCAACCACTTGGGATAGGAAAACAAGCATTATCCTATCCCTTAATTTTGTCCTCCATGTTACCTAGTTTTAGCCTCCGTGTGCCTTTCACTCATTTTTTTGTCTCTCCTCTACTAACCAATCACATGATGACACTTGTCACAATGAGTATGAGGTGTATTATTGTAAAAAAAAAAATCCCAACCATTTGGGAAATATGGGAAAAAAATTTCACCCAAGTAAAATAAATTTTAAAACTCAACTTTTGCAAATTTTCTAACTGTTGTGTTGCTTCTCCATTCTTACCCGTGAAACTCACTACCGGAAGAATTCACAGAGAACTTGAAAAACTCCATTGCTCCTCCTCTTTCCTTCATTAATCCATCATTCCTATAGTTACATGATTTAAATAACACAAAAGGAGTGATTTTTCAGCTGATACCATGCTCGTTTTGCATCGAGAATAACTCCATGGCGAAAAACCATGAAATCTTCATATCTCACAAATGAGTAATTGGGTATTGTTGAAACTTTCACCATCTCCCTTCCTCCCGGATGGCTTCAAGCCAAAAAAAAATTCCAGATGTTTTCAATATCATTAATGGCAGAAAAACCCCCATTTTTTTCCTTGGCTTATGTTTCTTCAATTTCCCATCACTCCGGTGGACATAAAGCTAAAAATGTGAACACAGAGTCCTGAGAAAAACCTATCGCAGGGAAGTTGATTTCATCACAATCCAAGGTGGGAAATAAAATTGTCAAAAGCTCATTGAATCCATTAATGGCTGCCATGGTAGCTCCATGCCCGATAAAATCACAAGGAAAAAATTCTTTTTATTTCCAAGTATTTTGGTGGGTGAAAGACAATGAAATTTGGAGCACAAAATCGTGGCAAAGAGACGAATCCAAAATTTTGTTCTAGTCAAAAATGAGGCCATTATTTCCACTTAATAAAAATATGATATTCTATACTCCTCCACATGCTAAAAATAGTAAGTCCCCCTGAATTGCAAGTATGGATCATCTAGAACAATTAGAAAAATGCAAATTGAAAGACATGACAAAATGTCAATTTTCCCAAAATAGGAGGCCAGGGAAAATCAACCTGATAAAAATAGAAATTTGCTCAAAAATGAAAATGTATCATTAAATGAGGAGGATGGAGTGTTCTTGAATGTTTAGAAATTCATATTGAAGAAAAATGGGTGATATGTCTTGAAATAGCAGGTCACAGTCCTACTTGCTAAAATTAAAAAATCTCTATTTTAGGTGTAGAAAGTTATAGATGGCCCCATCTTTGCTCATCTTTCCATTTTTTTGAAATCTTCACAAGGTTAAAAATGATTTCATATCTCAAATATATAACCAAATCCTCCATAGTTAACTTAGAAGCATCATCTTGAGATCGGTTGTATCTAGATGCATGGTAGAGCATTAGATAGTGCAACGAGTGGATTCATCATCATTTCTCGGTGAGATGGGTGATTTAAGCTCGATGAGTTGATTTAAGCTCAGTAAGTTGATTTGAGCTTGGTGAGATAAGAATGAGATAGGAAAGAGATCTCATATTTTAGAGCAATAAATTCCAAGGTTGTAATCTTGTAGTATAGTGTGCAAAACAGGAACGCGAGTAACAAAAAATTGTGAAAGCCTAAGAAATGAGAGGGTGAATCTCACTCTCATTGTGAGATTAGGAATGTACCATCATGGGTGAGGTTTTTGTTCATCTCAAGTTCACATTGGTGGATATTTTAACAATGTTTCTAAACACTCATTCGGTAACCCGAGGTGTCCGCTCATCATGTAAAAGGAGGAGATTGTGATCATCATCGACAAGTTCTTCATTGTAGGGAGCTTCTTCATCGATGTGAGAACCTCTCCCTTCTTCTATCTTTCTCTCCCTTTCTAATTATTTTTGGGTGTAATCATTGTATTTTGTCTCATTCACTTAAGTGACTTCATAAAGTTACATTGTAAAATTCCCTTTGATTTATAAAAGGGAACTTATTTCTCACTTCCTAGGAAGGTGAAAATCATGAGTTTAATTATACCATGAAGAGTCATGTGGGGGTATATGAAGATTTAATTCACATTACTATAAATTGGGATGGATTATCCATTCCAAAGGATCCTGAAAACTTTATTCTTTGTAGCAATAGTGGATTGTGATATGTTTTTGAGATTTGTATCACCAACGCACATAAAATAAAATCTACATTTATTCCATTTTCCTTTTCTTGTATTCCTCTACTTCTCTCTTATGCACTTTGGAAGCATATTGATCCCAAAAAATATTTGTATCTTTGATAGATTGAATCTAAGAAATTTTTGTGTAATGTTTTTTCTGTCTCACTAGATAGCTTCAATGTTTCTATCCTCTATATTGTATGTTTAACTACTCTAGTTACTAGGCATGAAATCTAAAATTCTCCTTCTCATGGTGTAACCCTCCTTTCCTAATTTATCTCCTTCCCTCTAATTACTATGATTTCATCCTTTGTACCCTGTATAAGCACCTTACCACAGGTTCAGTGGAGTGTCCCTGTGTGATCCCCGATGTATTTGGACAACCAAAAACATTTAGTCTAGGTTTAAATTAGTCACATTCAATAATGGAAGCCACACCATTCAATGAAAAGGGCATAGCCCTATGAACGTTGGTGAAAACACCTAATTTTACCAAGTGACAAATTTTCTCACCAATAGATTAGATTGGAAAAATCCGAAGGGAGGTATAATTACATGTGTGGATGAAGAATAATCTACATAAATTATTATAAAATTACACCATGGATCATATGGAGGTTAGTATATATCCAAAAATACATCTCACAAAATCATTAGAGTTGGATATTGGTTTCTCTCATTATTCATAGATTTTTTTGAGGTAGTTATGAAATGTGATCCATTCAAACACTTTTCATGAAATGCTAATTTTTTTGTGTGCTTCATCTTGTTTAAATTATTGCATCATCTCCTTTTTAACAATGGGGGATGGATTAATTGCAAAAATCAATGATAAGTCCAACTACGATCATAGGTGGATTTTGGTTGCTACTTATTACTTTAAAAAGTGGATTAACACAATCCTAGAAAAAAATGCAACTCACAAAGTGGTGATGGATTTCTTTTAAAATAATATAATCACTTGGTTTAGAGATCCTAATAAATTATCTCTTTTTATATTATGTGTTTTATGGATATCCCTCTTCTAAAGATGTGTGATTAGTTTGGGATCAATTTGACTTACTCATCCAAATACTACCCATAAGGGAATGGAAAAGTTAAGTCCATAAATGAAAACGTGATCATAATTGTTAATAATTTAGAGTTGAACAAAAAGAGGTGGGAAGAAAAATTGAAGTTTTCCATTTGGGAAAACAAGATCACTCCAAATAAGGTTGCAAACATGATTCCTTTTGAATTGATTTATGATATGAACCACTTTGAATTTACAATTATGGATCCCCTCTTTCCTACTTCTACAAGAAGTGAATTATGAGGATATTGACTGATATACAAAGAGGATGGATCAAATCATTCATTTGGATGAAGAAAAATGTAGTGACAATAAATATGCATGAAGCTCAAGAGTAACATGAAGAGGATATTTGAAAATAAATATTATTTTATAAAGTTTGAATTAAATGATTTAATGATGTCATATGATGATAGATAAAGGAAAACATCAAAACTTTTATTGATTGTGGACATTACCATATGAAATAGATATACACATTGGAGAAAAACTTTCTTTTTAAAGGATCTATATGGTGAAGTGTTAGATTTAGATATAAATGATAAGAATATTGAGTATTTCTTCAATTAGTATGAGAAGTAAGGTTCTTGTATAAAGTACATAGGTGTGTATTTCCATTTTAGCTCCTATACATGTATATACTTGTTACTTGGTGTCTGTTTTTCCCTATTTTTACACCTTCTAAATAGGTGTTGGTTCTCGTGGATATGTATTTCAATTATATCACTCATAATGGTATTTGAGAGGAATTTCTATCAAGGTTATTTAGTATGGATGGTTTATTGATGGGAAGTCACAATTAACTAGGCCTTAGCATTTGAATGTATACTCATCAAGAGAGTTTAATTTAAGTTGAGGATAAGGTGTTGGTTTACTATCACCATGAGTTTTCAAGGATATGTGGGCCCCTATAGAAATATCTTGTCCCATAACCAGAGCTAACATTGGAACCTAGAAATGAACCATCAATTTGTTTTAATTCTTTCTTAATTAGCTTTGAAAAATTATCAAAAAATAGGGATTCTATAGGGGTACTCACCCATGAAGTAAAAATAATAATATTACACTCAAATGACATGAAGGATGATTGTGTAGCTACAAATAAAGTAACACTATATGTCATATAAGGCCATGAAATTACAAAAGGATAGTACATTAAAAAAGGGATAAATACTAATAGATATAGTTTATAGCACACTCAATCAAGGGTAAGTATATGAGATTATTAGTGTTGAATTTTTAATGGATGAAATGACAGAAATTCCATATCCTCTTATTTCACCTTTGTTGATGTGCCTTCAACATCCAAGATGTTTGGAGTCAAGAAAAAGGTGTTAATAGTAAAGATAAGCATGTCTTCTCTATCAGTGAACTCATGGAAGTTTCCCTCTACTCCAAAAATAAATAAAACTTGACCAACTAGAGAAGTAGGAATGCCCAAGGATATTAAGTATGATTTTTATGATGTGGACCTTACAAATCCTTATGAGCTCTCACTTCTTAGAATGGTTTGATAACCAATTTTTTAGAGATACCTTCATGATGGTAAGGAAATTTTCCTCTCTTGTTAGAGGAATAAAACATTGTTTTTCCTTTTTATAAAGGCTATATTATTTCCTTTCTAATATTTTTTCTCACCAAAAATTATATTTGATTATCTTATTTAGTGTTTTAACCATATGATAAAGTGAGGTAATGAAAGGTCCTTTACATGCACAAGAACATGTTGGGTTGATAATTGAATAGGTGAGAATGTAAGTAGTTCAAAGTGGGTTTTAAAATATAAGAAATGAATGGGAGGTGATGATGTCTTATTCCTTTGAACCTATGGCCAATACTTATAGCAAATGGACTTAAGATATTGGGTTAACATATTTTTTGTGGGGAGAAAACATCAAAGGCTAAAAATTGAAAAAGATAAAATAGTGTTATTCAAACAATTATAGTAGGAAAACCATATCTCATCTTATTATGTGTATAAAAAATATTATGTTTCATCAAGAATGGGTAAGTTCAGTGCATAAAGAAAAAATCTCTCTCTCATTCCCTCCGGATAGAATTAACTACTTAACTAGTTGAATGAGAAGTCTACCATATATTTTTAGCAATTAGATAACTTACTAATTTTTGAATCAGAAACCATGAAACTTATATAAAATATATAACAAAACAAAGAATATTCAAATATTTACCAAGAACTCCTTTATTATCCAAACATTGTAGTGAGAATATACTTTAGATTGTAATTATTTGTGAGATAACAATAATATGGAAACTTTGATCTATTTTATGTGTGTTTTGCATAATTTTTAGACTATGGTAATTGTGTGTGATGGATTTGATATTGATTATTGAGAATCATTAAATTCTACGATATGCTATCAAAATAGGATCTAACACCATTTCAAACCGAAACACAATTTTCTCTAATTTTATGCCCACCTTAGGCCGAAAAGCATTGCAATGGATTGTATTTTATGTTTATATTCAAAAATGAAAACATGTAGGTTTTGATTAAAGAGCTGGAGAAAATTTTCATTGAGGAATTATAGGAATTTAACTTGCATTTGTAGTCCATATACTAGAAAAACTACATTTATAAAATTTACATTAAAAAATATTGCATATCTTTTCACTAAATTATATTGCATAAGGATTATATTTTTTCGATACATTACAATGGAAACATTATTCCCATTCACTTACATTTCTATCGTTATGTTTATTGGGATTCCTTAGGTTGCATCCCTTACATATATTTATTCTACACAACTCTTTCATTCACCATATTCATAATCTAGGTCATTACATTGCATTTCATTCAGGTCATTACATTGATCCTTGCAACATTCACAATTAATTTTGATTAAGAACTTAAGCTAAATGATATCTCTACTTACTTTGGATTAAAGCATTGCAAACTACGCTTGACATTGATTCTTTTTACAACCAAACTATATTTAGATTAAAACTTATTCAACATTGGTTCTCAAATTCATCAACATGGATCCAAATTACAACTCAAAATTGATTTTCATTAGGGTTTAGATGTTGCATTGATCGGGATCTCATTCATCCTCTTTCAATAACAGAAAAATAGGCATTTGGTTTAACATCCCATGAGTTCATTGGATTTGCATTGAGCTATAACTTGTCTCATTAATACTATGTTTTAATATGTGCATTAAAAACACCCTTCCACTTGTAAAAGTTATTTTTAGATTACACTTGATCCAACATTGTATCCTCTATGCTCTAATTAGTTCTAATCTGAGCATCATTAAGCCTTTCTCAACACTACGTCTTATGGATAGACCTCAATTTGAGTCTTTTGATTTAACAAATATTGAAAATAAATGCTAAATTCTAATTGAAACGTTATTGGAAAATGATAATGCAATAAAGTACATATATGACATAAGCAATAAAAAAATGAATTTTAAAACATGAAGTGTAAGATAAGGGATGAGAAACTTAGCTGATTTTGTAATAATCTCGAAGTTGTCTTTGAGATGGAAAACTGATGGAACAAGAATGAAGACTTTTGCAACCGAGTCCAAAAATTGTGTGGATATAAAAATGTTGGATGGGGTGCACTGACTAGTTCAAGGGCACATGGGCACCAGGGGACCTTCAGGCACCTTTGACTGTACATAACCTCAAAAATTGAATTTTATGGGGTCATAAGA
The DNA here is from genome assembly GCA_018340775.1 of Taxus wallichiana var. yunnanensis. Taxonomy (NCBI): domain Eukaryota; kingdom Viridiplantae; phylum Streptophyta; class Pinopsida; order Cupressales; family Taxaceae; genus Taxus; species Taxus wallichiana. The sequence goes on along the minus strand of CM031244.1, from coordinate 147,027,887 downwards.
TGTTTTATAGATGTCACCATTAGTTGTCTCGTATGTCATTATAATATTTATGAGTTTTACTTGAAACTCGTAAAGAGAAAGATCACTGAAAAATCTCAAAACACATCAAATCCTAAAAATAAAAAGATGCAAATGGGGATTCATACTAACCTTTATGGTCAATTGACTGAGTGAAATTATGATTCAAGCATTGCACTACATTTTAGACTCCATATAGTTTTGTGTGTGTGTGCAGAGTCATGCCTTAGGTGGATCTTGTGCAAGATGTGCTTCAAAGTGAGAAATAGCTAGATGTGTGCATGGAAAAATGAAATTCCCCTCCTATGAAGTGTGTATAGAAGAATGTAGTCACTTTTCCCTTAAAATCATGCTATATAGATGGTTTGATTCTCTTAAAATGCCTTTGGATGTAACCTTAGGTGATATTATTAGATGCTTAGAATTCAGTCCTTTATTATGGTCACATAGCTTTGTATTTATATGATTCCCTTGTTTGAATTTCGTAATTAACAACTAAAAGGTTGAACACCAAGAAAACAAGATTCCCAACAACTAGAAAAGATGCAACAAAGATACAAATAGGTCGGGGGCACCCATAATAGATGATGGCACCTAGGTGATGGCGTCATGGCTAGACATTGGTGTCTAAAGTCAAAAATATGAAGTGACGAAGGTCAAACCGGGAAGTGGAGTGTGTAAGTGACGAGTCCATAAATTAAATCATCATATCATCTATATAACTATAAGTTTTACTCCTAAAAATGTTAATCTATGCATGGGAATTTCCTAAATAGTTATATCTAAAGTAGAAAGTGATGTATTTCCACTTATTTTGACTTATTCAAAATAATTACTAATGGAAATTTCACTAAGTACTTTGTATATAGATTTGGTGACATATGCGGAGTTGATGATGTGAATTTTATACCATTTTGAGCAATTACAGGTCAAGCGGATCCGAGTCCACGGCCACTAAGATATTTTAGAGGATTAACCCACAATCATCTACAAACGAGGAACCCTATTTCGCAAAAGTATTATAGGGTGTCATGGAACCTTTATGAAGTTGTTATTAGTTAAATATGTTGCATATATTTGCGACATGTGTTGTAATCAATTGTTTCTATAAGACACCTCCTTGGAACTATTTTCTTAGTCTTTTAGTAGTTTTATTACCAATATTGCAATAGTTGATAGAAGAATTTATTTTCAATTGAACTTTGGAGTATGCAAAGAACTTATTTTGATCAATATAATACATGTTGTTTTGACTATATGTTTTTATTGAGATCCTTAATCTTGAAGTAGATCAAGGGCCCACCTGAATGAGGAGATTGGGGGATTGGTATTTTATGAAATATCTTTATATTTGCTTAGTTACAATTTCAATATCTTGGTTTGATAATTAGCTTAAAGTAATCTTATATTTATTTGTTTCAACGTATTTCCTTTACTATTATTTGATTTCAGAAAGTATTTAATTCCAAGAAAAAATTTCCTTTAACAATAATTTTATTGAGTAACTCTGTTTTAGTAGCGTGGATGAATTTGGTATACACTTTTTTTTTTTTTTGGTAGTTTTAAACTTTCGAGTAGTTTAGACCTGTACTTTCTTTCAGTATTTTTAGTGAGAAAAAGGAAACTGATACTAAATAAAACCTACCAAAAAAGATAACCACCATAATGTTGAGTTGTATATCCACTTCTCTCGTATACATCCGTTAACACAACTCGGTTTATAATGACATCAAAATTTGAAAATTTTGATTAAATGATTGGAAGTTACAATGACCCATCATTTTTGACACTGTTTTTGGGGACACCATGATAAAAACACACCATTTTATACACATTCCATGCTATGGGTGTTGGTAAAGTTGAGGTATGCAACCCGTAGAGACCCTAAGCCTTGCCTTCATAATAAATATTGATGCACATGCCACGGGACACTCAATGGGGATTTATACCTCGAACACTCAAATAATATCTCCACCTAGAGTATGTGTAGTAAATACTACTAAAACTACTCTTTAAAGTGACATTGAATCTAATACCACATCTCGTGAGTGATAATGAACAATATGCATCATCTTATTTATAACTTGAACAAATTTTTGAAATGGTAGACAATGGAAATGATGATGAGGGACCCCTGGTAAAACCTTTACCTACCCCATTATCTTAAATGAGGATGAGGAAGTACCTATGAAAAACATTTCCCCATCCATTCTCGCTTATCTTTTGGGAATGTCCACAGAAGATCCAAGACAATTCTTGTTTGAATTCAAAGTTCTCTATCAAACATATGGCTACAAAACAAATAACTAGAAACTCAAGATTTTTCCTTCCAACCTCAAGGACTCTACCATGAAGTGGTTTATGAGATTTCCCTCTAACTCCATTCATTCATGGGAAAAGATGGAAACTTCCTTTTTAGAAAAATACCTAGACTATTTTAAGGGATGAGATAGAAGGCAATAATTCTTTCAAATAAAGAAAAATAAGATTAAAATCTGAAAGATTACTTTGATTAATTTATTTTGGTCCATAGGACAAGTGGTTATGAGTTGAATGTAGAAATAACCAAGACATTATTAATTAAAGGACTTGATGATGAAACCAAATAATCCCTCCATCTCATGGGAGGAGGTGATGTACACAAACTTTCCATGGCATAGATTACCAAGTTATGTAGGAGCTACTCTAGAACAAGGAGAGGCCTTAGAAAAAGGAAAAAAAATCCAAACATGCCTTTGGTACCTCAAAAATTCTAGAAGAGATAGCCAATATGAAAATAGACATCTTGACATAGTTAACTTCAACCATGGATGGTCTCAAAGCTAAGAAAAATGCTATAAAATATCCTTTAAACATATACTTGTGTCCTAGATGTAGGAAAATACATCCTTTGAAATAGTGTCCTTTAAATATCACAAAAATGTTACTAATCTATTATGTATGTGACCATGAAACCAACCATTGTACTCTCTTACCTCGGATATAAGAGATATTGAATGCCATGACTCAAATAATTGAGAAGTAACTTCCTTTAAAGATAAAATAATCGATCTGCATTTATGCCCCTAGACACTGCTTTTCGAACCTATGGATGATGTCATGGACCAATTAGACTCCTCCACCAACTTGGGGACAGCCTGATTTGACACCACCAAACTAGATAGCCTACCTAAATCCATAACCATGGATGTCTCCACATAGTTGGCAAGGATGCAAGCACTAGCTAATGAAGCAACAATGGTCCACCCAACATAACTATAATCATTCGAGAAGGTTAGATAACAACAAAAAGCTTTAATTCCTCCACCACAAAAAATTACCAACAAGGGAAAAAAAAACTCAACTTCCAATCCACCTATCTCAAACCCCAAAATCAACAAATAACTTCAATTAATGAAGCACGAAAGGGTGAGACAATGCAAGTTGATGTCGTTAATAACTTACATATGAGATATGGAAAAACAATGAACAATCATCTAATAGTTATTATTGAAGTTCCTTGGGAAAGTGAAATAATTGAACATGTTCCAAAAACAAAAGAAACTAGGGATGACTAGGAGAAATACAATAATGTGCATATAACTTCTTTCCTAGAGAGACTAAAATAAATACGAGAATGGGGAAGAGACAACACTAGTTCATGAGCTGAATTTTTTAAATATTGAGGTCTCGCTCTTAAGATCAATAAGGGAAATTCCCAAATTAAAATAGAATATGAGGAACCATTGCATAAAGACACTAGGAAGGAAGAATAAATACCCAAAAATAATCAAAGTAGAAGGAAATCTAGTTGATCTTGTAGCTAGAAAACTTCTTTCAGCAAAATATGGGGACCCTTAGAGTACATTCATTACTATTTTTGTAAATGGTCAGTTGATATATAATGTTTTGGTGGATCTTAGTGCTGCCATAAATTTCATAACAATAGATACATTCAATTTTTTGTCCTTGACAGGATCACACTCAACCCATATTATCCTTTAGCTAGCAGACCAATCTATTGTTTTACTAGATGGAGTAATTGAGGATGTTATGGTTATGGTTGATTCCTGGGAGTATTCAGAGATTTTATAGTATTACATCCTAAAGATCAAAATATGGGATATACAGTCATCTTAGGAAGACCACGGATAGATACTGTTGCTACCTAAATTGACTTGTAGGCCAAAAAATGACTATTTCAAATGGGGAAAATGCAAATAATATTTCTCTTTATCCTCCTGCCCAACCATATGTGGATGTTTGCAAACGTGTTTGGGAATATTTTTCGAATACTAACAACATTATTTATTCTTATCCGGCCACCATTGCAGTGAAAAATCATATGGAATAAATATCTAAAACATACCAAATGTTTGATGAAGATGATATTGTGGCTACCGAAACTAAAACCTGGCTACGAAACCAAAACTATGGCTACAAAAATGACTATTTTGAACTCAAAAGAGAACATCACCTTGGTAAGTGAGATTTCTATAGAAGGTTGTGAAGAGACCTATGATTACCATGAAGGACACACATCCACTAATTTTCATTTTCCTTTATCCAAGATTGTATCCCTTGACAACATGACTATTTTTCACATGTTACAACCCAATGTGTGTCCCTTGAACTCTTTGATTACTAATACATAACTTGATATTTTGAAAGACACTAAAAAGTAACTGTTGGTAGGAAAATAATTGACCATTGGTACTAACTTAGAAGACAACCAAGAGACTAGGGTCATAGAAATCTTGGGAAATCATTCGCATATTTTGCATGGGATTATAGTAATATGAAGGGGATTCATCCAAACATCTGCACTCATCATATTTACACTTTGAGGATGTCAAAACAATTAGACAACCATGACTAAGGATTAAACCAACACTAAGAGACATTGTCAAAAATGAAATAGAGAAATTGTTGAGGGTAGGATTCATCTATCTAATATCGATAGTTAGTGGGTATCACCACTTGTTATAGTTCCCAAGAAAAATGGTAAATGGAGAATCAGATAGATTACAGGGAGCTTAATAAGCCCACCAAGAAAGATTAATTTCCTCTTCCCTTTATAGATCAGGTTTTGGACAATTTGGCAGGTAAGAAATACTTATCCTTCTTTGATGGGTTTAGCGAGATATAACCAAATTAGTATAGAACCTTTTGATCGATCAAGATAAAACCACCTTCACTTGATCTTGGGATACATTTTCATACATATTTTTACCATTTGGACTTTGCAATGCACCTGCCACCTTTCAGAGAGTAGTTTTAGCTATTTTTTAGACCTCACCAATGACTATGTTGAAGTTTATATGGATGATTTTACTATCCATGGGTCTATTTTTGAATAATCTTTGAGAAATCTTGAAAAAGTGTTAACTAGATGTGAGCAACGCAAAATCTCCTTAATTCATGAAAAATCCTTGATAATGCTTGATTAGGGAGTTGTTTTGGGTCATCATATCTCTGCTAAGGGTATCCAAGTTTATCCTAATAAAATAAAAGTCATCACTAATTTTCCCACACCAAAAAATCAGATAGACATCAAAAATTTCCTTGGACATGCGGGTTATTACGACGGTTCATTAAATATTTTATTAAGAATTTTGCACCAATATTACCTCTATGGATAAAATACTTTGTTTTTGAATGGACTCCTCAATGTAAATAAGATTTTGAAGTTATAAAGGATAAATTGACCACTTTCCCAATCTTGAGAGGACCCAATTAGGGTCAGCCTTTTCATATTCACATTGATTCTTCCAACACAATGATGGGAGTTGTTCTTGAACAGAAACATGAGGAAGACCAAATATATGCCATCTATTTTATCAGCAAAAACCTTACCCCCATAGAGAGAAACTACACCATTATGGAAAAGGAATTTCTAGCTTTTGTTTACTCTCTGAAACAAATTTAGACACTACATTACTAGATATAAAATATTTGTGTATACAGACCATTCAACCATAAGATATTTAATGAAAAAACTAGTAGTAGGGGAAGAATTATTAGGTGGTTACTTTTTTTGCAAGAGTTTAACTTGACCATTATTGATAATCTTGGAAAGGCTAATGTTATTGTTGACTTTCCTTCAAGATTAAATGTTTCAATAGAAGAGGAGACAATTCAAGATCACTTCCTAGATGAGAAATTGTTTGCAATATCAGCACACCCTCCTTGGTTTTCTAATCTTGCCAATTATCTAACTATAAGGAATTTTTCATCTTACTTTACCAGTAAATAACACAAAAGATTAATCGAAAAAATTTCTACATACAAGTGGTGTAATGGAATTTTGTTTAAATATTTTCCTAACATGATTCTTTGCAAGTGTGTTTGATAAGATGAAGTATATGACATACTGAGAGAATGCCATGATGAACTTGGAGGTGGAAATCACTCAAGAAAGAGGACAATTCATAAGGTCCTTGAAGTTGGGTACTCTTGGCCCTCTCTCCAAAAGATGCCAAGAAATATGTATGACAATGTGATGCATGTCAATAAATGGGGAAGCCTACCCTGTATTCTAAAATTCCCCTTAATCCTCACTATTCTTAGAGCCATTTGAGAAGTGGGGATTGATTTCATTGGATCTATAGACCCCCATCCTATGGAAAAGAGTACCTACTGGTGTGCACCAACTATGTTACAAAATGGGCTGAGGTTCAAGCACTGACATCTACCAATGAGGATGTTGTAGCTGACTTTCTACCACAAGATCATGTTAAGGTTTGGACCTCCTAGAGCTATAGTATCGATCAAGGACCTAAGATTTTATCCAACATGATTGAAGAATTTTTGAAGATTTACCAGATCAAGCATATGAAATCATCATCATACCACCCCAAATCTAATGGGCAGAGTGGAATTCACAAATAGAGAAATGTAAAACATCTTAATTAAAGTTTTTAATGTAGATAGAAATAATTAGGTGCCAATAATGTCCGAAGCATTTTGGGCATACAACATGACTTAGAAAACCACCATTGGTTTCTCCCCATATGAACTAGTATATAAAAAAGTCATTACTTTCAGTAGAATTTGAATTACACACCTAGAGGACAACATTGAAGATAGGAATTGATTTGGATGAAGCTCGGTGAGAGTGATGCAGTTGAATGAAATAAATGAAATGTAGATGGAAGTACAACAGTGGAATGAGATCCTTCAACATTAAAGGAAGGTCTAGCATGACTCTCATATCAAGAAAAAGAGATTCAAAGAAGGATATTAAGCCTTGTTGTTTAACTCAAAATCTCAAAAATTCAAAGGGAAATCGAGAACAAGATGGCTCGGGCCATACCAAATTAAAAAAATAAATGAAAATGGATCTTTGAGACTATTTCCAATTTATGGTGACAAAATAACTTTGTTAGTGAAAGACCATAGACGAGGTTGTATCATCAACCTCGGAATAAATAAACCTTCACTAAGGATATATAGTTGTGCCAATAATTCAATTTAGTGGAAGATTTCAACTCTTCCATCCATGAGTAGTTGTTGGGAATATATAAATAAAGGAAGGAGACCATAGTTCTTAACATCATCCTTTTTCCTCTATATTTAAAAAATATAAAAATATGTTCTTTTATGCTTGTAGATAAAGGTTAGAGATGTAATTTATCAACATGTGTATTAACCATGATTGCTTTTCCAATTTTAGTGATAAATGTCTCTAATCCCCCAAACAGATTAGGCATGTGGTTAACCAATTTGTATGATAGAAAATAAACACGTGACCTTATTTGCACCCAACCTCTTGAGGTCATGCCGAGATAGCTAGTGTAGAATGAATGTGAATGTGAGTGTGGTGATGGGGATCAAGCTAATTAGGAAATCTTATATCTTCAACACATAATGTGGGATCTGCGAGTCTAAAGAAAAGAATGCTCTCCTAACTTGAAGTGGTGTGATGGATCAGTCTGAGATAATAGCCACTCGGAGACTCCAATCAATGTCAAGCTCTACCGAGATTATGTTTGTTGGTTTTTGAACACACGGAAAATGCCCTATGGGCACCTTATATGGATTTCAAGACAAGGTCATGGAAGTAAGAATGAGAGACGTGGTGGAGCCATATGGATTTATGGGTGATTTTTTGGTCTGGTCTAGAAATTCTTAACTTGATTGGCTACTATGTTTAGTAAGGAAAGTTTTACAATAATATTCAGTGGAAGTGGTGAAGATCTGAATACTAATGTACGTAAACTAGTGTCAATGTCTAACTGAATAGTAGGCTCGTTGGGTTGTGGGACTTGAGGATCACAACCAAAGACTCGTGGAGGTTGTAGCCCTTTTGTGGTCATATGCATAATAAAACCTTGTTGCCACAAGCAATCCAATAGTCATAGGCTTCATTAACAACAATGTTTAGCATATTGATTTGTTTTATTTTCTCAAAAATGTTGCAAGTGTGTGTAAGACTATCAAACGTAAACTGGTATCAATGTCGCTTATCGATTACGCTTTGTTGGGTTATGGGACCAAGGGATCAAAATTGTATGTATTTTCCTATTGTGGACCATTGATGGTCATACAGAATGAAATAAATGATTTTGATAAGAAAACTAATTATTGAAGGAAATCTAATCTATGTTTTTGGAGTTTTCACAATATATCGATCAAAGCAATAAAAGCAAACTAATCTATCAAAGGAAATATTTTTTATCTTTTCAAATTTTTAAGCAATGCGTTCTAACCTAATAAACAAACTAAAGACAAGTAATCAGCCAAGTGTAGCTAGTTACTTGTGTGAATGTGTGAATCTAATCTAAAAAAAAAACTTAATCCAATAAAAACCCTTCAAACCCTACCTCAGAGATGAAGAACAAATCATGACATTGAAAGGGCTATTGTTCCCCATAACTTCCCTGGTAATGTTAAAGAGAAAACTTCCTAATGATTTGATATTCTGTGGTTTAATAATCTATTAAAATGAACGATTTTCTACTCTATTTGATATGTAATTGAAAATAGTGATTTGAAATTGACAATTTAACAAATAAAGAAAACAAAGACACAATTCTAACCTGGACAAGCAAAAGATTTGGAAAATCTGGTTGTATATGTATCTGTCCCCTAAGTATGTTCATTTATTTCTCTGGGTGTTCATATGAGTCCAAGGGATTGGGAATGTAAGAACAATAGTAGGAGGATGGTGCTTGACCAATGGTAAATTGATGGCAATCCAGGATGCAATGCAAGTAGAAGAGAGATAACACAAGAGATCAAAGCTTGGCTATGTAATTCCTAGCAAGATTGTACTAGCTAAACAATGCAAGATACACAAAAATTCTCAAGCCTTCTAATTGAATACAACCATGGAATATATAGGAATTGAGGATGGGATGTGCCTTCATACACAAGGCAAGAAGAAGCAGTTCCAACTAATAAAATCTGAGGAAGGAGAACCAAGCAATCAAAGCTAATTTTAGAAAATTTGGCTCACGATTGCATGCTAAAAGTGAAATTAAATGAAGTGTCACATGTTATAACATGTATGACGGAATCTAGAAAAAGTGGGCAGGATACCGCCTGCCACTGTGTAGGCGGCGGTTTGGGACATTTGCCATGTTTTGGGCAGTAGTTTCAGAACCGCCACCCAGGTAGGGTGATGGTCCTGGCACTAAAGGCAAAACATGCATAGAAAGAGGCAGAAAGCTAGAAAAAGCATGGGAAGGCTAAGTAAAGACTTCTAGGAAACAAATATACACTACAAATGGGCTTTAGATTTTAAACACCTTCTTGAAAGGACCTAAATCATCATTGGGGACTTTTGTAACCATTTTCTGACAATGTAGCACATGTAATTTTGGGTGTGTACATATTGCCCCCTTGGAGAAGTGTCTTAGCCATGAAAAAGGTGTAAAACAGAGTCCAAGTATGGTGTTCCCAAAAAGGGGAGTTAGAAGTTATACCTAACATTTCCATGTGTCGAAATGTCACACCCAAACTTCAAGCACTGTAAGAGAAAAAGAAGACTCAAGTGCAGATAGATAAAACATTGAAAAATAAACACTAAATCAAAACGACAAGAGGACTTACCATTTGTGTGGGGATATAGAGACATTCTTGTGTTAACGCTCCAAATACCATGAAAATATACACTAAAAAAAAGGTTAAAATAACATATATATATATCAAAACAAAATAAATTTTCAATTCATTTGTGCATTATCCATTTGGTGAATTTGGAGCTCTAGATTCACGGTGACCATTTCCGATGAAAGTATAGCTAAAATGACCATTGTGGGATAGTGATCATGCATCCATGTGTGAGAGTTCAACCAACATGGTAAAAGGTTGGTTATTTTCACTTTATCTTTTCATACCTAAAATGTTAAAAATGTTGAAAATTTCACCTAGGGGGATTATTTCCAAAAAAAAATTGTATTAAATGAGTCTCTAGGCGAGGGGCATAACGCATTCTTTTATTTTGTCAGAAATGGTCCTTTTTACACTTTTGAGCATTTTTAGGGTTAAGGGCACATTTGGAAAATCAGCTCAGACCGCCGCCCAAAGTATGGCAGGTGATTATGGGACCTGCGTCCTACTTAGATAGTGGTCTCGAGAACCATTGCCCTATATTGGGCAGCAGCTTTTGAAACAGAATGACCAAAACATTCACTAACTTGAATTTTTTTGGATTTTTCATGTTTTTGGCGAGTTTTATTTTTGTATATGTTACTAATTTGTTCCTTTCTCATGTTTTGGTGAAGGAAGAAGAAGGAGGAATACATCTGTTGCATTCGAGAGAGGGAGTTTGATTAGCTCCCGGCATTCTCTGATAAACCAATCAGGCCAAGAGGGACATTCTGTAGAGGGAAAGTATCTGGAGGATTGCATGGGTGACCCATGTTGCCCCTGCTAGTCACATATTGTGTGACTTTTTTTCCTACTGGGAAGAATATCAAAAAACTTTCTAGTTTCCAGGTGTTAGGGGCGAGTGGACCATTACTCTGGAGGATGTATACCATATCCTTGGGATCCGATTCTTTGGATGAGATTGACTTTAGAGATAATGGGATCTATGGCCATGATGAAATAGTGGGCCATGTATATGGGAGACGTTGTCATCTCATCTGGTTCGAAGAAGGGGATGAAAGTCTGGTTGATTGCTACTGCTCCTATTCCAATCATTCGGAGAGCCATTATGGGTATCATTTCCTCACGATTGATAGGGGACAAGGGAGGTGATACCCTTCTCTCTTTTGGGCTCCTATTATTACACAAATTTAGGGACATGGATGTAGGTACACATGGGAATTAGAAATCATTGGGACTACCTACCTCGACTTATACAAGGTAGTCTAATTATAGTGGTAGTCACTTAGCCATCCCACTCTTGTCATGAGTTGGGTATATGAGAATATCACTCCTATGGAAGGGGAGTACATGTATTGGACTTAGGGACTGTCTGGGCAGGGAGGTGGAAAACTATGTCAGTTCTTAGGACACATCATCATCTAACAGATTCTTTGACTACAGAGACATGCTTGTCACTCCCTACCAGGATATGGCGGGCTTATGGGGACAGGAGGTGACCATGGTGGTAGCTTGTTCTACTACATGATAACTAGTTGATAGGGCCGAGAGAGTTGAGATTCATCCATTTGATCGGGTTCCTCAACAGTTTGGCCTACCATATGTTGACATACTTCCCCCAATGGTATCGGTCTATAGGACCATTCAAGAGGCCCAAAGGGGCCCTAGAGGAGATCTTGGCTGACAGTGATTATCCTAGTTCTACCTATAGAATTTAGGCATGTGGTATGTGCTCAATGGGTATTTGGTGCCCCTCGAGTTCCTTTACTCCAGATTGTGGCCGCTCCTACTCACAGTGGAGAGGAGGATGATCCTATTAGTATGGACCCCAATTTTGAGGAGTATACAGGAGATGAGAACAAGGAGGATCTAGTTAGAGAGAAGATTGAGGAGGATGAGGGGGGATACCAAGACCGAAGAGGCAGCTTTGTATGTAGAGGAGGAGAGTGATCCTGAGTGGTATGACACTCAGGAGATGTTGAGAGCCGTGCACGAGTAGACTAGCACAGAGAGAGAGAGAGACCTTGGTCTCAGAGGAGCCATTTCATCTAAATAGGAAGTGGGATGATGATTATGTGATTGGAAAGTGTTTGGCCTCTACATTTTGGGAGGCCCCATAGTTACTAGAAATATCAGCAGCAGGTCGGTGACCCTACTTGGATGCCTAAAGATCCGAGTATGTTTGATACTCTTCTCTCGACTTTGTTAATTTGAAACCTTAGTTTTGGTATTCTCTTTTGATTTGTGTTTTGCATTTTTCCTAACTTATCTATTTCTTCTCTTTTCCATGCTTATAGTGATTACATAGGAGTGGAGAGATTGTATCCGATAGGTGTGCGTGGACACCCTACTGATCCCCTTGGGGAAGACCCAAGCCAAGATGACTGATGATTTAGGTCACCACTAGCTTTTAGTAGACACATTAACGTGTTTTATCATGTTTGGAGGATAGCAGAGGTGGTGACCTCCCTTCATACCATGGTGGCTAGATATGAGGCTATCGAGCATCCGATGAGGATGATTTTTTCCCATATTGAGACCACATCTAGTGGCTGCCACCACAAGCATTCACATCATTCAGTTCACTCCCAAAGCATCATCACAACCTCAAGTAGGATCCTTGGACATGGTTGTGCACCATTCGAGGATTGATAGGCCATTGGGCCATTTTTTTTTCCATATTTTTGGGCACTATATGATTTTTTTGTATATTTCGGGCTCATTGCAAGTGGTTTGATCATGCCTTAGCATGTGATGGCATTGTATATAAACTTGACTCACTATGATATATATAAACTCTTATTTTTGGTTCAGTAATCCATTGTATATGAGTTGACTTTCTTTTTGTTTATTTCTCATGTGTACTCTAGATGTTTAGAATTTTCATTTTTCTATGTTTTTCAGAATGCATGCAATGGGTGTGAAATGATAACAGAATGATTTCTTTTTGTATTTTATAATGTTGATATATGATAATGCAAACACAATGTGATGTTGAACTTTAGTTTCTTTAAGAAATCTTTGATACTTCATATTGTCTTGGAAAAATGTGGTGATACAATGATATGATAAGTAAATGTACTTGCCCCACTCCCAACTCCACGCAACCAGTAGGATGCAAGGGCTCAACACCAAGAACTAGAATTTTATTAAGTGGTAATGATGAGGGAAAGACAATGGTTTGACAAGACCAAATTGAGACACTACAACCTCACCCTACTCAAGTTACCTCATAGCTTAGAATGTGATTTACTTTCTATTTTATCTAGACTTAGATCCGTAGATGGATACTTGGTTGACAAAATATGGTTTTGAGTTTTTAAATTCTTTTGGAATTTCAAACATCTAACTCACTTTGTTTTTGACTTATGATTTCACAACATTTGAACAAATTATTTGTAACTTTTAATTTTATCAAAGAGACCCCCTACACCTTGCCCCATATTACCAATAGGAAGCATGGGCTCATCACCATGGACAAGGAATAGGTTAGTAAGGGAATTTCTCTCCTTTCCCAACCCTACATCACCAGCTTGAGATGCAGCTCAATATCAAGGTTGGTAGGGAAAAGAAATGTGTAAAATAAATTTTTCTTATGGATTTGCATTTGAATTACTCATCTAGGAAAAAAATTTAGTATGTTCTTATTTCCAAATATATTTTTATGGGATAGATGTGACACCATGAAGCTTCTAGAACAAACTATAGGCAAAGACACCTAATCTAGAAAGAGACTATAAGAAGAACCAAGTATGCAGGCCTTGGTATGATCATGGTCAAAAATTTGTCTTATCCTGTTTGAACTGATGAAATGATTTGAAAACAATTGATGATACCATGAAAATTTTAAGAGACATGATTTGAATGTTTTGCCAATTTTTTTCAGAAATTTTTAGGAGTTTCTATAAGAATAAATCCCTTGATCACAAATTTTACAGAATGAGATGGAAAATGAAAATGCAATGTAGATGCAGTAATGTACATATGAAAATGCTAATGGATCATGCATAATACCTCTTTAGGTGAAGAGAGTTCACATATTCATTAAACTCCTCACCCTCTAGTGTACACAGGAAAAATTCCCCATTTTTGTTGTCTTATACTACTCGATATGGACCTAACCATCTAGGTCTGAATTTTCTTCCTCGCCAATCTTTTTGTCTATTTGGTTGTCAAGTATTAAGACCAAATCTACCTCATAAACCTTCTTTTTATATTTCCAAGCCATCCGGTTAGCGTAAACCATGTGTCGTTGTTCAGTATTGAGTATAACCTCATCAAGACTTTTTAATTGAGAGAGTCATGCTTCTCGATAGCCTTATTCTCCTAAGATTCTATGAACAAAAATATGAAGACTCGATATTTCAACCTCGAGCGGTAAAATTTCCTCCGTAAAAATTACCAAGGAAAAGGGGGTTGCCCATGTTGGTGTTCTAACTGACGTCTAATAGGCCCACAAGGCCAAGAAAAGATTTAAAGGCCAAGAAAATATTTAAGGAGGATGGAATTTAACATCTTATTTGTAGCCTCAACCTATCCATTGGCATGAGGATAATAAAGAGAAGTCATGTGGTGACTTATCTTGAACTTTGCACACAATTCACGCACCTCGTCATTTTTAAAAGACGTGTCATTATCCGAGATAATGACTTGTGGAACCCCGTACCTACAAATGATCTAGTTTAAGATGAACTTAGCGATCATAGACCCAGGTACAATGGTAAGAGGCATGACTTCTACCCACTTAGTAAAGTACTTTGTGGCTGTGATTATGAAGTAATGACCATATTTTGATGAGGGAGAGAATTTCCTAATTAAATCTAGGCCACACGTAGAAAAGGGCCATGGGGTTGTAATTGGTTGCAAAGCTTGTGCCGGTATGTGGATCTTGTGGGAGAACTCTTGACATTTGTGGCATCTGCACACAAAATCTATTATGTCATGCTCTAGAGTGGGCCAGAAATAGCCCATCTGATGTATCTTTCGAGCAGTGGTGTGGCCGCTAAAGTGACCTCCACATACTCCGCTATGTGATTCATAAAGAATCTTTTCAGATTCTTCTGCGTCAACACATCTTAACAACATTTCATCGAAGGCTCTACAATAGAGCACTTGCTCCAAAATAACGTACTTAGTGGCAATGATGCATAGCCACCTTCTTTGTTACAATGTTGCCCCTTCTGGGTACGTATGGTCCACTATAAAATTAATGATGTCAGTATACCATGGATATGCAAAAATGGGGGCCTAGTATCAACAAAGTATACACAATCATCGGGGAAGTCTAGATCTACCAGATCGCCTCCATCTAACGGATTATTAGCTAACAAATCTACAATGACTTTTCCTTTGATGGATTTCTAATTAAAAAACATTAGCTCAAATTTTCCCATCAGAGTTATGAAGAGCCCAAATTTCTTAGATAAGGATCCTTGTGTCATGAATATCTGCAAGTGATCTGACTTAAATATAACCCTCATTTCTTGATTCAACATCTAATGTCTTAAGCGCTTTGTCACAAAGAATATGGAAAGGCATTATTTTTCTACCCGGTGTAACTTGTCTCATAATCAAACAAAGTTTGAATAATAAAATAGACCACACACTCTCATTTATCATCATCTTCCTGCGCCAAAATGTAGGATAATGAGACATCTCGTAGCTCGCGAATACAAGATCAAAGGGAAATTTGATCTAGGTGGCATGAGCATGGGGGATAATAAGAATCATTCAACCAACTTAAATGCCTCATCGTATTCATCTATCTACTCAATGCAGAAATCCTATTTCAATAAATTGTTGATTGGGTGAATGGAAAAGGTCAAGTCAGGGATAAACCTTCGGATTGCCCTAAGTTTTCCAAGAAAATATCTTATGCTAGACTCATCCATTGGTGGAATCATTTCCTATATATCTCAGATTTTGTCTAGGTCTACATCAATTCCTAGTGAATATATAATGTACCCCAAAAGCTTTCCTCCTATTACACTGAATACACACTTTTCTAGATTCAATGTGACACCGTATTTGATCAAGTGATAAAATATGATATGAAGCACCTATAGGTGATTGCAGTGCTTTCTGGCTTTAGCCAGTAGGTCATCCATGTAGGATTCCACAATCTTATGTCTAAAATCATGGAATATATAGGTCATCACTCATTGGTACGTAGCACTAGAATTCTTAAACCCGAACAACATAACAACATAATAATAGGTTCCCCAAGGAGTTATAAATGTAGTTTTGGCCTGATTATCTTCAAATTTTTTGATCTGATTGTACCCATAGAATCCATCCATAAGATACAACAACTTGAAACTAGTGTTACGTCAATTATAACATAGATGGATGGTAATGGGAAATCATCTTGGGACAAGCCTTATTTATATCCTAAAAATCTATGTAGATGCGGATCTTTCCATTTTTCTTGAGAATGGGGACTATGTTAGATACCCATTGAGAGTAGTCAACGGCTTGATGAATCCCACCTAGAGGAGTTTCATCACTTCTTCCTTCACCATGAGGGCCACCTTTGGCTTCATGGGCCTTGAATTTTTCTTAATCAGCTTTGCATCTGGTTTGGTGATGAGATTATACACCGTAATGTGTGATGTAATCCTGTCATTTCTTTGTAATTAAACTCCGAATGATTTTTGATGCTCCTTGAGATTGTGGCTATGTATTTTAACCTCCTCGAGAGTTAAAGAGGACCCTAACTTCAAAATATTTTGTTATTCCTCAGTCTCCGATATTTATATTGATTGTTCCCTCAATTAAGGAGGCATTGCCTTCTTCAAACTTAGGTAGGGATGAGGGAAAATCTAAATCCCCCTCTTCTCCTACCTCACAAATTTCAAATTCCTTCCTAGTGGAAGACTCTATCATGGGATTTCCAGAATAGGAAGAAGAGTGTGGAATTAGAGAAATATTAACCTCGTGATGTGTAAGATGTAATTCTGTGAGAGATTTTAGATATTCTAGAGTTGCTTTGTCAATGTCAACGTGATTTGCAATGAAAGACTTTCTCTCAGTCTCTATGTATGTCAACATTAGAGTTACCAATGTCTCACGAACCAAAGGTTCTATATGAACCGAGATTGTGAAGTTTAAATATTTCAACACACTTGCTTGGAGTAAAGCGTGAAGTGGAAGTTACGATCAATTGTGCAAGGAGATTCTGATCTCGTGGAATTGCTTCGATTGATATGAAGTCAAATCTCTTTGTTAAATTCAATACTGCTATTTTGTAGAGTTACAAATGCTCAGTTCTAGTCTCATTTACTTTAGATACTTGATTTGCAACAATTTTTGAATCACCTAGCACTCATGATATTAAGAGCACCCATTCTTTTGGCTACAATGAGACCAAGTAGAAGGGATTTGTATTCAGCCCCATTATTTGTGCACTCAAAGTTTAATTTGAAGGAAAAGGGTAAAATCCTTCCCTCAGGAGAGGTAAGAATCACACATGCCCCAAAGGCCAGAATGGAATTTGGCTCCATCAAAATGGAGAGTCCAACAGTTACTTGGAAAAATGGACATTGGATCATCCTTTGAATATTTCTCCTTCACTTCAGTTACCTCAACCATACAAACCTCATTTGTTGGAAGAGAACCAAGTCCTAGGGTATGTCCCATGCCCATAGAATCAAAAGGAAGGAGAATGGGTAAATCCTTTTCCAATAGCTTGACAATATTTTCCATAGTTCCTAATGATACTATCTCTATGATGATGGTTTCATCTTTGACTACCGAATGCCTTTGATCAAACCCATGACTTCTAATTCCATTGTAGGAACCAACTTTTCCTCTGGTATTGAGCTTGTAGGTTTATTTAAATGATTTGTAGGAAGATCAAACTCAGAGTGGATCCTTGGCCTCTTTTTTAAGTTAGCTAGGTGTATGTCGAAGGGTTTTGGATCACCCTACACCAAAAATATCTTCCCTAAATGTAGGAGCCTAACTTCCTGAAACATGGTGGATGGAATTGCCTTCATGCGATGAATCCAAGGATGACCAAGGATCATATTATATTTGGTTTCATGATCTATAATATAAAACTCGGTTAGTACCATCTTAGGTCTAAGGGTGACCGAAAACACTATGGTTTCAATTGACGTTGCTTTGAGGTTGTCGTAGCCCCTCAGCGTATTTCATGTTGAAGAGAAATTGGTCTCTCTGTACCCTATATTTTTGAAGGAAAGAGAAGGGGACTATGTTGACTACTACCCCATCATCAATCATTACATGCTTTACGTAGTTTTTATAAATATAGACTTGTAAAAACAATGTTGGATCACCCCTACGAACTATTTTAGCATCTGTGGGCATCTTGCTGATGTCGAATACAAATCCAACATCTCTTTTAGGCTTCCTTGGAGGATAGACATCAAATTCCACGTGGTTTATTTGTGCTTCTGGAGGAGGGGTGAAATTAGCCAAATGACTAAGACCCAACGCTTCTAGTAGAGTGACCCTATGAGCAGGGGAATTCTTTAATAGATCCAAGAAGGAAATGTGCAAGAATATCTTAGTTAAGTCGCTGATCAAATCGTAAGCTCCTAATGGATTTCTTAGCGTATCGCAAATGTCATCTGATGTAGTCAGGTAGATCGGGATAGGCTATAAAGAATAATCCTTAGTTCTAATGGAAATGTTAATTTGGGGTTCAATTTCTAACTCTACTAACCCCAAAAAAAATTGTTGGTGACCATCCAAAGGAGGTGCCACTTGTGGGTTTGACGAAGTTGAGGCTTTGCGATCATGGGTCCCTATTACAATACCTTTGTTTGAACCATTAGGATCTATTCTACCATATTTTGGATGTGTGGGGAGAGGATCGTTAAAGATTCCAAGTGGTGTGTTCTGTGGAGATACCGGTCCCATATAGGTGTTTTGAGTGGGAGTTGTTAGGTTTGCCAAAAACATGTCAATAAATAATTATCTTTAATCCTCTGGAAAATATTGTAAAAACTTGTTACGATCACGACATGTTCTTGTGTCATGCTCATGAGCCCTATGGAAACCACAACATAAATCAAGATCATAATCAAGGAATGTAGTTTACACCTTATTGTGGCCCAAAATTATGGTTATTGGTTATCTCATTGATTGTTATTATTAAAATTCAAGAACCCTTTCCTTTGATTCTAAAATTGGTTTAGATACTGTTAGTGCAAATTCACACTCCCATAAATGACCTTCAAATCTACTTTTCTAATGACATTTCATTTGATGTGAATGCACAACATTGAGCTTTCCCAAAGTGTGGGACCTTTGCAAATGGGGAAAGCTCTCCGAGAAGGCTGGTTCCTCTTCCTAAACTACCCGCCACAAACTATTCCAAAGTAGGCAAGCTAATCTAATCCTAATCTAACTTCCAAGGAGACAGGAGAGAAAGAAAAGTAGAAAAAATAGATCCTACACTAAAATGGTGATACACCAGAGAAGGAAAATGCTAATCATCTATCAAAATTTCCATGGAAACAAAGAGAGGTGAGCAATGGAAGGATGGACAAGTGCTTCACAGACCAAAGATGGGTTTCACATAAAAAATGTTCCAAAACTCCATGAACACAACTCCAAAACATGCAATGAACATCAAAACATGCACAAATACTTGTAATGAAGAGAGGAAAGAATAAAATAACCAAAAAATGAGCAAGGATGGACAAATGCATCACAAAACACATTTTTTATTGCTCCAGAAGTTTGCATAGAATCACCATTTCATGGGTAAGAGGAAAAAATGCCATTACAGAGTAGGGTAGGAGGTTCAAACTCCATTTTTGACCCTGGGGAAGAAAATAAGGGAGAGGCAAAGAAGAATGATGAAATTTTTTTACAAATGAGCCAAGACTCGGCTTTTATTGCTCAAACACAAAGAAAGAAATGAGAAAACGCAAAAGAAAATTTGATTTGAAATTTTAACCACCAACAATTTCCATTTAATTGGCCTAAAAACTGATGGTTTTCCATGAAAAATCCCATACTTTGAATTACATTTCTTCACAGAGCAAGAAAGAGGCCCATACTTCATTAATTTTGGTGGTTGGGAACCATTTCTGCATTTTTCCATACTGAGAGACGTTTTCCTATTTTTCTCCCACAAATCTCCATAAAAATTTTAAATTGAAGGTTCCATCATTTGGATAATTTCACCATATTTCCAATGATATCAAAATTGTGCAAATTTGAGCTCAAAAGCGAAAGATATGCCGCTTTGAAGATTTAGGCCAAAATGACGAAATTAGGGCAAAAATCAGGTTTGCGGGCCAAAATTTGAAAAATTTCCCTTTTTTCAAATTGGGAAAATTTCCCAAAAAATCTCCATGCCCCACTCCTCTGATGACATGTGGCACCCTCTGGTTGATCCGCGGCTTCAAAACAACATTTTTCCCCTTTCGCGAAAATGGGAAATTTTCCCAAAATTCTCCACGGCCCCGCTACTCCGAGACATGTGGCATCTTTGATTCTCAGGAGATATAGTTCATTTTTGCCTTTGCACTTTTAACCACTTTGGAAAATTTTTCCAAATTCTCTCGATGCCCTAACTCCCACTACTGATTAGACACGTGGCATCATTTTATTGCTCGGTGGGGATGCGCTTCTATTTTTTGCCTTTGACGCATTTTGACCAAATGCCAAAAACTTGAAGTCCTTCCACCCTCACCGCTTTGCCTTGACATGTGGAATCTTTTGCTTATTTTTGGGCCTCAAAGAATATATTTCCTCCATGGGCTTTCGGGCTGAAATTTTCCTTTTGAGTTTTTTAGCCAAAAGGCTAAGTGCCAAATTTTTTCCCGTGGGTCTGCCTTGGCAAATTTTCCCTCCAAACTCCACCGAGCCATAACTTACAAAATACAAGGAGTTAGGAGGACTTCCTTACCTTTCTAGAAAGGGAAAATAATTCTCTATCTGATGAAGTAATACCTATAAAATTTTGAGAGCCTAAAATGTGTAAAAATATGACTGAGGCACAAAAGGAAGCTAGTTAACCCAAAATAAGAGGGAGCTTATTTTGGTTAACAATATAATGACTCTCGTGGTTCATCTTCCCGCTAGATGAATGATCGTGGACTTTGAAGCATCCATTGGGCATGGGATCGAGCTTGATAAATTGATTCTGATCTCAACTATGAAAATCGACCTTTGAACCACTTGGAAACCCACTCGAAACTTGGAGTTGAACTTCACCAAAATGCCATCAAATGGAATGTGCAAGAGCAAAACCAGCACCCAAAAAACTATGTACAAACATGAAAATCATACATACCACAAGTGGGATATGCAGAGTGTGCACAAGCACTTATTCTACTAAAAGAAAACCTACCTACTATACTCTAACCAGAAGCAAAAAATTGGGCTAAACAAACCCGCAATCAAGTTGTGTAAAATAGCTTCCTTTCCTCAAAAAAGGAAGCCATGCAATTTATTTGGAGCTGATCATGGCTGGTTGGATGAGTGGAATATCAACAAGAAGCTAGTCTTCTACCCAAATCATCAAGGTATCAACAAGAAAAAAATCAAATACCTCTTTTAGTTGTTCTACATTTGGATTGAAGAGGCATTGCAGTTGATCCTTGGTACTTTGCATATCATCCTCATTCTTAGAAGCAAGCATGACTAATTTTGGCTTCTCCTTTGGCTCCAATGAAGCCAAATACCTTAGTGGGCAAGGTCTGATCTGTTTGATATGCCCATAGCTTTGAAATTTAACTCCAAAATGGAGTCTTCTTGTAGAAATTCTTGTGTGAATGGTGTGGAAGAAATGGTGGAACTCTTCTGCTATTTTCCTTCCTCTTCCAATGAAGAACATGGAAGATTAAAATCTTCCAATCTTGGCTCCAAAAGGCTGCTATAAAATGCAGGCTACTGCAAATGAATGCTCTCCTTCATGGCAGCAGGTTCTTGTGTTTGGAAGATGGATGATGAAGGAGAAAATGGTGTGATTTCAACTGGTTCCTCTCCATCAAAACATTCCTCTAAATTTGATGATAAACTACCTCATTATTGTCCTGCCAGTAAATGTTCAACCTCTTCCATGGTGTTCTCTTGATCTCAGTAACTTGCTCTCACTCTCAAACATGAAGTTTGAAAGATAAAACTCTTCATCAAAATTAGATCTCGAGAGAGATGAAGTGGAAGGAAGAATTGAAGGTTCTTCTATAGCCTGTTTTGAGTTCAAAGATTTTGGATCTGTATGTTTCTCCTCCACAGCTGGAATGTGCTCCTCTTCTTTTGGATTTGGAGTAGATTCTCCTTCCTCTACTTCTTGAAGGAAATCTTGCTCTTGAAATACCTCTTCCTCTAGACTAAAGTTTGTCAAATCAAATTCTTCAATCTGCTACTCTAAAGGACAAGTTGGGGCTACAAGATCTCTTTTATAGCTTTCCTCTTCCATGGCTGATTGTGTGACTTGAATTGGATCTGAATTTCCTTCAAGTAGAGTGCCAACATGGACACTACATTCTGAGAAAACTAATTGTTGGTCTACTTCTTCTTTTTACTCTTCTTCTACTGCAACAAAATCAACCTTGGCCACCACTTGTTCTTCACCCTTTACCTCCTTTGTAGGCTTAACCAGTAAGGGGATCTTTGCTATCCCAAATTTGAGATCCCAACTCTTCAAATTTTCTATCATTTCTTTTTTGTTGGGCTCCTCTTTTTGCTATCCTTGATTGGCATTCTAATTTTTATCTTCCCAACATGGATTTGGGAATGCAAGAGGAGGGGTGGGTTGTAACTCAATTGATTTTGCAATTTTTTGTGGTGGTGGAGGAGGTAGAAACTCTTGTTTCTTTGGAGGGGATGACTATTTGGAAGGGAAAAGGATAGAAGAATTGAGATGGGGTGGAAGACTAGGGGATGGAGAAATGAAATCAACACTTGGGAAGCATTCAATGGGAAGCTTGGAAATTGAAGCCCAAATTGAGATGGTGCTACTTGAGGAGTAGAGAGAAAATTACCAGATGATGGTGTAGGATCTACCCATTGACAAGGCTTCCTGGCACCAAGTTTATAGGCCTCTATCTCTACTATCCATTGTGTAAGTTGGGGAAGCATCTCAATCATGAAGTCCAACTTCTCCTGAGGGCTGAAGTGTCTTGGAAAAGGGCCTCCCCATGGACAAGGTGCTCTGAAACCAATTTTGAAAGCCTCCATTTGAGTTGTTGCTCTTGATTGCACCATGCCAATCTCCATCTTTTGGATCTTCTCCAAGAAATCTGCATTTTCTTCTTGACTTGCCCTCATTACATGCGTACCCTTTCTCTTGATATGTTTCATAACCAAACTGATTTTGGTATTACTCATATGGGTAAGCATGATGATTTTGAATTTTTTCAAAATTCTGATTTGAAGGAGTTGTAAAACATGTTGGAGGTGGAATATACTGCTATTGTAAATGTGAATTCCATGATGGAAATGAATTCATGATTGCACAACTTCATGGAATGGAAGAAAATGGAAGAGATGGAAAGAAGAATGAATGAAAATGGATGGAAAATAGGTCTGTAACTCAGAGAATGAGTTATTGATCAGATGGAGTCACTAGATGTGTTTGAAAGTGCCTCTAAAGGCTGAAATCTTCACAGGAACACACCAACCTGCAAAAGATGAAGTGGAAGACCTCTAGGGTCCCACCGGATGTGTAAAATATTAGTGAAAATTCACAACACCCATAAATTACCTTTAGATCTACTTTTCTAAGGCAATTTCATTTGGTGTGAATGCATAACCTTGAGATTTCCCAAAGTGTGGGACCTTTACAAATGGGGAAATCTCTCTAGGAAGACTGGTTCATCTTCCTAAACTACCTGCCACAAGATATTCCAGGTATGAAAGCTAATCTAATCCTAATCTAACTTCCAAGGAGATAGGGAGAGAAAAAAAATAGAAAAAGTAGATCCTACACTAAAACGGTGATACATGAGAGAAGGAAAATGTTGATCATCTATCAAAACTACCATGGAAACAAAGAGAGGTGAGCAATGGAAGGATGGACAAGTGCATCACAGACCAAAGATGGGTTTCACACAAAAAAAAGTTCCAAAACTCCATGAACATAGCTCCAAAACCTGTAATGAACATCCAAACATGCACAACTACCTACAATGAAGAGAGGCAATAAGAAAACAACCAAAAATGAGAAAAGATGGAAAAATACATCACAAAACACATTTTTATTGCTCTAGAAGTTTGCACAAAATCACCATTTCATGGGTAAGAGGAAAAATGCCATTACAAAGTAGGGTAGGAGGTTCAAAATCCATTTTTGACCCAGGGAAGAAAATAAGGGAGAGGCAAAGAAGAATGATGAAATTTTTTACAAATGAGCCAAAATTGGCTTTTATTGCTCGAACACAAAGAAAGAAATGAGAAAACACAGAAAATTTGATTTGAAATTTCAACCACCAACAATTTTCATTTAATTGGCCTAAAACTGATGGGTTTCCATGAAAAATGCCATACTTCAAGTACATTGCTTCGCAAAGCAAGAAAGAGGCCCATACTTCATTAATTTTGGTGGTTGGGAACCATTTCTACATTTTTTCCATACCAGAGACGTTTTCCTATTTTTCTCCCACAAATATCCATAAAAATTTTAAATTGAAGGTTCCATCATTTGGATAATTTCACCATCTTTCCAATGATATCAAAATTGTGCAAATTTGAGCTCTGGTGCGAAAGATATGCCCCTTTGAAGATTTAGGCCAAAAATGACGAAATTAGGGCAAAAATCATGTTCGCAGGCCAAAATTTGAACTTTTCCCTCTTTTTCCAAATTGGGAAAATTTCCCAAAAAAATTTGATGCCCCACTCCTTTGATGACACGTGGTGTCCTTCGGTTGATCCACGACTTCAAAACAACATTTTGCCCCTTTCGCGAAAAAATGGGAAATTTTCCCAAAATTCTCCACGGCCCTGTCGCTCCGAGACACGTGGCATCTTTGATTTTGTGCGGAGATGTGGTTCATTTTTTACCTTTTTGATTTTAAAAAATTTGGAAAATTTCTCCAAATCCTCCCGATGCCCCGACTCCCACTGCTAACTGGACACGTGGCACCATTTTATTGCTCGGCGGGGATGTGCTTCTATTTTTGCCTTTGATGCATTTTGACCAAATGCCAAAAACTTGAAGTCCTTTCACCCCTGCCACTCCACCTTGACATATGGCATCTTTTGCTTAGTTTTGGGCCTCAAACAATATATTTCCTCTGTGGGCTTTTGAGCTGAAATTTTCCTTTTGAGTTTTTTAGCCAAAAGACTAAGTGCCAATTTTTTTCCCATGGGTCTGCCTTGGCAAATTTTCCTTCCAAACTTCGCTGAGCAATAACTTGCAAAATACAAGGAGGTAGGAGGACTTCCTTACCTTTTTGGAAAGGGGAAATAATTCTCTATTTGATGAAGTAATACCCAAAATATTTTGAGTATCTGAAATGTGTAAAAATTTGATTGAGGCATAAAAGGAAGCTAGTTAACCCAAAATAAGAGGGAACTTATTTTGGTTAACAATACCCTCCCGGTATTGCTTACGGCCTTAGGTCTAGGTTTTTCTTTATTTCGAGGTTGTTATTGTTATCGTTAAAATCTACAACATTGACTTAGGACGAGAAGCTATTGTCTCTTTGATTGTTGTCATTGTTATTGTTGTTGTTTGAGGTGCTCGTATTGGGAGCATTAAAAATGTTAGGTTTCTTAGGTTGGTTTGCAACTCCATCCGTCATGACTCCACAATTCTTATTAAGGATTTTTGTCCTTGGTTTTTATTCATGTTGTTGGAGTAACTGGGGTTATTTTGATTAGGGGTGACTAACCTTCCATTATTTTTGTAAGTATTACGACCACTTTGTCAATGGTTGCTTGGTCTATTCAAATGACACCCTCTAGTTCCTCTTCATAGCTCCTTAGTGGGAACTTTTGTTCCTCTTCCTTTTACTCCCTATTGAGAGAGTGGAGGAATAAATCACAAAGCTCTGTTTGATCCATATTTGGAGCACTTACAGAGGAGTAGAGAACTTTTTACCACCTTTGAATGAAGTGGGCTACAGACTCGTTGTGCTCTTTCTTGATATGAAGGAATTCCCTGATTCATGTTCTCAAAAGTTTGTTCATATCAAAAGCTTTAATAAATTATGATACAATTTTCTTGAATGAGTGTATTGAAGCCTCTGGTATCCTATAGTACCAGTCGATAGTAATACCTTCTAGCATCTTAGGGAAAATTTTTGCAATGACTGCATCCCATGGGAGTAGCTCTCGAATGGACATTGCATAAGCCTTGATATGGGCATTAGGATTGCCCTCCCTTTGAATTTTGGAAGATCGAAAAGGGTCTTGGGAGCATGACTATCTAAATGGAGAAGTCTAGGGGATCCTTAAGATATTCAGAATATGTCCCCATTGTGTATGTTTCCACCATTAAAGATCCTTGTTGGGGAGGTGGAGGTTGCATTGGTTGTTGAAATGGGACAACATATAAATTTTTGGGGCATATGGCATCCCCTAGAGTTTCCCATATGGACTTGGGTAGGTGTACATGTCCCCCTTTAGAATACATGTGTACATAGGGGGTTGTTTGTCTTGATATGGAATCAAAGTCACAAATTTAGGAAACATTGTACTTCCACCACTTCCTATTACAGTATATCCATACATGGCGTGAGGGGGCATACCCAAGGTGCCCGTCCCCATAAGCAGATCTCCATGGTTTTGAGTACTCATATAAACTGGAGGATTCTATGCAGTATGTATTTGTTTGTAATTTTATGGGTAGGGAGAAGTTTTTGCTTGCCCTGCGTATGAATTTTGAGCATTTTGGGAAAGCTATAGCTCCTTGAATTTGTCTACCAAATCTGAGATGACATCACCTATCGATGGGGAGGTGCTCTTCTTAGGTGATTTTTTTAGAAGCCTTAGAGGTTGTTGAGGAGTATGGTATCCTGCTATGAATTTTTCACTATGTTGCTGTAGACACCAAAATTAGGTCACATGCTCCTTGACTCTTCGTTAAATAATCGAATTGAACACACTCACCTAACCATGACCCCTTACACCCCACACTAATATTAAATTAATTAATTTAATCTATGTCCTCATAATATTTATTATTTAATTATCCTAATTAAGATCATTCCCACACC
Source organism: Taxus wallichiana var. yunnanensis (assembly GCA_018340775.1). Lineage (NCBI taxonomy): Eukaryota > Viridiplantae > Streptophyta > Pinopsida > Cupressales > Taxaceae > Taxus > Taxus wallichiana. Next base: position 147,000,690 of record CM031244.1, on the reverse strand, counting down.
ACCACCTCACCTATACACCGAACCTAGCCACCTCACCCTAAGCCTATTCTTAGTATGTTGCCATAACTAACTAAGACCTAACTAAACCCTAACAATCAAATCCTACATCCCCTCTAACCACATTCCCACATAAGAGAAGGTAACTCCCGCTCTTTCCCGGATGAATGGAGAGATCTAACGGAAATCATTGCCATGATCTCCCATTTTTAGTAAACCTAAGGAATCCCACCCTAACTAACTTTGATCACCCCCGAACCGACACTAGTGAACCTAGAAGTATTTTCGGTCACCTTTTATCCCCTTTAGTAACCTTATTTCAAGGTTGGCACACCAAAGCATCAATCGAGAGAGCCATCGCATTCATAGGAGCACTCCGAGAAAGCACCACTACATGTACCATACACGTATTCTCCGATCAACAACCTCCATCACTCAGCCATCAAATCCTTAACATAGTAAGTATGGCCCTAATCAATATATTTTATTTCAGCTAGTAATATTTATTACTCCTATTATTAATCTATTCTTTGCATGCTTATTGCTTCATCACCCACCTACTTGTAAATCCAAATATCCCTTCACCCACACCACCGATCACCTACTCTCACCTGTTGTATACTTCTTAGCATACCTAAGATCTCCACAGACCCCCCATTCACTCGCCCAAACTTTATTCAACCTCAAATCACCCCTACCATTTAACCTATTTTGAGTTTCTTTCACCCCGACCATACCGATGTCAATTATCCATGACCATCATCGGTTCTACCTAAACCAACATCTATTGCATTCAGCCAAAGCTGGTCTCGTGTTTTACACCTTGACCAAGAACAAACCCAACAACCACCCTACCAGTTGACCTAAACAACCCAGTAAATCCGACCTGACTAGTCCCAAAACCTCGATGCGGACTCCTCACCTCTCAGATCCAACTATAGCCTGACTTGTTGTGATTGGATTTGTTTATTGTATTTGAATGAGATACCTAAATCATATCAACTACAGTAGGACCTTGTTTATTTCTCACATTATCTTGTTTTAAACAATGGATTGATAGTCGTCTAGGAAGTATCACACTTCTTGGAACTAGCATACGCTAGGTAGTCCACTATCATATATCATTTAACTATATTTTTGGTCTTGTTTTCTATTATAGGTAGTTCCTCCTAGCCAAAAGGAAGCTCTCACATTCAGTTGTGGATCAAGAATTTAGAACGCACACAACAACCATTAACCGACCAACATTAAATAGGTATTCCTCCTTGTCCCTTACCCCTATTTGTTTCATCATTTTGAAAAGGTAAAGAAAACAATGAAACATTTTGGCATGCCTGGTGGGACCCATCAGGATTTATTTTGTATTTATTCATTCCTAGGTGAAAGTTATGTGTTTTTTCCCTTTGAAAAGCATCCACATTAATTTTTATTCTCTGGAATCATTCTCCTTCTTTCTATTGTCTAAAAATAATCATTTTTTGGTGCTTTAAAAAGAACACATCTTTCTTTCTTTCACATTGCATTAGTGAAAGAGTATCCCTCTTCTTGTTCATCTCTTCCTACATCGAATATCAGACTTTGGTTTGGGTTTAAAATACGTGCATTATATTATGATTTGTCGCATTATTAGCTCACATTAAAACCGAGGGCAACCTATATGTTATAAGTCATTCCCAGCTGATGGTTTGACACAAAGAATTGTAGAAATCACATTTTTCTCTCTCTGTGTGTCTTACCAAACTTGCGTAAAATCAAATATACACATTTCTTAAAAACATCTTACCCGGGAACATATGTTAGTGATCACATGATCCAATTGGTAGGTACTCCCCATCTCATTTCCTCTGTCACATTCATCATCTCGGAGGACAAACCGCCCTACCATAACATACCTAAAACCTCTCCTTTTAGATATGCTTCTTCATAGGATGCCTTCCCCACCAATATTTTTTGTTCTAAATACACACAAGTCCTAAATAGCATAAGCTAAAAAAACATAAGAAAATCATTGTTAGGATCGTGCTTTTTCTTAGTGTTATTCTTGGCTTGTGTTTTGAGGTGTGAGACTACGAACCCCCATTTTTCTTCTTCCTTGCACACTCCACCATCATAGTTGGAGTATTCTGACTTTCTCTAAGTGTGTCAGGGCCTCATCTTCTCATTTGCAAGCTTCTGGTTTGATTCTTCACCTAATTTGATTTATAAAACCATTTTTCTTTATTTCTTTCTAATTTCACAAATACTAACATCGATCCAAAGAACTATCGCCAGTTCACATATGGCGCCGTTGGTTAAACCCTAACCGGTGTCAGCTTCTGACTTTATAGTTACTTTACCTAGAACATCTTTCATTACTACTTGTGTTCTATTTCCAGCCCTCAGGGCATCATCATATTTCTCCCTTATTGATAGTTTTTGTCATACATAGTTTCACCAGTATAAATCCAACATTCCCACTTCATTTTTTTGAGACTGGTTTCTTCCATAAAGTGACCGTATTAGTTTCAGAAAATGTCATTGGTGTTGTACTTACTGTCATCGGTCATCCTAACCATCATCGGTTTTCCCGAACCATCACCATCAATAACCTAGCTATCATTTTCGGTTACCTATGTTTAATTTTTCAAAATCTAAACATTGACTAGATTCACCTCCCGAACACCATTATTCTCTATTTTTATTGTTTTTTGTGTCATCTACAGAATACAGTCTTACTAGGTCAACACTTGTTCACATGGTGCTGACTTCCAGCTAGACTAACACCCTCATATTCCACACTAGTCGTCAACCGCTCCCACCTAGTCCTTCACCACCTTCCATCTTATCACCCATGGATCTGACCTTACCTACCCCATTGCTTCTGGTGACGAGGATTTTGCATGAATCCTTGATTAGAATCCCATGGCGTTACGCTTCTACCTTTCCCACTCTTCCACCGACACTCCTCTATTTAATTGATATACAACATGCCATTATCAATCTCCCCTACCCTTGTTCCTGTTACTACATTACCCTCACCGCTTTGCCCCTAGTAGTTTCATAGTTAGGACCCATACCTACCATGACCGCCACATCAACAATTTCCCTCATGCCTTTCGTATCTATTGTCCCCTCATCCACCACCTAGACCATAGCACAGTTTGTACCCATTGTCTCACAAATACCCTTTGCAACACAACCACACAGGTGTCGATAACTCCTACTCCATTCCAAAATATCATCCTCTCCATCCTACTGACATTGCTCCCAATCATTACCGAGTCACAACAACCATCCCACCTACATACACCTACTATCAACAACCCCCTATCTCCTCTCACACCTATTTTGGATATGTTCCTTCCATGTCAATCCCTTATTCTCAACATCCCTATCAGGTTTGATATCAACCTCCTTACGCCACATGAGGTGTCTCACCATCACAACCTACCAATGAACTCATCAAGTTGATGATGGAAAAGATGTAAACACTAGAAGCATCAGTTTTGGCTCACACAATTCCCTCACCTATGATGAAATTTTTAATGAGCCTATTCACCCGTCCATTCCCATTTGACCATACCCCATACATTGGGAGATGCCAAAATTCAACCGCTTCAATAGCAAAGAAGATCTGCAACAACATTTGTAGTCCTTTAAACATGGGTGTTACCTAATTGCCCACAATGATGCTTTACTTTTGAGGACTTTCCCAATGTCCCTAACAATACCCGCATTGGAATGCTACAAAGTGGACTACCAAGACACTCCATTTACTCATTCAATCAAGTAGCCCAAGCCTTCCTAGATCATTTCTCCATCAACGTTGTTAAGAAGGTTACCATGAATGATCTCTATTCCACATGATAATATGATGATGAGTCTATTGTTGACTTTTTTGCTCGCTAGCGCAACCTCATAAACTAGCTCACATTTCAATTACCTCAAACTGAGCTGATAGAACTATTTACTCAAGCATGTACTAGACACATCTCACCAACCCTACAAGTGTAAAATTTTCACACTTTTGACGAGGCATTCACCATGACACGGAAATTGGAAATTCATGTTATCAAAGAAAATAAGATCCAGCTTCATAATAAGAATATTGCGTTCAAATCAAATGATACTTCTTCATCTTCGAAACCTCAAAAAAACTATTCAAAGCCCAAAGGGTTTGTGAATGCTGTAGTTCTCAAAGCTAGCCCCCTCATTAATCAAACCCATCCAAACCCCCTTCTAATCTTTCTCCAAAGACAAGCTTTCTAGTTCGACGAGAACAATGAAAGTACACTTCCTAGAAGAATATTACTCCATTTTGGAAAAGCTTGTTAAGGCAAGTGTCATTACCCTTCCACCCATAAAACCGCATATTGGTTTCAACCCCGAGTGGCCCATGCCTACGTGGTATAAGGAATAGGACTTTGGCAACTATCATTAGACCAAAGGTCACAACAACAATAACGACATTATCATCAAAAACATCATTCAAGAAATGATAGATAATAGAGACTTAGTCTTGGATAGCTGAATGCACCCACTAACCAAAGCCTACACATCTTCATGAAGCCATTCCTTAATCATGCCCCATCTTACAACCAAGGAGGTGATACCTCAAACAATGATAGCACTATCCGCAAGGTCCATGATATTTTTAATGACACACCAGTAGCTTCCCAATTGCCTCATATTCCTTCCATAGATGAAATCTTATCACATACTCCCAGCACCTACACCACGAGCCTATTTCATCTACTCCTCTACCCACAGAGGAATCCCCTTCATCTTCTCCTTCACCCATGAAAGAGCCTATAATCATCACACCGCCTTCAACCCCTAAAAATTCTGAGCCCACTTCACCAACGCAAGGAGATCCCACTCCGGTTGGTCCGTCCTCTCCTCTACCCATGGAGGATACTATAGAAGTACCACCACCTCTAGATGACTGTTCATTATCGACCTTCAAGATCCCATTGTTATAATTTTGGCTCTCTTACCCATAGAGTCCGAGGCTAGCCATTTCTTGGTATCTCAAACACATTTTATAGGAATTTCCATTTGGTCCACGTCAGCTCCGCTTACAATAGTACCATTCTCACACTTGGCCGATTGCCTAGACTATGTCGATAGAGCCTTACTTTGGGGGCATATTCTACTTCTTGTTTCAACACAAATGCAGTTGTCACTCACTGACACCTCCACTATCTATCCAAAAGTGTTTTGGCCGACCAAACCAAACACAACCAAAACTATTTCAGAATCTCCCATGACATCACTCATGGATCAACTGACACCTCTACCCATAACCCAACATATATCTACACCCAAATCCATGCCTACATCATCTTCCTTGCCTAAACCTATCACTACCTTAGGGGTCATACCAATAGCTAGCCTTACCCATCCACCCATAAAATTAGATTTAACTACGTCTTCTAAAACTAATTCCAAACTTAACTCAGCCCCTAAATAGAAGAGCCAATTTCCTAGATCTCATATGCCAACCTCGCCAACCACACCCTTATCTCCTTCACCCCTTCCATCCATCCTAGGACCTCACACCTCGAACTTGGCCAAGAAACCCCCATCCACCGGTAAACCAAGAACACAACAACCCATTTCCCCATCACAGACCTCTAATATACCCAAGCGACCTACACAACCTCCGCCTCACCCATAACCTTCTTTCCACCCATACCTCCAATTTTGTCAATAATTTCTTCACTACCCATGACTCTTCCTTCTCTTTCATTCACACCTCCTACCCAACCTACACCACCTTCCTCCACAAAGCACCTCGCTTACCCTCAAGGCTAACCCGCCTCTCCCACCATCCGCTTTTACCTCTACATCTCGTGTGCCCGTATCATGTTTACCCTAAGAAGATGTAACCTACAACTAAGAATATGCTACCCTCCAATAATGTATTTAAACAAACAACACCTTCTATTACCAATTCATCTACCATGCCCCCACCCAAGTAGATACAACCAACACCTAAGACCACACCACACACCAAACTAATAGCCCAACCCACTTCCCCTCTTACAAAGACTCTTTCTACATAGTCACCGCACTGTACTTAAACCCGATTCACCTCCCATTGTGATCCTTTAGCAGAGTCCTACGCCAAAATCCTAGCCAACCTCCTTGAAACTTCTATCATCACATTACCACCTCTTACACCTTACGACCCACTCAAACCCAAACCAAAAAGGTTTGAAGAAACCAAAATTTGTGCTTGCCATCATGTGAAAGGACATGATGTATAGAATCGTAAGGCTTTGAAATCTTCTCTTGTTCAATTATGTCCTCCTGAAGAAAACTTTGACAATGATGATCTTCTTGATGAGGACCCCATTTCTCTAGACACCAATTTCCACAGTTCTTCCCTCATTTCCTACTCAACGACTTACATATCCACCCCCATAACTCTTAGATCCATCCCGAGATTCAAAATTAACATGGTTCACATAAGAGAGTTGGCCAAACCACCACCCAAATGCAACTGCACCCTACTCATCTCACAAGGGTCATACCCACCACTATGGTTTTGTCCCTCTTACCGCTATACCTTCCATGACACACCCTCTCCATCCAACTCCCCTCAGATTAACATGATCAACATTGCCACCCGTGCTCAAAAAGACAAGGGCAAGGAGAAAGCAATTGGCCCATCAACTAACCTTGTACCCAATATACCATCTGTACCATCACCCAAAGTCATCATTCATGGTCCTACATATCCCATTTCTAACGGGACCACACATCGTACAATGCTAAAACAACTACACTAATCCCCCTCAAAATGTCTTTGTATGACCTTGTCCAGCACTCTCGAGTCATATTGTCAAGCCCTCATGGAGGTCCTTCAATCTATCGAAGTCTTACCAAATGACCCCACACCCGTAGCATTCATCATTACCCCTCACCATATAGCGCCTCTCACTAGATCTTCCTCCTCCACACCTTCACCCACTCTCCAAGTGGTCACCCTTAGTTTTGCAGACGAGGAGATCACTCCCTCTCGGTTCCTCGATGACCCCGACCCCACTCTGTTCATCTCCTCTTTATCGATAATATACGCATCCAACATGTTATGATTGATGGTGGTGCTAGCATTAACATCATCTCCTCCCATGCGTATGCCCAAATGCAAATACCTTCCAATTACATGCATAGTAACCCCATTATGTTGCATTCCTTCAATGATGCCATAACCTCTACACTGGGTACCATTGTTCTCCATGTCTGCGTAGGTCCCCGCACCATCCTAGAACTTTTTATGTCCTAGAAGGGGAGTTCCAGTATAACTTTGGTGCTTGGTCAACCTTGGATTTGTGTCATGGGTTGTGTCCCTTTGATGTTACATCGATGCCTCAAATTTGAACATGAGGGACATAATTACACCATCCCTACTCGACCCCTCACCTTTCAAGACCTGTAACATGCTATATTGACCCAATGATGTGCTTGTACCATTCAAGGAAACCACCACCAAAACCACTTCCCCTTCACCCATAAGCCAATCCACCAAATTTTCCACTACTTTTGTTGCGTCTAACCTCTCCATCCCTACCGTAGTTGTACCCTCCATCGCTAGTGCCCGCTTCCCCTTCATCTAGTGAACCATCTATACCCGCTACCCACATACCAACTACTAATCCCTTAGAAGGTGTTTTTAATGCCTCACTATGGGGGAATACTGCCTATACAATATCGATACCTTCCTCACCCCACAACAATATGGAAATCTACGTCAACAACCCAGTTATGACATTTGCATTAGTGACATTTTCCCTTATGGCCCTCCCCACCTTTGCACCAACCTAACATATGGGGGACTTGATATGGCCACCTATAAACCTCGAACCTCCATCCCAAACCCAAAATTTTCCACCGACCTACACTCCTCACCAACCATCATTTCATTCACACTTTCCTCCACCGGTGCGAGTGGAAAGGATTTGGCTTTGGTTTTTATGAACAAGGCTGCCACACTGTCATCTCCTGTACCTCTCATAAACATAATGACCATAGTGGAATTGGTTTTCATGCTCCATCTTCTAAGAAGGTTTGCATCAAAATTATTCAGACGAGACATCTTCTACCTCTCATTCACCCACATTACCATCCTCACCTACAGAGTCCATAGATCCTGAATCTATACCTCCTATATTGAAAGGGTTCTTCAATCACAACTGGCTTAAGTGGCAAAGAAGCCAACTTTGGTCTTCCCACAAAGGTTTGACAAGCTTCACATTTGTCGACCCACCTTGATGCATCCTTAAACAAAGTAGGCCAATAGTACCCTGCATGAAGAATTTTGTGAGTAGTAATGGCATATGAGAAATGACCCCATAGGCTTGGTCATGGAAGGTTGAGAACAACTTCTTCTGTTGCACTTTGTCAACACACTTCAAGAATCTTCCATCTACTCCTCATTTGAACAAAGCATTTTCCCATAACATGTACTGTGCTAACCTTAGCTTGATAGCTATCTTCTCCTTAGCAATTAAGTGAGATGGACATTCACAATAGGTGAGAATTTGAGAAATATCAACATACCATTCATCTTTTGAGCTAAGGAACAAAATAATAGGGATATAAACTTCATCCTGAGGTGTTTCATGACTAGATCCCTCGAAATGAGTTCACACAAGTCTTTACCCCAAACTATTTTTGTTGATCTGATGTCGAGATCATACTCCTAAACCTTTGTTAACCAATTTCCTCTCTTGGTTACAAACTCATGTTGTGTAAGAATAGACTTAATAGTCGTATCGGGCACAAGCACAATGGAGTGACATGCTTAAGTATGTAAAATTGAAACGCTTAACAACTTTAATCGCTCCAAAGCATGTTTCTCCATTATAGTGTACTTCAACTCATGAGTTTTCAGAATATAACTCATGAATTCAATTGGGAGCTCATGATCTTCAGAATCTTTCTGAGTCAACACAGTGGCCAAGGTACTCTCTGTGGCATAGCAATAGATAATAAAATCTTTGCTAAAATATGGACATGCTAAGATAAGAGTCTTAGCAATGGCTTTCTTAATGCCTTCAAATGCTTCTTTTCCTTTAGAGGACCAACCAAACATCTTCTTTCCCTTCATCATTTGGGAAATGTTAAAAGTCAGATCTGCAAAATCAGGGATGAATCTTCTCAAGAAGTTGATCTTACCAAAGAAGGAGTGCACTCCCTTTTTACTTGTGGGAAGAGGAATCTACTGAATAGATTGTACTCATTCTGGATCAATCTTGATTCCTTATTTGGAGACAACATGTCCCAATAACTTACCCTCCGTGACACAAAAGACATATTTCTTGGGATTCAAAGAGACTCCATGTTCTCTGCATTTTAAGAGAACTGTTTCTAGATGCTGAAAGTGATCTACTCTAGATTTAGAAAACATAGTTAAATCATATAGATACACAACAATACATTTTCCTTTCAGAATCCCAAAAGCCAAATCCATTGCTCTCTGAAAGGTGGCACCAACATTAATGAGACCAAAGGGCATCCTCTTGTAGGCAAAAGTACGCAAGGATTGGTAAAGGAAATATTGTGTTGATCGGTAGTGTTAACTTCTACTTGGTTATATCTTGAGAAACCATCAAGCATGGACAACATATCTGCACCCGTAATAGTTTGCAACACCTAGAACATCATAGGTAGGCATAGTTATCTTTCAAAAATTTTGATTTAGATTCTTGAAATCAACACAGATCCGAATCTAACCATTTTTCTTCCTGACAGGCATAATGTTAGCAATCCATGTTGAATGATGAATGGGGAAGATAATCTTGAATTTCAACAACTTTTGTATCTCTTGGAAAATTGTGTCAGAAATCTTTAGATTGTATTGCCTTTGCTTCTGCTTTGAAATTCTTAATCCCATGTTTGAGGAAAATGAAATGTTACATTTCTTTTAACTAAAAAGCTTTCAGATCATCATAAGAATAAGCAAGGACATCAACATACTTCTTCAAAATATTCATCACCTTCTTCTTCTCCTCGTGGGTACAACACTTTCCAATGTTCACCATTTTGGGTTCAGCAAAGTTCCCAATATTAATCTTTTCATATTCAATAGACTATTGAGGTCCTTTGGAAGCTTTGGACTTGACATACCTGTCATGTTTATCAAACAATTCCTCCAAACTCACCAGTCCTTTAGGGATCTTGTTGCCTTTAAGTTTGATGCATCCCTCTTGATCCATCTCCTCTTTGACACCTTCCTCATTTGAAGAGACACTCTCTCAAGGCATATTTCCACTTCCCTCAAAATAAATTGATCAAATTTATCCTTAAGTTCTAGGAAAGAGAGCAAATGTTGATCATCATTGAAAACTTGCTAGTTGTTTGCATTATCTGGTACGCTTGGTCTATGAATCATTTCAATGGTGAATTTTTCTTGAGAAAATTAGGATGAGGTATCAATAGAGATCCTAAAATAACTAGGAGTTAGCCCTAGTGTTCTTCTCCCTTGGCACTGCTTCGATAGAGAAGGCATCAAAGAATTCAATAGAATCCCAAACCAGATTCCTATAGTGCTTTAACCTTCTATTCTTTACTTGGAAAAGATCCCTGACTTGCTTGACAACCAGTTCCGCATCTCCATGAGCCAGAGGTTCTTCACACCTCTTTCTCTTGCTGCATTCAGTCCAAGGATGAGAGCTTCATATTCTGCTTTGTGTTATTTGTATTTTCAAACTGACAGCTTAAAGGAGAAAGGATGAATCTTCCTTCGGAGATATAAATACCATACCAGCCCTGAACCAGTTGAAGAACAACTTCACAAATTCTAAATTCTAAATTCTATTAGGATCATGGGGGACTACTTTAGGATGTTCCATCTCATCCTGAGACATGATCATGTAGTTTCCATGCCCAATATCTTCATAAAGTATTTTTTCCTTGGGATCATCTCTGTCTTTTCACAATATATTCAAATTGTTTCTCGGGCAAAAGCTTACTCAAGATCCATCGAGTTCTTCCAGTTCTTCATTAGCCTCTTCTTCAGTTCTTCAAAATATTCATTAACTTCTTCATCATTAGGTTCTTCAACTTCACAAGTTGCATTAATAGGGACCTTGATGGGTGGTCCTTCGATTGCCAACCTTGTCTGAGAAGAAGGAAAATGGTTTTTAGGTTGAAAATTTCTCCTAGAACATCTTGATAAGGAGCATGTTGAGCCAATTATTTCTTGATGGCAATGAGGTCATTAGCAAGCTTCTATACTAATTGATATGCATTAGCTCTAGGAGTAGAGGAAGAGGAAGAATAAGCTTTAGATTTGGAAGGATCTCTTTTCAATTTACCAGACATGATCAAGTCATCTTCAACACTGACGGCTAATCTCTAATCAACATCCAAAGTTACAAGATTGGCTCTTCTCAATGCATAGCTTACTTCAAGCAATTAAGCATTTAGGAATAATTTTTTTGAATTTGATCCATAGGTCGGGTGTCTTGTGGGATCTTGTTAATCAGCTTATTAAAATTGGCCACAAATTCTCTCATGGGATCTTGTGGTTCTTTCTTAATTTGAGAAATTTGGGCTAAAAGCATGCACATCTTTGGCAGGTTTGAAATGGTTCTCAAATCTGGTTCTCATGGTAGTCTAATTGGTGATGGCCCTAGCAGGAGATGATAAAACCAATCTACCGCATTATCCTACAAAGTCTCCACAAAAATCCTCACAGAGACATCCTCGTGTTCAACCCCAAGGACTCCACATGTAACTATGAAGGTTGTAATGTGTTCATTAGGATGTACCTTGCCATCTCCTCTAAACTTGGGAAAGTTCTTTCATTACCTTTGGGTAACTCATGCAAAGGTTGAGGAAGGGAAAGAGGCCCAACTCGTTGGCCCCAAGGTAATGGAACTGCCATCCTTGGAAAAATTACTTGAAGTGGAACTGAAACACTAGCAAGAACCAAAGCACGAAGATTAGGGTTGGGTTGCTCTTGAGGAACACCACTCCCAGAAGCTCTGTCTTCAACAGGTGGTGTGCTTACAAAACGAGTCCTTCTATCTCTCCTTGTTGAAGGAAGGGGAAAGCCTTGCTACTCTAGGAGTTGAAATTGTGAATCTTCAATTCCAAGATCCCTTCTTCCATAAGTAAATCTTAGAGTCACCAGATTAGAAATGATCAAGAAATTGTTCTTTGAAACTAGAATTCATTAAAATGAATCCCCAGTAGAGTCACCAAAAAACTATTGGTTGTCAAATTAGGACTTTAATGAAAGCAACAGTCAGGGGACAAAAAGTCCCTCCTCTTTAATGGGAGAGGTTCCCTTATTGAAATAAAATGACACAACTATTTACAAATGTACAACTTCTAACTTTGATGAGGAATTCTGATATCATGAAAGTGTTTTAATGCCAAGATAGATTATCAATACAAAATAACAGAAGAAATAAGGGAGAGAAAAGGTAGAATAGCACTTTCAGGAAGTATAGATAGCAAAATAGTTCCTTATAAATGTTGAGCAAGGAAAATACATAGAACAAAATCATTCATATTAAAACCACTAGATGTTATCTTGTAGACACAAAGTTCCAGAGATGACATCCATAAGAATACAAAGCTTCTTAATGCAAAATAGATTAATGATTCAACAACCTTAGACATGTAAGAGAGAATAAATAAACGCAAATAGAAACAGGAAGGGAAAATATTCTATATTGATAGCTTTAAGTCCTTTTACACTTTCAAAATTATCAGAGTTCCAGCCCCTTGGAATGGTGATGAGAGCTCAATATATAGCTTACAAAGTGGTTACATTTGGTAACCTTTTTTTTAATTAAAATATTAATCAAGGAAATGTATAATAAAAAGTCCTTAATTAAATTACAAGGAGATCGGCACTAAAAATAGAATAATGGAGAGCAAGAAATAGAAACATTTTATTATGGCTGAGGAGGGCTAACTGATTTGAGGATTCGATGCTTGAATATTTTTAATGCTTCTACTATCCCCATGCCGCTTGGAATTTTTGTGTTGGAAATAGCATGTGTCCACATGCCTAGACATTTCTCCATATATTTATTGAACTTGGTATGCTCCAGATATTCTTTATTAGCCTCGGAAATAGCTGAATAAAGAGAACAAATGTCTTTCATTTTATCCTTATTAAATGAATCTTCTTTGAATAGATCACCCTTGAAAAAGATTCTAAACTGAGACTTGATTTCTTAAAGAGAAAAGGAAACACCTGTAGTTTCATCCTGAAGATGGCAGTGGATATCCTTGAAGGTAGATAAAACACAAGTTTTAAAGGACTCCCCTTTTTGCCACACATTCCTCAATTCTCCTAATGCTTCCTCCAGAAATTTTATCTTCCACTCAATACTAAAGATCCATGTCCTTGACAAGTTATTCTTTGTATCATCAAACACATTGTTGGCCAATAATATCTTCTCATTAGTTTGGCCCATTAGACAAAGGTCTGTAATACATCCACTCCATACCTTCAACTCTTTGTCCATGGCTTTGATTAAGGAAGTGATTTTCTGTTGTAAATTGATCACCTTATAATTAGATTTGAAGGCTTCCTCAATGAAATTCAAACCTACTATAGTCATGTCATCCACCATGGCCTCAACAACCTTCCCATAAGTAGAATACTTATGTATGTCTTTGATGCTTTGAACCTCATCCTGATTGAGAACCATGGGAGGTGGGAGAGTAGCCAATGGAGCTGGATCCAAAACTTTATCTTTTGTTAATAATGATCTGATAAAGTTGGAAAGAACTTGGTTCTGTTCTTCCAACTGCTCCATGGTTTGCTTTCCTTTCTCAACCATTCAATAACCTTAGTGACAGTTTCCTGAAGTTTATGAACCTCACTCTCATGTGTAGATTCTCCCAGTGGAATTCTGGAAAGCTCCAAGTTAGAGATTAAAAGATCCTTCTCCTCTTTATCCACCATGGGTCTGGAAACCTCTAGAAACTACTGACCTTGAGCATTAGATATGAATCTTGAAGTAGCCTTTATTTTCTTTGCTGGAGGAGGAGGGGTAATACCAAACAAAGATACCACAAAGATCAAAATATAGCCCAATTTCCTGGGAAGAAGACTTTATTTTCCTATTGTCTACTAAGGGCTACACCCAAGAAAAGGAAGAAGAAGAAACAAAGGAGTTAAGGGGTCTCGAGTGCAAGAGAACTCATGGCACTCAGAGTCTAAACTACTATTGCCTCTAGTGGGGAAGTGCATGGAACCTCAAGAATTTCCTTTGTAGAGGAGTTTGTTAAACTTGGAGGTTTAGTTCTTGATCCTTCCTTCTCCATCTCAATAGTGGTTCCAGGGGTTTCTTCTAGTTCTGTCATCTCATCATCCTCATTCTCACTTAGAAAAATAATGTTCTTTGGTCCAACAGTAATTCTGAGTGCTCTAGAAGAGTTTCTTCCATGATTGGTTCTTTCTTAACCTCTTTGACCTTCTTCTGATACACTTGAGTGGAAGAAGGAGTAGACATGTTAGGATCTTTCAATGAGGAAGAAGGAGGAGTTTCCTCAACTACTTTAGTACTAGGCATATGTACTTCCATCCCATGTGTGGAATTTTCTCTCGAGGAAGATCTACCCTGGCTCTTCCTAAATTCATGAACTTTCCTATCAAACCAAACCTTAGTTCTATCGATGACAGGGGATATATCTCACTCAAATCATCTTTCTCCTTCGCATACCAATCCAGGGTTTCTAGAGGTGACAGATGTTTGTGCCCTTGAAACTTGTTCTTCATTTTTACAGTGCACATAGGAACGACCTTCAAAGAATAGATCACGAGAAAAATGTAAAGGGATATAGTAAGATGAGCAAATGAACCAATACAAGAATGTGGGAAAGAAATAATAAGCAAGCAATGTGAAAAATGCATAGATGGTGGTCCCTTTAAATAGTCGTTTAGGAGAGAGAAGATCATAAATGCACATTAAATACCCCTTACACCGACTCAAAAAGGTGAAATGTGGGAAAAGTGGAAAAAATTGGCCCGGATGGTCCATGGGACGTTGGGACATGTGGGATGCAAAAATCCAATTTGGCTGATGTGGACGATACGGGCCAAAAGAGCACTTGCGAGACAGGTCATAGAAATGTGAAGGATGTGAAGACTTGATTCAGCTGATGTGGATGATGTAGGGAATCGGGGACCAAGAAGCCCGGGAAAACTTGGGATAGATGGGCCAAAAAGTGTGAGAAATCCGACAGACAAGAACTTGTGGGAAAATCATCCGATCAGTGAACAAGAGGCCCACTAGAACTTGGGACATCTGGGACATGAAGACCCGATTCGGCCAATGTGGGTGATGCAGGGAATCGAGGAACAAGAAGCCTAGAGGAACTTGGGATAGATTGAACAAAAATGTCTGAAAAACCTACAAGTTCCTAAAATGGCCCCAAGAAACGGCATTTTCACTATCCGGCATTTTCACTATCTCTTCAAATTTCCTCTTTACTAAAACATTACTAAAGGGTGCCAACTCAAAATTTTCAATTTTTTCAACTTTCAAAAGAGGGGAATTTTTAGGGGACAACACATCCAAAATTATAGAATGGAAATACTGGGTATTGAAAGATGTGAGGCATGTGCCAATCCTCGGGAGGAATCTTATTTCGTAGGACAACTAGGTGAAGCTAGTTGCATGGTTACTTTCACAAGAGACTCTTGGAAAGTCACCAAGAGTACTTTTTTGTGGTAAGAGGTAAGAAGGTAGGAACATTATATTTATCTACATGCTTTCTGATTCCTTTTCGTATTATCTACTTGATTCGGATGCATGCATGTGGCATAATTGGTTGGGCCATATGAGTAAAAAAGAAATGCAAATCATAAAGGCTAAGAGTAAGTTATCATATTTGAAAGATTTAGATCTTGATTTCTATGAGTATTGTATCTTTGGAAAGAGAAAGAGAGTGAGATTTCTCAACATTGGGGTAACTAAGAAGGATCAGAAATTGGAGCTTGTACACTCGGATGTGTGGGGACCAGCTTATGTAGTTTCTTATGGATGATCCCAATATTATGTTACTTTCATTAATGATGCTACAAAAAAGTTATGGGTTAATTGTATTAAACATAAATATGATGTTTTTGAGAATTTTAAAAGATGGAAATCCTTGTTGAAAATGAATCCAATTCTAAGTTAAAATTCCTTAGATCTAAAAATGGTGGTGAATACTATAACAAATTTTTCAATGATTATTGTTTAGTAAATGGGATACGTAGAGAAAGAACGGTTCTAAGAACACCACAGAGAATGGTCTTGCATAGAGAATGAACAAGATAATCATGGAACGTGCTAGAAGTATGAGAATACATTCTAGATTTCCATTGTAGTTTTGGGTAGAAACAATTGATACAAAGTGATTTATTTGATTAATCGTGGGCCTTCAAGTTCACTAGATGGACGAATACTAGAGGAAGCTTAGAAAAGAAAAGAGGTAGATCTTTCTTTTCTTAAAGTTTTTGGTTAAGAATATTTTATGCATATTGATAAGGAAAATAGTAAAATGTTGGGTATAAAATCCAAGAGATGCACTTTCATTGGTTATGGATCTAGTGATTTCGGATTCCATTTTAGGGATTTAGAGAATTCTAAAATTATTAGGAGTCATGATGTTGAATGGAATGAAAAGAGAATATACAGGGATCAAATTTTGGTGCCCAAGGATGAAAAAGTTGAGAAGTTTGTGGATGAAAATGAAATCTCATATTTAAAAGTAATACCAACAGGTTTATATAGTAACCGGTGTCGGTTGACCTCCAAACTGCATCGGTCGAGAAACGGTATCGGTTATAGAAGATCTAAACCAACATCGATTAACATAACCAATGTCGCTTATAGGTGACTAGCATCGGTCACTAATGATTTGGATACAAATGTCCAGGAGGTCCAAAATGATCATTTGGTACCCAAAATATGATGAGAAGGTCACAAATAATAAGTAAACCTCCGTAAAGATTTAAACCTTATCTATTTTATTTATTATTAATCGATAATGGAGAACTAGAAATTTTTGAAGAAGTGATGCGGGATAAGACCCATGTCCAAAGTGGGAGCATGGCATGGATGAGGAGATGGAATCTGTGGAATAGAATCAAACTTGATATTTGGTTAAGTTTCCAGTAGGTAAAAGGACATTGAAGAACAAGTGGGTTTATATGATCAACGAGAAAGAGGGTGGACATAAAATGTAACATCCCCATTTTAAGACACTAGAAAAAGGGATTTTTTTTTATATGCAAGTTCTCTCGTATTGAATTATACAATTCAAACACATGTTCAAGTTTTAATAATTGTTCTCTCGTCCAATTACTATAATTTGGATCACACAATTTTTGTTAAAACCAATGTTCTCTGTTCGCATGTTTTGCAATATGGAACACACATTCAAGTGCCATTAAATCATATAATGTATACCATATGCTTTGTAAATGACTCAAGAACTACCGATCTCCCATTTTATGGCTCGGAGTTTCAGCGATCGCATTTCATGACTCGGCGACTTACCGATCTTTCATGTTGATCCATGCATTGTATAATAAATATACAGGGTTCTATTACCATTTCCGGTTATCGAAGTGATCCATTTAAGAAGCCTATCTCAATATTTATTACTGATATTCATCTGACATACTGCATCTTAAACTAGGTGATTAGGACAACGCAACCATCATTTGCGATACTTTGGCCAAAGATTTTTACATGCTTTGCATGATCATATTCCTAGATGTGATACACATCATTGGAATACTTCCTTCACCTCACTTAATCTGCTATCTAGAATGGTCTTTCCTGGTCTCTACCAGTCCTTCCATTATGGTCAAGCTCTATCCCCAACTAGCAATATGAATGAGTATAGGAAGTTACTCATGGTAACTAAAGGTACGCAGACATGTGGTGTCATCCCTAGACAACTCCGTGTGTCTAGTTACCTTTAGTCCTCCGAGTTACTCCGTATACGTGATCACATTCCTATCCCCATCTAAGAACTTAGTATCCAGCTTATGTAAACTTGATGATTTGATTCGGGAGGGCATTGTAATATGTCATCTATAACATTGTGTCATCATGAAGGTCCCACCTTCATGAAGACACCATATTGTAGCTGGCGTATGTCAATATCCTATGGAATCCTCTCATCGAGAGTACACATCCAGCTCAAGTGTGATTTGGTTGTAATCTTAATATTTAAGATCAACTTTCAGCAGCCATGCTGATCCTTTATCCTCGTTCTTGTTACAGTTGTATGTAGCTAAGAGAGACTTAATCTGTCTTCAAGCTTGATATACATCCCCTCCTTCATACCGAAGGGTTGCATATTCTCTTCTTGATTCCTTTCTTTAATCTTCGACTAATCAGTCCATTACCGATAAACGTAATAAGTTTAACCTATTAAACTTAACCAAGTTTTTTCACAACTGTAAACAAATTCAGAATTCCATCTTATTAGACATCATTTAAACGAGGTCTAATTCTAAATGAATTTATTCATTTATCCTCCTTAACCTTACTTAGTTAAGGTCTGTTAACAATAGATATGTTTTCCATATCTATATTTTCTCGAATTTCCTTAGCTTATAAGTTAATCCCGAATACCTTTCAATTAGGATTTCATATTCACCTAAATCCTTTTTAATGTCAATTTAAAATTCATCTTAACCCAAGTATGAACTAATTACACATTTCAATATAAAAGTTGCATTCATGTAAAGAATAGGTGTTATTTCCTTTTAAATTCATCCATTAACATTGGATAATCCCAAATCAAGGAATAATGTTATATTCTCAACTTACTCAACAATATCAAATTGATACAGCCATTAAAAATATCACACTTTTACTTGTATTCATCCATCAGTTTTACAATCTATACATTTGCCAGTCCAAACGACTGGACTTTGTTTATATTAAACAACATTACAACTCATAAAGATAGAAGAATATAATTTCTTCCTTTCTCATTTCCTCATAGAGGAGTAATAGCTATCAATACAATCCATCTTCAGTTAATCAAAAGAAGTATCAGAAAGCAACCATGTCTTCGTTTATACTCAAGTTCCATCTCGTAAAATTTCTTACACGGTCGAGTTCATTGAATTGAGCATATTAAGCACTTGTCATTAAAATGAGGTGCTTTTAATTAACTGTCTCAATAAAAGAACCCTGCTTTTATGAAACGTTAATATGAACATCATTCAAGAATTAAGTACCGAAAAGGATGAACAGCATAACAACTCAATCATCTAATTACCATCCCAATCAGACAAGGATTACTGCCCTCTTTCCCAAATAATTATTACAAGAAGTAATTTCCTTCAAACAGTTCCAGATTACAAACATCTGTAAGAACTAAAAACACAATTATGCAAACTGTTGTTCTAACATAAATGCTATCAATTCCATTCCCTTACATTAGTTAGAGAAAGATTCACAATTAGATTTTAAATAAGACTTCCAGCAGAACCATTTTCCTTTCCTTTCATACTACTCGTCTAATTTCAACAATCAAACGCTTAAAGAGAAAAGTAGACAGCAATTAAATGTAGATGCTTAAACCAAGGCGGTACAAAATTCATTTCATAACAGTTATAGATTTACCACTGTATGAGAGAAGAAATGAACACCAATTCAAATTATCCATCCACACTCTTTTTCTTTTCTCTTAGTTGTACTGAGAATTTTATCCAGACGTGATACCAATCGATGGTAACAGTTCAAAGTGAAATAAATAAAATCATTAATCGAATACAAGGAAGAAGGATCATATTACCTCTTTGCACTGTTTAACCAAATATCCGCTATTTAGCACAGACATGATCCATCAATATGATTCATTCCGCATAATATATTTCCCTTTAAAATAATTCACTCTACAGACATTTACGTCTTTATAACATGTAGAGTGTACAACGAACAACAACAAGTCACACTTTCTTCCTAATAATGAGAGAATTCACTTTCCAACAGCAAGGTAATAAATCCATTCATATTCTGCTCTTAATGAAAACAATGAAAGGTCCACAATCCTTAAAATTATATATATATATATATATATATATATTATGTGTATATCCTTGAGTTCAGCAAGACACAATATAATTTGCATGCTCTACTCAGTCTATTATATAGACTGATTTTCTGTTCCTCATCAGATTAGAACTTCCTTCCAAACAGTCCTATATGAATACCAAAAACCAGCAGGCAGAATACCATATCAAATTAGAACAACAAGTAAGATACTACTATAACCTTACTGTCCCAGGGAACCCGTATTTTATGCAATGAAAAACATCAAGGAATTATAACTCACATAATAGTCTATCAACATCATCACAAATTTGTTTTTCCCAAACGTTTCCACACACTGAACTCAGAAATACAATATTCGCATATCAATACCTTTATCAATGCAAACCCATATAGGGTAATAGATGTGCAAGCAAGATACAGTCAAAACAATCTCAAATAGCAAGCCCAACCTCATTTGTTTCATTCGTTTACACAGAAATACTAAGCCATGTTCGTTTTCATGATGACAATTCAAACTAGAAGATCAAACCGCATCCACAATGCACAATGAAATCCACTTTCCATTACCTTCATATTTCGAAAAGCAAAGAGAAAACATAATTCATTAATAATTTCAATAAGAAGAACAATCATTTTCTTCAAACACCCAAGAATACCCAAGTCGTGTTCATCCTTATAATGACAGTTCAACCAGACATACAAATCATCTCATCCTTTCATTTTCACAAGAATGCTCAGAACTCAGAAGTGATATTCACTTAGCTAATGTATTTATTAGCACAAACCCATAATGGTAATAAAACGAATACCCAACACTGTCGAAATGAACCACACAGCAAGGACAATTTATTCAACTTAATCATTATGCAAAGAATGCTCAAGCCGCATACAACAAAAGAAAATGACTCAACTCGAAATCATCTCAACATAACAGCCAAATCAAATAACCAAAACCCCCATCATAAGAGCAGGGTTGTTTTAATGAGACGATTAAGCAAAAGCAAGCGGTTTAAGGAGAAGGGCTTAACATGCCTGTATTTTTTTGTGATTTGAAGAAAACCGTGCCCACTGGAGTTGTTTCTCTCCACGATGTCCTCAGCTAGGCTTTCCAACCAGTTCCCTAACTTCCACAGGCTCCAAAAATAGCCTTGCTTCTCCAAGAATAGAGATAATAACCAAAATACAGCAGGTTCGACAGAACCAGGGAAGAACAAAATGCAGAGCAACTAAAAACCCAATGCACACAACAACAAACAAACTTCCTTCACAATCCTCTTTCCAAGGTGAGCTGGTCGCTAAGACCAATGCCATTGAATGCATTCCTTTTTCCTTTTTCCTCACGCCACCGCCGACTCAAGTTGGCGAGTTTCTAATTTCAAATTTTGCTTGCAATCATAGTTTAGCCTCATAGCTAGTTGGATGCCTCCAACTTTTCCATGTTCCCGCCAAATTTGGCGCTGCAACCTGTAAGGACGCCATTCATTGTCCTAATAAATTTCCAACCTTCCCTCCTTATCCTTTCCATCCACATGGGTCCATACGTCCCCTTCCATAGGTTAGGAATAGTTTAGGATTTTTTAATAGTCCATATCTAGGTTATTCACCTAGTTCATAGGTTAGTAGAATTTACATCCATTCTCATCCTTATAAAATTTAAAATCCATATAGGATAGTAGTTAGGGTATAGGATAAAACTTAGGGGTAGGTTAGGGTTTAATCCCCTAATATTTAATTAATTAGTTTCCAATCAAGTCTTTCTGCCTGACAGTCATATTCAACACTATACAGGACATTTCGTCCCATGTTCCACATACCTATAATACTTGCATCCAGGCCTTTATCACCTTACGCAGTCTAGCGTTACAACGGTGTGTGGTTCGAGAGTCAAACCTTTTTCATTGGCATCTATGTACCAGATATTCATACCTGTAATCAGGTGCTGCAACCTTTATATCAACCTTCAGTCTGGTTTAGAAGTAAATCGACAAAGCGATCACAAGAAGGCCACAACATACCTTGGATCAATGGAATTGATTCAAGGTGTGCTGTCAATCAGCGAATAGAGTTCATCAAGCATACGACAAGTCTGTTGTCTCATTAGCAATCACACAAGCAATAATAACTTCTATCCCAAGTAACAAATTACAACAAACAAGGGTCCAGATTAGCAACACATTCCTCTAAGATCAAAAGATGTGTCTTAACATATTTATCTTCATTTCTGTAGTTACAACATCATGAAAAGTAATTACCATGATAGCTTACAAAAATCAAGGTGTTATATAAAAGGTACAAGGTAAGGCTTGTAGTAAAGGGATTTACACAAAGTAGGTATTGAATTTAGTGAAATATTTTCTCCTATTGTTAATATGACTTCTAGTCATACTATATTGAGCTTAGTTGTAGTAGAGGATTTGTATTTCAAGCAACTAGATGTGAAAATGGCTTTCCTTTATGGCGATTTAAATAAAGATATTTATATGCAAAGCACCCGCTATGGTATGAAGTCAAGGGTAAGGAGAAACTAGTGTGCAAGTTGAAAAAGAACCTATATGGGCTCAAGAAAACTCCAAGGAACTGGTACATGAGGTTTGATAGTTTTATGCATGAGCATGGTTACTTGAGATGTGAATCTGACCATTGTGTTTATTTCAAGAAGCTTGAAAATGGGAGCTATATTATTTTGTTATTGTATGTGGATGATATGCTTATTACAGGATCTAGTATGCAAGACATTAGTGAGCTTAAGGGAAAGCTATCTTAGACATTTTCTATGAAGGATTTAGGAGCTACAAAAATAATCCTTGGCATGCAAATAACGAAACAGAAGAACAAGAAATTGTATTTGTCTTAGAAGAATTATATCTATAGGGTATTAGAAAGGTTCAACATGCGTAATGTAAAACATGTTGTACACCTATGGTGGACACATCAAATTGAGAAAAGATCAATGTCCATCATCATATGAGGAGGTCAAATACATGACACGAGTCTCATATGCTTCAGCAGCTAGGAGTCTCATGTATGTTATGGTTGTTACTAGATGAGACATTGCATAGGCAGTGGGAGTTGTGAGTAGATATATGGAAAATCCAGGTAAAGAGCATTGGAAAGTAGTCCAATGGATACTCGAGTATTTGAGAGGGACATCTAGCATGAAGTTATGTTGTGGAGGTTTGGATATTTCATTATCTCGCTATGTTGATTCGGATATGCTTGGAGATCTGGATGGTATGAGGAGCACTACTTTGGATATAATTTCACGGAGGTGGGACGATAGTTAGTTGGATTTCAAGATTGTATAAGGTTGTGGCTTTCTCTACTACAACGGTAGAGTATGTTACATCTACGAGAATCTAGCAAGGAGATGATATGAATGAGTAGGTTCATGGAAGAGTTAGGAAAGGAGAAAGATGATTGCAAATTGTTTAGTGACAATCGTGAGTGTAATTAATTTGGAAAAGAACTAAGCATTTCATTCAATAACAAAACACATTCGAGTTGAGGTATCACTTCATATGGTAGGTATTGGAGGATAGGCGGTTGAATATGGAAAAGATTCATATGCTAAAAATCCATTAGCAAAGGAGAAGTTGAAGCTACACTCCACTTCGGTTGGTCTTCGAGTTTGAGATTTGGAGAGGAAGAAACAAAGCCAAGGAAGGATCCAAGAATGATATTGTATAGGTATGGTGCAGTAATTAATCTCCAAGTGGGATATTATTGATTTGGAGCTCAATTACTTAGGATTAACATGCAATGTGAAACTTGTTGGAAAACACAAGAATTTCTCATTGGTTAAGGAGGGATCGACATTAGTCACCTATGACTGGCATTAGTCGAGACAAGGAAGAAGTGTCATCGCTAGGGCTAATCGACATCGATTACACTGCAGGAGTGTTTTAATTAACTCTCGGAATTAGATCTATTTTTAGCATTAAAGTAGATCTATTGATTGTAATTGCATGGCTAAGTGACCTAAGTTTGTATACACCTATATAAGCATGAAAGCTATGGTTTAGAAGTAAGAATTAAGAAGAACTTGTAAAAGTTGATGATTATTATGAGAGAGATAATTCTTGGAGGAGAAGCAAAAGATTGAGGGAAAGAAAATATTATACATCGATAGGTGTGGAAGATTGTAAATCTTCAATTGTATATCTTGTCAAAGATTTGGATAATATATTAGCTTGTTTATTGGTGGATTTGACCCACACTTGGGTGAACCATGTAAAATATGGTGTTGATTTATATATCTTGTTTTGTATATTTCTTCGGTAGAATATTCACTTTTATTTGCATGTATTTTTAGATATGATATATTATTTGTACAACCAAAAGTGCTAAACCCAACACTTATTTGAAATCAGAAACCGTTAAATTGTAAAAACAAGGCGAAGCTTGCTTGTGATTTAATTAATATAAAATGAAGCATTACAACCAAAAGAGAGAGCTGCAATATTTATAGATATTGGACAGCTTCTATCTCTTCCACAATACATGGAAAAATCTCCTAAATAAAGCAAATATGCAAATAGCATATTGCCCTAAAAAAGCTTCTACATGAAATCACCCGAGAACAATATTCTAACTAAAGAACATCCTCCACAATCTAAGGGATGATAACAACACACTAACAACTAAAATAACTAAAGTAATTAAATAATTACTTTATTATAATTACACATTAATCCACATATGGTGAATTAAGTGTTAGATTATTTGTAAAATTCCCCCTTAATTCATCATATTCTGAAGTGAACAGAGATAAATACTCAATGCCTCAAATTTAGGATGTGCAAGAGATTTTGTGAATATATCTACACCCCGATGTTCGTCACGGCAATGTTTGCGATGATTGTTGTTGTTACGAACTTGTTCACGAATGAAATGTACTGTACCTCAATGTGTTTGGTGTGTTCATGAAAGACTATATTCGAACAAGTTTTATTACTCCTTCATTGTCTACATGTAGGATTGTTGGATGATCTTGTTGAATTCCTAATCCTTCAACTATCCTTCTGATCCAAATCACTTCATAGATAGCTCCTCCTGCTGCACGATATTCTCGCTTCGTGGAAGACCTTGAAACACAATTTTGTTTCTTGCTCCCCCATGAAATAGGTCCAGATCCCAAAAAGAACACAAATCCTAAAGTGAAAATTCTATCATCGACGTTACTCGCATGATCTGAATTTGTATATCCCGTCAAGAAGAAGTTATCATTCTTCTTGTATTCTAGGCCAAAGTGCATGGTTCCTTTGATGTATCTCGCACCCTCTTTTCGCTTTCCAGGTGACAAACCCTTGGTTCTTGCATAAATCGAGAAAGATAACCGATTGCATAGCTGAGATCTGTCCTAGAATAAGTTAAGTATATGAGACTCCCAATCAACTCTGTCGATAAAGAGTAACATTTACTTGTTCGATGGATCTGTGTGAGACAATTGAAGCCTTGTCTCCATAGGTGTAGCCATTGGTATACTATCCATCATTATGAATTTCTCGAGCATTATCTTGGCATATTTTAGTTGAGTAAAAAGATGTGATTTTCCTTTTGCATTACTTCAAGTCCAAGACAATAATGAAGATTCCCAAGATTTGTCATGTCGAATGATCGATTTAAATCTTCCTTAGTTGTTTTAATCATCTTCACCAAACTTCCAGTGATGACTAGATCATCGACATATACTACTATGATCACTATCTCCCCCTTAATTTTTGAGATAGAGATTAGGATCATATGGACTTCTTTTGAATCCATGTTTGATGAGATGCTCATCAATCTTTATGTACCATGCCCTGGGAGCCTGTTTGAGACCATACAGTGACTTTATGAGTCTACATACCTTTCCTTCTTTACCTGGTATGAAAAAACCTTCTGGTTGAGTCATGTAGACTTCTTCCTGTAAATCCCCATTGAGAAATGCAATTTTTACACCCATTTTATGAACTTTCCAACCAAATTGTGCATCTAGAGCAAATATCATCCTGATTGTTTTGATCTTAGCTGTTGGTGTGAATGTTTCTTCATAATCAATGCCTTCTTTTTGTGCATAACCCTTAGCTACCAATCTTGCCTTGTATTTATCAATGCTTCCATTTGATTTGTACTTTGTTTTAAATATCCATTTGCAACCTATTTCCTTCTTCGTTGGTGGAAGATCTGTAAGTTGCCATGTATTATTCTTAATCAAAGAGTTGAATTCTGAATTCATAGCATCTGACCAAGGTTTTGACTATTGGGCATATTGAACTGTAGTGGGCTCACTTGATTCAATTACTGTACTCATTAAGGCTAAGTTTACCTCATTTTGAGTCATACTATGAGTTCTAGGTCCTGAAGTGGATGTGTTAGGATCACTATCCAACTTAGCATCTCGAATTAGATTAGTATACCACTTAGACATACGTTTAGCTGTTCCTGAAGATGGAGGAGTTGAATTATCCTCATCATCTTTATCTTCATCAAGAACATCTTCTATTTTCTTAGTAGGATTGTTTTGTGAGTTAATGGAAGGAGCATTTACTTCTTTATTTTCAAAAACTCAACATCTCTACTTGTGAATTTTTTTCTTGTTTTTGGATCCATTAACCTATATCCCAAGGCTTCATTAACTCTGTATCCCAAGGCTTCATCACCGTATCCCAAGAATATAAGTTGTTCGATTTCATATCAAGTTTAGTTCTCTTTTTCTTAGGAATGTGCATACTTGCCTTGCATCCAAAAACTCTAAGGTGTTTTATAGATGGTTTGTTCCCCACCAAGCTTCTTGTGGTGTTATTCCATCAAGTGTGGAAGTGGGGACTCTATTTAGTAGATAAACTACTGCTTTTACCGCTCGCCCAATATGTTTTACTCAAGCCCGAATCATCGATCATACACCTTATCATATCCATTATAGTTCTATTTCTTCTCTCAACTACACCATTTTGTTGTGGTGTATACGGAGGTGCCATTTGCCAACGAATTCCATGTGTTTCCAAAAAATCTTTGAACTCATTACTGGTGTATTCACCCCCTCGATCTGAGTGGAGTGTTTTTATTTTCTTACCAGTTGCATTTTCACAAGCTACTTTGAATTTCTTGAAAGTTTCAAAGGCTTGGTCTTTGGTGCAAATGTAGTATACCCACATTTTTGTGAGTAATCATCAACAAAGAGCATAAAATATTGAAACCCTGAATGACTAGGTCTCATAGGTCCGCATAGATCGGTATGCACCAGATCAAGTTTACCACGGGCCCTGAATGTACTGCTTTTCTGAAAAGAAGATCTATGTTGTTTTCCTGCCAAACAATTTGTGCACTTGTCTAGTATTTTTCTTGAAATTTGGCAGTCCTCTTACCATATTATTTTTTCAAAGTGTTTCAAGATAGCCAAAACTTACATGGCCAAATCTTTGATGCCACAATTGTGCCGATGATGTATCCTTAGCTACAAGGGCCTGATTTTTGGTTTGAACAAAATCCAACTGAAACATATGACCTACACTAGAAGATCGTGCAAAAATGTTGGAGTTTTTAGACTTATCTTTGATTAAAAATTCTTCTTTCCATCTATACAATCAAAATCCACTTTTAAGTTGTGCTCCAAAAGTGACTTATCAAAGTAAATTCTTTGTCAATCCAGAACATATAGAACATCTCTTATTGTGCACTTTCTTGATCCAAGAGGTAAGGAGATGTTTCCAATTCCTTGTAATTTGTACGATGAATCATCACCCAACAAAACAAAGTCTTTGTTAGGTGTATTCTTTAACTCTAAGAACCAATCATTTCTCCCGGTCATATGTCTTGTTGCTCCTGAGTCAACATACCAAATTACCTGTGGTGAATTGATTTCTTAAGTTGATTGTGCAGCAAATAGGAAGTCCTCATCTGGTGAGTTATCTTCTTCTTCAAATGATGTTGTCATCTGCGGTGTTTTCTTTTTCCAGTTACTTTTCCTTTGTCCTTGTTGTTTGTTTTGATAACCTTGACTAGATTGTTGAAAATTTGGCTTCTTTACACTAGATGAACCCTTCTGAAATGTGTTATACCAACAATCTTTTAATTCATGTCCTTTTCTACCACAAATCTGACACTGCTTTTGCTGAGTGTTCCCTTGATTATTCTGTTGAGAATGCTACTTGTGTTGCTTACCAGTTGTATGAATCTATTTCTTTCCCTTATGGAATGAAGAGAGGGCTTGTTCCTCATCTTCTATAGGTTTTTTCATGGACTCTTCCTGTTGTAACATGTTCACTAACTCTTCAAAACTTGTAGTTGGACCCATAATGTTGAGAATTGTGACAAATATTTTGTATGAGGCTGGTAAAGCTCTCAATACAATAGGCACAAGAGATTCATTAGTGACCTCTATTTCCAAAGCTTGGAGAGATGATCTCAATATAGAAACACACTTTAGAAAACCTTCAATAGACTCATTAGAATTCATTTTGAGACAATGGAGTTGTGTTTGTAATTGCAAAATAGCATTTTTGTTCTTAGCTTCATATACAGTTGCTAGTTTATCCCATGCTTCTTTTGCAGTTGTCGCTTGATGAATATGAGGTTGTACATCATCAGTTACACCAAATAGAATTATAAGTTTTGCCTTTTGATTAGCATGATCAAACACACGTTGTTGAGCAATATCATTTTCTGGTCTCGTTATCGAGCCATCAACTACACCAATTATGTCCTCAAATTCAAGTTGAGTTTTAATTTTCATTTTCCATGCAACATAATTATCTCCTCGTAGGAGTTGTGAATCGGGAAAAAAGAATTTGGGCACATTGTTAGCCATTTGTGCACGAAAGAAAAGAGAGATAGAGAATCAAACACGAAACAAATCCCCCCTCAAATCAGTACACACCCCCAAAATTGATTTTTATTGAGTGTGGGCTCCTTTTTGGCCTTTTACAATGATTTTTCGGCACTATCGGCCGTTTTTACAAACATCTTGTAAATAGAAAAAGAAAATTGCACCCCCCTTCTTGTTTACGAAAAATTAATATTTTCACAATTTTTTTAAATTTTTGGGCACTTTGGCCTCTTTTCCCTTACAAATTTAGTTTTGGGATCTTTGGCCTCTTTGACTGGACCAAAGCGTAGAGCTTGAAAAAACACACACTTTCAAAAAAAATGGCACCTCAATCCGAGGTACCAGTTGAAAGTTATGACCGTTTTAAAATTATTTTTCCGGCCCCTTTCCAAAAATGGAATTTTTTTTTCTTCTTCTGATTTTTTTCACATCGTCCAAAAAAGGAATTTTTTTAAAATGATTTTTAACGCAAAAACACGGGTCTGACTTACGCATGCATGCAGCTTCGTTTCTTCGTCGTCAGCCTTGTTTCCTTCGCCACCCTTTTGCCTTAAAAGCTCTCTTACGCTCTGTTTTGCAAGGTCGCATAGAATTACTTACAGTTTGAAGACGAATAGCCGTGATCAAGATCCAGCTTTTTTTTTTTTCCTTTACAGTGTGAAGTTTTCGAGTAAATCAGAGGTCTACAAGGTGAGTTCACAGATATATGCAAATACCACAGCTGCATATAGGTTGCAGATCGGTGGTGGATGTTTCTTTTTTTTTTTATCAATGAAATAATCAGATTTCAAAATAATATTTGTTATATTTACAATTTAATACAACATCAAATATTAAAAGAAATTGAAAAATATCTCCTCAATTGAAATAATTTCACCTGGAAAACAATAATGGAGTTGGGAGGTGCATCCAGGTGCTCTGGCCTGTGATTGCCCTTCCAATTTTTATTTTTTATATTCTTGCTGCTTCTACTGTTGCCGGTGTGTGGAGAAAGGGCAGGGGCTGTGAAGAGGCTGGGGGCATCTATGGCTCCTCCTGGCTCAGAGCTTCTAGTCCTCCTTCCTCAAAACTTCTAACACTTCCTCAGCAATTATCTACAGCCTTAACTCCCCTGCTCTGGTACCAAATGAAATCTGTAAACCAGATTAAATTGCAAAAACAAGGTGGAGCTTGCTGTGATTTTATTAATATAAAATGAAGCATTACAACCAAAAGAGAGAGCTGCAATATTTATAGATATTGGACAGCTTCTATCTCTTCCACAATACATGGAAAAAATCTCCTAAATAAAGCAAATATGCAAAAATAGCATATTGCCCCTAAAAAGCTTCTACAGGAAATCATCCGAGAACAATATTCTAACTAAAGAACATCCTCCACAATCTAAGGGATGATAACAACACACTAACAACTAAACTAACTAAAGTAATTAAATAATTACTTTATTATAATTACACATTAATCCACATATGGTGAATTAAGTGTTAGATTATTTCTAACATTATTGTGAAAGGTAGTTTTTGTAACTTTTTATTACTTCTTGAAAATTTAGAATAGGTTGATTTGGGGAACTTAAGTTGGAAACTTGGCTAAAAAGGTAAGATTAGAATTGAAAATATGAATTTCTCTCTTCTTTACTACTGTTTTGATTTCTGGCATGTTGTAATAAGTTCATAAGGATGTGGAGTTAGGATTAACTATGATGATTTAATTAGTCCTTTCTTATACATTACTTATTGAATCTTTAATCTTCTCTCTCCTTCTTGGTTTGTAATCTTTTCAAAAAGTCTTTCTTTTATCTCGTTATATGTTTTTGGAACTATTTCATAAACAACAAGGTTCCTTTTATGAAATAGTTAGATAAAAACAAAATGTTTTAATGTTATAGTGCTTATCATGCTCAGTTCAAATGAACTGACTTGTGCTAACAATTTTACAGATGGATTTCGTAAAAGATGAAAGGAGAAAGACATGTAGAAAGTTACATCTATTTTACTAATGATATTTTATCTTTATTATGCTAATCAAGCAATGTCATTACTTGAGACGTACTTTGTCGAAAAAGGAAGATGTAATAAAACTAGTTTTATATTGTATTAATGACACTTGTAATCCCATAAATCCTTTTGTAATCAATGAATGGATCACTCCCTCTTTGATAAATAAATGGTTTGATTATTGTTGAATTACTACCTTATTTTGATACCTTCATTGGCATAAGTTGGGATGTACTATTAAGTAATATCATTAATGAAGGGGCACTTTCGATATTTAAGTGTTATGGTGTTAAGAAACTCAATAGTTCTTATATTTATAAGATTTTTGGAATAAGGATCTAAAATATTTGTTGAATTATTTACCCATAAAAGAGGTACAACTAATAGTTGATACTCTTGAGTATATCCTTAAATAATGGAAAGTGAATATGATTAAATTATATATATGTGTATGAATTTTGGTTTTATTAAAACATATGTGATCTGTTTTCATAATTGGACATTAGTCCTTGATAAAGGAAAAAGGATATTTTCCTTAAAATCAATCATCGAGTCTTACTTAAAGATCTTGTTAAAGTGTTATGGATATATTATGAGATTGGTTGAATATGTTGTTTCTTAGGAAATTTTCTTTAATAAAAAAATGGATGCTTAAAAGAGAACTAAAAGTATTTAGAATTCATTATTATGAAGTCTAAAGTAAAGGTTTTAAATAATCTTGTTTTAAGCTAAGGATAAAGTAAGAAAAGATCTAATGAACACACCTCCATAACATTGAGATCAATCATGTCATTATATGATATAAGATGTTTCATTTAAAGACAAACTTAAACATGTAATTGTAATTGTTAGGAAATTAGATTTTACCTGCATACCTACCTCTCATGTAATTACACCTTGTAACCTTTTTAGGTTAAATGATTCTTAGTTGAATCATTAAGCATTTTTATAATTAATATTTAGGAAAATGATTAAATGGGTTAATAATTTTGTAATCTTAAGTATGTTAGTTTAGTTGAGGAAACTCAGTTGGATGTTGGAACACATCAACTATGACATAGTACCTTCATAATGACATGGGTCATTATGAGGATAATATGATGCAGTTATTATGTCTCAACACCCCACTTATTTTTTTTTACTCGATTAACATAAGTGGATGATTGGATCACGGTTCCACCCTATACAGGATAGGAATATGATCTAGTGTCGAGGTCAACTCATGTTGACTTAGGGTAGCTAGACACACCCACCAATGTAAGTTGATTGAATATGTCTATGTATCCTTAGTCACCATGATTAGTCTTCCACTCGGCGAAGTTAGGAAAGGCCATTTTAGATAACAGAACAAGTTTGGTGAGGGACATATTCCTTTCAATGAGTATGCCATCTAGGAATGTAAATATGTTAAACATGTTTTATTTTTTTCCCAAAGTATCGCAAGTCAGTTTAGTTGCGTTGCCCTAGGTCATCTAGTCTAAGATGCAGGATTTCAGATGAATATCGGTAACATATATTTAGATATCTCTCTTAGATAGAACACTTGGGTGCCCCTAAAATGGTAAAGGAACCAAGTATACCTAGTATACACATTATTAAGTTAACATGAGATATCGGTTTAATACCGAGTCATGGAATGAGATATCGGTGTTTCACCGAGTCATTTACAACTGCATATGGTTTTCTATTATGAGATGGATTGGCATTGGAATGTGTGTTCTAAATTGTATTAATTTAGAACAGAGAACATTATGTATGATAAAAATCCCTTGTTTCTAAATTCTTAAAATGGGAATGTTACATCTTGGTATCAGAGCTGAAGGTTACAGACTCTTGGACCTATTGAGTCCATATCTAATAAAAACTTAATTTTCTTGTTAATAGAAAATGGTTAGAACAAGGGAAGATGCTGCAAATAACCCACCTCCAGGTGGAGAGGCAATTACCAAGCAAAAAAACTTGACAATATTCTTGTTTCCCTATTGGACACAAGAGATCGTCTAGTTGTACTTGAACAACAAGTTATGGGTAATGAGGAGGAAGAAGATGATGGTAATAAAAATCAGCCACCTCTTGAAGACAATGCCAATATTGGAAATTTGGGTGTTGATAATAATAATGCAACAGCTAACAATGATGCAAATGTAAATGCAAATGTACCTAATCAACCTAAAAATAAAAAGGCAAGATTATCAACTGAACTCAAAAATGACATAAAGAGGATAAGTCTAGAAAAATTTTGATGAAACCACACTAGGGGATGGAGCTGAGAACTATCTCAGTGAAATGGAGAAGTACTTTGCAATAAGGAACTTCTAAGAAACAAAAGTAGTATGGGGATCTTATCAGCTTTCCCATGAGGCATCCTCCTAGTGGGACAACCGTAAATCTGAACTAAACATTGATGAATCAAACATCACTTGGGATTAGTTTAAGAGTTATTTTAGGAAACATTGGCTACCACAACTCTATTATGATCAGAAGATGACTGAATTTTATAATTTAATTCAGGGAAAATTAACTATAACAAAGTACTGGGAGAGGTTTACTAAACTTCTTAAGTACGTACCTTAGTATCAAACTGATGAGAATTTTAGGATACGTAAGTTTATTATGGGATTGAACCCTATCATAGGGGGTGAAGTATATGTTCACATCCCAACCACCATGGAAGGGGTTATAGAAAATCCATTCGAAGGAATAGAAATTTAAAGTAATTTCTGCCCATAAGGAAGGAAGAGAATAGAAAGAAAATTCCTAATTCTTCTTCATATCTTACACCCAAAAGGGGGCATGGAAAAATTTTGGTGCTAAAATTAAATTTTTGGCTGATAACAATAAGAAAACAACAACAAATAAACCTGTTGCAAATGTTCGAAACAACTTCATAAAGAACAATAATAATGGTGAAAACTCCTATAGAGGACAACACATTAATTTAAGGGATGGAAATAAATCTAAACCAAAAAGAGGACCTGTAGGGGGTTGTTACAACTATGGTAAGGATCATCACTATGCAAACCAAGACACTTTAAGGAAAGATGACAACAATCGAAACATAAGATATATGTTGTAGTAGGCCGATAAACAAGTTGAAAAACAAGTTACGCCTCTAGAGTTCTAGGTAAATTATTTGGTATACCTGTTACTATCCTTTTTGATATTGGATCTACTTGAATGCTTTATTTCTAGTAAATTAGCTATAAAACTAAAAAATAATGGACAAATCTTGGACTATAAATTATGGAAATAATGTTGTCCATACTGTTAGTAAATGTATTTTTGGAGCAGTCCTAGAATTACCTGATTTTTCCACTGAAGTAGATCTTTATGTTGCTCCTTTGGAGTCATATGATGTCATAATAGGTGTGATCGGATTTCGATCATAAAACAAAGGTTGATTGTTTTGAAAAACACCTTAGGTGTCTTGATGATCTGTAGAAAACAACATATATCCAAGAGGTAAAACGAGAAATTTCGGTTAGAAAATTGTTAGTTATGCAACTTAAAAGGACAAAAACAAAGGTTACACTTTGTATGTAGTAAATTTTTTTGAAACAACTAAAAGGGATAGTGATTTCTTGGAAATATTTATGTTATTAAGATATTTTAGTGATGTGTTTCTAGAAGAACTACTTGGTCTTCCACCTAAATGAGATTTTGACTTCATGATTGAAATCAAACCGAACTAAGCCTATTTCTAAGGCACTTTATTAAATGACTACCATTGAATTGGTAGAGATTAAGGCACAATTACAAGAACTATTGTTTAAGGGTTTGATAAGACCGAGTGTCTCACATTGGGGAGAATTTTTAATTTTTGTGAAAAGGAAAGATGGAACACTTAGAATGTGTATTGATTATAGGATGTTAAACAAAGAAACAGTAAAAAATAAATATCCAATTCCTATAATTAATGATCTATTTGATCGATGTGTGGTGCATCGATATATTCTAAGATAGATTTTCATTTTGGGTATCACCAGCTAAGAATTAAAGATGAATATATTCATAAAAAAACTTTAGAACAAGGTATGGACACTATGGATTCACATTTTTACCTTTCAGTTTGAAAAATGCACCTGTAACTTTTATGAATTCAATGAATAATATATTTCAAGAATATCTGGACAATTTTGCACTTGTATTCTTGGATAATATTTTTATCTATTTTTAAAACATTGATGAGCATCATGAGCATTTGAAAATAGTACTTGAAATCTTAAGAAAGAGAAGATTATATGGTAAGTTGTCCAAATGTTCTTTTTATGAAACAAAAGTGCACTATTTAGGACATGTCATAAGTAAGGATGGAATAGCAGTTGATCCATCAAATATTGTTTCCATAACTAAGTGGCCTACACCTAAGAATGTACATGAAGTCAGAAGCTTCATGGGGCTTGTTGGTTACTATAGAAATTTGTTAAGGAATTTTCAAAATTTATTGACCGATAACTTCATTACAAAAGAAAGACAAGAAGTTTGTGTGGAGTGATAAATGTGAATCAACATTTAAAACTCTTAAGGATCAATTAACATTTGCACCTATTTTTGTTGTGTTGATCAATAGACACTTGACAGAGAAAGTACACAAGAAATCCATGTGGGAAAGCAATTCATACAAAAAGGTACGAATGGATAGGAAGAATGCATGTGGAACAGAAGTTCATTTTTTGGGACTTAGCCATTTTCACTCATAAGGTCTATTTTTAGAAATGGTGTGTAGAGCACACAAACAAGGTAGAGACGTGTGTGCCATGCATTAGATATTTTTGGAGGATTGGATATGAAGCACTTTGCATGGACACATGCCAGAAATAGATCTGCTACTATCAGTTAGCTAGTAGTAATCTATTGTTAGTGCACTTGTATGTGTGGATAGTTTTGTAAAGGCGCGTGGTTAAGAATAACTTGTGACCTATTATTGGAAAGGATAAGAAGTGAAGGGAAATTCCCCACCCTTATATATATGTAGTAGACTGTGTAATAGATATAGAATAGAGGATATCGTGACAGAGAGGTGATGAGATTGAGACATACAGTGTTATGTTGCTACGCGCATACTTGTTATATTGTAATGAAGCTTCTACAATTTTATGCATTGAATATAATGGAGATTATTACCTGAATCTAAGTATTAGTTATATGATTATCTGGATCTACTATGCTTTTGATCTCATCATGGTCAGTACTTAGTTTTGTTTTTCCTTGGATATAGATCTGGTATGCTTTGTAGAATGATGTGTTAGTAATGGAACTATGCATATTAAGTCTTCATCATGCTAACCTCTTGCTATAGAAACCCTAAAGAGGGACCTAGTACCTTTACACACTTTAGGTGAGCCCTCATCCCAGCCGAGTGATGTGCCACTGCGTATAGGGTTTTCATTGTGCATGTGTCACCGCATTCTAGCCTACATCATTGGTTATGTTACCGGGACCTCTTTTTCATTTATTTTCGGATGGTTAGCAATGAAGACATACTAGTTGACCTTAGCAAGTATTGAAGAATGGGTACGTGATCTCGGAACAAGAATATGCATGGATTTTCAGCATTGGATTTGAGTTTAATGCACATACTTTGGTAGAATAGAATCAGTATGACGCTTAATATGAGATATTTTTTTGCTATCTTTCCAAGAGAATTGTATGAGTGGATTATTGCTTATGCATCTAAACAAATTAGAGGTATTGCACACTTGTCTAGATGCAAGAAAATTCCAATCCCTTTATGATGCTCATCTAATCTATAGTTAAGTCATGGATATGTGGTTTCATGGCATTTTAAATAGTTATATCTTATAATAATCAATTTCCACCTATTCGTGTCCAGAGGTAGCTGAATTTTAGTTCTTACGATATCCACAGGGAGATTACTTACAAGGAATTCTCGCTAGTAACTTTGAACCTGGAGAGTAAACTGATGGCTAACTAAACCCCACCATGTGTGGGGGCATGGACAAGATTGGTGAAAGATGGAAGACTTAGCAGTGGAAAAGCAAAGAGAAGAAAGACGGCTTAAGTATAGTGAGGCACGCAAGAGGGAGATAGAGAAGTGGCGTGAATTTGCAAATGCGAGATGGAGTTAAGGAGAGAGATGGCTTGTGAAGGATTTGGAGCTCACACATAAGATGTGGAGCTAGGGCGTCGAACTCCCCATCCGGGAAATCATGAAAGTGATCCCTCCTCATCCTCATAAGGAAGCGCTAATGAGATATGACTGGGCCGCGCATCCGAATCCACCCAAAGACTCTAGCCCTTGCGCTTGGTTTTCTAGTATCTAGTATGAAAAGTAATCAATAGGTAAGTTTGGAAAGTAAGAGAGCAAGTATATTAATGGCAAGAAAAATGACTTCATTGATATTTGGAGGTGTTTTTCAGTGCATCGTCTACACACAGTATATGAGAGCACCGATTATTGGGTTCACTTTTAGAATGAAACTACTTCATGACCGTAGGGGTTTAGTATAGTACTACTGTCAGAGAATAGGGGATTATGTCTAAAGGACCTATTCCAACTACAGGTTTAGGATTAGGAGGCATGGGAAGTTCTAGTTCAGGTGGATTTGGAGGTTCTAGAGGTAGGGGAAACACTGGAGGTTTTGGATCAGGTGGGCAAGGTCCACCCCAACCTCGAATATTTATATGGAAATGTCTCTACATCTTCTAGAGTATAGGGACATAGAAGATGCTTCGAACATGTGAATATGTGTGAAATATTGTGGTACACAAAAGGAATCATAGCTTCTAAGTGTAGGGCAAGCCAATTTTCTACTACGTTACAAGGGTGCACACATATTTGGTACAAGAAGTCCGACCATGATCGACTTGTGTAGATTATACAACTTTAAAGGATGCATTCCTTAAAGAGTTCCATATCCTTGAGTTTGAGTAGAAGAGTATAAGTGCACTCAAGGATATTAAGCAAGGCACTACTGAAAGTGTTAGAGAGTATGATGCATGGTTTAAAATTTTTTTATAAAATATTTCTTATGACATACATGCAAGCCAACATGCATAATGGTTTTTTGGGGGATTGATTACACCATTTAGGAGGGCACTGTTGCATAAGAAATATACTGATCCATGTGAGGCATTGGAAGAAACCTTACGTACTGAGGCAGTTACGAGTATTGACACTGGCATTAGTCCCTTCTTAGAGGCGTAGATTGCAGCTATGACAAAACAACTAGAGAAATTATCAGTGAATTCAGCCCATGAAACGCACTCAAGAGTTTGGTGTATAGATTTTGAAGTAGAATGTCACACAAAGGATAGTTGTCCTCACGAATGCGACGCTCATTGCTAATGGATTGTGAGATATTCCACTTAAACCATGATGCTAGCCACACGCCCATTATTGCAACACTTGATAAGGAGCCACCGCCCATTATTGCAATTGTGATAAGGAAGAATGTTTCAAGCTCATCAGTAAAATCGTATGTCCACAACACATGACATGGAGGACTACCAGCTGATTAGATAGATCCATGATGCTATTGATATTGGTGTATGGAAGACAAGAGTTTCAGATAACTCTAAGGGAAAGAATGAGCATCAGGACTAGGAGCATAATCAGGCGCCAGTAATCGAACGAGGATCATTTTGAAGGAAGTCATGGCAGAGGTTGAGGATACCGTGGTGGATTCGGAGGATGAGGTTATGGTGGTGGAAGAAGTGATTTTCCTCATGGAACATGTTATACATGCAGATCTCCTAACCACTATAGGTGCGAATGCCCTTAGAATATTACATGTTCTTTCTGTAGGAAGAACCATAGCTATGAAGAATTCCCAGACTTATATGATCATCTGAGTAAGAAACATAAACAAGAAAACAAAGGCACGAGGCATGGTTAGGATATAGTGAGATGTAAATTTCATAATTTATTCATGAACACACATTCTTTATCAACCATTCATATAACATGTTATAACCATATGCAAGATTTTATAAACAAGGTAATGACTCGTTGTGTTCTTTATCCGATCTATTCATTTCATGACTCGGTAAACTACCGATCTATTCATGTTTAACATTAAGTATTGAATACTTATCCATATACTACGTATACTTGGTTCTCTTTCCCTATTCAGGGTATTGAGTGATCTATCTAAGGAACCTATCTGAATAATTGTTACCAATATTCATCTGCATCACGAACCTTAGACTAGGTGACATAGGACAACGCACAACCAATAGCTTGCGATACTTTGGCCAAATATTTCTAACATACTATATGTATTACTATTCCTTGATGGCATACTCATCAATCCGAGAATACGTCCTTCACCCCACTCTATTGTTATCTAGAATGTTCTTTACTGACTCACATTAGTCCACTTGCCCAAGGTTTAACCCTAGTTTGTGTTAACAACATGTGTTATGATAAGGGGAAGCTCACTAAGACTTAGGGTAAGTTGGCATACTGGGTCAACCTAAGTCAACCCCGTGTGCCAAGGTATCCTGAGTTTTAGAGGGCTACCCCATATCTTAAAACATGTTTCTAACTTGACCTAGAGAAAAACTAAGATCAAGTCCAATTTATGTAGATCTGGATGATCAATGCCAAAGGGTGTTGCCACATGCCGACTGCATCATTGTATCCTCGAGAAGATCCTAATCTTCTCAAAGGTACAACCCTACAGTTGGCGTGTGCCAGCATCCTACTGAACAACCTCATCGAGATGTACATACCCCAAGGAATTTATTAATAATTTAATTAATTTGGATTATTCAAAATAGATTTCAGCAACTTGCCTAACCCTAATCCAACACTCCTTAAGTTCTTTTCTAAATTGATTCATTTAGCCCATTAAGAACTTTGTTATATTCATTTCCACTTTTAATGTTCAAATACATAATTAATGTTTAAGTGTAACTGCACAATGTTATAATATGTCTTATGTAAAAGTACAATAACTTTTTAGAAAGTTCAGCTAGAATATATCCAAAATAAAGTAGACTTCATAACAAATGAAGTCTGATAAATTGAAGTCATGATACCAAACCTTTGTGGTTTATGAACATTTATGAAAGATGAAGAGTCTTTCACTATATGTAAGGCGTTAGGGTTTATTCTACCCAATGACCACGTTTTTCAATGTATGTTCATCCTACTTTGTATTACTATGTTATATAGTTTAAATAACGAATATCATATTCTATAAACTTTACAAGTTATCACAAGTAGGGAGATTGAACTAAATCCCTTGATCCAATCTTATTAAAATTTAGCCATTTAACATATAAATAATATGAAGATTAACAACAAGATAGAGCCCATCTCTTTCATACAAATACAAAATAATTTACACAACCAATACAGGTAATCTCACAACTTTCAATTTATCTTTATAACCATTACATTTACAAGACTTATGCATTTAGGTATACTACATAACAACCATCTTAATTATAAAATAATACTACTTTTCTTTTCCAATACAATCTCAAGAATGAATCAGAGTTCTTCACAAGAATTAGACTTAAATCAGCCAATGCATCATATAAGTTTTGCCTTCTTTATCACTTACGAAGTCCATCTGCAAAAATGCTAAGCACGGGTCAGTTCAATGAACTGAGCATGATAAGCACTAAGCCTTAAAAATAAGTGCATTCCAATAATTGTTCCATTAAAACAACTCTTCTTTAATGAGACAATTATTACAACAAATAATCAATATATCAAAAGTAACAAAAAAGAAGTACATTTTAAACAATTGATTTCACTTCCAAGAAAAGGACAAAATATAATCTACCATATCAACCTTACAAAATAGAGTCTAATTGATTCAATCAATTATCCTTAGACAAAAACATGTCATAACATCTCATTGTTCCCAATCTTTCATAAAAGAAATCAACATTTATCTTTGCTTCAAGCTAAAAGAAGAGTTTAATGCATGGTTCAGATTAGGATGACTCATCTATCTCCTAAACAAAAGAAGAAGAAGAACCATTACAACTATGCCCAAACACAACACATCCAAGAAACAGTAATAGATTCAAAACATGATTTAACTATTTCTTTCAAAAGACAATTACCTTAAAATTTAACAATTGAGATATTCATCAGAACATAAATTTCATCTTAATCTAAGAAGGAATAGAGAATCAATCGATCTACCTGTAAGTTTAAATCTACTTCCAAAAATAGAATTTAACTTTTAAATATCTGAAACAATGTTCAAAGATCAAGGTAGACTCATATACAAGAGTTATTCTCTACTCTAGATCATCCAAGAAGAGTCAAAACAAAAAGTTCAACCAATGATCTATATAGTAAGAAGAAAGCACACTACCATATTCTTTACACTTCTTTACTTATAATGAATACTAATTTCAATTCCATACTCAGAATGAAATACAATTCACAGTCTTAAAACACAATTTGTTTTAAAGGAACCAAATTCCTTTCTTTTATAAAGACATAAGGTGTCCACTTGAATCCAAGAAGGAATAGAAAAATAACCATTCAGAAATCCAAGTAGGATCAAGAAGCATCAACAAATCTTAACGACTAAAATCCCATTATCCTTGGAAAATGTTTCCATTTAAATCCCAAGAATATTTAAACAACTCTAATTAATCTACTCTTTCAAATTTCCTTGACTAAGTAGTTCGGTTAGACGAGTTCTTAGCTTTAAACTCTTAAGAAGTTAAAAACCCAAGTCAATTACCAAAACCAAATCAAACTTGTCGAAAATACTAATAGCTCAAAGCTCAAAGGTACAAAATCCAAGCACGATACCGATCATAAGCTTCTCACAAAGGTACAAGACTACCCACGTAAATATTCACGGGTTCAGGGAACAACAATTTCCCACCTAAGTTATATCAATAACAAGAAAACTCAACATACATAGAACAAAACCTACACATCGTTCTATTTACTTATTTCCAAGCACTAAGTACTAAATTTCATGTACAATATTGAATTACAAAAACTCAACATGAGCTCAGATGTGCACAATATCTTAGTATGAGACAGATGAGATACATATAACCAAAAACAGTTCATATTCAAAACAAGGAGTCCTATTTCCTTTTAAAAACGAGACATGATTTTCCAAAGAGAGTTCAATCAACAATTAACAAGATAAGAGTGTGGTGAAATTATGAACTTTAGTTAATAGCCCAAATTTCCACAGAGTAAGGCACGAGTACAGAGCCATGTACATCTTCAATAACAGTTCCTAGTTACCCAAGATACCAACACTGGTTCAACACAACAGTGACTCCAACACGATTCATATCAAAACGTGAAGCCCAAATACTAGCTCCAGCGAACTAAGGGTTCCCATAGAGTACAGAGTCCACACAAGTAATAAAATATGAGTGCTTTGTAAATTACTAATCTACAATAACGTTCCCCAAATTTCTCAAAAGAATATAAAACATGGGTACAGAGCCCAATATTATCTCTCAATGGGACTCAAGTTTCACCCAAATTCGAGCCCAAAATGAGTAATAACATCCAAATACCATGTACTTTATGAACTAATAATAATGAATGTTCATGATTCGATTATCACAAGGAACTAAGATACAAACACCGAGCTTTATACGGGATTCGACAATAGTCCAGAGATATACAAGATTCCAACACGATTCAGAACAACAAGAACCTCTATCAATAGTTCTCAACAAACACAAAACCAGAACCAAGTTCCAAACCAAAACGAGCTCAAATAAAGGTTCAACAAAACATGAGCTCAACACAAGCTAAAAATAAACCCGTATACAGGCTCTAGTCCATGCCAAATCGAGCTCATCTGAAGTTCCAATAGGATTCAAGTTTCCCAAAACATAACTATAATAATAGAATGATGGTTATCTTAACAGATCACTTCCATTTCCAGTTCCAAAACGAAAAGTCATGAAATAGAAAAATGTTTTACATGCATTATTTTTTTTTTTAAGAACTATATATGGTAAGTTTCCCAACAAAACATCATTTACCAAGGATTCAAAACCAATATAACAAGATTTAATAAACCCAACAAGCCAATAACTAGATAAGATAAGAAATCCAAGAATCTCAAAAGAGCAGAATCATTTTAATGAAACATTTATAAGAAAGCAAAAGATCTTAAAGTTTAGAGCCTATCATGCCTGATAGCACTTTTGTCAAAAAAATCAAAAGAACCTCTAGCCGAGCTCAAAACTTCTCCTCTTCTCCATGAAAAATCAAATAACAATGTTCTTTTCCACAATGCCTCCTATATATTCCACGAACTGAAAATAGGTTTAAAACCTCAAAAATAGCCATTAAGTGCAGTTCAATCTGCTGGTTCAAAAACTAGAGAGCATGCAGAGAAAAAATCGTGAAGTATGCAAAGTGAAACAACCACATTCCAACCCATTTACATGCCTTCCAAGGCAGTTTGAGCATGAAAACCAAAAACAATTAATTCCATTAATTCTAATTTTCCCACCTAACCTTCCTTGCCACCACCTTTCATGTTTAGCGATTGCCAAATCAATTTAACAAGGAATTCCATTTTAGTGGAGTCTCCACCTAAGCCTCTGCCAAGTTCACTAACCCCTACCAAAGCTGGCAGTACCTCTATGTAATTAAAACCTTATCAACAAATTTAATGCCTTGGAACCATCACCTATAACACATGCGACCACCAATCCCCCTTCATGCCCATTAGTTTAGGGTAAACATAATTGTTTAGGTTAGATCTTAGGTTAGCTTAGGATATAACCCAATAAATAATTTACAACCTTAGGTAGTTTCCATATAGGTTAGACTAATTCCAACACAATAGTTTTTAGGCATTAGGTTAGATTAACACACAACCATATAGCATTAGGTTTTAGGATAATTTCAATAACCTAGAAACCTCTCCATATTCCTTTAGTAAAAGCTTAGGTTAGGATAAAATTTAATTAATTAACATAGTTAGGTAATAAATATATATATTCTTACCTAGCTTAGGATTCAGTAGGATAGTCCCTTTTGTTTTAGGAACCAGAATGTTTCCCAAGCCGTGTTCAGGCTATAGTTCGTTTACGTCAACATTGTCCTACCACAATCGAACTGAAAAGATCCAAGCACAACATATGACTGAATAGAACACGTTCACACAAAAATCAAAGAACTTGTAACCAAAAAATTTCAGTCATATGTCTATTAATTCTGGAATGTCGATTTACCATTCATTCAATAGAGCAGATTTTAAAACATTCCTTGATCACTGAAATTGATCCAAGGATGAGTTAGATTAATAG
The DNA here is from genome assembly GCA_018340775.1 of Taxus wallichiana var. yunnanensis. NCBI lineage: Eukaryota > Viridiplantae > Streptophyta > Pinopsida > Cupressales > Taxaceae > Taxus > Taxus wallichiana. The sequence goes on along the minus strand of CM031244.1, from coordinate 146,956,618 downwards.
ATAAGTTTACAATTCTTAAACCAGATTGCAACCCACCTACAAGAAATGAAAAATGGATTCAAAGAAGCCATTCCAATTCAGTCAAAGGATCCTAAGAATAGAAGATGATTTATCCATTTCAAGCATGATCTCCAAAATCAAAGAACATATCTTTATAAGGAAAATCACATGTCAACACTTGAAATGTAAAGGAGGAAAATAACAACTATCAAGGGTGTTACATGCTCCCCTCCTTAAAAGAATCATCGTCCCGATGATTACCCCCTTTTTTTAACCATATACATCAGGACAATCACTTCATTCACTTCTTTTACCATAAGTCAAAATATATTAGAATCTTATAATTCAAGAAATCAGCATTAATAGCTGTTTATCCAAATCAAATAAATATCTACCCAAAACTGGCATATTTAATGTCATGTAAAGATAAAATCATAAATTTTATCAATCAACAAAATCAATTCTGATCAAATAAATATGGAAAAGTAGTTTTCATATCTTCTAGATTTTCCCAAGTTACACTCTCTTCATTAAACTGGTCCCACTTGGACCTTACATTGACTTATTTCTCATTTCTTAAATGCAACTTGTGAGTTTCCAACACTCGAATGGGTTTAACCACGATTATTCCTGGGTCTTGGACCTGCAAGGAATTCCAATTTAACACGTGTGATAAATCTGAAACGTATTTCTTAAGAAAAGAAATATGGAAAACATCATGCATTCATGACAAAGCAGAGGTAATGCTAAATGATAAGCTACAGGTTGATTACTTCAACTATCTCAAAAGGTCCCACATAATGAGGTGATAACTTGGCAACCTTGCCAAAAGTTATAGAACTCTTTTTCGTTTAACCCGAAGAAAGACTTTCTCACCAAGTTCAAATTTCCTATCAACCCTCTTCAAGTCAGCGTAACTCTTTTTCCTATCTCGTTGCTTCTTTCAAGCATTCACGAATCAACTTAACTTGTTGTTCCATTTCCGTAAGGATTTCAGGTCCAATTACCTCTCTATCCTCTATGTTGTCCCAACTAACAGGGTTCTACATTTTCTTCCATAAAGTGCCTCGAAAGGTGCCATCTTAAGAGAAGCATGATATGTATTGTTGTAAGAAAATTCAACTAATGGAAGATATTCTTCCCACTTATACTTATTGATCCATACAATACATCCATAACATATCTTCTAAAACTTGATTTACTCTTTCAGTCTGTCCATCCATTTTCGGGTGATACGCAGAACTGAAATTTAGCTTAGTTCCTAGAGCTGCATTAAGCGTTTGCCAAAATCTTGACGTCATTCTAGGATCTCTATTAGATATGATTAATTCAGGTACCCCATGTAATCTAAAAATTTTGTGTACAAATCTTTTAGCCAAAATAGGTGAATCATCCTTCATATTTCCAGCAATAAAATGAGCTACTTTTGTTAGTTTATCAACAACTACCAAAATAACATCATGTTTATTTCTTGACATAGGTAACCCTTGTACAAAATCCATGCTTATTACTTGCCATTTATACTATGGTATGCTATGAGGATACAATAAACCGGCTGGGTGCATATGTTCCACCTTAACACATTGGCACTCTAGACAATGTGTTACATAATCAATAACATCCTTCTTCATTCCTTTCCAGAAATATTGTTGTTTTATATCAGCAAGCATCTTTGTAATGCCAGGGTGTCCTCGAGAAAGGTGAATTATGAAATTCAGCTAACAATTTCTTTCTCAAACCACTAAGCAAAGGTACATAAACTCTATTTTCAAATCGTAAGATTCCTTCCTTATCAAAGTGAAAACCCTTATACCTCAAATCATTAGAATCTATAGCAAGTGTTACTTTTACTTGTTGAAAGTAAGAATCAGATTCCATAACACCTTTTACTTCATCCTTAAACTGAGTTCTTAGTGTTATAAGAGCAGAAATGTGCTTCCTACGACTTAGAGCATCAACCACTCTATTTTCTTTACCCTTAATATAACTTATGTCAAAATCATATTGAGACAAAAACTCTAACCATCTTCACTGTCTTGCATTCAGATTTGGCTGAGTGAAAATATACTTCAGCCCAAGATGATCAGTTTTCAACTCAAATGGTTTACCAAGTAGATAATGCCTCCAGACTTGAAGTGCATGAACAATGGCAAGCAAGCTCTAAATCATGTGGAGCATAATTCAACTCATGTAACTTAAGTTTTCTACTCTCGTATGCAATAACATGACCACTTTGTAACAAAATACCTCCTAGACCTTCACCGGATGCATCAGTTACCACCATAAAATCTCCATTAGGGTCTGGTACTGCAAGAATAGGTGTTGAAGTTAACTGTTCCTTCAAGGTTTTAAATGTAATTTCACATTTCTCACTCCAAACAAACTTTTTATCTTTCTTCTGTAAGGAAGTTATTGGTGCAACTATCTTAGAAAAGTCTTTTACAAATTTCCTATAGTAGCTAGCAAGTCCCATGAAGCTTCTAACTTCATGTACATTCTTTAGTGCAGGCCATTCGGTTATAGCTACAATTTTTGAAGGATCTACAACAATTCCATCTTTACTTATTACATGACCCAAATAGTGGACTTTTGTGTCATAGAAAGAACATTTGGATAGTTTACCAAACAACCGTCTCTTTCTCAGAATTTCCAAAACTACCTTCAAGTGCTCATGATGCTCTTCAATGCTTTTAGAATATATGAGAATGTCATCCAAGAATACGAGCACAAATTTGTCCAAGTATTCTTGAAAGATATTATTCATTAAATTCATAAATGCGCAGTGCATTAGTTAATCCAAAAGGTAAAACCGTAAACTCATAATGTCCATACCTTGTTCTTGAAAGTTGTTTTATGAATATCCTCATCCTTAATTCACAATTGATGATACCTAGATCAAAGATCTATTTTGGAGTATACCGATGCTCCATGCATCTGATCAAATAAATCATCAATCCTAGGGAGTGGATATCTATTCTTGATTGTTGTTTTGTTTAACATTCTATAATCAATGCACAATCTAAGTGTTCCATCTTTCTTTTTCACAAAAATCACCGGTGCTCCCCAAGGTGAAACACTTGGTCTAATCAAACCTTTAGACAAAAGTTCTTGCAATTGAGCTTTAAGCTCTACTAATTCTATAGTAGTCATTCGATACGGTGCCTTAGATATAGGTTCAGTTCTAGGCTTGATCTCAATCATGAAATCAAATTCCCTTTTGGGTGGAAGACCTAGAAATTCTTCCGAAAATACATCACTGAAGTCTCGTAATAAAGGGATATCGATCCATGAAATCACTATTTTCCTCTGCATTTTCTAAATTTTTACTACATATAAGGTACATCCTTTATTTTTGGCCTTTTTAAGTTGCATAGCTGACAGTTTTCTAACAGAAATCTCACGCTTCACACCCTAAATCTCTGTTGTTTTTTGTAGATCATCTAAACAACTAATGCATTTTTCAAAATATTCCACTTTAGCCTTATGTTCTACTAACCAATTAACACCTATGATTACATCATAAGACCCTAAAGGTGCAACATAAAGATCAACCTCTATGGAAAAGTTAGGTAATTCAAGGACTGCTCCAAAAAGACACATACTAACTATATGAACAACATTATTACCATAATGTATAGTCCATGATTTATCCATTTTTCCATCTTTTCTTTTAAGTTTCGAAGCAAGTTTACTAGAAATAAAACATTCAGTAGCACCCGTATCAAAAATAATAGTTACAGGTATGCCAAATAACTTACCAGGAACTTCTATAGGTGTAGCTTGCTTTTCAGCTTGCTTGTCAGCTACTGCAGCATGTATCTTGTGTTGCTGATTATGATCATCCTTCTTCAAAGGACATTGATTTGCATAATGATCCTTACCACAATTATAATAGCCTCCTACAAGTCCCTTTCTAGTTTCAAAATTATTTCCATTCTTAAAGTTATTATTCTTGACCTCCATAGGACTTCTTGTCCATTGTTATTATTCTTGGCAAAATTGTTCCGTGCATTTCCAGCAGTCTTATTCATTGTTTTTTCTTATTATTATCAGCTAAAAACTTACTTTTATTACCAAACTTCTTCCATGGTCCCTTCTTAGGTGTAAGAGAAGCTGAAGAGGGGTTTGGAACTTTCTTCCTTACTTCCTCCTTATGAGCAGAAATAGCCTTTAATTTCTGTTCCTGCCTTATGGCTTTTTCAACAACCCCTTCCATAGTGGTTGGGATGTGAACATCAACTTCTCCCCCAATAATGGGATTCAATCCCATAATGAATTTCCATATCCTAAACTTCTCATCAATTTGATACTGAGGTACATACTTGAGGAGTTTCGTAAACCATTCCCAATACTCAATTATTGTTAGCTTTCCTTGAGCTAAGTTATGAAATTCAGTCATTTTCTGATCATAGTAGAGTTGTGGCAGCCATCGTTTCCTAAAATAACTTTTAAATTGATCCCAAGTGATGTTAGTTTCATCAATATTTAACTCATCCTTACGGTTATCCCACCATGAAGATGCTTCATGGGAAAGTTGATATGCTCCCCATATAGCCTTGGTTTCCTCTGAGAAGTTCCTTATTGCAAAGTACTTCTCCATTTCACTTGAGCCAATTCTCAGCTCCATCTCCTAATGTGGTGCCATCAAACTTGGGTGGACTTATCCTTTTTATGTCATTAGTGAGTTCTACTACTAGTCTAGCCTTTTTGTTCTCAAGTTGAACATGTATGTTAACATTGTTATTATCAACACCCATATTGGCGTTGTCCCCTAGAGGTGGCTGATTATTGTTATCAGCTTCTTCTTCCTCCTCATTTCCCATTACTTGTTGTTCAAGCACATACCAAAATGATCTCTTGTGTCCAATAGGGTAGCAAGGATCTCATCAAGTTTTTGGGTAGTTGCCACTCCTTCCTCAGGTGGAGGGTTATTTGCAACATTTCCTCTTGTTCTCACCATTTTTTTATTAAGAAAATTTAAGTTTAATCAGATTGTGGACACAATAGGTCCAAGAGCTGCAACCTTCAACTTTGATACCAAGATGTAACATTCCCATTTTAAGACTTTAGAAACAAGGGAAATTTTTTTAAAATAATGTTCTTTGTTCTAAATTTCATAATTTAGAACACACATTCTTTATCAACCATTCATATAATAGATAACCATATGCAGTTGTAATGACTCGGTGTGCTACCGATCTATTCATTTCATGACTCGGTAAACTACCGATCTATTCATGTTTAACATTAAGTATTGAATACTTATCCGTATACTACGTATACTTGGTTCTCTTTCCCTATTTCAGGGTATTGAGTGATCTGTCTAAGGAACCTATCTGAATAATTGTTACCAATATTCATCTGCATCACGAACCTTAGACTAGGTGACATAGGACAACGCAACCAACAGCTTGCGATACTTTGGCCAAAGATTTCTAACATACTATACGTATTACTATTCCTTGATGACATACTCATCAATCTAGAATACATCCTTCACCCCACTCTATTGTTATCTAGAATGTTCTTTACTTGACTCACGTCAGTCCACTTGCCCGAGGTTTAACCCTAGTTCGTGTTAACAACATGTGTTATGATAAGGGGAAGCTCACTAAGACTTAGGGTAAGTTGGCATACTGGGTCAACCTAAGTCAACCCCATGTGCCAAGGTATCCTGAGTTTTAGAGGGCTACCCCATATCTTAAAACATGTTTCTAACTTGACCTAGAGAAAAACTAAGATCAAGTCCAATTTATGTAGATCTGGATGATCAATGCCGAAGGGTGTTGCCACATGCCGACTGCATCATTGTATCCTCGAGAAGATCCTAATCTTCTCAAGGTACAACCCTCAGTTGTTGGCATGTGCCAACATCCTACCAAAATAACCTCATCGAGATGTACATACCCCAAGGAATTTATTAATAATTTAATTAATTTGGATTATTCAAAACAGATTTCAGCAACTTGCCTAACCCTAATCCAACACTCCTTAAGTTCTTTTCTAAATTGATTCATTTAGCCCATTAAGAACTTTGTTATATTCATTGCCACTTTTAATGTTCGAATACATAATTAAACTGTCAATTAAGCATAACTACACAGTGTTATAATATGTCTTATGTAAAAAGTACAATAACTTTTTAGAAAGTTCAGCGCCAGAATATATCCAAAATAAAGTAGACTTCATAACAAATGAAGTCTGATAAATTGAAGTCATGATACCAAACCTTTGTGGTTTATGAACATTTATGAAAGATGAAGATTCTTTCACTATATGTAAGGCATTAGGGTTTATTCTACCCAATGACCACGTTTTTCAATGTATGTTCATCCTACTTTGTATTACTATGTTATATAGTTTAAATAACGAATATCATATTCTACAACTTTACAAGTTGCATCACAAGTAGGGAGATTGAACTAAATCCCTTGATCCAATCTTATTAAAATTTATCCATTTAACATATAAATAATATGAAGATTAACAACAAGATAGAGCCCATCTCTTTCATACAAATACAAAAAATTTACACAACCAATACAGGTAATCTCACAACTTTCAATTTATCTTTATAACCATTACATTTACAAGACTTATGCATTTAGGTATACTGCATAACAACCATCTTAATTATAAAAGAATACTACTTTTCTTTTCCAATACAATCTCAAGAACGAATCAAAGTTCTTCACAAGAATTAGACTTAAATCAGCCAATGCATCATATAAGTTTTGCCTTCTTTATCACTTACGAAGTCCATCTACAAAAATTTCTAGCACATGGGTCAGTTCAATGAACTGAGCATGATAAGCACTAAGCCTTAAAAATAAGTGCATTCCAATAATTGTTCCATTAAAACAACTCTGCTTTAATGAGACAATTATTACAACAAATAATCAATATATCAAAAGTAACAAAAAGAAGTACATTTTAAACAATTGATTTCACTTCCAAGAAAAGGATAGAATATAATCTACCATATCAGCCTTACAAAATAGAGTCTAATTGATTCAATCAATTATCCTTAGACAAACAACATGTCATAACATCTCATTGTTCCCAATCTTTCATAAAAGAAAGCAACATTTATCTTTGATTCAAGCTAAAAGAAGAGTTTAATGCATGGTTCAGATTAGGATGACTCATCTATCTCCTAAACAAAAGAAGAAGAAGAACCATTACAACTATGCCCAAACACAACACATCCAAGAAATAAATAGATTCAAAACATGATTTAACTATTTCTTTCAAAAGACAATTACCTTAAAATTTAACAATTGAGATATTCATCAAAACAAAATTTCATCTTAATCTAAGAAGGAATAGAGAATCAATCGATCTACCTGTAAGTTTAAATCTACTTCCAAAAATAGAATTTAACTTTTAAAGATCTGAAACAACATTCAAAGATCAAGGTAGACTCATACAGGAGTTATTCTCTACTCTAGATCATCCAAGAAGAGTCAAAATAGAAAGTTCAACCAATGATCTATACAGTAAGAAGAAAGCACACTACCATATTATTTACACTTCTTTACTTATAATGAATACTAATTTCAATTCCATACTCAGAATGAAATACAATTCGCAGTCTTAAAACACAATCTATTTTAAAGGAACCAAATTCCTTTCTTTTATAAAGACATAAGGTGTCCACTTTAATCCAAGAAGGAATAGAAAAATAACCGTTCAAAAAGCCAAGCAAGGATCAGAAGCATCAACAAATCTTAACGACTGAAATCCCATTATCCTTGGAAAATGTTTCCATTTAAATCCCAAGAATATTTAAACAACTCTAATTAATCTACTCTTTCAGATTTCCTTGACTAAGTAGTTTGGTTAGACGAGTTCTTAGCTTTAAACTCTTAAGAAGTTAAAAACCAAGTCAATTACCAAAACCAAATCAAACTTGTCAAAAATACTAACAGCTCAGAGCTCAAAGGTACAAAATCCAAGCACGATACCGATCACAAGCTTCTCACAAAGGTACAAGACTTCCCACGTAATTATTCACGGGTTCAGGGGAACAACAATTTCCCACCTAAGCTTATATCAATAACAAGAAAACTCTACATACTAGAACAAACCTACACATCGTTCTTGTTACTTATTTCCAAACACTAAGTACTAAATTTCATGTACAGTATCGAATTACAAAAATCAACATGAGCTCAGATGTGCACAATATCTTAGTATGAGACAGTATGAGATACATATATCCAAAAATAGTTCATATTCAAAACAAGGAGTCCTATTTCCTTTTAAAAATGAGACATGAGTTTCCAAAGAGAGTTCATAATCAAACAATTAACAAGATAAGAGTGCGGTGAAATTATGAACTTCAATTAACAACCCAAATTTCCACAGAGTAAGGCACGAGTACAGAGCCACGTACATCTTCAATAATAGTTCCTAGTTACCCAAGATACCAACACTAGTTCAACACAACAAGTGACTCCAACACGATTCATATCAAAACACAAGCCCAAATACTAGCTCCAATGGAACTAAGGGTTCCCACAGAGTACAAAGTCCACACAAGTAATAAAATACGAGTGCTTTGTAAATTACTAATCTACAATAATAGTTCCCAATTTCTCAAAAGAATATAAAACATGGGTACAAAGCCCAATATTATCTCTCAACGGGACTCAAGTTTCACCCAAAGTTTGAGCCCAAAAATGAGTAATAACATTCAAATACCATGTACATTATGAACTGATAAAGAATATTCAAATTATCACAAGGAACTAAGATATAAACACCGAGCTTTATACGGGCTTTGACAACAGTCCAGAGATATACAAGATTCCAACACGATTCAAAACAACAAGAACCTCTATCAACAGTTCTCAACAAACACAAAACTAGAACCAAGTTCCAAACCAAAAATGAGCTCAAATAAAGGTTCAACAAAACACGAGCTCAACACAAGCTAAAAATAAACCCGTATACAGGCTCTAGTCCATGCAAATGAGCTCAACTAAAGTTCCAATGGGATTCAAGTTTCCCCAAAACACATAACCATAATAATAGAAATGATGGTTATCTTAACAGATCACTTCCATTTCCGTCCAAAATGAAAAGTCATGAAACAAAAAAATGTTTTGCATGCATTATTTTTTTAAAGAACTATATATGGTAAGTTTCCCAATAGAACATCATTTACCAAGGATTCAAAACCAATATAACAAGATTTAATAAACCCAACAAGCCAATAACTAGATAAGATAAGAAATCCAAGAATCTCAAAAGAGCAGAATCATTTTAATGAAACATTTATAAGAAAGAAAAAGATCTTAAAGTTTAGAGCCTATCATGCCTGATAGCTTTTCATCAAATCGAAAAGAACCTCTAGCCGAGCTCAAAACTTCTCCTCTTCTCCACAAAAATCAAATAACAATGTTCTTTTTCCACAATGCCTCCTATATATTCCATGAACTGAAAATAGGTTTAAAACCTCAAAAATAGCCATTAAGTGTAGTTCAATCTGCTGGTTCAAAACCAGAGAGCATGCAAAGCAAAAATCGTGAAGTATGCAAAGTGAAACAACCACATTCCAACCTATTTGCATGCCTTCCAAGGTAGTTTGAGCATGAAAACCAAAAACAATTAATTCCATTAATTCTGATTTTCCCACCTAACCTTCCTTGCCACCGCCTTTCATGTTTAGCGAATGCCAAATCAAATTTAACAAGGAATTCCATTTTAGTGGAGTCTCCACCTAAGCCTCCACCAAGTTCACTAACCCCTGCCAAAGCTGGCAGTACCTCTATGTAATTAAAACCTTATCAACAAATTTAATGCCTTGGAACTATCACCTATAACACATGCGACCACCAATCCCCCTTCATGCCCATTAGTTTAGGGTAAACATAATTGTTTAGGTTAGATCTTAGGTTAGCTTAGGATATAACCCAATAAATAATTTACAATAGGTTTCTTAGCTTAGGTAGTTTCCATATAGGTTAGACTAATTTAACAACACTATAGTTTTTAGCATTAGGTTAGATTAACACACAACCATATAGCATTAGGTTTTAGGATAATTTCAATAACCTAGAAACCTCTCCATATTCCTTTAGTAAAAGCTTAGGTTAGGATAAAATTTAATTAATTAACATAGTTAGGTAATAAATATATATCTTCTTACCTAGCTTAGGATTCATAGGATATTTTGTTTTAGGAACAAGATGTTTCCAAAGTCGTGTATTCCTTTTGTTTTAGGAACCAGAATGTTTCCCATGACGTGAATAGGCTATAGTTCATTTGTGTCAACATTGTCCTACCACAATCAAATTGAAAAGATCCAAGCACAACATATGACTAAATAGAACATGTTCACACAACAATCAAAGAACTTGTAACCAACAAAGTTCATTCATATGTCTATTAATTCTTGGAATGTTGATTTACCATTCATTCAATAGAGTAGATTTTAAAACATTCCTTGGATCACTGAAATTGATCCAAGGATGAGTCAGATTTATAGATAAGTTTACAATTCTTAAACCAGATTGCAACCCACCTACAAGAAATGAAAAATGGATTCAAAGAAGCCATTCCAATTCAGTCAAAGGATCTTAAGAATAGAAGATGATTTATCCATTTCAAGCATGATCTCCAAAATTCAAAAGAACATATCTTTATAAGGAAAAAACAATCTATTATCTATAATACAAGTGTTGCTTGTGATAATTGGGCTCACAACACTTATGAGTTGGTAGGGCACGAAGTAAAGAGCATATTCCCTTGAGGCACTAAACCATGTTATGTAAGGAGGATAGGTAACAACTCGGTACCTTGTTACATAGGAGAAGGGGATCCCATGGTATTCCTATGCGCCATGGAAGAAAAATGGATAGACCCATTGGAGAGGATAAATATGCTATCATATACACTACGTGGGAAAGCATCCTACTGGTGGGTGGTCTTAAGTGATAATCTGGTCAAATGGAATAAAATTAGGGTTGCTCTTGCTACTAGGTTCTTTAGGATCAATGCACCTACACAAATCTATAACTATCATGGTGATCAACCTGTTCAACACCATGTTCAAAAGTGTGAGAGACTCTAGAAAGAAGGGCAGAAGCTTTACCACCTTCACTATGGGTGCACGGTTTTATTCCACTTTACAAGGTTGCATGTGTACTTGGTATGTATATGCAGAACTCCATAGAGAAACTAGAAATTGGCATAATTTAGTTGTAGGAATGACACAGACATTTGACTTCTTCTCTATAAAACCTCCGGTAGAAGAAGCATTGAAAGTTATCAAGTACTTAACTATAGGAGATAGTGTCAAGGCTAAGAAATCCTCTAGGAATTATTAGATAAAGAGGACTCAGGAGTGCATCTTGATAAAGAACCAGAGGCCAATGTAATATTACTTCAATGCACTTTCCTTGAGAAAGAGAAAGGAAAAATGGTCTACTTAGTAGATGATGAAGAAGTAGATAATCTAGATGTAAACCATTCAACAGGAAGGTGTGAGGTATTAGCCAATGCAGATAAGGCCACACATGCCTATCATGAACCTATGAAGACAAAGCAAGTGAATATTGGAACAGATACTGAGCCTAAGGAAGCTATAATTGGAGATTATTGGTCAGACTCTGAAGTGGAAAAAATCATTGAGTTATTAAGGGACTACTAGGACCTATTTCCTAGGGGGTACCATGAACTTAAAGGCGTGCATGAGTCGTTAGGGGAGATGAATAAAAATCTTAAAAAGGAACGTGCCTAGTTAGAAAGAGGCCTTACAATTAACCCCAATCTATGCAAAAAGCTAAAGAAGAGATTGATAAAATGCTGAAATATGGAATTATCAAGCCCTTGATGAGTTAGAATGGGTTATTCCAATAGTGATCATTATTAATAAGGATGGAAGGATTATAATATGTGTGGACTATAAGGATTTGAATGCTTTGCATGTGTAATGTAGATCCATTCCCTACACCATTTACTGAGGAAATACTAGAAGGATTTGTATGGCGCGAAATATATTCTTTTACGTATGGGTTCTCTGGTATCATCGGATAGAATTACACAAGAGGATCAGAAATACTAAATTTACTATTGAATGGGGTAGCTTCTCCTATAATGTCATACCTTTTGGTCTAAAAATGTGCCTTCTATATTTTCGCGCATAGTCATCCAAGCGTTCAAAGAATTTATTCACAACTTCTTATAGGTATATTTAGATGATTGGATGGTGTATGGATTAGTTAAGGACCACTGTGATAATCTACACTTAATGTTTGAATGGTGTAGACAGTTGAGTATCTCTTTGAACATCAAGAAGTGCATATTTGCTACACCATTTGGGATACTTTTAGGGCACATAATCTGCAAGGAGGGTTTGTTGGTTGACCCAGCGAAGGTTGCAGTCATTATAGGCCTAGGGGAGCCTACCAGTCAAAGTGAGGTGTGTGGATTTTTGGGACATACAGGATATTACGAAAATTTATCAAAGGATATGCTAAAGTTATTGCACCTTTAGAAGAGTTACTAAAAGGGAAAGGTACGTTCTACTGGGGAAAACAACAGTAGCATACATTCGAGACATTGAAGGAGAAACTTACTACCGTGCCCATTCTACATTTTCTTTTATGGGATAAACCATTCCATGTACATGTTGATGCCTCTGGCACGGCCATTGGTGCGGTGTTGGCTCAACCTGGCGAAGGTATTATAGATCATCCTATCTATTTTACTAGTATAAAGTCAATCCTACATAATATCATTACATAGTTATAGAGCACAATTTTTTGTCCATGATCTATGCTTTGCATAAATTCCATCAATATCTACTAGCTACACCTTTCATCTTTTATACAAATCACATGACATTGAATTATTTGGTAAATAATCCTATCTTACAAGGGTGCATATGTCGATGGGTGCTCCTATTTCAAGAATTTGATTTCATAGTTGTGGTAAAACCAGGGAAAAGTAATTTTGGACTAGACCATCTATCAAGAATACACTCAAGAGAAGAAGTGCAGAAATTGAGGATACAGATGCACAATTATACAGGTTACAATGCGCGCCATCATAAATTGAGGACATTGCTATATTTTTACACACAGGTATGGCACCAGAAGGAATGAAATCCTTGGAGAAGAAACAAATTGCTATACACGTGCACCTTATATGTTAATTAGTGGTGACTTGTACAAAATGGGCTAGGATGAAATATTACACACATTGTGTATTGGAACATGAGCACATGGGCATTATGGAAGAAGCTCATGGTGGAATTGTAGGAGGCCACTATGCAGGTGACACCACAATGTGTAAAATTCTTCTTGCTGGATTATGGTGGGAGACCCCGTATAAATATTGTAAGGAATTTTGTAAGGCATGTGATCATTGTCAACATCTTGGAAGACCAGGTCAGTGAGATGAAATGCCTCTTAGACCTATTACCAACGACAGAACCATTTGAGAAATGGGCTATAGATTTTGTGGGTCCAATTTCCCCAGCTACGCGTAGAACTGGATCACGCTATATTATAACTTACACAGACTATCTGACAAGGTGGGAAGAAGCAACACCTACCAAGGACTGTACAATGGCTACATCAGCTCAGTTTCTATGGGAACATATTATCACAAGGCATGGGTTTCCTTTGAGTTTAACCAACTAGAATGAGGACACATATTTCCTCAATGAGACAATCATAATTTTTTTGGATGAGTTCATGATTTCACACCATAAAATTACACCCTATCATCCTCAGGAAAATGGAACTATTAAGGCTTTTAACAAAATTTTGAGCCACACATTGACAAAAATATGTGATGTTGGAAGAAAGGATTGGGATGATAAATTATTTTTAGTAATTTGGGCATATAAAACAACATATAAAAGGTTGAACAAAGCCACACCATTTCAGTTAGTGTTTGGTACAAAATCCGTTCTTCCTATGGAGTTTATGTTACCTTCTTTGCATATTGTGCACGCTAGAGGTCTAGCTAATGAAAAAGATTTAGAAGAACAGATTAAAAATATCATTTAGCTAGATGAGAAATGAGCCATAGCATGTTGGAGTCAGAAGCAAGAAAAGGCCAGGTAGAAAGCATGGTATGATAGAAACATAAGGGATAAGAAATTTGAGATTGGACAAATGGTACTTATTTATGACTCTAAGTTCTTGCACCATCCAAGAAAACTTAAGGTACATTGGTTAGGGCCATATGTTATCACTTACATCCTTGAAACATTCACTTACCAGTTAGAAGTACTTGATGGAACACAAATTACCTAGTTACTTCAACGGGAGTAGGTCAAGGCCTACTATAAATAAGTCTTCTTGGTGTTTTTCATAAGGCAATATTTCCATTTAGATTAGGTTTTCATTTTTGTATTTCGTTAATATGTTTCCTTCTTTGTTGTTATTTTTTTCAATTTAGTTGGTGTTGTGAAATAAGCGCGCTTGCACGCATGAAGCTAATTACTACATGAAGCATGTTTATGCGCAGAGGACTACACATCCCTTTAGTGTGGGGTGGTTGTTGATATCCAGGTACAAGATTGTGGGAATTAAAAGATGAAAAGAATAAGCTGCTACGGGTGTTCTTCAAATCAAAGGATTGCTTCTAAAAAGTGACCAAAGATGAAGATAAATGAAGAAACAATATAATGCAAGGTAAGAAGAGGCCATAGTTGTAACACCTTTTACAAACTCAAGTTATATTTCTATTTTGCATTACAAGCATTGACATGTGATTTTCTTGAATGAGGCATGTTCCCTTGATTGTTGAAGATCATGCTTGTTATGGATAAATAAATTTTGCTCTTGGATTCATTATACTAAAATGATATGGCTTGCAAGAATCCATTTTTACTACTGATAGGTGAGTTACAATCTAGTTTTGAGGGTTGCAAACTTATCTCTTTTAATTAACTCATCCTTGGATTAATTCCAGTGATCCAAGGAATGTTTTAAATATCCTTACCAATGAATGGTAAATTGACATTCATAGCTTGAGAGACATAGTAGACTGAAATTTTGTATGTTACAAATTATTTGGTCTTGTAAGATCGTGCTTGCATTCGGTTGTATGTTTGTGCTTGGATCTTTGGGATTGATCTCTTCAGGACATTTAACAACATAAGTGGAATGAATCCTGCTTCACGACTATGAAGGGAATCTAAATCCTAAACCTAAGGGATTATCCTAATGGTATTCTAAACTAGGTAAATGCACCAACTTCCTAGCTATGTCTACTTATTCAGTTACAATCTAACCTAAGCTTCATATTCTACTTTTTTGGGATGGCATCCTAACCTAAGTTGTTGTGCTAAGTGGAATAAGGGAGAAATAACTAAGGTAAGGCTAGGCTATTTTAACCTAATACCTAATTCTATTTGGTTGTGAATTTGATCTAACCTAAGGTGGCAATTACTTATGAAATGATTTTGACTAAAACTAAGGTTATAACCTAAGTTATGGAAATCTATCCTAAACTATTGAAAGGGAACCTAGGGTCACATGGCATTAAGGCGATGGTTCCAAAGGAATTTATTTGATTTGATTTGTTTGAATGAATGGGAAGTACTGCCAGTTTTGGCAAAGGCAAGTAAACTTAGTGGAAGCTTACGTGGAGTCTTCACTAAAGTTGGAAATGCATGCTGAAGTGGAAATAACATTCGCCAATTTTAGGAGGTGGTGGCAAGGAGAGATAGGTGGGAGATTAGGGAGTAATGGAATTAATGAACCTCAAATTTTATGTGCAAACCATCTTGGAAACAAGGAAGGTGGATTTGTTGGAGGTTGTTTTGTCTTTCATGCCTTGTAATTTTTTCTCTGCATGGAGCTATCTGGTTCTTTGAACCAACAGTTCAACTTTTAATTTGTGGCTATTTTTGGTTTCTCTGGTCTATTTTTGATCCAAGGAAAGTATATAAGGAATTGGAGAAAAATATGTTTAGTTGTTAATCTTTCTTGGAGGAGAAAAAGAGTTGGAAGCTCATCTGAAAGTCTCCTTCGAATTGGTAGAAGCACTATAAGACATGATAGGCTCTACCCATTAATATTTCCTTCTTTCTGTTAAATGTTTCATTAAAACAATTATGCTCTTATGAGATAAATGGTTGCATGTTTTGTCTAGTTATTTACTTTCTTGGTTGTAAGAATCTCTGTGATTTTTGGATATGAATCCATTGCATGATAATGTTAACCCTTGGAAGCTCTCTCTGCACAAGTTTGATGATGATAAGCATGTGGAACTGGTATTCTAAGCTTTTTGTTTTGTATTGAACTCATATTCGAATCTTGTGTTTTCTGAACTTGCATTTGAAAGCTTGTGTTTTGTTTTGAACTTGTATTTGTGGCTTTGTGTTTTGTCCTGAACTCATATTCAAGGCTTTGTGTTGCTTAGAACTCTTATATGGGACTGTCTGCTCGAAAAATCTTGAGAGAATGGTTTTTGATTTGAGTTGATCTGTAATCTCTTTTGAGATCTTCTCCTTGATGCTTCTTGAGTTTGGAATGGATGTGGTACTTCTATCCCAGACTGTACCATTTTCTTTGAACATGTAATGGCATGTAAACATGGGAGGATATTATTCTCTCCTTTTCTCTAGGAAAATTGCGTCTTGTTTGAAGGCTTGACTATTTTTTTGAAGGATAATGGACCTTTTATGGAACTGTATCTTGTTGTGGGGTTATGGAACCTCTGGTTTGATACTGTATTGTTACTTATTCATTGGTATGAATTAGAGCTCATTGAAACAATCGATAATGGGTTTTCAAAGTTTTTGAAAATGTTGTGTTCGTACCTCTTCTTGTGTTAGTTGATTGGAACAAATACATTCTCTGTCTCAATATTTATGTACTAGATGGAGCTAGTGAAAGTCATTTTGTTGTGATTTCAGTTTTAGTCAAGTTTGAGGGTAATGTTGAGACCTTTCTTGACTTAAATGTGTGAAGGGTTTTCGTACTCTCTTTCTGATCCTTTTTAATTGATTTCTGGGTTTTTAAAAGAAAGAAGAGTTGAATACTCTCGTATACTGAATCTTGTTGGAAGGATTTAATACCTCTAGGTTCAGGATTGTTTTGAATAATTTTTTCTTCTTTATGATCATGAACTATATGTTTCTTTTGTATAGAGCTATGTAAGTCCTTGTTGTTGGGATTTTAGTCACTATTGAGTTCGTGAGTATTATAGAAACTTGCTTAGCTTAATACTAGTGTTGGGTTTTGTATTCTCTTTTAGATTCATTTGAATGGAACTCTGGGTCTTAAAAAGGAGAAAGGAATAGATTTATCTTGTGGACTGTATCTTGTTTTGTCCATAATTTTTACTTCTACCTTGGGTTTTGTATACTTCTCTCTATGGAATGAATTCGAACTTGTGTTTAAACAATGTGGAATAGATGAACTAGGTTAGTGTTGATATTGTTTCTCGATAAAGTTTGAATTCATAAGGGAAACTAGAAGTGTTGCTTTCTATAAACTGTGTGTTTGATTTTGTGTTCTCTTTTGGGAACTAGCAAAAGAACTTCTGAGTTTGAAATAGAAATGGGAATTCATTTGATAGTACAAAATAAATGAATTCTTGATTAGATCTTTTCTATTTGAGATCCTTTAACTTTTGTAAAGATAAGTTCATTTGATCAAACTTCTCTGTAGCTCGACTCTCTTCTTGGCTGTAGAGTGATTACTCTCTTAGGCCTATTTGACTTCTTGGGTTCGGCTTTCCTATCCTTTCTATCTTGTAGGAAATAGTGGGAAACCACTCTTCTGAGACGGAAACTTCCTTGTGGATTGTTTAGTCTATCTTGTACTAAGTCGATTGTTGTATTGATGTGGAAAGTGAACAGTTGAGTCTATCCTGTTGAAGGGAAAACATAATCATGATTAGACCAATTGCTTTGTTTGACTGAGTCATGCTCCATTTGGATTTTTATTGGAAGGGCTCCTCTTTTTACACTCTAGCATATTATGAATCCTCCTTGGATGGACACGAGAAGAGATTAACCTCATGTGAGTCTTGCTTTGATTTTTGGAATGTATGGTTTCAACTTTGAATGATATCTTCTAATATGTAGAAGTTAGTTAAGACTTGCAGGTAGACTATATTGATTCTCTCTCCCTTCTCGGATTGATTTAGGATTCTTGTATTTGATGTTGTCTCTTAAATGGTGAATCCTTTTATTGGTTTCCTTGATTGAAGCAGCTATGTAGGTAATCAAGTATGTACTTTCTGAACCGGTTTTCTATCCCTCAGATGAATAGTGAATCATGGATAGTCTTTATTGATTCTTCTTCTTATTTATTTAAGTTGTAGGATGAAACATCTAAATATGTACTATGTTGTAAGTAACTCTTTTGTTACATAGTAAAGATAAAATTCTATATTTCAATTCAGAAAGAAATATGAAATATTTAGACGACAAGATTTGTTGTTTGTTTAAAAAGTAATTGATTGGGTCAATTAAACTATATGTTATAATGCAGTTGTTGCTGATTATATTATGCTCTTTTCTTAAAAGTGAATTCAGACTCATTATTTGTACTTCTTTTCTAGTTGTGATTGTTTATGCTTATTTGTATGATACTTATTAATTGTTTCATTAAAGCAAATTTGTTTTAATGCTTAGTGCTTATCATGCTCAGTTCAATGAATTGAACCATGCTAGCAATTTTTGCAGATGGACTTCATAAGTGATAAAAGAAGGCAAAAATTTTTATGATGTATTGGCTTATTTAAGTCTGGATCTTTTGTAAAGAATTTCGATGCATTCTTGAGTTGTATTGAAAAAAAAGTTATGTTCTTTTATGATCTTAATGTTGATCGACATGTAGTATGCCTAAAATGCATAGTCTTGTAAATGTATATTTTATCATGATGAATTGAAAGGTTTGGAGACTGACTCCAATTTGTGGTGTAAATTCTCTTGTACTTGGTATGAAGGAAATAGTAATGCTATCTTGTCGATATTCTTTATATATGTTTGTATTACTTTGTTATCAATTAATAAGTTGGATTAAGGGGATAGTACAATCTCCCTTACTATAATGAAACTTGTTAAATTGTAAAAGATGTCATTCTCTAACTTAACAACTATAGTTTAATAATGAAATATGTATTGGACATACAATTAAACTATATGAGTAATGAATGATAAAAAGGTTATGTTAACCCTAACATCTAACCACGAAGACCTCTCTCAAAAGAATGAAAAATAAATGGAATGGTGGTTATGATCTTTAATCTTTGTACTTCATTTATAAAAGTAAACACTAGCTGCACCTAGGTGGATGACACACCTACTTGGACAGCTAGGTTGCATTAAAAATTAAACGTTTGATGTTTGCTTTACCTACTTTGGGATAACTTTGCTTGTTATGCCGAGTTATTGAACATAAATGCAAACATGAGTTAATGAAGTTCTAAATATCAAATCAGATTAATTATGATAAAGAACTTAATGAATGTTGGAATTAGGGTTAGGCAAGGTTGAGGCAATCTGAATCTTAATCCAATTTAATTATGAATTAATGACCACCAAGGGGTATGTACATCATGATGAATTAGTTCTAACGGATGTTGGCACACGCCAACTGTAGGACTGTACCTTCGAGAATACCAAGGGCTTCTCAAGGATACAATGTTGCAGTTGACATGTGGCAACACCCTTCCGTATTTATTCATCTAGATCTACACACATCTGGACTTGAACTTAGTTTCTCTCTAGGTCAAGTTAGTAGCATGTTTAGAATAGGGAGTAGCTTTCTATGACTCAGGGTACCTTGGCACATTCGGTCGACTTAGGTTGGTCAAGTATGCCCATTTACCCTAAGTCATTGTGAGCATCTTCCTATAACAAATTATGTTGCTAACTTAGGCTAGGGTCAAACCTTGGGCAAGTGGACCTGAAGTCAGTAAAGACCATTCTAGATAATAATAGAGTGAGGTGAAGGATGTATTCTGAATTGATGAGTATGCCGTCTAGGAATAGTAACATGAATAGTATGTTAAAAATATTTGGCCAAAGTATCACAAGCTACTAGTTATGTTGTCCTATGTCACCTAGTTTAAAGAAACGTGATGTCAGATGAATATTGGTAACAAATATTCAAATAGGTTCTTTAAACAGATCACTCAGTACTTGGAATAAGGTAGGAAAATAAAGTATACGTTGTATACATAAAGTATTCTATACTTTAAGACAAACATGAGAGATTAGTTGGTAACCGAGTCATGGAATGAGAGATCGGTAACTTACCGAGTCATTACAATTGCATATGGTTATCTGTTATGAGATTGATTGGCATGGAATGTGTGTTCTAAATGATGTTTTATTTAGAACAAAGAACATTGTGTAAAAAAAAAAGTCCCTTATTTCTAAAGTCTTAAAATGGGAATGTTGCAATAGTAACTACCAAGGTAGAAGGTGCAAGATGAGGTACTTAGGTGTAAGGAAGTGTGCTAAAGAGAAATCTATGACCAGAGGGTAGGAAGGCATTCTAGAAGGTTACAACTAAGGTGTGAGGACGTAACGTGTAGAAAGGATGGAATTGGTCAATTAATGAGAGGATATTTGGTAGGTGAAGGAGTAATGAATGCATCAAAAATTTAAAAATTTATATAAGGATGGGATGCGAGTTCATTTTTATTGTTGCGATTAAGAGTATTTGAAAAGAAGCCAAGTGCAAATATCCGAGTGATCATATTAAGGTGCGAGAGGTGTGTAACCAATCGTGACAAAGAGATATCTTTGCAGAAAGAGCTTGTGTCCTCGGTGGTGAAGGGTTTGAGTGAAGTGAAATGATAGAGAGGAGCTAGGGCACGTGATTTCACCTAGGGCACACTGAATTGAGCTAGGGTTTGCTTGCACATTTTACAATTTGAGAAGTAAAGGATCTATGAAGGATTACAAGGTAGAAGTGTCACCTAAGAAAGTAGTTACAACAGGAGTGAAGGGATATAAGAAGGTGGTAGAAGAAGAAGAAGTGATAGTTCCTAAAGTAATTTTTCTAAGATGCAATATCTAGAAGGGGTTATCATCGGCTAGGAGTGGGATTCTCATATAAGGAAAAGTAAGGTGAGTGAGTATAATCACTATACCATAGAGAATAAGAAGGGGTTTTACGCGTTGTTGAACACAAAGACAAATAAATACACGGCAGAAGACATGTCGGTGTATGAAGATGTCTTGTAGAAGATATGAGTTTACCAACTATATGAGCTCCCTTACTATGGTAAATATGAGCCTTTGTACCAATGGCTCATGAGCAGAGTACACAAGGATTTTTTCTACTTTACAGGTCGCAGAGTAAGAATTTTAGCTGCGCTCATCTCCATGGTAAAGGGTTTGAAATGCACAGGAGATGATTTGTGAGATGATCTGACAGCCAAGACCATAATATTGGAGACCGAGAAGGATTATGAGTACATAAAGGGTCTACACAGAATGGACATCGACAAACTAAATAAGTATCTAGTCGTGAAAGTGGATGCACATCTTGTTACAAGCTAAATGACTAGGAAATGTGCTCACAAGTGAACACCATGTGGCTGCACATAGCCAAAAATATATCTAAAGGATTAGTCTACAAAATTTCACGTTATATTACGAGACAATTATTGAGGAAGCGCAGAGCGAAGAGGAAAGATCAGATTTAGAGCTATTTTGTTATCACTGGTGTTCATGGAGATCGGAGTACCTAATGGACCAAAGGAGAAGGTATGAAAATATACAATGGAAAAAAGTCACCTACAGAATGCTTCAAGAAGTACTTGTGTGAGGGATAAATGATAGAGCACATTAAGTAAAGTTGAGAGAAGTGGTATGACAGGCTCCGTGCAACTTTTGAGGAAGAATGGTGCATCCCCAAAGACTTGCCTTCGGTAGTTGGAAAGGTGGTCTAGTTTGTTGTATACCAACATTTTTGTATAGCACGGTTCACCATGAAGGATGGAGCATGGAGTCCTTGGTGTAAATTTCCATATGCCTTCATAGCAAGGTACTTCCAAGCATCATTACACAGATTTACGATGTGTGATGACTGACATTCAATGCGGATAAGGTAGATTATGACTACCACACACTAAGGAAGAAATATGTGTATCCAAGGTGGGGTGCATATGTTGAAAGACTCATTTCTAATGTATTGAGCATCAAACCAATAAGTTTGGTAGTGGGAGATATTGGAGTAGCGTTGGTGTATCTCCAACTAAAGCCAAAGATGGAGAATAACAAGTATGTGGAAGATGAGTTCACACTTCTAGCACCACCAAAGGAAAGCATACAATGGAGAACATCCCAACACCTAATCCCACAGAGCTAATTGAAGTGGAGGATGAGGAGGATGAGTGCGAAGATAGTGGTGGTTTGGAGCATAGAGGTAGAAGACATCCTACGAATAAGGATGAAGCTGAGCGTGCCACTACACCACCTCAGCCACAAGAGGGGGATGATGAGGACTTGAATGTAGTCCAAGGAGAGCACAAATTTAAGAGGGTGTTTAAGAGAACAAGGACCCAAGGTGCTACTCCAAAAATAGTGTGCAAATCACCTAGAATCTCTCCATAGAAGGAGACAACCACACAAAGAAGGAGGAAACTGAAGTTGAATGAGGAGGTAGAAGAGTTAGAGGAAAGTGCGCCTAATTCTCCTACACTTCTAGAGAACATAGAAGAACAAAAGGATGAGGAATCAAAGGAAAGAGGAGAGGAGGAAAAGGGAATAGAGGAGATAGCTGCAGAGACTGCTTAGGACATGGAGACACAAGTCCCAAATTTGGAAGCTAAAGTTCCTAAGCAATAACGGTCTAGAAGAACAAGTGGAGAGCACATTCCACTAGCTATGGGTTATGCAGAGGATACAGGTAAAATTATCTCGCACCCGTTTCTAGAGCATGCTAACACAAAAAGAATTATATGGTTGGGAGCTCATGGATGAAGATATGGCCACAGTGTGCATGAGGAAGCAGTTGTCATGGTCCATGCACACACACATGGATGAGCCAGATTTTGATGTATGTGAGGAGTCATGTGTATCACGGAGGTTGAAGAAGATACCTCAAGCCAAACACATGATAGTAAATCCTACTGTCATGTCGGATGAACAGTGAGTAATGCATTGGTCAAAGTCTCAATAGAGGTGGCAAGGCAAAATATGGACAAGGCTGCCATAATTAGGGCACTCCGAGATGAGATTAAAACTAAGGATGGAGAAATAGCACGCCTAATGCAGGAGAGGGACTTGGAACAGAATAATAACATTGTATTTATTAGCATTGTAGAGGAAATTAGAGATAATGTCATAAGGGCTAGCCTACACTTGGAGCCAAAAGTACCATAGATGTTTCCCACAGTAATAAATTATATAGGAAAGTTGGTGGACCCGGTACTTGAAGATGAACCTCTACACATTTCAGCGCCAAAGGATCCAACATAATAGGTAGAGTGAGAAAAGGCTTCAGTGATGTGGAAGATTGCATCTTATGAAGGATAGCTATAAGGGCTACAAGAAGAATTGAAGAAATCATACCAAGCATTAAACATTTGCACAGCTCCAGAGGAACTTATCAACGTAAAGACCCTACAAGAGAATAATGAAGTCCAGAGGGAAATTAAGGATGAAACATTAGGCTGTATAGAAAGATTTTTAATGGTAAGTAGAAGCGCGTGGCCCTGGAAACAACACAAGAACTGTACAAGACTCAACCTCAAGAGCTTGGGAAGCTCATTACACAAAAGATGGATTTAATAGAGGGAAGAATGACCTCAATGTCCAACATGGTGTTAGTCTTGAAAAATGAAAAAGGGGAGATTGCGAGGGATGATTTGGAGTCCATTTCTATGGAAATTCCAAAAAAAGAAAAATAAACACTGACTGAATGGAAAACCTTGGAGGTTGAAATAAAATGGGAATATCCTGAATTGGTTATTCAAGCTGAAGAAGAGACTACGGAGTAAACTTATTCTTTCATACATTTTTTCATTCTTTCCATTCATCTATTCTTTACTTCAGTTGTTGGAAATGACCATTTTCTGGGTGAAAATGAAATTAGTGTGGGGTAATGTTGATCAAAGAACACTTGACAGAGAAATTACACAAGAAGTCCACATGGGAAAGCAAGTCATACACAGAGGCATGAATGGATAGGAAGAACGCACGCATGGAACAAAAGTTCAATTTTTGGGACTTAGCCATTTTCACTCATAAGGTCTATTTTTAGAAATGGCGTGTAGAGCACACAAATGAGGTAGAGACATGCACGCCATGCATTGGCTATTTTTGGAGGATTGGATATGAATCACTTTGCATGGACATAGGTGGAAATAGATCTGCTACTATTAGTTAGCTAGTAGTAATCTATTGTTAGTGCACTTGCATGTGTGGCTAGTTTTGTAAAGGTGTGTGGTTAAGAATAGCATGCAACCTATTATTGGAAAGGATAAGTGGTGAAGGGAAAGTCCCCACCCTTATATATATGTAGTAGACTATGTAATAGATATAGAATAGAGGAGATCGTGATAGAGAGGTGATGAGATTGAGACATACAATGTTATGCTACTATGCGCATACTTTTGATATTGTAATGAAGCTTCTGTAACTTTATGCATTGAATATAATGGAGGATATTACCTGAATCTAAGTATTAGTTCTATGAGTATCTAAATCTAGTATGTTTTTGATCTCATCATGGTTAGTACTTAGTTCTATTTTTCCTTGGATATAGATTTGGTATGCTTTGTAGAATGATGTGTTAGTAATGGAACTATACATATTAAGTCTTTATCATGCTAACATCCTACTACAAAAACCCTAAAGAGGGACTTGGTACCTTTATGCACTTTGGGTGAGTGCTCAGCCCAGGCTGAGTGATGTGCCAACACGCATAGGGTTTTCATTGGGTTTGTGTCACTGAATTCTAGGTTGCATCAGGGCAGTACTAGATCCAAATAGAAACTTCACGGTAGTTAGAGATGTTTTCAAAGTGAAGTAATTGAAGGTATTATTTTATAAAATGGTCATGTTATAGCATATGAGAGAAGAAAAATCAAGTTACATGAGTTGAATTGTTCTCCCCATGACCTAGAGCTTGCTTCCATAGTTCATTCACTTTAAGTATGGAGACATTATATTTTAGGAAGACCTTTTAAATTAAAAATTGATCATCTTCGGTGGTAGTATATTTTCACTCAGTCAAATATGAATGTAAGACAAAGAAGATGGTTAGATTTTTTGTCACAATATGATTTTGACATAAGTTACATTAAAGGAAAATAAAACAGAGTGGTAGATGCACTAAGTCATAGGAAACATATTTCTACACTTATAACTTTGAGAACTCAGTTTAAGAATGAAGTAAAAATATCATGGAATCTAATTTTTACTTTTAGCGAGTAAAAATAACACTTACTATAGATGCAAAAGACATAGGATACAAAGGTTTTAAGTTCGATAATGAAGGGATTTTGAGATATGAAAAGTTGATGTATGCACCTTTTGGAAATGAGTTAAGGAAAAAGTTAATGATGGAATTTCATAATTCACCTTACTCAAGACATCATGGTATTACAAAAATTCTTTCTGATGTAAAACAACAATATTTATGGAAAGGGATGAAGAAAGACATAACAAATTATGTGTCATGTTGCTTGGAATGTCAAGATGTTAAGGCCGAGCATATGCACCCAATTGGTTTATTATATCCTCAAAGTATACTACAATATAAGTGGCATGTAATTATCATGGATTTTGTTCATGGAATGCCTATGTCAAGAAATAAACATCATGTTATTTTAGTTGTTGTTGATAAACTAACAAAAGTAGCACATTTTATTGCTGATAATATTAAGGATGATTCACCTGTCTAAGCAAAAATATTTATGCATGAAATTTTCAGATTACATGGAGTACCTGATTGATTATATTTGATAGGGACCCAAGAATGACATCTTGATTTTGACAAACACTAAATGCAACCTTAGGAAAAAAACTGAATTTTAGTTCCACATACCATCTGGAAATAGATGGTCAAACTGAGAGAGTTAATCAGGTTTTAGAAGATATGTTACGAATGTACTGCATGGATCAGCAGTACAAATGGGAAGAATACCTTCCTCTAGTTGAATTTTCTTATAATAATACATATGATGCCTCTTTGAAAATGACACCTTTTAAAGCATTATACAAAAGTAAATGCAGAAATCCAGTTAGTTGGGACAACATTGAAGATAGAGAGGTAATTGGACCTAAAATCCTTACCAAATGGCACAAGTTAAAATGATTCGTGAACAATAAAAAGAAGATGTAGATGGAAAGAAAAGTTCTGTAGATCTGAAAAGGTTTGATAAGAAATTTGAACTTGGTGAAAAATTATTTTTACGTGTTAAGCCTAAAAAAGAGTTCTATAACTATCACCTCATTTTGTGGGACCTTTTGATATTTTTTGAAGTAATCAACCTTGTATCTTATTGTTTAGCATTACCCCTTTCTTTATCTCTAATGCATGATGTTTTCCATATTTATTTTCTTAAGAAATGTGTTTCAGATTTATCACACGTGTTAAATTGGGATTCCTTACAGTCCAAGACCTAAGAATAATCTTGGTTGAACCCATAAGAGTGCTGAAAAATTTCTAGTTGCACTTGCAAAATAGTTAAATTATTCAATGCAAGGTTCAATGGGAACAATTTAATGAAGAAATTGCTTTGTCTCTAATGCATGATGTTTTCCATATTTATTTTCTTAAGAAATGTGTATCAGATTTATCACATGTGTTAAATTGGGATTCCTTGCAGTCCAAGACCTAATAATAATCTTGGTTGAACCCATAAGAGTGATGAAAAATTTCTAGTTGCACTTGCAAAATAGTTAAATTATTCAATGCAAGGTTCAAATGGGAACAATTTAATGAAGAAATTACTGAACATGGAAAAACCTTGAGGATGTGAAAAATTCTTTTCCTCATTTATTTGAACAGAATTAGTTCTAATGATTGATAAAAATCAAAGAATTTGTTTTTAAGCTATCAATAAGTATGCCATTTTTGGGTAGGTACTCTATTTTATTAGTACTCAAATAACTATTTTAATGTTGTAATAAATTATGAAAATTTGAATTTCTCAAATCTGGTTTCTGTTTGAGAACTTATGGATAAAATAACTATAATTATGATTATTTTTCTTGTTTAAGAATGTGGAATAAGTTAATCATCGGGAAGATGATTATTTTTAGGAGGGAGGTATGTAATATCTCTAACATGGTTGATATCTATGATGACTTCTTTACTTTAAGTTGCAAACGTTGATATGTGATTCTTGTCTGAAGATGGTGTACTATGTAGAATTAAGCAATCATGTTTGTTGTAGATAATGTGTTATCTAAAGGAAATAGATATAACTTTGTCATTTCTATGATGAATGGAAATGAAATATTTCATTCCTTCTTGTCTTGAATGGTTCACTTTGCATGTGGAAATAATAAATTGATTCATATTAAACTAGTTTGTAGTATTTATTGCACTTGAACTTGTGCTTTAGTCTTCATGATCTCGGATGTAGGATAGATATACCTTGGATCAATTTTAGTGATCTAAGGCATGATTTAAATTTCATGATGTTGAGGTCATCTTGACCAATCTAGGCAGAACGTTAAATTTCTAAAGCGGGATTACCACGGGATCACGGGTGACTTTTTCTGCTCACACCCTTCACAAGTGATCTGATAACATCATTATTGATTCTTCTTTGGGTAAGATGTAATTGATTTTTTTACAATTGTTTAGGAACCTAATTAAATCTATGTTCCTAAGATGGTAATCCTATCCTAAGTTACTAGGTTCTTTTATTAATGTGGATTGTTTATTAAAAAGGGGAAAACTAAGACTAAACTAATAAACTAACCTAAGGACCTAAGTTGGTTTCTAAACTAATGTTATAAACCTAACCTAAGACTTGGGCTAACCTAAGGGGATGGAATGGATGACATGAAAAGGTAGGTCAGTGGCACCAACCTCTATGAATTTATGAGGAAATAAATGTGGTTTTAAACTCTCTGTTGTAGCCAAATTTGGTGAATACATGAGGGATAGTAAGAGGCTGAGTTGGCACCTCTGCTAAAGTTTTAGATGCATGAAAATTTAAATTTGGTCATAGCCAAATATAAGTTGGTGGTGGCAGGAGATATGGAAGGACTATAAGTCATGTTTGGCATTTATTGTTCTTGGAAATTGTAAAAAACTACCTAGGAAGTAGGGGAAGTGGGAAGAAGGAATGACTTTTGGTTTTGCATTGTTTATTTGATTTTTTGAGCTTTAACTTTATATGTGGTTTTTATTTCAAATCCTTTCATGCTTATTTCACCTTGCATGATGGTGATGTTAACGAAAATATCACTGAGAATCTATAAGAAGAAGGGAAAAGAGGTTTCAAAGCTATTTGTTGGTATTTTGTGGAAAATAATTGCTATCAAGACTCTGCTTGAAGATTTTTAGCAAGAAATAGAAGACATGAGCTCTATGAGGCATGATAGGCCCTATATCTTTAAGTCTTCTTCTTTTTTTTAAATGTCTTCATTAAAAGAACTCTCCTCTTTTTAAAACTTTCTAGTTCTGGGTTTGTGTTTATTTTTCTTGATTCAATGATGTTACGATTTGTTTCTTTCTGATGCAATATGATTCATGTGTTTTTGTGTGGAATATGATTTCTGGTTGTATTATTTGCGTTGTCATTAGCTTATTTGTAGTAGAATATTCTTTGGTAATGAAATGGATTTGTGTTGATTCATGTTGGATGATTACTTGAACTCAAAGATTTTATATGCATTAATAGAAGTTTGGTTTTGGTTGGTATCTATAGATTATCGATTTGAATGCTTTCCTTATCATTATGATTTAAGTTTATTAGTTAAGAGAATTCATTTTAGTGGTTTTAGATTTATGCCATAGTTTTAGGTTAATCTAAGTTCTACAATGGTCATGTTGCTCAAAATTGCAAAGAGGACCCATTATTTTGTTCATCTTATGTCATGGCTATATTTTGAGGAGTATACCATTTGTTTAGATTTGAGATATACTTGTTTTGGGTTTTCCCCAAATGGAAACTATTTGGAATATTTGATTCTTCTATACAACCTCTTCTTGATGGAAGTTAAATACAAAAGTATCTCGGTAGAATATTTTGGTTCTGCTCTTTTGTATTTAATTATGTTTGTAAACCCACTCTGGGCATGTGATTTCCTTTATTTTATCTTATGTGAGCTACGGAAGGCATACATAGATTATTGTATGTATTTTAGTAATTTTTAAGAGGGAGGTTGTTCTCACATTGTCTCTACCTTCTTATTTGATGATAGTAATTTATTTGGCAATAGTTTTGAAATCAGATTGTTATCTATTTCTCTTTAATGTTAGTCATTGAGTATTCTTGAACTTGCACCCTTTTAGGTTACCTTGTAAAGGTGGAGACTTTGGTTGATTGATCTAAACTTTAGCTTAACTAAAACAAAAGGTTTAGTGTTGTGATCTGGGTATACTAAGTCTTCTTCTTGTGGGAGAAGTATTGTTCCTCTAATGGGATTTTCTTCTAAAGAAAATTTTCCACTTATGATTTTTGGAACTTGGTAATATGTGGGTATACATCTGCATTCATTTCTTGTTGTACTTTACACTTCTAGGAACCTCATGTTAGTCTAGATGTCTTCTTGACTTGACTCTATTAGGTCTCTGAAGATGTTCTGTTGTCTTGGTGTTAGTATTTTTAGTTCTCAATTGTTGCTTCATTCATTCTTATAATACTTTCCTTAAGATGAGAAAAACCTTTAAGATAAGATTGGGATTGAGATAGATTTAGTTTGGTTTTGAACTTTTAGTTTCTTTGATCCTTTCCTTGAATGAGGAATGTGTGATATGTGTTGTGATTTATTCAAACTATAGCTTGTGCTTCTTTGTGGCTTGTGAATGAATGAACCTACAGTGGTTGATGTCTTGGAATGCATGATGACTACTACATTTGAGTTTGGATTTGGATGTGAATGCGGGACTATGAGAACTCAAACTATGAGCTACTTTGATTTTTCTAATTGTTTAATCCTTCCTTACCTTTAGTATTGAGACTTATTCTTATTCAATATAATTCTTAGACACTAGGTTGAGTTTGAGATAGTATGATTGTTTGATGGAATATAATTCATATTTGTTTTGGTTAATCCTTCATGTATTATTTAGGTTGTTAACTTGGAATAACCAAAAATAATGCTTATTCTAAAAGGTAGTTTTGTGTATCTTTGTATTACTTCTTGAAAATTTAGAATAGGTTGAGTTGGGGAACTTAAGTTGGAAACTTGGCTAAAAAGGTAAGATTAGAATTGGAAATATGAATTTCTCCCTTATTTACTACTGTTGTTTTGATTTCTAGCATGCTGTAATAAGTTCATAAGGATGTGGAGTTAGGATTAAATATGATGATTTAATTAGTCCTTGCTTATACATTACTTATTGAATCTTTAATCTTCTCTCTCCTTCTTGGTTTGTAATCTTTTGGGAAAAGTCTTTCTATTTATCTTGTTTTGTGTTTTCAAAACTATTTCATAAACAATAGGGCTCCTTTTGTGAAATATTCACATAAAATCACAATGTTTTAATGTTATAGTGCTTATCATACTCAGTTCAAATGAACTGACTCATGTTAAAAATTTTGCAGATAGATTTCGTAAAAGATGAAAGGAGAAAGACAAGTAAAAAGTTAAATCTATTTTACTAATGAAATTATCTTTTTATTATGTTGATTACATAGAGTCATTACTTGAGATATACTTTGTCAAAAAATTAAGATGTAATAAAACTAGTTTTATATTCTTTTAATGACACTTGTAATCTCATAAATACTTCTGTGATCAGTGAATAGATCACTCACTTTTTGATAAATAAATCATTTCATTATTATTGAATTATTACCTTATTGTGATACCTTCATTAGCATAAGTTGGTATGAATTAATAATTAATATCATTAATGAAGGGGTAGTTTATATATTTAAGTGTTATGTGATTAATAAACTTAAGATTTCTTATATTTATAAGATTTTTGAAATAAGGATCTGAAATATTAGTTGAATTATTTAAACATAAAAGAGGTACAACTAATAGTTGATACTCTTGAGTAGACCCTTAAATAATGGAAAGGGAATATGATTGAATTATATATATGTGTATGAATTCTAGTTGTATTCAAACACATGTGATATTTTTTCATAAATGGACATCAATCCTTGATAAAGGAAAATTGATATTTTCCTTGAAATAAATCATAGAGACTTACTTAAAGATATTGTTAAAGTGTTATGAATATATTATGAGAATGGTTGATTGTGTTCTTACTTAGGCAATTTTATTTAATAAAAATATGGATGCTTAAAAAGAGAACTAAAAGGATTTAGACTTCATCATTATGAATTTTAAAATAAAGGTTTTAAATAAGCTTGTTTTAAGCTAAGGCTGAAGTAAGAAAATATCTAATGAACACACCTTCATAACATTGAGATCAATCATGTCATTATATGATATAAGTTGTTTCATTTAAAGAAAAACTTAAACATGTAATTGGAATGGTTAGGAAATCATATTTTACCTGCATACCTACCTCTCGTGTAATTACACCTTGTAACATTTTTAGGTTAAATGATGCTTAGTTGAATCTTAAAGCATTGTTATCATTAATATTTAAGACAATGATTAAATGGGTTAATAAACTTGTAATATTAAGTATGCTAGTCTAGTTGAGGAAACAAATTTGGATGTTGGAACCCATCAATGTGGCATAGTACCTTCATAATGACATGGGTCATTACGAGGATACTATGATGTAATTGTTATGTCTCAACACTCCCTTTATTTTGTTTTACTCGATTAACATAAGTGGATGATTGGATCAGGTTTCCAACCTATACGAGGATAGGAACATGATCTAGTGTTGAGGTCAACTCATGTTGACTTAGGGTAATTATACACACCTAGTCGACGTAATTCGATTGAGTCTTCTACACTAGTGCATGTTGTTGTCTTTGTCTAATGTGAAACTTTGAATTAGATTTAACTGATAGAAGTCAGGAAAGGCCATTCTCAATAATAGAACAAGTGTGGTGAGGGACATATTCCTTTCGACAAGTATGTCGTCTAGGAATGTAAACATGTTAAACATGTTAAATTTTTTTCCAAAGTATCGTAAACTACTAGTTGCGTTGTCCTAGGTCCCCTAGTCTAAGATGAAGGATTTCATATGAATATCGATAACACATATTCAGATAGTCCTCTTAAACAAAACACTTGGGTGCCCCTAAAAGGGTAAAGGAACCAAGTATACATGGTATACACATTATTAAGTTAACATGAGACATCGGTTTAATAATGAGTCATGAAATGAGAGATCGGTGTATCACCAAGTTATTTACTGATTAGATATGGTTTTCTGTTATGAGATGGATGGGGATTGGAATGTTTGTTCTAAATTGTATTAATTTAGAATAGATAACATTATGTAAGATATAAAAAAATCCCTTGTTTCTAAAGTCTTAAAATGGGAATGTTACACAATATCTCTCTATCTGGTCCCTTGGAAGCTTAGGATATAAGTAGATATCAAAATTTCCCTTCTATGAGTATTTTAGATGTAAGATAAGGTAAAGGAAGATGGAACTCTCTAGAGATTTTCTAAGTAGCAATGTACCACACTTAGAGATAATACCATGTTACCCAAAACATTAGTTTATCATTCACTAATTCATGATAAAGTTAGAGGGTATTGTTTTTATAATAATAGTTACGACATGCCCTAGGTTGGATGAGTATTAAAATATTATATTTCATAGGTGTTCAACCAAGTCCCTTTTGAAGGTGTTCTATTACAAATTCTTGTTTGGATCTTCTTTTTACTAAGATTGGGTGTGTATCTTGGTGGATTTCAGCCTTGAATTTTTTTCATCAACATATATGGTGAATCCAAGCATTCTATTTACTTGGTTTTGTAGTCTAAGAGCACGAGTTTCATGAGAAGGATCTAGAAAAGGTCAAGAACAAGAGATAAATGATCTATTGATTTTCTATTGCTATCACTTGGGATGGGAAGAAGAGGCAAAGCAGTTTAGAGTTTACCTTCACCACCAAATAGGACTCTATCCACTCCACCTCTTGGTAGACCCTTCTCATAATCTACTAGAATTATGAAACTTATAATTTAAGCACCAAAAAGAAATATACCATTTTCCAATTTCATGGGTGGAATTCCTCTTATTATCAATGCACAACATGATATTCCAATGGTTGCACTCAAGAGCATTCCATATTTCATTAGTGAAAATCAAGTCACTCCTATTGATCATATCTAGGATGTTGTTAATGTGTTATCTCTCCATCCGGTGCACATGATGATGTAGCGATTTAGGCTACTAGCGTCTTATTTTAAGGGTAAGGAAATTTAGTGGTATATGATCCTAATACCTGGATCCATTACTGGTTGGGATGAACTTGGCACAACCTTGTGTAATTATTTTGAAGAAAAATCAAATCACATATCCTGTTGGAGCAGCTTACAACAACGAAGAGACAACCTAATGAGAAAATGATTGATTTCAACACAAGATTTCAAAGGACACGGACCAGATTCCTCAAGTGGTAATACCTATAGCTTAGCATGTTTTTCTTTATTATCTAAAGGCCTTAAATAGTGATATTTTAGTCATTATCTAATCCATGGGGGTAGGACATTACCAACTACATATAATATCAACATTAGAGCTGAGAATAGTCTAATTCAAGATGGGAAACTTTCTCTTAGGCCTCCAATGCCTATATAACCTAAAATTGAGAATCCTAACACTAATTAGATAGTTGAGTTAGCTCATATCCTAACCCCACGAAATCACATCTCTAATGAACCCTTCACTTCTTATAAAGCCTCAACTGTACTATAAGAGGTAATGAAACAACTTCAAATTTTTGGGAACGAGTTGGTATCACTTAAGAGATAATAAGCCCAGAATTATAGACCTTAACATTCTCCATACCAACCAAATAGACCTCCTTCCCAAGCTGTAAATCGGAATCAAAGCCATTTTCTTCTGCTAGTCTCTTTTAACCATATAATCCAAATGTATCCTCGTTATCTCAAGTTATGGTTCCTTTCAAAAATAATCTTGAATAATATTATGAGTGGTGTTTCCCTTGTAATCATCCACATAGCCAAGAAACGTGCCCAAATGGAATCTTGAACCAAGATCTAATGGCACAAAGTGTTTTTGCTTCTCAAGAAACACCTATAGAGGAAAATCAGCAACAGCATGTAAGTCACGAGGAACCTCACAGGTGATACTTCACTTGTGAATTATCAAGTGGAAGAATTCTATGGAATGAATCAAACTCTTCCAAGGGGTATGGCTGTAAACACTAGGTCTAAAAAGAGAGCTATTGATAAAGGAAAATATGTAAATGCGAGACCCTCCTCAACATTGCTTAACACTCCATGAGAGTAGCGGTTCAAAAATAGCTCCAAAGGGACAAGACTAGCCTAGAAGACCTTCCATTCCAACTCAAGTGCAAGAGAATATTGTTGTGAGTAAAGTGAAACAAAAATATCCTTCAAATCCTTTCAATATACTTGAGAAAATGAAGAAAACTAATGTGAACATATCTATGTGGGAATCATTGGCAATTCCAGGCTAGAGGGATCTCTTGCAAGTAGTTATGGCTAATTGGTCTAATCCAAATGAGTCATCCAAAGAGAAAGATAAGGTTCTTACCAATACAATGCAATAAGGAGAGGTCCAACCAAGAAAAACTAAGAAACCCCGGATACTTGTATGATTGAATTTGTAGCAATCAGTTCATTCATGCCAAAATAGATTGTAGACCAGCTAAGACTTAAGTATGAGCCTCTTTCAAAAGGTGTGGTATAATTAGATGGGACAATAGTGGGACCGTCAGAGTTATCAAAGGCCTGATCCTTACACTACATGCATGTCTTGATGTTTTAGTTCTTCAAGATATATCCATAATCGATTTACCTCCACTTTTTTCTCTATGTCTATCTAGAGATTTCACTACTAAAATTGGAGGATATTTATCAATCGATTGATCTCCTATACTCTTTAGGACAAGGTATGGTGCTAGAGCTACTATCAAACGTCAACTAGTTTATACTTACCATATAGAGCCTTATGTGCCTCCTGTCATATCAATGCTAATTGAATAAAATTAGATTAAGAAGAATTTCTAAGTACCAAAGAAGAAGACACTCAGATTGGGGGTATTCCTGATCTTCTACTTGATGAGTGGACACATAGGAATTACAAATTTGATCCATATAGATAAATGGAAGAGATTGAAGAATACGGTCTTGGTGTCTATTTCCTACATGAAGAAAATCCACCCCTACCTAATTTTACCAAACTAATTTATGAATATGATGATGAAATTTGTCGATGTTTTTGATGGATCAAGATGTAAATAAGGTGTAGGAGGAGGTGTAGTACTTATATCTCCAGAAGGTATCAAGTATTACTCATCTTTCAGGTTCCAATTTAGTTACTCTAATAACGTAGCAGAGTATGAATCTCTTATTCATGGCTTGCAATGGGAAAGGAATAAGAAAATCAAGGAATTGTATACCTTTGAAGATTGTGAACTAATAGTGAATCACATTAGGGGAGTAAATGTGGCCAAAAATAATATACTCAAAGCCTACATGCATAGAGTGTGGGATTTTTGGAGGATTTTGAATATTTTTATATTTAGTCCATCCCAAGGAAATAGACCAAAGCTGTGACATACTTATTGTCATTAGAGAAAGGTTCGATGTTGTTGAAAATATCAAAAGATACAAGTTGCAACCACCACATATCAAGGTGGTAGTAAGGCCTTCCATACCAGATAATGTCACAAGTATTTAAGAATGATCGAAAAATTGTAACATTCCTTTAATAATAAGCTATATTCTCTTCAAAAAAATAGGATAACTTAGAAAGACAATATGGTGATCAGATTATCCAGCTTAGATCAAACAAGATTCCCAATGGTTTAGTAACTTTGGAATCCATCTTCAACCCAAATGACTAGTTCAGAAAGGAGAAAGCAAATATAACGGTCAAAGGTGAAGACTCGAGATCCTATTATAGTTGGTGGAGACAAGTTCCTTCAAATTGGAAAAGTAAGTACTTCACAAGAAAAACATGATTTTGTAGAACTTTGTCAAGATTTTGTTGATATCTTTGCATGGAGCTATGAAGATCTTAGAGGTTTTAACCCTAGTTTAGCTCAACATACCATAGAGTTGGATCCAAATGCTAAGCATGTTAGGTAGAAGAAGAGGCCTATTAACCCACATATTGAACCTCTAATGAAAAAGGAGCTGAAAAAAATTGATAGAGGCAAACATAATTTTTCCAATCAAGAACTCATCATGGGTCTCCAACCTAGTTCCAGTACAAAAAAATAATGGAGAGATTAGGTTATGTGTTAATTTTAGAGACTTAAACAAAGCTTATTTGAAAGATCATTATCTACTACCCTCTATGGAACATATATTATAAATTTTGGTAGGTTTTGAAAGGTTTTCCCTTTTGGATGGATATTCACGATATAACCAAATCATGGTAAAGGAATAGGATTAGTTTAAAACAACATTTATCATAAAATGGGAACATTTTATTATAAAAAATGCCATTTGGCATGTAAAATGTTGGAGAAACATTCCAAAGATCCATGGATATGGCATTCAAAGGGTTGATCAACATGATGGTTCTTATCTACCTTAATGACATAACAATATTCTCCAAAAATATAGCTGAGCATCTTTTTCATCTCGAAAAGTCTTTAAGAGATGTAGAGAGTTTAGAGTCTCCCTTAACCTGAAAAAATGCATCTTCTTGGCTCATGAAGGTAAACTCCTTGGCCATATTATCTCTAATAAGGGATTGACTATTGATCCAGAAAGAATTGAGGCCATTATTTCTTTTTCATTACCTAGCCATAAAAAATATCTTTAAAGTTTCTTGGGAAGAATTAACTTTTTAGAATATTTATCCCTAATTTCTCTAATATTTTCAAGCCATTGATATTGATGTTAAAGAAAAAAATGGATTTAAAGTGGAATCTTGAAGGAAGAGAAAGTTTTAAATCTATAAAGTAATCCATTACATAAGCACCGACCCTCATAAATCTATATTTCTCTAAGTATTTCATCTTATATGATTTTGGAGGTGTTGAGACCATCTATGCCATATTGATGCAAATTGAAAAAAGATTATTTAGAAAAACCTTTTACCATATTTAGTTAGAATCTTGAAGATTATGAGGTAAATTACTCATTCATTGAAAATCATGTGCTAGCTATTATAATAAGTTTGAAGAAGTTCAAGCATCTAGTGTCAAATAACAAGATTCATCTGTTAGTTTCACATAGTGGTATAAAATAATCTCTATTGGAAAGAGATCTCGAATGAGAAGAGATTTGGGTGGATAAAAAATTAATGGATTATGACATTGATATTAAAGTAACCAAGTTGTTTAGGGGCAAAGGGTTGTGTGGGTAGCTTATTTGAAGTCAGAAAACTGATGAAGAGTCTATTTTAGTACTTCAGAATGATCAAGAACAACCAAATGATGCTTTGCCTACTCATTATTGGACTCAAGTTATGGTACACTTCCTCAAAACAAGTCAATGTTCTGCAGGATAAAGTAAATCTAAGAGAAGATATTTCAGACTTCAAGTTACTCTATATATGCTTATTGATGGTATTTTATTCAAAAGAGATGTGAATGGTGTTCTCTTAAGGTGCATAAAAAGACCATATTTAGATGATGATGTATGATTTCCATAATGAAGAAGTAGGAGGTCACTTTGATCCAAGGGTAACAACTCTCAATATCATGAAAGATGGGTATTATTGGCCTAATCTTTTCAATGTCTACTTTTCATGGGTTAAAAAATACAAGAAGTGTGCCTTATTTTTAGAAAAGGAAATGCTAACAACCCTTCCACTCCACCCCATCTCTGTTAATGAACCATTCATGTAATAGGGGTTATAATTCATTGGAATAATCAATCCACATTCAAATTTGGGCCACAAGTGGATCCTAACAACCATTGATTACTTCACCAAGTGGACATAGGAAGTTACACTTAAAGAAGAAAATGAAACCACTCCATATTTGATGTAATATGGAGTGGCCCTTATATCATTTCGAGGATGCAAACCAAGCAATTATTTTCAATTTTCGATCTTTAATGGAAAAGAGTTGAAGATTTCAATTAATGGGATCTATTTAAAGCATTGCCACTCGAAGTAAAATCTCCTCCCTTGTATATAGTAGAGTAGTTTCAATTCCTCCATGTTTTTAGCATGTTTTCTCATTGGTAGGATATCTCCATTTTCCTAAGTGCATTGTGCACAATATGCATGTTCCAATTGAAACATGTATGATCTTCCCTTTTGTACATAGTTTTACAGTTATGTTACTATACACAGTTCATTTGAAGGCCAATCAGATTAGTTTCGAAATTTCCAATCTTCATTCAGATCCCATAAGATCAATTCAATCCATTCTGGATGGCATAGTAGTATTCATGGATAAAATGAGATATGGGACAATTTTAAATGTTTAATAATTTAGATCCCAACATTAGTTTCAGTTTAGGGATCCATGTGCCTTTTCCTTGGTAAGAAAATTTAGTTTTGGACGGTTTGTAAAAGTTTTAATTCAAAATCCCCAAGAAATTAGCTTCAAGAGCATACCAAGGTAGCCCCATATCAGTTTTAGTAGGCTTAACGATGGTGTTTCACCATTTTCTTTACCTTTTCGAAATGAGGAAACAGATAAGGGTAAGGGCCAAGGAGGAATACCTGTTAAATGTTGGTCGATTGATGGTTATTGCGGTGTTTTGACTTCTTGATCCACAACTGAATGTGAGATATTCCTTTTGGCTAGGAGGAACTACCTGTAATAGAAAAAAAGACCACAAGATGATAGTTAAATGATATATGACAATGGATTTCCTAGCGTATGCTAGTTTCGAGAAGTATGATACTCCCTAAATGACTATCAATCCACTATTTAAAACAAATTAATGTGAGAAACAAGTAAAGTCCTACTCTAGTTGATATGATTTAGGTATTTCTTTTAAGTACAATAAGTAAATCCAATCACAACAGGCTAGGCTATTGTTGGATCTGAGAGATGAGGTATCTGTAAAGGTACTGAGATTGGTTAAGGTATGATTCTGGGTTATTTAGGTCAATTGTTAGGATGATTGTTGGGTTTGTTCTTGGTCAAGGTGTAAAACACAGAGATTGACATCAGCTAAGTGTGACCGATGCCATTTTAGGTAAAACTAATGATGGTTGTGGATAACCGGTGTCAGTATGGTCGAGGTAAAAGAAACTCAAATAGATTAAATGATAGGGGCTGATCGAGGTCAAATAAGGTTAGGAGAGTGAATGGGAATTGTATGTGGACATCTCAAGTACACTCAAAATTTGATATTATGTCAGAATGACAATTTGGTGGTGTGGGTAAGGGAAATGGTGGGATTATAAGCTATTAAGCAATGGAGGAATGAACATGCAAAGTATAAACTAATGATAGGAATGACAAAAGTTAACTATGCTGAAATAGACAATGCTTTGGTAGAGATGTACTTACTATGATGTAGATTTTGATGGCTGAATGGAGGTGGTTGTTGATCAGAAGAATAGTGTTGGATATCATAGCAATGATTCCCAGAATGATTATGTGGGTGCAATGCTTCAATATCTATCCTGGTGATGGCTCTGGATGTCTAGATACGTGAAAGGATGCTAGTTTCACTTGCATGTAGCTCTGATCTCATTTCCTTGCTCTCAAAATGTGCCAACCCAAAAATAAGGCTATTTGGGTGAATAAATGGTAACTGACAATGGTTCCAGGTTGATCGGCATCGGTTTAGGGGTGACCGGCATCGGTTAAGGTGGGATTCCCTAGGTTTACTAAAATGGGCAGATCTTCCTGATTTCTTCGATCCAATTAGTTTTTTCTCGTGGATTAGAATGGAAACTTCCCTTCTAATGAGCGGGAATGTGGTTAGAGAGATTTTAGGGATTGATTTTAGGGTTAGACCAAATCTTAGCTCATTAAGGCAAGTAAGACTTAGTTATTGTTGGTTATGGAAACATGCCAAGAATAGGTCTAGGGTGAGTGTCTAGGTGAGGTGGTGGGGTAGAAATTAAGGTAATTAGATATTAAATATTGTGAGGATATATATTAATTTAATTAAATTAATTAAATTAAAGGTGATGTGGGGTGGAAGGGGCCATGATTAGATGAGTATGCTTGAGCTGGTTATTTGACAAGGGACCAAGGGGAGTGTGACCCAATTTTGGTGTCTACATTTTCCCCCTTTTGTTGCATAGCTTGTATTTTTAAGTGACACTAACAAAAATAAGATGTGATTTCCCTAAGTGTGGGTGAAGGTGATCTCCCTCAAACTAGGAATCAATGTGGTAGAAGACAAAATCAATGAGTGGTTTGATACAAAGTGAATGTGAGGAAGAGGAAGGTGGACAATGGGGGTAATGGGGTAAACGTCGAATTAGGTAATTTAGGTAATGGGCCAAGGTCAAAGGTAGTGATAGTCAAATGCACGCACACGTATAAACTATAGCACAGTACCACGTTGAAGAGCATGCAAACTCTACATCGTCTAAGGTCGATAGGTTTATCCAAAAAAGGTTGAGGTGATTCCGGTATCCAAGGTATAGGATATGGTGCGGAAGCACTTTGTAGGTCAGGTGCATGAACGTTTATGTATGTTCCGGCATACCAAAGGTTGGGTCAGGATAAATGGTCACAACAAGAAGCAAGGTAAGGTCATTAGGTCAAACAACACGAGTAATAGTGTAACAAGGTATAGCGAGCACATGAGTTCATAGGTCACTAACAATGTTCCGGTCCAAGTAGCTAGGTCACGGCATGGGTAGGGCTGAGGTATAGGTAAAATAACAAGTCCCTAAACACAATGAAAGACATGTATAGGTAATGTAGGATTGAAGGTAGGTTGTGATAAGGGTGGGTAAGGCCAAAAATTGTTGGTTAAGTTTGGTCAGAAATGGGGAAAGGGTAGTTGATAGGAGCATGATGGGTAACCGATGTCGGTCATATGGAACTGTTGATGGTCTAGGTAAACCGACCATGGTTTTCTCGGGCACACGACCGATGTTGGTTTGGGTATAACCGACCACGGTGTTCTAGGGCATAGGACCAATGTCGGTTTAGGTATAACTAATGTTGGTCATGTTGACGTGGGAATATAAAAAGAAAAAAGTTGTATAATACGAGTTCATTTGTATGTTTTGTCTTTTGTGAAAATGATAGAGCAATGAATGAGTTGTGCTTTTCAGGAGGAAAGGATGGAGGATGATATCTTGCTAAGGTAGAGAGATCGGTTAGTTAGAGGAGCCGGTGAGACGGGTCCACGAGCACGGGGAGATCGATTATGATTGGGTGGAGGTTAGGAGGCTTGGACTTGGTGACTAGACATGGCGAGAGGTGGGAGAGGGATTGGGTAGACCACTAGTGCAGCGTCGACTTTCCACCATAGAGATGGCAACATGATGAGGTAAGAGTCAATCCCTTGCCCTTTTTTTAAGTAGATTGGGTATATAGGTCAGGTAAGGAAAATGGGTTTT
Organism: Taxus wallichiana var. yunnanensis; assembly: GCA_018340775.1. Lineage (NCBI taxonomy): Eukaryota > Viridiplantae > Streptophyta > Pinopsida > Cupressales > Taxaceae > Taxus > Taxus wallichiana. Next base: position 146,914,930 of record CM031244.1, on the reverse strand, counting down.
GGGGGAAAAGGGGATTTTTAATTTGGGAAGGCAAATTGGGTAAAATAGGAATGGGGAGAGGTGTGGTTAGGTGAATGAGGGTTTGAGGGTAGGTTTAGGTAGGAATGGTGGGTAGAAAGGTAGAAGAAGGGAGTTGTTAGGAAGAAAGGGGTTTGGGTTTCACGCATGGAGTCGAGTCATAGGCATGGATTGATTCAAGTTGACTTAGGTATGGTTGAGTTTCTAATTCATTAATTTGTGCAATGAATGATGATGTGGATCATGTTAAGATGTTTTGTAGGAAAATGTATGATAATGCTAAAGAAATGGTAGAAAATATGAAATAAATGCATGAGTGATGATGGTAAATATGTTAAGCAATTGTTGTTTATGTGGTTTAATTTCTAATGATTGATATAAAGGAAACTAACTAGGGTAGAATGTGAATAGGAAAGGGGCGAGGGAATTGGTTAGGGTAGAGAGTGGCCGAGCTAACCTCCAAGGGCCCTATGTCCTCGAGTGTCCTACATAGTCCCGATGAAAAAGGACCTCCGGTCGATGTAGGTCTCCCTTAATCTAGGGAAGATTAGGGTGAAATAGCGGAATGGGTTGATAGGTGCTAGGAATGGGTCATGTAGGTCATAGGCATGATTGAATTGAGGTTGTAGGCATGGTCGAGTGATTTTTAAATATAGGTGTCGAGGATCTAGTCCTGTATAGGACATGATCAATAAGTAATGAGGAAGGCGAATGGTAAGAGATGGTAAAAGAGCTGCCTAATTGATAAGAACCCTAATGAGTCTACCAAACCCCGGATGGGCTTATAAACATAAGACCCTACAGATTTACATAATGGACTATTCTAAGGATGAAGAAAAGTCAAATGATCACGAAATGTCACTTTTGCGGCAAGTCCATTGAATAATGAGGTATTTAGGTGAAAAAGGAAAGGAGGTGAGAATGGGAGGTTTAGCATAACTTAGTGTATGATGACGTGTATTTCAGAACAAGAAACCTAGAATCCAAAATAGGAAAGTCCATGACAAAATTTGTCTTTTTTTTTTCTTTTTTTTTAATAGACTAATTGATGCGGGAAATCTATATGGGATGGGTATATTATCTCCTTGAGGTCTTTGTGAAGTTGATCGATGCAGGAAGCTTCCAAATAGTTATTATATTTTTAATGATCAGTATATAGTCATGTCCTTGGGAGCAAATGATCTATTTATAGGTGTAGAATATAAAGAAGACCTATCCCTTTTGAGGGAGTCATCTTTTGCTGGAAGTTTGACTCAAGGAGTTATATCCCTTTTTGTTTTTAGATGTTTAAGTCATGGACAAGACTATATAGGATGATTAGGCTCTAGTTTTAGAAGACAAGATCATAGTACACAAAGATTAACTATGAAAGAGGTGGTTTTGAGTGATGAATGACCATGGGATTCCATCTTAAATAAGATGAAAAGTATCCATGAGAATCATGCTATGAGTAGAGCCATGGTACTCATATTGAAGATAAGGCTACAAGGTGACGGGTAATCACTTGATTCTTGTTTAGTCATGAATCCTCAAAATGGGTAATTATGGGAGGTGAACAACGCTCAAGGGATGAGTGATCAATTGAGAGAAAGTGATATAGGACTTGATATCAACAATAAAATGGTCAAAGATGCATGGCATTAAGGGGCTTAAGCTTGGGTTTACCTTTGAGTGAAGACAAACGATAAGCACCTGATCCATAGGCATGTGTAATGATATAGGGTCCAAGCCAATTAGGAGAAAAATTCCCCATTTAATTTTCTCCTCTTTGGTTATATGTTGATTTTCCTTCAGGACGAGGTCACCAACTTGAAAGGTTTGTTCATGAACACATTTTTCATAGGCACATTTGATACATTTTTTGTATATTTGGAGATGGTCAAGAGCATTGAGATGACATTCATCTAATAATTGAAGTTGCACTAAAAGATCCTGGTGAAAGTCATCTTCATTGAGCATGTCTTGTAGTGAGATGCGGAGGAGGAAATCTTGACTTTGAGAGGTAAGACAACTTGATGCCGTAGACTAGAGAAAAGGGGGTGGTAATATTCAAAGTGTGAATACTAGTGTGATAAGCCCACAAGGAAAAAGGAATGTGTGTATGTCAATCCTTCCCAATATCATTGACTACCTTCATAAGAATTTTTTTCCAGGTTTCATTGGTTGATTCATCTTGACCATTGATTTGTGGGTAATAAGGTGATGAGAAACTGAGTTGGATGCCAAAATCATCACATAGTTTGTGTAGGGTTTTTGTTTTTAAATTATTTTTCATTATTCATGATAATGTGGTGAGGGACACCAAAGTGACAGATGATGTGATGGTTGATGAATTCATATATTTTCGCGACTTTGGTGGAAATGAGAGGAATGGCTTCTACCCATTTAGTGTAATATTCAGTAGTGGTTATGATCCATTAGTGGCGTTGTGAAGAATGGGGATTGATCTCACCGACAAGATCCAAACCCCATTGAGAAAAAGGCCAAAGGTTTCGTGCGACCTATAACGCATGACTAGGGGTGCGATGGAGATTAGCATGTTGCTGGAATTTTATGCAGTGTTTGACATAATCATAGAATTAATAGTTTAGGGTTGGCTAGTAATAGCCTCGGTGAAGAATGCATTTTACGACAAACAGAGACCATTAAAGTGACCTCCACAAATTCCATCATGTACTTCCTTAATGGTGTAGGGAATTTCAGAACTTGTAAGGAAGTGTAAGAGAATGTTTGTCAAAACCATGTTTGTATAAAAGACCACCCATTATGACATAACAGAGACACTTTTAAGAAAGGCACATTGTCCATTACGAGTGAGATTGGAGGGTAAAATGGAAAAGGAAAGATAGTCTACATATTGCTTATACTAAAGGTCACATGGGTTAGGGGAAGTGGTTCTGATAGAGTAGACCTCACGAGGTAAATAAGATGGTGATTGTAGCCTTTATATAGTGACAAATATTTTAGAGTTGGCAGGTGAAGTGGGTATCTAAGAAGCCAAGCAGGCCATGGTATCTACAAATTTATTGGTAGAACGTGGGGTGGTTTAAAGTGTGTAATAGTCAAAGGTGGTCAAAAGTATGTCCATGTGATGCCTATAATTTTGAAGTATCTCATTACAACACGGTATATACCATTGACTTGGTTTATGGCCAACTCAAAATCACCAAAAATGTTGATTGACCTAACATCTAAGGCATAAGAAACTTGAAAACCCAATATGAGTGCTTTGTATTCAACAATATTTTTATACATTCAAAATTGAGTTTGAAAGAAAAAGGAATAGGTTCACCATCAAGCGAGAATGAGGATAACACCAGCCCCATCACCGTGCTTTGACACTTGGAGCCATCAAATAAGAGTGTCATTTGGTAAGCGAGTTCTTCTAGGGAAAGTGTAGCTATAGAATCATCTAGAAATTTGAAGTTAGAGGGTTAATTCTGGAAAGAGGTGCATTGGCCAATTGGTTGGTGATATTCTAGCCCTTGATGAACTTTTGATGGATAAATTTGAGGCCAAGGTCATCCGAGAAGCATAAGCCACCAAGTGGAACGTTGATTTTGACAAGGTTTGGAATACATATAGTGTAATGGGTCAGTATTAGTAATGACAAAGGTTTTGTGGTTGAGTAGGTAATGACAGAGTTTGGTGGCACTTTGAAAACTAAGGATAGGCAAATTTTTTCAGCGTGCATATATCTAGTTTCATAGTCAAGAAGGGTACAAATTATGTAATAAACCACTTGCTCTTGGTGTTGGTCGTCGTGATGAGCGAGCATGGCACCTAGAGAATGTTCAATGGTAGAAATATATAGGTAGAAGGCCTGGTATTGCTTACAAGGAATGAACATTGGTGGTTGAAGGAGGTATTTTTTCAAGGCTTTGAAGGCTTTATGGCATTCATCATCCCATTTGAATGAAACATCTTTCTTGAGAAGATGATGGAATGGTTAGCGTGATTGAAAAGGTGGGGATAAAATGCGGTGAATTGATTACAACTTTCCCTATAGGCTACGAAGTTGACGGAGATTAGTGGGTGGTGGCATTTCAAGGATAGTCGTGACTCTAGTAGGATCGACTTATATGCCACGTAAATAAATAATGAAACCTAGGAGTTTCGGAAAAGTATGTTGAAGACATACTTTTTGGTTAAAGACAAACACAATATTTGATGAGGTGGTCAAAGATGACTTTAAGAACAGCGGTGTTTGGTTTGATGCTTGGATTTGGAAAGCAGATCATCTACGTAATCTTCCAATATGTGATGCATGATGTCATGGAAGATGTAAGTCATGGCTCGTTGATATGTAGCACCGAATTTTTGGGGTCAAAGGGCATGAATCGGCAGCAGAAAGTGCCCTAATGGGTGATGAAGGCGATCTTGTGTTTATCCTCGGAGATAGTAATATTTGATTGTAGACTGATAAACCATCCATGAGAGATAACATTTCATGGCCAACAATGAGATCAAATAATTAGTCAATGCATGGTAGTGGGAAATCATCTTTGAGACAAGTGAGGTTGAGGCCATAGAAATCATGCAAATGTGGATTCCCCTTGCCACTTTCGTGACATGAACGATGTTAGAAATATATTGGGGATAATCAATGGGTATAGTGAAGGAAACCAAGAGAAGGCACTCGATGTATTTTCCGCAATGCGAGGATGTATTTTCTTTGACCGAAGAGCAATACGAGGATGTATTTTCCATGCTTTTTTTATGGGTTTTGCATCGGGAATGGTTACGATATTGTGAACCATAATTTTTGAGTTGATATCCGGCATATTAGCATAGAACCAATCAAATGTGTTGCTATGGTTCTGAAGGAAAGAGGTGAAGGATTCCTTTTCAGTAGCATCTAAGGATTGGATGATCTTTAGAATGTGCAGTCATCTTGAGTATTAATGTTGATTTTGATGGTCAATTCATTCAACATGGTTTGCATCTTAGAGGGTAATGACCAGTGAATATAAGATTCTTCTACACCAAGGTAGGTGAGGATGGACTCATCGTCTTGACATTGAACGACATTAATTTAAGGTGTATCATCATTGATCATGTCAGGATATATGAATGGGAGAGAAGAGGGAGCCTTGCCATCATGTTGATAGGTCAGCGGTCCCAAGGGAATGGTGTTTATGAAAACAAAAGTTAGAAGGTATAGATTATGGATCTATGGACTCGTGGGTGAGGATGGTAATGTGGGTGAATGAGAGGGAAAAGATTTCTCATCTTGGATAAGTTCGATGTGAAATTTCTTAGAGGAAGGAGCATTAAAACCAATGCCACTACATTCATTGCATTTACAAGAGGCACATCGAGATGACAAAGGTGGCGATTTGTTCATAAAAATGAAACCAAGTCCTTTCCATGTGCACCGATGAAGGAAAGTGTGAACGAAACAAAAATTAGTGAGGGAGTGTAGTTTAGATGAAAATGGTTGGGTTTAGGATGAAGGTTTGGGTTTATATGTGGCCATATCAGGTCCCCCATACATTAGATTGGTGCAAAGGTGGGGAGGGCCATAAGGGAAAACATCACCAATGCGAATGTCATAATCGGGGTGTTGACATAGATTCCCATACTCTTGTGGGCGAGGAAGGTATCAATATAGTATAGGTGGTATTCCCCCGAGTGAGGCATTGAAAAACACCTTTTAAGGCATCAATAGTTGGTATGTGGGTAGCGGTATAGAAGGCTCGCTAGATGAATGGGAAATAGGGGCACCAATGGTAGATGCTATAACTGCAGTAGGGATAGCAAGGTTAAACACAATAGAAGCAATGGCAATTTTAGTGGATGGACTCATAGGTGAAGGTGAAGTGGTTGTAGTGGCATATGCCTTGACCAGTATAAGCACATCATTGGGTCAATATAGCATGTTATAGGTCTTGAAAGGTGAGGATTCGGTAGGGATGGTGTAATTATGTCCCTCGTGTTCAAATTTGAGGCATTGATGTAACATCAAAGGGACACAATCCATAACACAGATCCAAGGTCAACCAAGAAGTAAGTTATACTATAACTCCCCTTCTAGGACATAGAAAAGTTCTAGGACAATGTGGGGACCTACGTAAACATGGAGAATAATGGTACCTAGTGTAGAGGTCATGGTGTCATTGAAGGAACACAACATAAAAGGGTTACCATGCATTTAATTAGAAAGTATTTGCATTTGGTTGTATGCATGGGAGGATATGATGTTAATACTAGCACCACCATCAATAATAATGTGTCGTATGTGTATATTATTGATAAAAACGGAGATAAAAAGAGCGGGGTCGGGGTCATAAGACTAGAAGGGAGCAATCTCTTCATCTACAAAGCTGAGGGCAGCCACTTGGTGAGTGGGTGGAGGTGTAGAGGAAGGTGAAGACCTAGTGAGAGAGGCTACATGGTGAGGGGTAATGATGGAGGCCACATGTGTGGGGTCATTTGCTAAGACTTTGATAGATTGAATGTTCTCCATGAGGGCTTGATGATGTGATTGGTGTAGTTGTTTTAGCATTGTGCGATTTGTAACCCCATTGGAAATGGGATATACAGACCTCAAATGGTGACTTTGGGTGTGGGTGTGGATGGTATATTGGGTACAAGTTTGGTTGATGGGCCACTTGCTTTCTACTTTCCCTTGTTTTTCCGAGCACGGGTGGAAATGTTGATCCCGTTAATCGAGGGGAGGTGGATGAAGAAGGTGTGTCATGGAAGGTATAGCGGAAAGAGGAAAAAACCTAGTGGTGGATACAATCCTTGTGAGATTAGTAGGGAACATTGGCATTTGGGTGGTGGTTTGGCCAAATCTCTTATGCAAACCATGTTAATTTCGAATCTAGAGGATGGATTAAAGAGTTCGGGGTGGATATTTTGGTCATTAAGTAGGCAATGAGGGAAGATCTGTGGAAATTGGTGAGGGTGAAATGGGGTCCTCATCAAGAAGATCATCATCATCAAAGTTTTCTTCAGGACGACACAGTTGGACAAGAGTTGTTTTTAGAGCCTTACAATTCTCTACATCATGTCCTGACACATGATGGTAGGTGAAAATTTTGGTTTCATCAAACCCTTTTGGTTTGGATTTGATTGGGTCGTAAGGTCTAAGAGTTGGTAATGTGATGACAAAAGTTTGGAGGAGATTGGTTAGGATTTTGGCATAGAACCTTGCTAATAGATCACAATGGGAGGTGAATGTGGATTTGGGTACAGGTGTGACTGACTGTGGAGGAAGAGTCTTTACAAGAGGAGGAGTAGGTTGGGCTACCAGTTTGGTGTGTGGTGTGGTCTTAGGTGTTAGTCATAACTTCTTAGGTAGGGGCATGGTAGATGAATTGTCAATGGAAGGTGTGGTTGGTTTAACTACCTTATTGGAGGGTAGCTTAATTTTAGCTTTAGGTTTCATCTTTTTAGGTAAATGTGATACAGGCACATGAGATGTGGAGGGAAAAGTATATGGTGGAAGAGGGTAAGTTACCCACGCGGTAACCGAGGTGCTTTGGAGGTAGGTAGTGCAGGTTGGGCATGAGGCATGATTGAAATAGAAGGAAGTGTCATGGGAAGTGAAGAAGTTATTGACGGTATTGGAGGTATGGGTGGTAATAAGGTTACAAGTGAGGGAGGAGGTTGTGTGGGTCACTTGGGTATATTAGAGGTATACGATGGGGGAATAGGTTGTTGTGTTCTTGGTTTACCGTGGATGGGGGTTTCTTGGCTAGAGTCAAGGGGTGAGGTCCTAGGATGGACGAAATAGGTGAAGGAGATAAGGGTTGTGGTAGGTGAGGTTAGGGTATGAGATTTAGGAGATTGGATCTTCATTTTAGGGGATGGTTTAAGTTTGGTGTTAGTTTTGGAAGATTTAGCTAAATCTAATTTGATGGGTGGATGAGTAAGGCTATCTCTGTTTCTATGACCCCTAAGGTAGTGATAGGTTTAGGTAAGGGAGATGATATAGGTGTGGTTTTAGGTGTAGATGTATATTGGGCTATGAGAAGAGGTGCGAGTTGGGCCATAAGTGGTACCGTGGAAAGTATTGCAATAGTTTTGGTTGAGTTTGGTTTGGTCTCTTGACACACTTATGGATAGATAGTGGAGGTGTCAGCGAGTGACAACTACATTTGTGTTGAAATAGGAAGTAGAAGGCATCCCCAAAGTAAGGCTCTATTGACATAGTCCAATAGATCATACAAGAATGAGAATGGTACTATTGTATGAGGGGCCGACATGGATTGAGTGGCAATCCCCATAAAATGTGTTTGAGATACAAGGAAATGGCTAGCCTCGGACTCTGTGGGTAAGAGAGTTGAAAGCAAATCGGTGGGATCTTGAAGGTCTAATGGTGAATGGTTGTCTACGGGAGGTGCTACTTCTATAGTATCCTCCATGGGTAGAGGAGAGGATGGGCTGGCCAAACCGGGCTCTCCTTGTGTTAGTGTAGGTGTTGGACCTGCATCTTCTATGGGTAGGAGAGGTGCTACTAACATCTGTTTGGAATTTTGAGGGGTTAAAGGTGGTGTGCTAACTATAGGCTCTTCCATGGGTGAATAAGAAAATAAATGGGGTGCTTCTATGGGTGGAAAACTAGATGAAATGGGCTCTTGTGTAGGTAGGGGAGCTCGGGCTAAGATTTCATCCATGGAAGGCACATGAGGCAATTGGGAAGCAATTGGTGTGTCATTAAAAATAGTGTGGATCTTGCAGACATTGCTATCATTGTTTGAGGTATCACCAGCTTGATTGGAAGATGGGGCATGATTAGGGAATGGATTCTTGAAGATATGCAAGTTTTGGTTAGAGGGTGCATTCAGGATATTCAAGACTAGATCTCCATTATCTAACATTTCTTGGATGATATTCTTGAAGGTAATGTATTTATTTTTGTTGTGACCTTTGACACAATGATATTTACAAAATTCATGTTCCTTATACCATGCAAGCATGGGTCACTCAAGGTCAAAAATAGTATGTGGTTTTATAGGTGGAAGGGTAATGACACCATCCTTAACAAGTTTTTCTCAAAAAGAATAATAAGATTCTCGTAGGGAAGTGTACTTTCATTGTTCTCATATGAACTGGAAATCTTAGATAGGAGAGAGATTAGAAGGGGGTTTGGTTGGGTTTGATTAATGAGGGTGACTGGATTTGAGAACTATGGAATTAGTAGACCCTTTAGGCTTTGAATATTTGTTTTGGGATTTTGAAGATGAAGAAGTATCATTTGATTTAAACGCGATGTTCTTGTTACAAATTTGAATCTTATTTTCTTCGATAGCATGAATTTCCAATTTTTGTGCCATGGTGAATGCCTCGTCGAAAGTGTGAAAAATTTTCACATGTAGGGTTAGTGAGATGTGTCTAGCATATGCCCAAGTAAATAGTTCTATAAGCTTAGTTTGAGGTAATTAGAATGTGAGTTGGTTAATGAGGTTGTGCAAGAAGAAAAAAAGTCAAGTGATAAACTCATTGTCATATTGTTGTGTAGAATAAATATCACCAAGGAAAGATTCTTAACAATGTTGATGGAGAAGTGATCTAGGAAGGCTTGGGCTACTTGATTAAATGAGTAAATTGAGTGTATTGGTAATCCACTATACCAATCCAATGTAGGTCCTGTCAGGGACATTGGGAAAGTCCTCAAAAGTAAAGCGTCATCGTGGGAAATCAAGTAACACCCATGTTTAAAGGACTGCAAATGTTGTTGTGGATCTTCTTTGCTATTGAAGTAGTTGAATTTTGGCATTTCCCAATGTATGGGGTATGGTTGAATAGGAATGGATGGGTGAATAGGATCATTACAAATTTCATCATAGGTGAGGGAATTGCATGAGCCAGAAATCGATGCTTCTAGTGTCTACATATTTCCCATCATCAACTTGATGAGGTCATTGGTAGGTTGTGATGTAGGGACACCTTATGTGGCATAAGGGGGTGGATATTGAACTTGGTAGGAAGGTTGAGAATAAGGAACTGACATAGAAGGCACATATCTAGAATGGGTGACAGATGAGATATGGGGTTGTTGATAGTAGGTGTATGTAGATGGGATGGTTGTCATGACTCTGGTAGTGATTGGGAGTAGTGTTTACGGGATGGAGAGGATCAGATTCTGAAATGGAGTAGGGGTCACTAACACCATAGGAGGTTGTGTTGCAATGGGTATTTGTGAGACAATGGGTGCGAACTGTGTTATGGTATGTGTGGTTAATGAGGGGACAACAGATACAACAGGCACGAGTGAAACTGCAAGTGCAACAATCATGGTATGGGGCCTAGTTTGTGAAACTACTAAGGGTGAAGCAGTGAGGGTAACGCCACATTATTATGGGCTGATGCACCACCAGAATAATGGTAGGAGGGATGGACATAGGTATGTCATATATCAATTGACTTTGAGGAGTCTCGGGTGGGAGAGTGGGAAAGTTAGAATGGTAAGGTCAGTAGGATTCGATCAAGGAGTCGTGCAAAATTGTTGGCAAGAAAATTTGTTGGGTGGAAAAAATTGTGGATTTCTTGCCAACGATCTGGGAATCTAAGTCCCTCTACTTAACCGGTGCAACTTCTGTATGTGCATGCGCATGAAAAGGTGGGTTTTGTGGTGGCCTTTCAACCGGGGATCCAACAGGGCACTCACGACCGACCTGTGGCAAAGCTAGCAATCTCTTGCTAGGGAAGACTTTTTTTGAAGGTGGGAAAGGGAGTGAGAATAGAGGTAGGATAACTAATGCTATAGGTAGAAAATCAGATTCCTGCACACACACTAGTTTGAAACTTCAACACATGAATTTATGGGAAGAAATAACTTTGTGAATAGTAACAAGAACAAATAGAATTCACTGATCATGAAGTATCAAGAAACCCCTTAGTAAAAGAAATATAGAAACTCCTTCTTCTTGTATTGATTTCTCAAATCAAAGTTGTACATAATGTGAGAATGGAAGAAATTGAGAAGTGGAGGAAAGTAGAAGAAAATTGGCTATCTCCTTTGCTTTCTCTAGGTACAATGCACTCTTGAGTTTACAAGATCAATCACCAACCCTTTGAAATGGGAATGGTGTTACAATTTATAGAAGGAGAGGTGACTTATCATCTTCCTCATGACCCTCCATATGCCTTATTTCCAACTTTAGACTATTCATATTCCTACCAAAATAATTAAGTCCCTTTTATAAAATCAAGGTGACTTAATTTACATTATGTTTCTAAAGTCACTTTTAAGTGACTTAAAGGCATATCAAAAAGTGCAAACCCCAATGAAGAATTAGAACATTTGAAAGTGAGAGAAAGTTGGGGGAAGAGGAGAGGGAAAGAGAGAGAGAAGAAGAAGAGGAGATGTCACCCGATGAAGTCTGTTGGTCCCCGTTCATGGAAATCTCTGATGCGGCAAAGTTCTGAATGTCCCATTGTGCCAAAATTGTTCTTTGAGCGTGGCTTACTTTTTAAGTAAATTCCCAGATGGGGGGCTTACTATTTATAGTAAGTGGTCATTTTAATTATTTTCTCAGCCTTTGGATAATCATTCTATCCTTTTGGATATTTTAAGTGCACACTGCTCTTTCCATATCCACTTTTGATGAAGACTTACCAAAAATAGCAAGCGTGTGTAAGAAAACTTACTATTTTTAGAAAAGGTGTTTCAGTTGCTTGATTTGAGATGGAACATACTTTTTGGGCTCTTCTTGTTGTTACGATCACACCCTTTTAATTTCACATAGTTTTGCCCATTAGAATGCCTAGAAATAAAATTTTGAAATTTTGACCTGGCAATGGCTTTGGGCACGGAGCTACCATGGCGGCCATTAATGGAGCTCAAAATTTCTAGGTATGGTTTTGGTTTCTATTTTTAATGAAAACAAATCCATTGCAATAGGTTTTTTATTTAGAGCTCGTGTGTAAGTTTTTAGCTCTTTTCCATTGCTAGAATGACGGGAAATACGACGAATGTGAGCCGATGCACGAAGAGAGGATTTTGTTGGAGAAAATGATTTTGGGAACCATTTGACCTCTTGTTTGTTGCATATTTATCACCTTGAAAAATGAATAATTCTGCAAAAAAAATTACATCTCGATCTGACTTGTATCTTATGAGATATGAAGAGTTTTTTATCGGGCGACTTCATGGTTATCTCCGGCAAAACCCTTCATTTTCTCCCTGTTCATTGTCATTTCACTCCATTATTTCTATGATACCTGCATATTTCTATGTATTCATTGTGTGGAGAGTTTATGTGGCCATGGCAAAGTTGTTTTGAAGCAACAATGGTGGACCGGGTGTCCTGGACAATCATGCATGGAGCCATGGCAAGGTATGAAGTCGAAGGAGAAATGAGGAGGAAGAAACGGATAAGTGCTGGATTTAAATGTTAAAAACATGCACATGGAGGGGATGGGATAATTTTTATGTCCCTGACCTCAAGGAAGTGATGGACATCAATTTCCACAGTGGTCAAGGTGATGTCATGTGTCCTCGATCCGACAACAAGGGATTTACTTGAAAAATGCACCCTGGGGATGAAAGTCAATCACGTGGATGTCCAAATGACTCCTCACATGGGCTGGGAAAATTTTTTCCATTTATCATGTCCTCCACCTTAGGTACATAAGGGACATTATTTTCACGGTGGTCCCGGAGGTGATATGTGGCGCCCGATCCAACAACAAAGAATGGATGCTCCAAAAATGCACCCTGGGGCAAACTCACCATGTGGGTGTCCAAATGAATCCCCATAGGATATGGTCACATTTTTCAAGTTCGATGTCCCCACCTTAGGTGCATAAGGGAAATCAAATTCCATGGTGGTCCTGGAGCTGACATGTGGCACCCGATCCAACGGTAGGGAATGGATGCTCTAAAAAATGTACCTGGGGTTGAATTGTCGAGTCCCAGAGGTCACATGAGGGTCTAAAAGGTCATATGAGGGCTGAGAGGGGTTTAAGGGGGATGGGTGCACTTTTCTAACCTTGATATCCTTGACCTTGGGGGACGTGAGGGACACAAAATCCCGCCAGGCTCCTGGTGCTGACACATGTCCTCTTAAAAATTTGGCTAAGTCCTGAACTTGTAATAGTGATAACTTAAGCTCCCGATGGAATTTTTGGAAACATTTTATATGATCCTGAATTGAAATGTCCTTTTGAATCCAATGGTGGGGGTATAATGTCTTGATTATTCCATTTTCTTCCTGAAAAATCTGATTTTTTATTTTGTACTCCACTTGTGCCTGATAAAAACTGCCTGCAGACCTAATGCAACAAAGTGTTGCGAAAAATATTATTTCACCATAATGTAGGCCTTTGAATCCTATTTCTAGAGATTTTTTTTTCTCCTAACTCCATCTAGAGCTCCCAAAATCTTCTTCTGAAGCCTAGCAACTATTTTAGGCATGTGTACTACCTAGGCTTATGAACCCTGTTTTTACTCAGACTGCTCCAAGTCTTGCAAAACTTCCCCAAACCTTCAAAAATCATTTCCATTATGTTTTAAGGTCTTCATTTCATCTCTCGTGTTGAAATTTTCCCTTCTGTTCCATTCTTGGGAGTTGAATCCAATCCTTGGAAGGTTAGCGATAGCCTCCCTATACTGCCAGAAGATAGTGTCTTTTTAGAACTCCCTAAAATCACCTAGGTGGAAAGAATAGAATTTCCTAAATCACCTAGGGGACCAAATTGACATAAAATAGGGGGTGATTAGATTGACGGATTTGACCTGGGGTGCCTAGGAATGATAAAACATGAAAAATTTTCCATAGTGGTATAGTTGTCATGTTTGGAAACTTCCAATTTCCCTGTTGAACATTTTCATAAAAACAACTGGCTCTAGCTTGGGGACATGACATGGAATGAGTACAATGAAGACATGACATGGGAATCCAGAATCTCAATTTTAGACCATATAATTTTTTGACCAATGCCTTATCCATTGGGCCCTGTAGAGTCATGTACAACTTCTAGAAAGGAAGATTAGGAAACACACACACACAAAACGAAGGAAAGGAAACACACGACACACAACAAGAAGGGAAACACACACAACAAAAAGGGAAACACACCTATCAATCACCTATGGTACAAGGTGGGGACAACCCACTTTCACTGAAGTAATTTTCATTTCTCAAAAGTTACCCCTGAAGAGGTAACACTGAATGATGATGTTCTACAAAGCCATTGACAGTGTTCCAAAAAGTAGTCTCCTTCCTAAACTACTTATGAAAGCCAAGGATTTCACAATTTTATTTTGACTTTGTAGGAGTGAGTCCATATGAGCTTCTTTATGCTTGAATCCTTTATTGGAAATTTCACGCCTTCATGCTCTTTGAAATTGGTTTCACCTATTTTCCTTCCATGTTTATCCATATAGCCGATTCTCCATCGAGCATCTCATCACTACCCCAATGCTGATTTTCATTCCAATTCCTTTTATATTCTGAGTTACTTTCTTTCTCGGGTCTATGTCATTGACATCTTCTCTATGAGAAACCTTTGATTAATCCTTTTCCTTCACTCCACTGCGAGGTGCTTGAGTAATGATAGAAGGATTGGATGCGAACTCATACTTGTCTTGTATGTCCATGACACTAATGAAGAGATCAAGAATTGGCTCGGGATCTTCTATAACTTCTACTACATCTAAGATTTCTTACACGGAGTAATGTTTCATCATTTCTTATAGTTCCTCTTTGTACACCTTTGAAGAATATTTATCTTGCAACTCAAAGAAACTATCTAGAGGGATTACCTCATCATCTCGAGAATCGCTGCACTCTACCAATCCTTCATCAAAAAGATCTTCATCTTTAGAGGTCTCAAACTCCTTTCCTTAATTTCTTCATCATGGGAAGAGTATTCATCTTCAAATGGGAAAGAAAATATCTCCATTTTAGTATTGCATCCATCAATCATTAGCTCAAGAGTGGAATCATATGTTTCATCTTGCCTTATCTCAATATGGCCAACCTTCACATTAGTTAAGGCTTCCAAATCAGCTTCACACTTGTCTTGCAAATTTGTGGCTTGCATCAGGAGCTCGAGACTGAGCTCAGGATCTTCAGTTTCTTCTGGCTCTAAGAATTTCTTATACAGAAATTTCTTTCAAACCTTTCACGGGATCATCACAAGCTGATTTTGTCTCTCCATAGATGGCCTGACTGAGATCATCCTCATCCCCAAATGGGAATGAGAATAACTCCTCATCTTGTAAAATCATATAAACTAATTTTTCTTCTTGAAAATCATCAAGAACCATCTCCTCTTCCTCGTGGTCTGCATCATCTGGTGATTTGGGGTTGTCCTCTTGTAACTTGAATCTCCTCAATGCTTCTTCAAAATCCAAATCTCTTCAGAAGGCATGTCTGGGCCTATCAAGATGGGGATATCCTCTTCCTCCTCGGTTGCCACAAAGTGATTCATCTGCCTGCTACCTTGATACAAGATGTTAGCTTTTGGGCTTCTAGACTTTCATACCATGTACCTCATTTTCTTCTCGGGAAGAAATTTCTCCATGTCTCCCTTCACTGGTATGGTTTCGGATGACCAATTCATCTGAATTTTCCCTCCCAAGTCTCGACAAAAACTTCTACTCAACAACATTCCGAATGAGGCCGGGACATCAGCTACCAAAATCATCACTAAAATTTTCTTGTCCAGAAATTTGGCGAGAGACACTTGTGCATATTTGACCTTTCCTATAAGTGGGACATTTTTAGACTCCAAAGAGTAACAAGAGCCAATAGGTGGATTCATTGTAAGTTTAATATCCTTGGTGACCTTCAAAGACATCACATTGTCTGAGGCACCAAAATCTATTATGCAATTGTTCAGTACATATTCTCCAACAAGAAGGGAGACATAAAAAGGTTCAACTTTATCAGTCTTCGATGCACTTAGAGAAAGAATTTTTTGTGAGGGAGGAGTAGGTGAGGTTGGTAGCATGCCTTTGGAACTAGAAGTTACAACATTGGGTGTTAGACTACCACTCCTGATGTATTAGATGAACCTCTCAAACTATTCAGGATGAGTCCGTAAATATTCAGTTTTAATAATCTACACTTTGGCTTTGTTTGCATATTCTATGAAGTCAAAGGGAGTAGATGTGGATAAGGGGAGTGAAGGGACTTAGTTTGGGGTCTGGATAGGCTTGGGAGAAAGATTTTCTATTTGAGGAATGGAGGGTATTTTAAAAGGTACACTAGGAGATTTCAAGTTATTATATTTTGTAGGAGTAGATTTGGGTTTAGAAATGGAAGAGACATTGGAAGACTTACTTGGGATTTCGGGAGTCTTCTTACTTGCTACGGGATCAGGATCTAACAATGCAAACTTCATGGAAGATGGATGTGGGGATCCTCAAATGATTATTTTATTTTTCGAGTCACAATAAGAGGATCGTCAACCTTCTTTTCTTTTGCGGCAAAGGAGGGAGATGCTCTTTTCTAGAAATAAGAACGAGTGAATACCGTGCATGAGAAACTAGGTGCATCTTCTTCATCTTATTCATAACCTCTAGAATACTCACAAAATCTGATTTGTGCATCATTCTCAAACTCGTCACTTTCTAGGAAACTCGCCACCTTCACTTTCTTATTCAAGCTCTTCTTTATATTCTTGAAATATGTAATTTATGTTCATGGGTGGGGCCTCCAAGGTGAGCCTTTGGGGTGCTCCCGCAATCTGATTTCTGTTGCTTCTTTGGGAAGAAACACGTTCAAATATTTCCCTCTTCAAAGATGCTATCTCATTCACCAAATTTTGCAATGATGGATTGGTTCTCTCATCTTCAGGACATTGGGCCTTGCCCTTTGATGGATTCTTGATCTTTCCAGAGAGGATGAGATCGTCATCCAATTCAATGGCCCTCCTTTGTGCTTCTACAATGTTCCTTGGTTGAACTCTTCATAGGAGAAATCCTACCTCCGGTGATTGAGCATTTATGAAGAATCTTTTGATATTGTTATGAGAGGGTGAATCTTCTTCCAAAGATCCTGTGAAGAAAATGTTCTAAATGAACCATGAAGTCTCTCATCATTTCACTTTCTCCTTTCCTCATTTGAGCCAACTGCACCAAGAGGTCTTGACAATATTTAGTTGATTTAAATCTTTCCTCGAAGGCATCCTTGATGTCATCCCAACCAGTGATGGATCGGGAAGGTAGGAGGTAGAACCATTATACTACTTTTTCTTGGAGGGACTCTATGAACAATCTTACAAAAACATCTTCATGTTGGACACCAAGAATTCCACATGATGTCGTGAAAGAAGCAATGTGTTCTTCAGGATGTTGTGTGTTGTCACCTTTGAAATTTGGAAATTTCTTGTGGGAACCCATTGGTAGATCATGAAGAGGAGGTTCAAGAGCAAGCGGGCCTATATTCCTTCCCCATGGAACAATGGGTCGAGGTCTTTGTTCTTCGTCTTCCATTGTTGTTTCTACTTCTATTTCATCTCTTGCTTCTACAAATTCTTCTTCAAATTCTTCTTCTTTCGTGAACTCGATGTTCAATGGTGGTTGAAAAATGGGAGAATTTGAAGGATTTTGGATAGGATTACCAGGTGAACTTCTCGAAGTGCCGGATGGAGAGGAGGCTTGAGAGAAGAAGTATGGATTATCTCTAATTCATTCTCACTAATTTTTCAAAGCTTCAAAATTAGAATCAGCAACACCTCTTGACCTGCTCAACCTGGTGTATCTTCTTTCAACCAGATTTTGAAAAATTCTACAATCAGAACATGAAAGGGCACTGTGGAATGTGAAAATTCATGTGCAGAAATCAGTAGTGTATCTTTCGGAAACAAACTTTCATGAACTCCTTTTTATTTTACTTTCAATATTTTATTTTTTTGTATTTTGAGACCTTGTGGTCATATTTTGGGTGTAGATGCTGTTAAATCTGCCCCACGGTGGGTGCCAAAAATAGTTGGTGAAAAAAATTGTTGGGTGGACAAACTTGTGGATTTCCTACCAACACTCTAGGAATATAAGTCCCTCTACTTAACCGATGTACCGTGTATGTGCATGCACATGAAAAGGTGGATTTCTGTGGTGGCCTTTCAATCGGGGATCCAACAGGGGCACTCCACTGACCCTGTGGCAAAGCTAGCAATCTCTTGCTAGGGAAGACTTTTTCTGAAGGTGGGAAAGGGAGTGAGAATAGAGGTAGGATAACTAATGCTATAGGTAGAAAATCAGATTCCTACACACACACTAGTTAGAAACTTCAACACATGCATTTATGGGAAGAAATAACTTTGTGAATAGTAACAAGAACAAATAAAATTCACCGATCACGAAGTATCAAGAAACCCCTTAGTAAAAGAAATATAGAAACTCCTTATATTGATTGCTCAAATCAAAGCAGTACATAATGTGAGAATGGAAGAAATTGAGAAGTGGAGGAAAGTAGAAGAAAATTGGCTATCTCCTTTACTTTCTCTAGGTACAATGCACTCTTGAGTTTACAAGATCAATCACCAACCCTTTGAAATGGGAATGGTGTTACAATTTATAGAAGGAGAGGTGACTTATCATCTTCCCCATGACCCTCCGTATGCCTTATTTCCAACTTTATACTATTCATATTCCTACAAAATAATTAAGTCCCTTTTATAAATCAAAGTGACTTAATTTACATTATGTTTCTAAAGTCACTTTTAAGTGACTTAAAGGCATATCAAAAAGTACAAACCCCAATGAAGAATTATAACATTTAAGGTGAGAGAAATTGGGGGAAGAGGAGAGGGAAAGAGAGAGAGAATAAGAAGATGATATGTCACCCGATGAAGTATGTTGGTCCCGTTCATGGAAATCTCTGATGCGGCGAAGTTCTGAATGTCCCATTGTGCCAAAACTATTCTTTGAGCGTGGCTTACTATTTTTAGTAAATTCCTAGATGGGGGACTTACTATTTTTAGTAAGTGGTCATTTTCATTGTTTTCTGCTCTGGATAATCATTCTAGCCTTTTGGAGATTTTCAGTGCACACTACTCTTTCCATAGCCACTTTTGATGAAGACTTACCAAAAATAGCAAGCATGTGTAGGAAAACTTACTATTTTTAGAAAGGGTGTTTCCAATACTTGATTTGCAATGGAACATAATTTTTTAGACTCTTCTTGTCGTTATGATCACACCCTTCGAATTTCATGTAGTTTTTCCCACTAAAATACTTAAAAATAAATTTTGAAATTTTGACCTAGCAGTGGCTTCGGGCACGGCACTGCCATGGCAGCCATTAATGGAGATCAAAATTTGTAGGTATGTTTTTTGTATCCATTTGTAATGAAAACAAATCCATTGCAATAGGTTTTTTATTTGGAGCTCGTGTGCAAGTTTTTAGCTCATTTCCATTGTCGGAATGACGGGAAATCCAAGAATATGATTCGGTGCATGAAGAGAGGATTTTGTTAGAGTAAATGATTATAGGAACCATTTGACCTCTTGTTTGTTGCATATTGATAACCTTGAAAAATGAATAATTCTACAAAAATGTTATCTTGATCCGACTTGTATCTTGTGAGATATGAAGATTTTTCAATCAAGTGACTTCATGATTATCCGGCAAAACCCTTCATTTTCTCCCATTATTCATCATTTCACTACATTTTTATATGATACCTATATATTTATGTGTATTCAGGGGTGTGGAGAGTTTATGTGGCCATGGTGGATCTGGTTTGGAGCAATAATGGTGGACCGGGTGTCTGGACAATCATGCATGGAGCCATGAGAAGGTATGAAGCTATGAAGGAGAAGTGAGGAGGAAGAAATGGCTAAGTGTTGGATTTAAAATTTCAAAACATGCACATGGAGGGGCTGGGTAAATTTTTATGTCCCTGATGTCCCTGACCTTATGGATTTGAGGGACATCAATTTCCACTATGGTCAAGGCGATGTCATGTGTCCTCAATCCGATGACAAGGGATTTGCTTGAAAAATGCACTGGGAGATGAAATTCACCACGTGGGTGTCCAAATGACTACTCATAGGGTCTGGGAACATTTTCCCATGTCTGATGTCCTCCATATTAGGTACATAAGTGACCTTAGTTTCCACGGTGGTCCCGGGCGTGACACGTGGCACCCGATCCAATGGCAGAAATGGAGGCTCCAAAAATGCACCAGGGGCTAAAACTCACCACATGGGTGTCCAAATGACTCCCCATATGGGCTGGGTGCATTTTTCAAGTTTTTATGTCCCCACCTCGGTACATAAGAGACATCAAATTCCACAATTGTCCCGGAGTGACACGTGGTGCCCAATCCAACAAAGGGGGAATGGATGCTCCAAAAATGTACCTGGGGGCCAAACTGTCAAGTATGGAGGTCACATGAGGATCCAAGAGGTCATATGAGGGCTGAGAGGGATTTAAGGGGGCTGGAAACACTTTTCCAACCTTGATGTCTTTGACCTTGGGGGATGTGAGGGACACAAAATCCCGCCAGGCTCCTAGTGCTGACACGTGTCCTCCCAAAAATTTGGCTAAGTCTTGAACTTGTAACTAATAGTGATAACTTGAGCTCCTGATAGACGTTTTTGAAAATATTTTATATGATCTTGACTAGAAATGTCCTTTTGAATTAAATGGTGGGAGTATAATGTCTTGATTATTCCATTTGATCCTTGAAAAATATGATTTTTTATTTTGTACTCCACCTGTGCCTAATAAAAAAAGCTTGCAGACCTGATGCGCCAAAGTGTTGTGAAAAATATTATTTCACCATAATGTAGGCATTATAATCCTATTTCTAAAGGTTTTTTTTTCTCCTAAATCCATCCGTAGCTCCCAAAATATTCTTCTGAAGCCCAATAATTGTTTTAGGCATGTGTACCACCTAGGCTTGTGAACCCTATTTTTACTCGATCGCTCCCAAGTCTTGAAAACTTCCCAAACCTTCAAAAATAATTTCCATTATGTTAAGGTCTTCATTTCATCTCCGTGTTAAATATTTACCTTTCGCTTCCATTTTTGGGAGTTGAATCCAATCTGGGAAGGATAGTGATAGCCCTTCCCTATACTGCCAGAAAATAGTGTCTTTTTAGAACTCCCTAAAATCACCTAGGTGGAATGAATAGAATTTCCTAAATCACCTAGGGGACCAAATTGACATCTAATAGGGGGTGATCAGACTGATGGATTTGACCTGGGGTGCCTACGAATGATAAAACATGAAAATTTCGCCATATGGGTATCATTTTCATGGTTGGAAACTTCCAATTTCCCCCGTTGCACATTTTTATGACAACAAAAATCTTTGTCACCTATAGCAATGGTGGTTAGTAAGGTTGGATCCATCAGTGAAAGGACATAATATAGTGAGGGACTAGGTGGGAGTGTTTTACAACTAGCATGGAATATGAGGGCATTAGTCTCAAGTATGACTCAAAGACCATGTGAACAAGTGCTAACCTAATAAGAATGTATTCTCAGATAGATGACATAGAAAACAATAGAAACAAAGTGGGGCATGGGAGGTGAATCTGGTCAATGTCTAGATTTTGAAAATCAAACACAAGAAACCGACAATGGTCAAGTTGACCGGTGATGGTTGAGGGAAACCGATGATGGTCAGGTTGACCGGTGATGGTTAAGGGAACACCGATGACGGTTTCTGAAACTGATACTGGTCACTATGGAAGAAATCAGTCTCAAAGAATAAAATAGGAATGTTAGATGTGTACTTGTGAAAACTGTGTATGACAGTAGGTATCCACAGAGGAGAAATATGATGATGCCATGAGGGACAAAAACATAACAAAAACAATGATGAAGGTTATTATAGGTAAAGTAACTAGAAAGCCGTGAAGGCGACACCGGTTAGGGTTTAACCGATGTACATCGGATGTGAACTGGTGATGGTCATTGGACCAATGTCGGTGATCGTGAAATTAGAAAGAAATGAAGGAAAATGGTTTTGTAAATTAAATTAAGTGAAGAATAAAACTCGAAACCCGAGAATGAGGAGAAGCGCCCTGCACACTTAGACAAATTCGAATACTCTAACTACGATGGTGGAGTGTGCAAGGAAGAATAAAATGGAGAGTCATAGTCTCAAACCTCAAAACACAAGTAAAGAAGAATGCTAAAAAAGCATGATCCTAATAGTGATTTTCTTATGTTTGTTTAACTTATGCTATTTAGGATTGATTGTGTGTATTTAAAATAGATTTTTTTGGTTAGGAAGGCATCCTACGAAGAAGGATATCTAAAAGAAGAGGTTTCGGGTATGTTATGGCGGGGCGGGATGTCCTTTGAGATGATGATTTGATAGAGGCAACGAGCTAGGGAGTACTTGCCAACCGAATCGTGTGATCACCGAAATATGTTACCAGTAAGATGTTGTTTGAGAAAGATGTGTATATTTAGATTTTGTGTAGTTTTGTAGGACACAGAGAGAGAGAGAGAGAGATAAAAATGTGCTTTCTATGATTCTTTTTCCAACCATCAATTGGGCATGACTTCTAACATATAGGTTTCCCTCGGTTTTAATGTAAGCTAATAATGCAACAAATCGTAATGCAATTAAAGTGTTTTAAACCCAAATTGAACTGTGATATTCGATGTAGCAATTGATGAACAAGAAGAGGGATGTTATTTCACTAATCCAATGCAAAAGAAAGGAATATGTGTTTTTTTTAAAGCACCAAAAATACAATTGTTTTTTTAGACAATAGAAAGAAGGAGAATGATTTCCAAAGAAGAAAATTAATGTGGAAGCTTTTCAAAGGGAAACAAACACACAAATTTCAGCTAGGAACAAATAAATGCAAAATAACCCCGATGGGTCCCACCAAGCATGCCAAAAATTTCACTGTTTTCTTTACCTTTTCGAAATGACGAAATAGATAAGGGTAAGGGACAACAAGGAATACCTATTAAATGCTAGTAGATTGATGGTTGTTGTGCATGTTCTAACTCCTTAATCCACATCCGAATGTGAGAGCTTCCTTTTGGGTAGGAGGAACTACCTGTAATAGAAAACAAGATCATAATATTTTAGTTAAATGATATATGACAGCTTGATCGCTTAGTGTATGCTAGTGCTTTGAGAAGTGTGATACTCCTCGACGGCTATCAATTCACTATTTAAAAAAATTAATGTGAGAAACAAGTAAAGTCCTATTGTAGTTGATATGATTTAGGTATTTCATTCAAG
The DNA here is from genome assembly GCA_018340775.1 of Taxus wallichiana var. yunnanensis. Classification (NCBI taxonomy): domain Eukaryota; kingdom Viridiplantae; phylum Streptophyta; class Pinopsida; order Cupressales; family Taxaceae; genus Taxus; species Taxus wallichiana. The sequence continues at coordinate 146,891,780 of CM031244.1, read as the reverse complement.
TACAATAAGCAATCCAAACACAATAGGCTAGGATATAGTTGATCTCGAGATGAGGTGTCTCAGTAGGTACTGGGACTAGTCGGTGGTCCGGTTTTGGGTTATTTAGGTCAATTAGTAGCATGATTATTGGGTCTGCTTTTGGTCAAGGTGTAAAACACAAATACCGATGTCGGCTAAGTGTGACCGATGCTAGTTTAGGTAGAACCGATGACAGTTGTGGATAACCAGTGTCGGTATGGTCGAGGTAAAAGAAACTCAAATAGATTAAATGGCAGGGGCTGATCTGAGGTAAAATAAGGTTGGGAGAGTAAATGGGAAGGTTTGTGGATATCTCAAGTACACTCAGAAATGGATATTAGGTCAGAATGGCAATTTAGTGGTGTGGGTAAGGGAAATGGTGAGATTACAAGATATTAAGCAATGGAGGAATGAACATGCAAAGTATAAAATAATGACAGGAATGACAAAAGTTAACTATGCTGAAATAGACAATGTTGGTAGAGATGTACTTACTATGATGTATATTTTGATGGCTAAATGGAGGTGGTTGTTGATCAGAAGAATAGTGTTGGATATCGTAGCAGTGACTCCCAGCAATTATTCTGTGGGTGAAATGTTTCAATATATGTCCCGTTGATGGCTTTGATGTCCTGGATACATAAAAATATGTTGGTTTCACTTTCATGTAGATCTGATCTCGTTTCCTTTCTCTTAGAATGTGCCAACCCAAAAATAAGGTTGTTTGGGTGAATAAATGGTAACCAATGATGGTTCTAGGTTGATCGACATCGGTTTAGGGGTGACCGGTGCCTGTTAAGGCAGAATCTCTAGGTTTACTAAAATGGACAGATCTTCTTGATTTCTTTGACTCGCTTAGTTTTTTTCTCGTGGATTAGAATGGAAAATTCCCTTCTAATGAGTGGGAATCTAGTTAGAGAGATTTTAGGGATTGATTTTAGGGCTAGACAAAATTTTAGGTCATTAAGGGAAGTAAGACTTAGTTATTGTTGGTTATGGAAACATGCCAAGAATAGGTCTAGGTAAGGTGGCTGGATGAGGTGTGTACGTGAGGTGGTGGGGTAGAAATTAAGGTAATTAGATATTAAATATTGTGAGGATATATATTAATTTAATTAAATTAATTAAATTAAAGGTGATGTGGGGTGGAAGGGGCCATGATTAGATGAGTATTCTTGAGTTGGTTATTTGACAATGGACCAAGGGGAGTGTGACCCAATTTTGGTGTCTACATTTTGCCCCTTTTGTTGTGTAGCTTGTATTGGTAAGCGAAGCTAACAAAAATAAGATGTGGTTGCCCCATGTGTGGGTGAAGGTGATCCCCCTCAAACTAGGAACTGATGTGGTAGAAGATAGAATTGGTGAGTGGTTTGATAAAAGGTGAATGTGAGGAAAAGGTAGACAACGGGGTAAAGGGGTAAAGGTCCAATCAGTTAATCCAAGTAATGGGCCAAGGTCAAAGGTAGTAATGAAAAATGCACGCACATGTATAAACCGTGGCATGGTACCAGTTGAAGAGCATGTAAACTCTACATTGTCTAAGGTCGATAGGTTTATCCAAACAAGGTTGAGGTGAGTCTAGTATCCAAGGTATAGAATATGGTGTGGAAGCACTTTGTAGGTCAGGTATAGGAACGTTTAGGTATGTTCTGCACACCAACTTCATATTAGATCGCTTTTTAAGATTTGGGCTTAACTCCGTGCCCAATGGATTGTAAAAGGGTATTGATATAATTTAGTAGGTAGATTACCCCAAGATGTTACCAAATTATTATCTAAAATCCCCCAAGTTATTTTTGGCTTTAACAAAGTTAAAAATGGAATTTACCATTTTAAGAGCTTCAGACGGTTAAATGGATGTCAAATTATCTTTCCCAAATGCTTCATCCATTGGAATTCTAAAACCCATAGGAGACTAAGTCTTAAAGCATTGGCAGGTTAAAATTGAAAATCCATGAAACAAAGGTCAAGGGGCTAGTGTTGTGAAGAAAATATTAAAGCCGCAAAACAAAGGGTTAAAGTTATAGTGTTATGTGGAAAATTTGAAAATCGTGAGACAACGACAAGCTAAAAATCTATTTGACGTGCATTTGGTCATCAAATTCAATTCCAAGCGTCAATGGTACACATAAAATAGATCAAAGGCACTAGAAAGACCATGTGGAAGTATTTCAACAGATCTCGAAGGTAGATCTATGCCAAAAACATCAAGTCTATGTGATAAGCCACAATTCATTTTTCGTTGCGTCCATAAAATCGAGATGAGGTAAAAGGGGACATGTGGCAATATTTTTCTAAGCCAAAAATTTTATAATTCCCTCAAGGTAGCAAGTTGTGATGCGAAGAGCTACATGGAGCTATTTCACTATCTTGAATTTCACATTCTAACAAGTCTACCAATAGAGCCACATGTAGCTATTTCATTGGCTTGCATTTTTTAGTTGTAAGTCGAGCTATGAAGATTATGACAAAATGTAAAGGTGTGGAGCTTCCCCATTGGTTGAGGTTGTACAAATGTTACAGGTATAAATCAAAAGGGAATGACATGTGAAGTACGTGGAGCCTTCTCATTGGTTCACACTTCACAATGGTCATTCGAAGGGAAAAATGTTAATGAAACTCTATTTTTCCTCATTGGCCCATGTTCCTAATAGATGTACAAGGGTCTAAACTATGAAGAAGCATGGATCCATATCATTGGTCCATGTTTCACAATGTCACCTAAGGCTAAGTACAATCTTACTTCCCGAAGGAATATGTCTAGATCTCATGAAGGGATCAAAGGAAAACATTTCAAAGGCAAAGAGGCGTGTTATCTTTTTATTGGTCTCGTATTTTATTTAATACGACATATCTTTTATATCTAAGGAAAAATAAAGGACATATGGTGAGATAGAAAATAAAAGGGCACAGATCCCTTAGCCAATCAAATATTGACACATGGTAGACGTAAAATTAGTGCATGCATGGGCGAGAGGGAAATCATTAGAGTAGGTATTTACCTTAGCTCATGTTCACCTAGGTACATTATTTACCTTTATTGTATTTATCCTCACCCACTTATGTGTGTGGATATTTATTTTTATTTATTTAGATATTAGGTGATATTATCTAGTTGTTAGGTATAGTTCTTTCCTTGATCTATGGTATTGACTAGTTCTTTCTTAGATCTATGGTATTGACTAGATCCTTAATGTCTAGTTCTCTCTTAAATCTATGGTCTTGACTAGTTCTTTGTAGTTATTTCCTTGGTTTATGGCTTGATCTACGACCTTGACTCATTCTTAGATCATTATTTCTTTCCTATTTAAGCAAGGCCCATTCTCAATGTATTGCATTGAGTTCCATAATAATATATGATATTGCTGCTCATTTGTTTGCAAAGGTTTTATGTAAAGTTATTCTGGTGAATTGCTTTCATCTTATTGATCGTGGTGTTTGATTAGCATCTGTGTTCTTGGCTTGGTACGATCTGGTTATCATTCCTTTCATGGTATCAGAGCTAGAGATTGCTGTTGACATCCATCTGTAAGTTTTATTTTGTAAATAAATTATTTGTGTATTCATATATTTGGGATTTGGTCGTATTTTGTTGCTGCATGCATTTTTATGCAAAACAGAGGCTTCCATTGAATCCAAAAGGTGTGAAAACCCTAAGATGCACATAGGTGTGCCTCGGGATTTGAGCCAAGGACCCATTAAAATCCTTATCCTTTGGTCATATGAGGGCTTAAAGCTTGTGATTCCTACTAGTAGGTGCTTAACTTCAACCCCTTTAATTTTATTTGTGTGGTGAAGGAAACAACAATTTATTTTGTTTTAGTGGCAACTAAAATAAATAAGTAGAGCATAATCTTACAAATCTTGTAACTTTTGATCGGTAACTCGGTTTGAGTGCCATTTTTTGCAAAAGTGCTTGTTTTTCAATGCTCTTTAATTAGAGTTATTTATTTTAAGACTTGAACTATAATTATAAAATGCCAAATATGGAGGAGTGTTGTAATCAATTGTGGATGAAATTTCAGCTGAGCTCGATGTCCTAAACTTTTGGGAGTTGCAGTTTGTACCTATCATGGATTCTGAGAATGATATGATTTTCTCTGAAGTGTGTGGAATTCAAGAGGATATTTAAAAAAAAATTGGAAGAAAATAGCTCACTCAAGAAGCGAAATTCTCTTCTACAATCACTCATTCACGATAAGGATACAATAATACACTCCCTGTAGAACAAACTTTCTAGCCTACAACATCACCATCATATTATGGACAACCATATCCATGCTCCTAGTCCACTTTTAGCTATTGCTCTTGTGCCCACTGACATTGATCTACCAGTCTTTGAGCCTAACCTGCTTTTGATGCTTCTAAACCTATGAGGCTTGTTACTACATGCTCTTCCACATTTGTGCCTATTACAGTACCACATGTTGTGTATCCTACTTCTACTCAGCTACATGGATTTTTTAAGAAGCATACCACTACATTCAGTTCTCACATGCTCTGTTCTATGGGTCTCACTAGCAGAGTCATTGATGGACATTCATAGGGTATTGTTTCCTCTATTCCACATGTTAAGTGGAATTCTCATCATGACATTGGTTTTTGAGCAGATACTTCATTGGGATCACACATTGATAGAGCTCATTTTTTTGTTCGCTTGACTCTTTTTTAGGATCATGAGCAACACATGAGTTCTGTACCTTCACTCAGGATTGAGAAACCTTAGATTTCAGCTATCAAAAATGATCAACCTGACACACATTCTGATGTTCTTTTACATGCACCCATTATGCATTTTACACCAAGTCATATGCAGGCATCTTCTTCATCCATCCATGCTGATTTGGGGTGGATATTTGATCACTCATGGTGGTAACATAGGCATTCATTGAGAAGACTCTATAGGCATGGCTCCTTCACCATTAGGCCTCTTGCTCCACTTTCTATACCTTCTGCATTGTTATGCTTCTTGTTTTGAGCATTTTTCTATAGCAAGTGTAATGTATCTCTCTTGTTTGTTGAGAGATTTTGTATCTATATTTTTGACACTTTTGGCATGTTGACAATATATCTTAGGGATCTATTCAAAGTGTAGTCCATTGTTAGTTTGTCATTGTTTGAGTATTTTTTCGATAACTCATACAGACTTGTAGCGTCACTCCACCCATTCAGCAGTATGGGAGGGTGTGGTGTTGATCCTACTTCTTCGGGTTTTGTGTCCTTTCCTTGTTAACCTTGGCTTTTCTTGGATCGTGACACTGGAGTTTGTTTCCTTGCCTTGTTGCTTTGGTTATAGTTATTGGATCGTGACACACCTATTTACAGTAGCTTGGTCAAATTATGTTTGGTGTTTTTTTCACTTTCGACATCACTCGCTGATGGAGTCTCCTTATAAGGAGCTATTCGTGGAGCCCATTGTCGATTTGTTTTTGAGTTTTGTGATCAAGCAGTGGATTCAAACCACAGTGCACACCAAACTTCTTCATCATTGTATGAGTTTTTTTAGCCAAGCTTCTTGGGATGCCTTGGAGTGGGTATTTACTCTCTTTACTTTGTTGTTACTGGTTTTGGGTACCTTGCAGTGTCCCTTTTTCCCAGTTATTGTACATGAGTACCTCATTAGGCCTAGTTATCGGGACTCATACTATGGACATGCCACATCTATTTTGGCCCCTAGCTTCACTTGAGGGGGGGTGTTAGAGTAGGTATTTACCTTATCTCATGTTCACCTAGGTACATTATTTACCTTTATTGTATTTATCCTCACCCACTTATGTGTGTGGATATTTATTTTTATTTATTTAGATATTAGGAGATATTATCTAGTTGTTAGGTATAGTTCTTTCCTTGATCTATGGTATTAACTAGTTATGTCCTAGATCTATGGTATTGACTAGATCCTTGATGTCTAGTTCTCTCCTAAATCTATGGTCTTGACTAGTTCTTTGATGACTAGTTATTTCCTTGATTTATGGCTTGATCTACGACCTTGACTGGTTCTTAGATTATTATTCCTTGCCTATTTAAGAAAGGCCCATTCTAATGTATTTCATTGAGTTCCATAATAATATATGATATTGTTGCTCATTTTTTTGCAAAGGTTTTATGTAAAGTTATTCTGGCGAATTACTTTCATCTTATTGATCATGGTGTTTGATTAGCATATGTGTTCTTGGATTGGTACGATCTGGTTATCATTCCTTTCATGAAGGGATAAAAGGAAAACATTTCAAAGTGTAAAGAGGTGTGTTATCTTTTTATTGTTCTCGTATTTTATTTAATATGACGTATCTTTTAAATCTAAGGAAAAATAAAGGACATATGGTGAGATAGAAAATAAAAGGGCTCGATCCCTTAGCCAATATCAAATATTGACACATGGTAGACGTGAAATTAGTGCACGCACGGGTAGAGGGAAATCTCTATGTTAATCAAATGTTGTCACTTGTCACATTCTTGTGCATCCCAATGTGAAAAATATTTGAATGATGATGTATTTCAATCCCATACTCCAAATTACACAAAATTAGTCTCGTTCTAAATCTCTCTTCAAAAAATTTAATTTGGTATCATGAGAATCAAATTTTAGGTGATTTAAATGGGTGAAAAAATATTAAAATAGTTCAAGATATGTATAATTTCAAGCGGGATAATTTAATCATATAAGCAACATGTTTTCTTAAGCTCCAAGCTTCTGTTAGCATACTAAAAATCCCACCAAATGTCAATCATCCTATGAAGAGAATTCATTTTGATCTTTTGGATGGTTGGGACCATTAAAAAAATAATATGTGAACTCTTTCTCTCCTCTTTTAAAATCGATAAATGTAAGTGCCTAGGAACATTTTTAGGGGGAATGTTTTGGAAAAGAAAAGGAACTCTATAAAATATGTTTTGTAGTCTTTTCTAAGTTTTAGGCCTCTGATCTAGGTATTCTAGGAGGAGACCTTTGACTTTATTTTCTAATTGTAATGAAATGTGCATTTAATTAAGCAATAAATCGATGTTCTTTCTTCCCTATCTTGTATTATATTGTGTTTCTTTCCTTCCATTGCACTTTTATATGCATTGTGTATACTTTTTTCTTCTTTAAGGATTTAGATCTATTATGCTCCATGAAAATGATGTTGGTAAATGTAGTTAGGGACTTTTTCCCTTGTTTCTAACCTCTCTCTTTCCCATTCTTCATCTCATTTTCATGCACTTGAATTTTTTTCCACCCCTTTTCTTGGTGCAATCACCTATGTAGTTTAGGATTTCCATTTTCATGAAATATCTCTCTCTCTCTCTGGTCCCTTGGAATCTTAGGATAGAGATAGATAGCAAAATTTCCCTTCTAGGAGTAGTTTAGCAGTAAGATAAGGTAGAGGAATTTGACCTTCTCCAGAGGTTTATCTCGAGTGCAAGGTCTCACAATCACAGAAAATCCCATGTTACCTAAAAACATTGGTTTCTCATTCAGTAATTCATGCTCAAGTTAGAGGGTGTTGTTTTTTGGTGATAAAAATAAAATATTTATCTCAATGAGTCAGGGTAATATAATATGTGGAGCATAAGGGAATTTAGTTAATATACACTTAAGCAAATTGTCATTGAATTTTTTTAGGGTTAGATACATGCTTAAAATATCTTTTTCTTTAGTATATTTTGTAGATGACTTGAAATTTTATTTACTTTGAAAGCACATAGAAGATGAATCTTTCTCATGATACTTAACCTTTCCTATAGATAATATTTTCTTTTTGGGTAGATTAAGAGTATGAAATAAATGATTGAATGATGGATATGTCTCAAATATAACACTCTCCCGGAGAGGTAAAAATAGACTCTAGATGAATAAATCTTGAAGGTCGATTCTGCAAGAACATTATACATCCAGCTAGCTAATTTATTCTTATATCACAAGACATAATCTACTAGATTATCATTATATCCTTGTTTAAGTTGAACGAGTTGAGCATATGAGATCTTACAAATGATATTAATAGAGAAATGAGTGATAAAATCATCACTAAATGTGTAAAATATGTTACTAAATGGAAATGTAGATCATATAAGCAACACATTGCATAACCACAAAAACTTTTAGGAAAGATATTTACAATTAAAGTGTGGTCATGCACATAATCTAGACATGCTACATGAAATTCTTGAAGATTCTCTTGAGGGTCACCATGGCCTTTGAAAATGGGTAGCTTAGGAGTGAAATTTTTGGAGGAAGTTAGTAGGCAGATATTGTAGATGCAAAAGGAGTGTGAAGGAGTAAAGTGGAATCAAGAGATGGAGATGCGTGAGAAGTGGCCAACCTGAAGTTGACAAATTATAGTTTTCAAATCTTGATATAAAGAAGTTAAATCATGAGTATTTGAAGAATCGTTAGGTTGTGTAATGGAAGCATTAGGTTGAATGATAGGAGTGGTAGTGGTTGGAATGGAGCTAAGAATATGAAGGGGTGTGGTGGAGACCATGAAATCCAAGGAAGAACTGAAAAAGGGGTGCAAAAGTAACATCTTTAGAGGTTTAGCAATGATTAAAACACAGAGAATATGTGCAAGATGTGTAGGATTATCATGCAAATCTTGAATAAATTTGGTAAGTTTTTCTAATTTATCTTGATCAATGTTGGTGTCTTCATCATATGATTGCTCACTATCAGATGTTTCAATGTTTTCAAGAGTACATTTTGAGAGTTAACAAAGAGGTTATCAGTTTTAGCCATTGATTTGGAAACCCTGTGGGTAAATGGAGATAGCTCTATATGCTCAAGAGACCCAAATGACCACTATGGGTGATGGGCATAAGAAGAAAACCCTAGAAAGAAGGTTGGAGTTGAGTGATGGGTTCACCAAATGATTTAACAAATATTGAAAATAAATGTTAAATTCTAATTGTAGCATTTCAACAAAATGATAATGCAATAAAAATATTCCCAACATCTAGAAAATACCCAAAATATGTGAGCAAGATACAAAGAGATTAGGGAATTTGGGTAGTCGGTGTCCCGGCTGGGTGTTGGTGTCCAAACTCGAGAAAGATGAAGTGAAAAAGGTCGATCGGGTAGTGAGGTGTGTAAGACCGAGATAAAAAGCGAAAATATATCAAAGAGGCCAAATATAGTGGTAAATTAGTACTTTTCTTGCTTAGTAATCATATGAATAATAGTATGTGACTAGAACCTAGAAATGTACCCAAATTGTGTGATTTAATGTCTACATCCTTAAACTCACATGCATTCCCTTAGTGTGGTGTTTCTCTTACACATCCTAGATAATTTGGTGTTCCAATGGGTCAATTGTTATTTTTCTCAACTTTATCTCCATATACATTACTCATGATTGATTTTTCCTACATCCTACTAGCTCCTTCTCACCCTACATTTACCCCTACTATTTTTTATTATTATCCCTCACATTTCTTCCATGATCCTTTCCCTAAAATATGATATTGATATGATTTTCTTGGATATATGTTCCATTCTTGAGGACATGGTCAAAATTTTGGAAGAGAACAAAATAATCAATAGTAAAAACTCTCTTCCTCACTCCCTCCTACATAGTAAGGATTATATCATTCACTCCATAAAAAAATTACGAGACTAAAACATAACCCTCATACTTTAAACGTACCACACCCTACTCCTAGGACACATTCTATCACTACTCTTACACCTATTGACCATGATTCATCGGTGCTTGAGCCTTCTCTTTACTGTTAATGCTCTTATTGAACTTTTTCTACTAAGCTTGTTGTGTTTATTACTATAGATTCTACATTTGCGTATGTTCCTATTACATTTACACACTATGTGTATCACACTTCATCTCATTCTACTCATTGTTTGGATCATTTGAGAATCATACCACTATATTTGGTTCTCATATTTTCTATTCTATGATATGTCTTTGGTAGAGGTGTAGATAGACATTCATAGGGTAGTAATTCTCATATTCAACCTATTTATTGAAATTTACACCAAAACATTAGTTATAAGGAAGGTAATAATTCATTGGGATCACTTGTTGATAAATCTCCTATTTTTTTCACTACTCTTTGTGATGATCATGAGCTACACACGAGTTATGTTAAACCTTGACTCAATATTGAGGAACCTAAGATTTTTGTATGCATATATGATCAAATGGGTAGACATTTTTATGCTTCTTTATGTGCTCTAGTTATGCACTTTACACTTTGAATCATTTCCAGGAATATTCCTTAGCCATCTATGTTCATTTGGGATGGCTATCTAATCAATTATGGTATCAACATAAGTGTTCATTAAAATGTAACTAGAGGCATGGATCCTCCATCATTTATCTTCTTGATCCACTCATCGCTCCTTTGGCATTGTAATGCTCCTTATTGTTTGAGTTATTTTATTTGGAAGTTATACATCAACTCTCCTATTTCACATGGTGTCCTTAGAGATTAATAGTATTATGTATTTTCCATGTGACAATTGGTGATGTAATTTTTATGGGACCATTTTGTATTAGTACCAATTCTACGGAGGCATGGAGTTTTTTGATGTGGTTGTTCTTCATTTTGATCACTTTTATCTCCTTCAGTATTATGAATTTTCAATCACCACTAGGTCTATCTTCTTGAGAGGTATCTTTCATATATATTATTAACACTTTTAAATCATGTTCATAGTATCCTTCAAATTTTATTTGAGCTTTCCCTTCTTCTGAAGAGTATCTTGTTTAGTGAAATATAATATTAGCTTGTCAATGTTTAAGTCATTGGTTTTATCCACTCATAAATATTTGTAGCATCATTCAACCATTAATTAGTATGGGGTATGGTGTTAATCATTATTGAGGTGTTATGCCCATTACCTTGGTGTTTGTTATAATATTTATTATATTGCATCTTATGGAAGTAGATTAAATTCATAGTTTGATGAACTCTTGCACTATCAACACCTCTAGAAATATCCTTGCATGAAGTTATTTCGGTGAATTAAAATGTAAACTATTTTATTTTTTTATTGATAGTGTATCCAAACCACTAGTGAAAATTTATTTTAAGTGAATGCATGTATATCAAAAATTTCTTCTATTTAGTATAATTTTATCCCTCGGGAAGAGTAGTGGATTTTGACTTGGTATATTTTTGTAAGTTTTACATCTCCATCACACGTCAACATTAGTAGTTTCAAGCCATATATTCTCATAAGATATTTTGTGATCTGTGAGTCCTTTTAGTACACTTATGTTCATGGGCTCAACTTTTCAAGTGTACCTCATTTAGAATTTTGGTAAGTATTTGAGTCATGATTCTTAGGATGGCTTGTGGCATAAGTTATAACTCCACTTTAGTTTTTTATTTTACTTGTTGTTTGTGTACCTTGCATGTAATAAAATTTCACTCATTATAACTCATTTTCTCCAATTGTTTGAAAATGGGTACCTAATTAGGCCTAGTTTTAGGTATGTATTAGTCTTTTTGTTTCCTCTTTTCTCACTCATTACTCTACGTTAAGGGAGGGTGTTAGAGTGTTCATGTTCACATTGGCTAATGTTTTGGGTTATTTCCAAACATGTTTTTTTGTTAGCTATGTTCACACCCATTATATGAGATAATCCTGATCTGGGAGTTGTTAATTATTACATTGTGTTTGAATACAAGAGAAAATTAAACAAGAGAAAGAAACAAATAATAAAAAATGTAAACCTTTCTCAAACAAGTTTCTTGTAATCTCATATTGGACTAATCAAGAGTGGAATTGAGTGACACTTTGTTGATGGATCCAAATTATAGATTGATTATTTTTTATTTATGGATGCTACAAGATATTTTGAATGGAAGGGAATCCAAGCTACGAAAACATATGGATTGATTGATGATTGAGGATTGGATGAATGAATGGATTGGTGATTGAGTGATAAATTGGATAATATAATGGTATGAAAATGTGATTTCAAATGGAAATTTAATAGAGTAACATTACAAATTCCTCAAAATTCTAATGATTATTTGAGAGGAATGGAGCTTATTATTTATAGATGTAGAAGAAGCCATGGATTGAGGAAGATGGAATTGAATTATTCATAGATTATTGATTTCATTTTCCTTATTTAGCATGGTTTATTTATTTTGTGTAATAGTTGGCTCTTTCAATAAGAAATAAAGAGGTTTTATTGCAAAATTAGTTGGATCTTGAATTATTCCAAATTATACATGCATATTTTCTTCCATGTTTGTAAGATTCTATAACTTGATTGGAGTGAATTAGTCAACTTGAGTGAGTTGGCTAGTAAAGTGGAGATGAGTGGAAGGTGAGTAGATAATTAATTTTTATTTATTTAAATATCTAATTAAATTATCCAAAGGGGTGTATGGTATATAATAAGTATAATATAATTAATTAAATTAATATAGTAGTGGGATATGGGTGAATAATGGATTTAGTATTATTTCTAGACATTGTAATGTGTAATAAGTTTATTTTAGGGTGTCTACATTTACCCCTCTTTAAAGTGTTATTACAAAATAATAGCATTTTAAAGATAGTGTACGCATGTAGATCAAAGTGAATGATGATAAAGAGTTATTTTGGACTTCTTGATTTTCCCAGTGAAGAATTTAGGTGCCCGAACAGATCTAGATTGGGTCAAGAGAGTTTCCCCTTGAGCGAGATGGACGACACGATAAAGCGAGACAACCACTTGATAGGAGGAAATAAGAGAATGCAGTGTGAGTGATGGAGAAAATAGGTGTAGAAAATGAGAAACAAAGGTTCAAAGGCCAACATAAGGTTTTGGGAATGTAAAGAGTGATAAAAGAAGGGTTAAATAGGAAGTATGTGATACTAGCAAAAATCATTGGTCATTTTTTCCATTAGAGTGTTCTTGCGATAGAGTTAAATTTTTGCTTTGAGATCGATAGAGAGTGGATCATTGACCTAAATTTATTCCTCACATAGATTGAGTTTGAGAGTATGTGAGGGATATTGATGATGACATTTCAATGAGAACACAAAAATTATAGTTTTGGATGTATTTATCATAGTAGTAATCTAGAGGAATATAGGAAAGTGATGTTAGCACAAGGACTTCCTTGCACTAGTGTATCCCGCGAAATGTGCTAGTGTAGGTGTCCATGTGCTAGCATGTGATTGAACACACTAACATGAGCTTAAATATGCCAGTCTAATGTTAGGTGTTTTAGTGTGAAGATTGCGATAACATACAAATCAATGTGCTAGTGTCGCTTATGTTACCATTATTATGAGTGTGCTAGCATGCCATGAAGTGCACTACCATTGTTAGAGGAAAAATAGAAGTTTTTATTTTTAATTAAGAAATGTTTAAATGTTTGAAAAGGAACTAATGAGTGTTTTGTAATGTTTGCAGGAGATACTTGGGTGCACTAGATGTGAGATAAATACATGCATGATTGAGATCATTCGAGAGGAGGATGACGCATACAAAGAAGAGAACCTTTTGGGTTGTGTTAGAAGTGACAAGGTTAGCATACACAACACAAATTTTGGAGATTAAACTAGACCATGTGTTATTTATGGAATTCACGAAGTGATGAAACATTGAGTCACATACTTTCACACTCTTGATCGGGAGATGTAAGTGAAATGGGAAGATGTATACCATATTATGAGAGTTTTTTTATCTAAGGTATATTGATATACTTTGGGATGAGACCGAGGTGCACATCCGGACACATATGGAGACATTTTTAGAGGGATGAATATCCATAGAGAGGGGATGGTTGTAAAATTGGCGAGTACATGCAAGATTATGAGATAGATTGAGTACCAATCTATCTCGATGGATCTTATAAGTGGAATTTTGCTGCGCGGATAAAACCGGGAGACACTCTCACTTAGGGTTGATCAATATGGTGGTTTACCTAATAGGTGAAAATATTTTTGCATTGGGACTATGTATATTGGGCCATTTGTACATGTATCTATACATGGTGGTATACAACAACAAGAGGAGTTTGCATTCAATGACCCTTTCACAGATTTTGTCATGGGACCTATTGGTTGTAGAATTTGATCTTTGAAAAAAGAAACAGTCAGGGGACAACAATCCCTCCTCTTTATGGGAGAGGTTCCCTTATTGAACACAAAATAGAATAAAGAAAAACTTATTTACAATATAAACATTTGTTCAACATTTTGGTGGAGATTTTGATATTTTAGATGCCTTCCTCAAAAATATTTTCAATACAGAAGAAAAAGGAAAAGTTAGGACTGATATTCAGAAACTGAAGGTAGAAGAGCACTTTTAGACATATAGATAGTAGAGTAATATCCTATTGATGCTTAATAAAATAACAAGATTTAAACTATGTATATGAAAACACATGACGTGTATGTATTAGACACAAAGTTCTAAATACACCTATCAAATGAAAGACACAAAGTTCATTCTTAAATACACAAATCTTGATATGGATAAGGAATAGAAAGAGATAAAGCATGAGAGAGGGTAAAAATTCTTCTGTATTGAATAGTTCAAATTTATTTTACATCTAGATATCAAAATCTTGATCCTTTACAATGATAAGAAGAGTTCTTTAAATAACCCTGAGAAATGGTTACAAAAATCCTTTTCAAGTTTCCTTTCTTTTAATCTTAAAGCTAATATCTAATTAAATATTACAAACTCAATTTATCCCTTGCTTTCATAACACATGGCCTAAAGGGATAAATCACCTTAATTAGATATTTCTAAAATAAGAAAGGAAAATATAAACTAGGAAGTTGAGATGCTAGCAGAAGCACTTATAGTCCCCTTTTCCTTTAGCACTTGATTTTGAATCACTTCAATGCTTCAGCTATGTCCATTCCTGGGAATTGTTGTATTAGCAGTGGCATGAGTCCAACTACCCAAACACTTCTCCATGTGATAGCAACATGCAGTGTGTAAATTTCTTTCATTTTCTCCTTGGATATGGTGTCCTTGAACAAATTTTCTTTAACAAAATCCTTGAATTGAGATTTGATCTCTTGAATAGTGAATTTATCATTTGAATTATCTTTGAATATTTCACAATGTATATCCAAGAAGGAAGACATGACACAAGATTTAAAAGCTTCTCCTTTTTGCAACATATTCTTGAGTTCTCCAATGGCCTCTTCCAGAACCTTTATTTTCCAGTCAATAAAAACCCACTATTTGGACAGATTCAATTTTGCATCATCAAAAACCTTACTTGCCAAAAGGATCTGTATATATGTCTCACTCATCACTCTAAGATCTTGAATGCACTCACTCCATAATTTCAATTCCCTATCCGACCACTGAGTGTTGTAGAGA
This sequence comes from Taxus wallichiana var. yunnanensis, assembly GCA_018340775.1. Taxonomy (NCBI): domain Eukaryota; kingdom Viridiplantae; phylum Streptophyta; class Pinopsida; order Cupressales; family Taxaceae; genus Taxus; species Taxus wallichiana. The sequence goes on along the minus strand of CM031244.1, from coordinate 146,876,469 downwards.
ACTTCAATTGAATTCTGGTAATTTTCTCATATGCCTTGAATGCTTCTTCAATAAAATTCAGACCTGTAATTATCAAATCATCAACCATAGCTTTCATTGCCTTCCCATAGGTGGCATGTTTGTGAATGTATTTGATGGCTTGGACTTCATCACTAGACATGATAGTAGGAGGTGGGATGGAAGCTAGGGGAGTAGGATCAAGTACCTTATCTTCTGCTAATAAGGATTTGATGAAACTTGATAAAATCTGATTCTGCTCTTCTAACTGCTCTTGTGTCTGCTTCCCTTTTTCAAATCTTTCAATCACTTTAGATACAGTATCCCTAAGATTATGCACCTCAATTTCAGGTGTTGATTCACTAAGAGGGATTCTTGTCAACTCCAAGTCACCCATTGATAGGTCTTTTTCATCTTTTTCAAACTTGGGTTTTGTAATTTCCATGAATTGTTGGCCTTGGGAGTCTAAAACTAATCTTGATGTGACTTTGGCCTTTTTAGCTGGAGGAGTAATACTTAGAAGAGTTTCCACTACATCAAAATTGGGAGTAATAATACGTGAATAGGACTTTATTTTCTTACCTTCTAGTAATGGTTGCACCCAAGAAAATGAAGAACTAGAAGTATAAAGAATAATAGGTCCAAGTGCAGATGCACTCATGGAACTTAGGGTTTTCACAACAACCACTTCCAATAAAAAGGTATTAGATTGAGTGGTGATGATAGCTTCCTTGGCATATTTTTCTATAGATTCTTTTCTTAGATGGATCTTCCTTCACACTATGTATTTTCCTCATGTTTCAACTATCATCATCATCATCTAAGTCCACAATTTTTTCCTTTATTTTAGCTTGCTTAGGGGAGGGCTCCCTTTCTTAAATAACATCAATTGCCTTATCATCCTTCTTGGCTTTTCCCTTTTTGGTGTTTACCAAAGTTGATGATTCAAGAGGAGAAGGAACACATTGTTCAAGTATCTCAGGAGATAACACATGTATTTATTTCTATGAAGTAGGAGTATCTTGGGATGCAGATGTGTATTTCCTTTTCCCGAACATCTTCATTTTTCTATAAAGCCAAAGTATACTTCTTACTAGGACATGATTGTTGATCTCTTTAAAATCATCTCTTTCCTTGAAAAACCAATCAATGGTTTCAATAAGAGTGTGCTTGATTGACATTTCATACTCAAGAGATTGTAATTCTTCATCATCATCCTCCAATCCTTCAGAAACATCAAATATACCAAAATCTATGATTTTTTGCAGAGATAATCTTTTGTAGTACCTTCTTCGAGCTTCATAATCATCTAAAAAATATGCCTAGTAGTCTTCAATATCAGGAAGATGTTGATAACCCATTCTGAAATTGGAGGAAATGAACTCCTTAATGTCAAAGCAAGATCTAGGTTTATAATAGTGGAGAGTGAGAGGAGCAATTGTCTTGTTAACATTCTGAGCATCTAGGGAAGTCCTATAAGTGTAGTTACCCAAGGTGATTAGGAACTAAATACTTGCAATATTCTTGTCCCTATAGGTCCTATGTAATTTATCCAATTGTCTATAGATCTCCACCAAATCCATTTTATCACTATAGTACATGGGAAGTTTCAAGGGTTGTCCCTCAAATCCAGCCAACCTTATATATGAAAAATTCTGAATTGGGTAAAATAGATATCATAGACAATCGATAAATTATTTCTCCTCATTAGAAAATCTTTTAGTAATATCCCCTTCCAACAATATGACAATGTACATAGTGAATGCATCATTCACTCTCCTAAAATGATGATTACTAATATTCAAGGTTAATTGTGGATGATACATATAAATAGGAACATCTTTCTTATCATCCACAGGAGAGAAACCCAACCAATCTCTATAAGTTGCAATGGAGTACATAAGATAGGAATTTATGTAGAAGGTTTGAGTTCTCTAAACATTTTCCAATTACTCACGGTCGAGTTATAAAAATGATTCCTACCACATTCAAGTTTTTCTTACCCTCACATATAATATTGATGTAGGGGCACATCCAATAGTGAAACTCATTGGTGGAGGGAATTCCCATTATCCTAGCTAGCAGAGTAATGACGTCCAAAAATTCTTCATGGAAATCAACTCTGAACATTGTCTTGGGCAGCCTTGAGGATCCTTTCTTAGGGTTCTTGAACCAAGACTTGGCAACTCTGCTTTTGTACTTTTCACTGTCTTGATCGAAAAGAGCTTGTGCCTAGTCCTTGGTAAGAGTATCATATTTTTTAACCATGGGAATTCTAAGAGTGGTACGAATAAAATCCTCATCTAGTCAAGCCACCACTTGACCTTGAGGATCAACAATTTCTTTTGTTTCGAAATCAAAACTAGAACTATAGGTGAGAATTTAATCGGAACACTAAAATAAAATGGGAAATCCCCATGCCTCTACGATCCCATTGTCTTTGATCAACTTCCTAAAGGCTCCTGCCTCTTGTCCCAGAGTAGAAAAATATCTCCAACCTGGAAGTCTCTAGGTCTAGCATTTTTATCAAATAGTTGCTTTACTCTTTACAGGTGTGTAGCAATTATATCCACCACCGTAATATGTCCTCATCCAACTTCTATAGGTACATGATTCTCTTCTCTAAAGCACTTTGGTGAAGTTTGAATCTTTAATTTCCTTCATCACCGCAAGGTTGGAAAATCCATAGTTAATGGTAACTAAGCTTCATTTCCATACATCACCTGAAAAAGGAGACATTCCAATTTCCCTCTTAGGAGTAATTCTATCTTCCTAAAGAGCATCATACAACTTCTTATGCCAATTTCTCTGTGATTCATTAACAAGCTTTCTAATGATGGTCACCAAATTCTTGTTTGTTGATTCTACTTGTCCATTTCCTTGGGGGTAGTAATCAGAAGAATGTGCAAGAGAAATTCCATACCCATATTAGAAATCCATCATTTCATAAGAAGATAAGTTAGAGGCATTATCAGTAATAATTTTACTTGGTACCCCAAATCTAATAAGAATGTTTTCCTTGATGAAGTTACATACCACTTCAGAGGTTGTGCTTTTTACTAGAATAACTTCCACCCATTTAGTGAAATAATTAGTGGCAATTAATACATGGGTGTGTCCAGCACTGGAATGAGGATTAAGAGTACCCACGAAGTCTAGTCCCCATTGTTGAAAAGGTTCTTCTATCACCATTGGTTTGAGTGGTAGAGTGGCTAACTTAGGCCTTCCCACAAAATTTTGGCAAGCCTCACATTTACTCACCCATTTAGTGGCATCTCGAAATAGATTTGGCCAATAGTAACCTACACGAAGGATTTTATGAGCAGTCACAATAGATGAGAAATGTCCTCCACAAGCTTGATCATGAAAAGCTCTAAGTAGCCTCTTTTGATGTTATTTGTCCACACATCTGAGAAACCTTTCATCAATCCCTCTTTTGAAAAATGAATTGTCACAAAGCACATACTGTGCATAACTCATCTTAATGGATCTTTTTTATTCGGCATTTAGGTTTGATGGGCATTCTCCATAAGTAAGAAAATAGGAAATATCGACATACCATTCATCTGTTGAACTAACAAATAGAATATTGGGAATATTTTTTCCCTCCTCTGGAGAGTTATCCTCATCACCTACAGTGATCAACTCATAGAGCCCTTTTCCCCAGACTAACTTAGTTGGCATGATATCTAAATCATACTCATGTACCTTCGCCACCCAATTTCCTCTTTTGGTCCTAAACTCTTATTATGTGATAATAGATTTAACCATTGTATCTGGGACAAATACAATAGAGTGGGAACTAAGGATATAAAAACGAAACTGCTTAACTACCTTAACCACAACAAAAGCATGTTTCTCAATTTGAGTGTATTTCAATTCATGAGATTTAAGGACATAACTCATGAAAGAAATGGGTAGCTCACATCCCTCAGAATCTTCTGTGTTAGAATAGTAGCCAAAGTATTCTCAGTTGCATAGCAATAGATCAAGAAATCCTTCTCAAAATTAGGGAAAGCAAGAATGGGAGTTCGGGAAATTTCCCTTTTGATATTTTCAAAATATTCTTTCCCTTCTGGTGTCCAACCAAAATATTGTTTCCCTTTCATCATCCTGGGACACACTCATAGTTAACTTTGTAAAATTAGGAATAAATCTCCTTAAAAATTATCTTTCCAAAGAAATAATATACACCATTTTTTCTTGTGGGGAGAGAAATCTGATAGATATCTTGCACCCTCTATGGATCTATCTTGGTTCCCTCCTTAGAAACAATGTGTCCAAGAAGCTTTCCTTCAGTGACCCCAAAAATAGACTTCTTTGGGTTTAGAGACACCCCATGTTCCCTGCACTTCTGAAGGACAGTTTCAAGATGTTGGAAATGATCTTCCCTTTTCTTTGAAAAGATAGTTAAATCATACTAGATACACCACAATACATTTCCCTTTCAAAGATCCAAAATCCAAATCCATTTCTGTTAAAAAGTAGCACTGCAATTAATCAAACCAAATGGCATACTCTTATTAAAAAAAGTTCCCCATGGAGTTGTGAAATCCATCTTGTGTTGATCGGGGACATCAACCTCGATCTGATTGTACCCTAAAAAGCCATCCAACATAGATAACATTTCAGATCTAGTAATAACTTGCAGAATCTGATCCATCATGGGAGTGGATAATTGTCTTTGAGAGAGGCTTGATTTAGATTTCAAAAATCCACACAAATCTAGATCTCACCATTATTTTTCCTTACTGGCACAATATTAGCCACCCAAGCTGAGTGATGAATTGGAAATATTATCTTTTCCTTCAAGAGTTTTTGAATCTCTTGATAAATGGTATTTGAAATCTTAGGGTTGTATTGCCTTTGCTTCTGTTGAAAAGGATTGATTCCTGGCTTTAGAGGAATATAATGCTACATTTCTCTTGGTTTTGAAGGATTTCAAATCATCATATGAATAGGAAAGAACATCAACATATCTTTTTAGTAAATTTATCATTTTATTTCTCTCTTCTTTTGTGTAGCATTTGCCAATGTTGACAAGCTTGTGTTCTTCTTTATTTCCAATATTGAATTTTTCATACTCTGTAGACTGATGAACCTCATATGATATATTTGAATTGATATAACTATGATGTTTGTTAAGCAAGTCTTCCAAACTTACTAATCCTCTAGGTATCTTGTTACCTTTTAAATTAATACAACCATCCTTATATGAATTTTCCTCTATTCCTTCGTCAATCATGGTACATGCTACAGACTCACGAGGAGCATCTTCACTTCCTTCAAAATACAATTGACTGAAATGATCTTGGAGTCTAAGAAAAGAAAGAATATGTTGATCATCATTTAATACTTTCAAATTTTTGGCATTATTACACTTGGCTGGTGTATCATTGTTAGGAAATAAGGGATAAAATATGTGGAATAATCCCTCACATAATCGCAACAAAAGAAAAACTAATATGCGAAATTATTACGATCTCAAATAAAATTGCAGAATAAAATAACACAACACAAAGAGATAGTATTTAACATGGTTCACCCAATTTGGGCTACGTCCACCAAGAATCACTTGCTCATATTTTATTACAAGCCACCGCTCTCTCAATACAATACCCAGATCCATTTGGAGCTATGCTCAACAAACTCTACAGAATTCACAACCGAATTCAAAACACATCTGCAATACATTTGCTTATGCATCTATCATATGCATAAGACCATATAAATAGACAACTGCTTAAGCAGTTTGATACAAAACCATGGGTATCAAAACCAAGGGCAAAAACCATGGGTATCAAAACAATGGGCAAAAGACCGAAAAACCATGGGCCCAAAAACAGCCCATAACGGTTACCCATTACCCATGGGTTAATAAACCACCCATGAAAATTTGCTTCGGGGGCTTCACCCTGAACCCCCCTGACCCGCTCAGCGGCGAGCGGGACCGCCATAAAAATACCCGAGTGTAACACATAGAAGGTGTACCACACTCTAACATGAAAATAGGCTCCACAAACATAACAATCTCCCACTTGAGACTGATTTCCATTCTTGAGCAAGCTTCTCAACCCTTCACTGTCATCCGCGAAGGCCAACCAAAGTTGAACATAGCTTTATTTTATCCCTTGTGACCACCTTGGTCATCATGTCTGTAGGATTCTGACTGGTATGAATCTTCTCCAACTTCAACTTATCTTCCTCCAAAGCTGTCCTGATGAAGTGATATCTCAACTGTATATGCTTCGTCCTGGAGTGGAAAGCAGAGTTCTTAGCTAGGTGTATAACACTCTGACTATCACTATGCAGCTTACATTCCTCTTGCTTATGCCCCAACTCCTCAAGCAATTGTTGTAACCAAATCATCTCTTTGCTTACCTCTATGGCAGCAACATACTCACCCTCCGTGGTTGACAAAGCCACTAGCTTCTGTAGTCGTGAAATCCAGCTCACTGCTGTCCCACCTACAGTGTAAATATAACCTGTCGTGCTCCTCCTGCTGTCTACATCTCCAGCCATGTCTGAATCTACATAACCACGTAAAGTGGTGTCTGATCCATTATAGCACAAAACTGTCCCCATGGTCCCTCTCAAATACCGAAGGATCCACTTTACTGCTTGCCAATGCTCTTTACCTGGATCACTCATAAATCTACTCACAGCTCCCACTGCATGGGCAATATTAGGCCTAGTGCACACCATAGCATACATCAAACTACCAACTGCTGATGAGTAAGGTACTTTGGACATCTGGTTTCTTTCCTGCTCTGTCATGGGACACTGCTCCTTTGATAACTTGAAATGGCCTGCCAAAGGAGTCCCAACCGGTTTAGCATCCTGCATGTTAAACCTATCTAATACCTTCTTAATGTACTCTTCTTGAGATAAAGTCAACTTCCGTTCCTTCCTATCCCGAGTTATCCTCATACCAAGGATTTTTCTGGATGCCCCCAAATCCTTCATATCAAAGGATTCACTTAGTTGTTTCTTGAGTACTTTTATTTCCTGCATGTTTTTACCTGCAACCAACATGTCATCAACATACAAACATAGGATAATATAACTTCCATCCTCAAATTTCTTTGTATACACGCAATGGTCAGAATGACATCTAATATAACCTTGCTCCATCATGAAGCTATCAAACTTCTTATACCATTGACGTGGAGCTTGTTTCAAGCCATACAAGCTCTTCTTCAGTTTACACACCATCTCCTCTTTACCTTTGACCTCATAGCCCTCTGGTTGCTGCATATATAGTTCCTCCTCCAAATCACCATGGAGAAATGCAGTCTTTACATCTAACTGTTCTAAGTGCAAGTCTTCTGTTGCCACTATTCCAAGAACAGTTCTAATAGAAGTCATTTTTACTACAGGAGAAAATATCTCATCAAAATCTATACCTTGTTTCTGTGCAAACCCCTTGACCACCAACCGGGCCTTATATCTTTTCTTTCCTCCTTCTTCGTCTTTAACTCTGTACACCCACTTGTTCTGCAATGCTCTTTTTCCTTCCGGTAGGTTCACCAAATCCCAAGTTTGGTTCTCCATGAGAGACTTATGCTCCTCATCCATGGCTTGCTCCCACTTCTTACTGGCATCTACCTGCATTACTTCATCAAAGCTCTCTGGCTCTCCACTATCAGTGAGTAATAAATAATAAAGAGAAGGAGAAAAACATTCAGGTTCTTTTCTTACCCTAGAAGACCTCCTCACTGTAGGAGTTTGGGGTTCCTGTTGAGTAGGTTCCTGAACTGATTCATGGGTCACTTTCCCATCCGGAAGATCCTCTACCACTGCATATTCTTTCATGGATTCTTCCCTATTTTCCTACAACTGTTGCTTATACATGACTTTCTCATTAAAGACCACATCCCTAGACCGAATGATTTTCTTGTCCTTAATACTCCAACATTTAAATCCAAAGTCATCACCGCCATAACCAATGAAAGTACATTTTTCTGATTTAGCCTCTAGCTTGGTCCTATCATCCTTGTCTATATGAACAAACACCTCACATCCAAAGACTCTAAGAAATGAATAATCAACTTTCTTACCATACCATGCCTCCTCAGGTATGCCTCCATCCAAGGCACTTGAGGGTCCTCTGTTTATCAAGTACATAGCTGTGCTCACCGCTTCTACCCAAAAAGAAAGAGGCAGTCCTGCATGTAATCTCATGCTCCTAGCATGTTCCATTATTGTTTTGTTCATCCTTTCTGATACCCCATTCTACTGCGGAGTTCCCGAACCATCTTTTGCCTCATGGATTCCATTCTTAGAACAATAATCATTAAATTCATTGTTGCAATACTCCCCTCCATTATCTGACCTGAGACATTTTAGCTTAAGACCTGTTTCATTCTCTACCAAGGCTTTCCATTTAACAAAAGTGTCAAATACATCAGATTTGTGTCTAATACAATAAACCCAAACTTTCCTTGTTGCATCATCAATAAAAGTAACATAATAACTTGAACCCCCAAGAGATGATACCTGAGCCGGCCCCCACACATCAGAATGTACCAGCTCTAACTTACTCTCTTTCTTCGTAGGTCCAACCTTGAGAAACCTTACTCGCTTCTGTTTCCCATATATGCAGTTTTCACATAAATCCAAACCTGTTTCTATATATCCAAGAAAATTCTTCTTTATGATGTTCATGCCCTTATGGCTCATATGACCGAGCCTATAGTGCCATAATGTTGTATCTGCATCTGAAGCCACAAGATTACAATCATTAGTATTATCAGTGGTTAAATACAAGGTTCCAACCTTCTTACCTCTTGCCACCACAAGAGCACCCTTGGTAACCTTCCAAGAGTCTGCTATAAATATCACAGTACAACCATCACTTCCCAACTGCCCGCCGATATCAAATTTCTTCTTAATGTAGGCACATGTCTGACATCCTTCAATAGCCATGTATTCCCATTCTGCATCTTAACCCGAAGAACCTTTTCCAACTATGTTGTAAGGCTCATCATCACCAAGAAAAACATGCCCAAAATCCCCTTGAACATAATCAACAAAATAATTCCTATGTGGAGTAGCATGGAAAGAAGCCCCTAAATCTAAAACCCAAGATTCAATAATATTATGCAAAGAAAGAATCAAAGCATCCTGACATACATTACCCATTGCCACATTTGCCTCCTTGTTTTCTTCTTGTTGTTTCTTCTTGTCCCGAAGCTCCCAACAGTCCTTCTTTGCATGCCCAAGCTTTCCACAATTCTAGCATATAATCTTGTTCTTGGATTTTGACCTTGCCCGATCTTTTGATTTTCCACGGTTTCCTCTATTCTTCTGTCTCCCTCTAGTTTCCACTGTCAAAGCATTCCCAAGTAGAAGGTTCCCGAGATATTTTTCTTCACATTTCCTCTCTTAGAATCACCCCTACAACATCCTCAAACTTCAACTTCAAGTTAGCTGGAACCGAGTTACTTACCGCCATTACCAGGCTATTCCAACTCTCAGGTAAAGAGCACAAAATTAATAAAGTCCTAACTTCTTCATCAAATTCTATTGTAACCGAAGCTAGCATATTCACAACCATATTGAAATCATTTAAATGATCTACTACTGAACTATTCTCAGACATCTTCATATTAAACAACTTTTTCATTAAAAATATCTTATTAGAGGCAGAGGGTTTTTCATACAACTTCCCTAATGCATCCATTAGATATTTTGTAGTCTTTTCCTTTGAAACATTAAATAATACCAAGGATGCAAGACACATCCGAATCGTTCCAAGTGCCTTCCGATCCAATAAATCCCATTCCACATCTTTCATACTCGAGGGTTTGTTCACCTTCTCAAACAACAGAGTATAAAGATCCTTTTGATAAAGGTAATCTTCCATCTGCATCTTCCAAAGACTAAAATTCTACCCGTTGAATTTATCAACCCTAGATCTTCCATCATCTACCATAGCTCCCACTCAAGATAAAAATTTCCCTGCGATTCAACACTTCAACAAACCAAACCAGGCTCTGATACCAATTGTTAGGAAATAAGGGATAAAATATGTGGAATAATCCCTCACATAATCGTAACAAGAGAAACTAATATGCAGAAATTATTACAGATCTCAAATAAAATTGCAGAATAAAATAACACAACACAAAGAGACAATATTTAACGTGGTTCACCCAATTTGGGCTACATCCACCAAGAATCACTTGCTCAGATTTTATTACAAGCCACCGCTCTCTCAATACAATACCCAAATCCATTTGGAGCTATGCTCAAAAAACTCTACAGAATTCACAACCGAATTCAAAACACATCTGTAATTCATTTACTTATGCATCTATCATATGCATAAGACCATATAAATAGACAACTGCTTAAGCAGTTTGATACAAAACCGTGGGTATCAAAACCAAGGGCAAAAAACCGTGGGTATCAAAACAATGGGCAAAAGACCGAAAAACCATGGGCCCAAAAACAACCCATAACGGTTACCCATTACCCATGGGTTAATAAACCACCCATGAAAATTTACTTTGGGGCTTCACCCCGAACCTTCCGACCCGCTCAGCGGCGAGCGGATCGCTATAAAAATACTCGAGTGTAACACATAGAAGGTGTACCACACTCAAACATGAAAATAGGCTCCACAAACATAACAATCATTTCGATTGTGAAATTTTCCTAGGAAAATTCAAGATGAGGAATCGGGAAGGATCCTAAGACGGCTAAATCATCTGCTTTGGTATTCCTTTCACATGGAACAACTTTTATGGAAAAGGAATCCAATAATTCAATAGAATCCCATACCAGATTCCTATAGTGTTTTAGCCTCTTGTTCTTAACTGGAAAATATCTCTAACTTTCTTAATAATAAGTTTTGCATCTCCTCGTGCACAAATATTATTAATCCCCATCTCCCTAGCCATTGATAGTCCTAAAAAAAGAGATTCATATTCTGTTGTATTATTCATGTTTTCAAATTGAATCTTATAGGAGAAAGGATAAGATTTCTTTTCGGGGAAAATAAGACCACTCCTGCTCTAGAACCAGTTGAAGAACAACTACCATCAAATTCAAGAATCTAAACACCATTAGGGTCATCCATCACACCTTTGGAAACTCTCATTTCTTATTCTAACATGATCATATAGTTCCCGTGACCAATGTCCTCATAGAGGATTTGTGCTTTAGGACCATTATTTTTCTGCACAATATACTCAGATTCCTCTCATGTAAAAACTTTTTCATCTTTCCATTAACTGGAATGAGAGCATGTGACCAATCCATTTGAATTTATCTACCTACTTCTTTACAGAAGTTCCTTCTTAACAACATACCATAGGATGGGGGAATATCTGCTACCAAAATGGTAGCTTTAACCCTTTTCTTTGGGAAATCAAAAAAATCCACTTATGCATCTTTAATCCTTCCTACCAATGACACCTCTTTGCTTTCCATGGAATAGAAAGAACCAAAGGTGTGTGTTAAATTCAATCCTAAAGCATGAGCAACCTTAACATGCATCATATTATCTGATGCTCTAAAATCAATGAAACAATTATTGAGCCTATGACCAACTATAAGTAGAGTGATATAGAAAGGCTCAATTTTCTCAGTTATAGAAGGGGTTGTGGCCATTAGGTTCTACTAAGGTGTAGAGGTGGGAGTAGGTAAAATGCCTTTAGAGGTGGTAGGTGTAGGATTGGATTTGGATTTGACAAATTTGACAACCTGAGAAAAGGCATTAGGATGGGTATGATAAAATTTAGCCTCTAAAATTTGAATTTTAGTTTTCTTAAGATGGTCAATTATGTCAAAGGATCCTGAGACAGATGGGGTGTTTAGACTAGAAGGGGAAGAACACTTAGGCCTATCGATTTAACATTTGAGGTTTCCTTATTCACAGGTGAAGACAAATAAGTAGAGGGAGTATTAGCATTACTCACCTTTTGAGTAGAAGTGGTAGGGATAGGAGCTCCTCTTTTTGCAACAACTGGGATGGTAACTAGGACCTCCTTGGACCTTCTTGTGGGCTAGACCAATTCCTTTTCCTACTCATTTGCTCTCGGGTCATGAAAACATATGACTCGTTATTCATATCTACCACTACTTCATCATAGTCATCTATGTCATCATCAACTCCCTCAGTGTTAAGGAAGTTAACCTGAGAATCACTGGCTTCTTCTGGTGTTTCATCTACATCCTCTTCAAATTCCTCATATCCTTCAACTTCCCCTTCATCTTCTGGTTCTTGAACTTCACATGTTGCATTAACATGGGACTTTGAGAGGTGGCCCTTCAATTTCTAACTTTGGCTGGAGAGGAGGCAATCGATTTTGAGGCTGAAAATTTCTTCTTGGAATATCCTTATAAGGATTATTCTGGGCCAATTTCTTTTTGATAGCTATGAGATCATTTGCCAATTTTTGTACTAACTGATCTGAGTTATTTCCTAAAGAGGAGGCCTTAGATTTAGTAGGTTCCTTTTTTAATTTCCCAGAAATTATTAAATCATCCTCAACACTTATGGCTAAGCGTTGATCAACATCCAAAGTGGAAAGATTAGCCCTTCTTAATGTGTAGCTTACTTTTAGTAATTGTGCATTTAGGAAAAATAATTTTTGAATTTGATCCACATGCCGAGTAGCTACTAGAATCTTATTCACCAGTTTGTTAAACTTGAAACAAACTCTCTCATAGGCTCATATGGTTCTTTCTTTATTTGAGAAATCTGAGCGAGGAGAGCGTGTACATCTTCAGCAGGTTTGAATTGATCCTCAAATTGAGTTCTCATGGTGGTCCAGTCAATGATAGCTCCAGGTAGGGAGATGATAGAACCAATTAGCAGCATTATCTTGTAATGTCTCCAAAAAAATCCTAACAGAAACATCTTCATGCTCTACTCCAAGTATCTCACATGCCATAATGAATGCAATGATGTGTTCATCCTGGTGTACTTTTCCTATCTATTTTTGGGAGATCATACAAAGGGGTTGAGAAAGGGCCGAGGTCCAACCCGTTGTCCCCAAGGAAAAGGTGTTACCATCCTTGGAAAAATGGTTTGTAATGGAACTGTGACTCCAACCAACACTAAATCTTGAACGCTAGGGCTTGATTATGTTTATGAGTCTGTGTTCCTAGCGGATCTATTTTTCATGGGGGAGTGTAAGTGGATCTTGGTCTCATACCTTTGGGGTTATCCAAAAGTCTTGTTTCTCTAGTAATGTAAAATCTAGATCTTCAATACCATGTGCTCTTTGACCTCGTGTATATCTTTTGTCTTCCAAGGTGCTAGAGCTTCTAATTCAACTAAAGTTATACTTATGGGATGCACAAAGACGTGTGTTCCATGGTGGGTGCCAAAATTGTTGGTTGTAGAATTTGATCTTTTGAAAACAAGAAATAGTTAGGGGACAATAGTCCCTCCTCTTTATGGGAGAGGTTCCCTTATTGAACACAAAAGAGAAAAAAGCAAAACTTATTTGTGATATAAAAATAATTCAACATTTTGGTGGAGATTTTGATATTTTAGATGCCTTCCTCAAAAATATTTTCAATATAAAAGAAAGAGGAAAATTCAAGACTGATATTCAGAAAATGAAGGTAGAAGAGAACTTTTAGACATATAGATGAAGAGTAATATCCTACTGATGCTTAATAAAATAACAAGATTTAAACTATGTATATGAAAACACAGGACATGTATGTATTAGACACAAAGTTCCAAATACACCTATCAACTGAAAGACACAAAGTTCTTGCTTAAATACACATAGCTCGATATGGATCAGATAAGGAACAGAAAGAGATAAAGCATGAGAGAGGGTGAAAAATTCTTCTGTATTGAATAGTTCAATGTTATTTTACATCCAGATATCAAAATCTTGATCCTTTACAATGATAAGAAGAGTTCTTTAAATAACCCTAAGAAATGGTTACAAAAATCCTTTTCAGTTTCCTTTCTTTTAATCTTAAAGCTAATATATTACAAACTCAATTCATCCCTTGCTTTCATAACACATGGCCTAAAGGGATAAATCACCTTAATTAGATATTTCTAAAATAAGAAAGGAAAACATAAACTAGGAATTCAAGACATTAGTAGAAGCACTTGTATTCCCCTTTGCCTTTAACACTTGATTTCTGAATCATTCCAATGCTTCAACTATGTCCATTCCTCGGGGAATGGTTGTATAGTAGTGGCATGAGTCCAACTACCCAAACACTTCTCCATGTCTTTCCCGAACTCTACATTTTCTAAGAACTCTTTGTTTGCATCTCGTGATATCAACTCGCAGCATGTAAATTTATTTCATTTTATCCTTTGATATGGTGTCCTACTTGAACAAATTTTCTTTAACAAAAGCCTTGAATTGAGATTTGATCTCTTGAATAGTGAATTTATCATTTGAATTATCTTTGAAGATTTGGCAATGTATATCCAAGAAGGAAGACATGACATAGACTTTAAAATCTTCTCCTTTTTGCAACATATTCTTGAGTTCTCCAATGGCCTCTTCCAAAACCTTTATTTTCCAGTCAATACTGAAAACCCACTGCTTGGACAGATTCAATTTTGCATCATCAAAAACCTTACTTTCCGAGAGGATCTGTATATCTGTCTCACTCATCACTCTGAGATCTTGAATGCACTCACTTCACAATTTCAATTCGCTATCTAGACCAATGAGTATTGTAGAGAACTTTAGTTGAATTCTAGAAATTGTCTCATATGCCTTGAATGCTTCTTCAATAAAATTCAAACCTCGTAATCATCAAATAATCAACCATAGCTTCTATTACCTTCTCTCGTGTCATGTTTTTAAATGTATTTGATGCCTTGGACTTCATCATTGGACATGATAATAGGAGGTGGGATGGAATTTAGAGGAGTAGGATCAAGTACCTTATCTTCAGCCAATAAGGATTTGATGAAACTTGATAAAATTTGTTTCTTCTCTTCTAACTACTCTTGTTTCTGGTTCCCTTTTTCAACTCTATCAATCACTTTATATACAATCTCCCTAAGATTATACACCTAACTTTCAAGTGTTGATTCACTAAGAGGGATTATTTTCAACTCCAGGTCACCCATTAATAGGTCTTTTTCATCTTTTTCAAACTTTGGTTTTGTAATTTCCATGAATTTCTGGCCTTGGGAGTCTAAAACTAGTCTTGATGTGACTTTGGCCTTTTTAGCTAGAGGATTAGTACCTAGAAGAGTTATCACTGCATCAAACTTAGGAGCAACAATACTTAAAGAGGCCTTTCTTTTCTTACCTTCTAGCAATGGTTGCACCCAAGAAAATGAAGAACTAGAAGTAGAAGGAGCAATAGGTCCAAGTGCAGATGCACTCATGGCACTTAGGGTTTGCACAACAACCACTTCCAACACAGAGGTATCAACTTGAGTGGTGATGAGAGCTTCCTTAGCAGATTTTTCTACAAATTCTAAAACATTTTCTTAGATTGATCTTCCTTCACACTACTTTGTTCAGGTGTATTTTCCTCAAGCTTCTCTTGCTCTTTTCCTTGACTGTCATCGTCATCATCCAAGTCCACAATTGTTTCCTTTATTTCAGCTTGCTTAGGGAGGGATCACTTTCTTGAATAACATCAATTGCCTTATCATCCTTCTTAGATTTCCCCTTTTTAGTGTATACCAAATTTGATGATTCAGGAGGAGAAGGAACAAATTGTTCAAGTATCTCAGGAGCTAAAACAGGTATTTATTTTTGTGGAGTAGGAGTATCTTGGGAAGTAGACATGTATTTCCTTTTCCTAAAAAAATCTTCATTTTTCTATCAAGCCAAAGTCTAGTTCTTACTAGGATAGGATTGTTGAGCTCCTTAAAATCATCTCTTTCCTTGAAAAACCAATCAATGGTTTCAATAGGAGTGTTCTTGATTGACATTTCATACTCAAGAGACTATAGTTCTTCATCATCATCCTCCAATCCTTCAGAAACATCAAATATACCAAAATATATGATTTTTTGCAAAGATAAGCTTATGTAGTACCTTCTTCAAGCTTTATAATCATTTGAAAAATCCACCTAGTAGTCTTCAATATCAGGAAGATGTTGATAACCCATTCGAAATTGGAGGAAATGAAATCCTTAATGTCAAAACAAGATCTAGGTTTATAATAGTGGAGAGTGAGAGGAGCAATTGTCCTATCAACATTCTGAGCATCTAGGGAAGTCCTGCAAGTGTAGTTACCCAAGGTGATTGGGAACTGAATACCTATAATATTCTTATCCCTACAGGTCCTATGCAATTTATCCAATTGTCTGTAGATCTCCACCAAATCCATTTTATCACTACAGTACATGGGAAGTTTCAGGGGTTTTCCCTCAAATCCAACCAATCTTATATATGAAAACTTCCTGAATTGGGTGAAAAAGCTACCATAGACACTGATCAATTATTTTTCCTCATCAAAAATCTTTTAGCAATATCCCCTTCTAGTAATATGATAATGTACATAGTGAATGCATCATTCACTCTCCTAAAATGATGATTACTGACCTTTAGGGTTAACTGATGGATGATACATATAAATAGGAGCATCTTTCTTATCATCCACAGGGGAGAAACCCAACCACTCTCTATAAGCTATAATGGAGTACATCAGATAGGAGGTCATGTAGAAGGTTTGAGTTCTCTGAACATTTGCCAATTTCTCAATCAAGTTATCACAAATGATTCCTACCCAATTCAAGTTTTTCTTACCCTCACATATAATATTGATGTAGGGGCACATCCAATGATAAAACTCATTGGTGGAGGGAATTCCCATTATCCTAGCTAGTAGAGTAATGACATGTGACAATTCTTCATGGAAATTAATTTTGAACATATTTTTGGGAAGCCTTAAGGCTCTTTTCTTAGGGTTTTGAACCAAGACTTGTCAACTCTACTTTTTTACTTTTCACTGTCTTGATTGAAAAGAGCTTATGTCTGGTCTTTGGTAAGAGTATTTTAATTTTCAACCATGGGAATTCTGAGAGTAGTATGAATAAAATCCTAATCTAGTCAAACTAATACCTGACCTTGAGGATCAACAATTTCTTTTGTTTCTAAATCAAAACTGGAACTACATGTGAGAAATGTCTCGATACACTAAACCGATATCGAAATCCCCATGCCTCTGCGATCTTACTATCTTTGATCAAATGATCCATATGATTTGGGTTTTGAAAATTTATTCAAGCCTAGAAATAATCCCACCCAGTGTGTTGAGCTTCACTATCACCAATTTTTGGTACAACCATCTCTAAGGAAGACAGGTGCTCGTGACCTTTAAAGCTGATCTTCATTTTAGGGCAGGAGTAGAAGATTACTTGTGAGAGATTTCCTTAGTTCCTTGATCAACACCTCGATATTTCATGGCTTCTCTTTGCACCTACAAAATTGAAAACAATGGAACAGGACTTGACCATAGCTATGAATAGTGCAGAGGAGGGAAGCTCAAACGGTCAATAAAAAAATGCAAGTGAGGTGGTGAAAATGATCAATTACCCAAGTATTTATATGCATTTAAACTCAAGTAGGTTAGTGGGGTGAAATAAATGAGGTAATTAATACTCCATGCTGACATTAAAATAATGAAAATTGGGTAAGGTAGAATAAAAGTGGACAGCTATCCCATGGGACATCAGGACATTTGGGACATGCAGAGTCGAAATAGCTAATTTGTGGCAAAAGTGGAAAAAATCTTGCTCAACTATCCGAAGGAACATTGGGATAGCCGGACGTGTAAAGTTGAAATAGCCACATTGCATGGGAATCGAAAAAGTAGAATTACAACGAAAATGCGGTCAAGAGGCACTCATGACATGTGGGACATAAAAATCCAAAAAAACCAGAGCATAATGTAAATTGGATAAGTTGGAAAGAGTTGACAGAGACCGCCCTCGGGACATCGGGACATCATATCACCAAAAATTTGAAAAGACTAAAAACAAAGGAAAATCAAGACCAATCGGTAAAAATAGAAAAATGGGGAACATATGACCCAAAAGAATTTGGGACATGAGGGACAAAAAAAGCTGAAAAACACTAAAAATCCTCAAAACTCAAAATTTCAAAAACTGACTAACTGTTTAGAACTAGCTCTTTCTTAGGAGACCTTTACAAGGATATTTTTATAGTCATCCACTTTGAAAAATTTTAAAAATGGAGAGGAAAATTCATAGCTCTTGGGAAGGTGATAACATGACCACATAGTAGTTGGGCCACCTGTGGGAGTACAAAGATATATACATCCTAAGGATCCATCATTATTTGGATAGTATGTAGTGGGAGGGGGGAAAAGAGGAAATTTTGGAGAGATGGACTTCTATAGGTGAGTGATATTTTATCTACAATTGAGAAATATCACATGAAGGTCATGTATGGCCTATGGTTTGGGGACACATGTATCAGAGTTGAGCATAATGGAGATTGAACATTACATTGTGGGGAGTTGGTTTTATATTATTAATTGGTATCAACTAGAAGGTGTCATGAGATAGCTGGGGAGGAGATAAGAGATTTCGAGGTAAAATTAATGGTATGCCAAGATAGCAAGAGATGATAACTTTTAGGGCTCTTGATTAGACTTGGTATGGCAAGATCCGCTTTTACACGGGTATTAACAAATACATAGGATGCACAAATAGGGATCACATATCCAAGAGTGTTGATGGAGTAAATTATATGGTACACTCTAATAATACCATTACCATTGACTATTCCATAGTTAGTGAGGCCAACATGGATGGTAAAAATGCTTGAGGATAGCACAATAGTGGATAGGGAGAAGAGGGAGAGGGTGACAAGGACATGGAGGAGGACATGGAAAAGGACAGGGGATAAGTATAGGGACATATATAGGAATATGCATTGGTACAGATACATGCTACCCATATAACACCTAGTCCACTACCACACAAGTCATCAAGTCTAGGAGTACTAGGGGATATGGAGATGGGGATGAAGATGGAGATGGGGATGATGGATGGGGGTTATGAGAGAGGTGGATTTTGATGATGGATGGGGGATACTAGATAGGTGGATGTATATATCCAAATGATACTATTAGCATCACTAGGACCATTAAGATCAAAGGTTTGGGTAGTGCAAGAAGAGAGGGATAGAGAAATGTGACAAAGAAGTGCCTCTCTCGATTGTGGTATAGACCTTACATACACAACTAGACTTTATGAGGATCCAAATACAACAAGGGAAAAATATATGGGTTAGAGTTATAACTAAAATAGGTTACAAGGAGAGAGGGATGTGGCCTATTGTGTTTCCAAGGTGAGTGGGATGGTGGATGTGCTATAAGAGCTACTAGTAGTGACCCATGATGTCAGATACTATAGAGGTTTGTATGAGGCTACAATATCGTAGAGTCCGAGAGCTATAAGTTATAGTCGAGAGGATGGGCACTAAATAAAGGAGGTCACCGAGATCACATGAACAATTTGGATTTATGAAATCAGTCTAGAGGTTATCACCGAGGCAATATGGAGTACTGTATTATAGGGGGTAGAGAGAGCCGTGGATGATTTTATTTGATATACATCTATTATTTTTATGTATACACCTCATGAAGAAGACACACACATTTGTATAGATGCCCATTATGGCATGATGATGTATATATGTATATGAAATTTTTGAGACATTTGGACATTGTATATGTACTATGATTTTATTTGTGTAAACATACACACACACAATAAACAAAAAGGTAAAAACAAACCCAATATACACAGTAAATGTATGCACTATGTTTATTAATGAACCAAGATGACAAACAATAAACTTATAATTCATCGACAACTAGCTAAGAAAAGTAACAATGCAACACAAATTTACATAAAGACATTTAACTTTGTCCCTAATGTGTTCTATAGAGATGATTGATTGATTTTTTTCCCTAAGAAGGGATTCATGCAAAGGGTAAGATGATTCAAGTTTTATTGGGTTATTTCCCTAAGCAAGGATACATGCAAGAGAGAAAATGAGAGTCAAGATTTCCCTAATAGAGTATATATGCAAGGGATTAGGATGTTTTGATTGTTCATAGAATTGTTGGAACAGAAACCAAGATAGGAGTCCACGTGTTGGTTTTTGATAGTTTTATTTTTTTGTAAATGTTTAGGATTTTTGGATTTCTTTTTTCTTTTTTTTGTAGATTTTTACTTTTTTATATGTTTTTGGTAGTTTTGGAAAAATATTGGAGTGTTTTTGTGAATTTTTGGAAATATATTGCAATATGTTTTTAGATTTTTTGATTATTTTTATTTTTAGGAATTTTCATGACATGTAGGTGGACGTTTTATCTAACAATAATAGCTAATAAGACTATATTAGGTGATTGAGGACCCACCCAAGCATACATAATAATGTAAAATCTTATTAAGGGATGATATGAGTAGATATGGAGAGTATATCAAAAGGAAAATATCATATATACAATGAGCAAACAACATAAAGTGAATTGGGATGATATGATAAGATGAACATGATGTATAAACTATATAATCGATGTTCCAAAATTCCCTTAACATAAGGGATACCCAAGGATCATTTAAGAATAGAATATTTTTAGATGAATCATATTCATAGGCTCTTTAAGGTCTCGTCTGTCTTTCATTGGATAGCTTTATTATCCATATTTGAATTTTACTGTGATAACATAAGGACCCAACTAATTAGGTTCAAAGTTTCCTTTATTTTCCTTCTCATTGGTTTTGTTTTTTTATTTTATTTTAGTAAGAGGTCACCGATCTCAAATTGTTTTGGTTTTATCCTTTTTCTAGCTCTAACAAATTTGATTCTAATACACTTTTAAATGATATAAGGCATTAAGTCTCTTTTCATCTATATGTTCAAGTTCAAATAAATGAGCCTCATTAGTATTTATCTTCATTGATAAAATATTTTATGGATATACAAAGATATGGGAGATCGACCCCTATGGGTAATATATTTTTAGATCCATATACGAGTGAAAAGGGAGTGGTTCCTATTGGAGTATGATAAGATGTGTGATAGGTCAAGAGGGAATGATAGACTTTTGTATGCCATTTGTGGCCATATTTATTAATAATATTTTCTAAGATGGATTTGAGTGTCTTATTAGATGCTTCATCTTTTCCATTAAACTATGGATAATGTGGATTGGACCAATGGAGGCGGATATGGAAGTTTTTGGCTAGCGCTTTAATGGTTTTGTTTTTCAATGACATACCTTTATAAGTAACAATGGAGGAAGGGATGTCAAAACAACATATGAGATGGTTAAATATGAACTTGGAAATATTAGTACTAGCGATATAAGTGAGATATATGGCCTCTACTCATTTATTAACATATTGAGATGTAGTAGTAATGAATGTATGGCCATAAAAGGATGTGGGATTGATTTTACCTATAAGGTTGAGCCCCCATTGGGGAAAAGTGCAAGGTTTGGTGATCTATTGAAGATATTATGAAGGTTCATGAATGATATTTCCATGTTTTTGGAACGCCAAAAGCTTATTGACAAAATTACATGCATCAGAATCTATAGTGGTACAATAATAACTCATGTGCAAAAATATTTTTCTAAAGCCCTGCCACTTATGTGTGCACCAAAAATACCAACATGTACCTCAAATAGAGTATTATGTTATTCATCTTGGTTGAGACATCTTATGATAGTTCCATTATATCCTTTTTTATATAAGGTGTTGGTAAGGATGGTGTAGTGTGAAACACATTATACTAGAATTGTTTACGTTGGGAATTTGTAGTTTTAGGGAAATTTTGATCATGGATGAAGGTGTTAATATAATGATACCAAGGGTTTTCAGGACCAACTATTTCACATATCATGGTTGATTCAGGAAAATCGTAGGCTGGAGCCAAAATGTGTTTAATAAATAAATCATTGTGTGTTTGATTTGGATCAAACTCAAGAAGGGATATGATAGTCACCATTAGATCTGCTCACTTGTTTTGTGTGCAAGGAACTTGTTAAAAATTGATAAGATGAAAATAACCTTTAAGACTATCAACCATGAGCTTGTAGGGGACTACATTTTCATCCTTTATTTAATATTTTTTAATAACTTCTTTGTTGATCTATAGGGAATCACCATAAACTGTCAACTCCTTGAGATTCCATGAAATAAAGAAATTTAACCCATATATGAGGGATTCATACTCAAAAATATTGTTGGTGAATGCTAAGCCTAAGAGGAAATATTTTGGAATTAAATCTCCATCTGGTTTGAGTAGTAGAATACCAACTTATGACTTATCAATATTACAAGAGACATTGAAAAATAGACTCTAATAGGAAATTGCATCGATATATAAGAGTTCTTCATTTAGAAATTCAAAGTGAAGATGTTTTGATAATGGTAGAGGTGTTACAACATGTTGATCTGCAAGGGATTGTCCCTTGATAGCTTTTTTATTGACAAACTCTATATCAAATTCAATGAGTAAAACAACCCAACTAGACATTCTTCCTGTTAGGACAAGTCTATATAGTAGATACTTGAGTGGATCTACTTTTGTAATAAGCTTAGTTGTATGATTGAGAAAATAATGATGTAGCTTGTGAAATGTGAAATCCACTGCTAAGCATACCTTCTCAACTTGGGATTATTTGAGTTTGTGATCAATTAGGGTCCTACTTGAGATAGTAGACAAATTACTCTTATCCCTGATCATTATGTTGTGTTAGTAATGCTCTTATTGCATATTCTATGGTAGATGTATAGAGAAGAATTGGTTTTTCTTGAATTAGAAGCATGAATTCCAAAGGGGTCGATAAATATTCTTTCAATTTGGAGAAATATTCTTAACATTCTTTATTCTAATTAAATTGTACGTCCTTTTTCAACAATTGATTGAAGTGGTGGCACTTGTCTACTAGTTGTGAGATGAAATGTCTAATAGATTGGATTTTTCCTTGAAGAAAACTTAAC
The DNA here is from genome assembly GCA_018340775.1 of Taxus wallichiana var. yunnanensis. Lineage (NCBI taxonomy): Eukaryota > Viridiplantae > Streptophyta > Pinopsida > Cupressales > Taxaceae > Taxus > Taxus wallichiana. The sequence goes on along the minus strand of CM031244.1, from coordinate 146,853,515 downwards.
CATATGAGATTATGTGGAGGAATTTCCATGATATCCCTGACCTTTGTGGGGTTAAATTCGATACCTCTCCATGAGACAATGAACCCTTAGATTTTTCCCAATGTTACACCAAACACACATTTATTTGGATTGATTCGAACTTGTATTCATGTAACCATTCAAAACGTTCCTTAAAACTACTTGGATGATCAAATATTATTTTTAAATTTTCAAGGATATCATCTACATAATCTTCCATAATTTCATGTATCATGTCATGGAAAATAACTATCATTTTTATCCGATAGGTGGAACTCGTGCTTTTAAGGTCAAGGGCATGATCTTATAAAAATTTTCCCGTGGTTTGGTAAATGGTGTTTTGTGTTGATTTTGTTTCTTAATTTATATTTTATTATAGCTAAATAATCCATCTATTAGGAGATCATTTCATGTCCCGCCATAGGGTCAACAATCATATCAATATTTGGTAATGGAAAACCATCTTTCGTACATGCCTTGTTTATATTGCGAAATTTGTGTAGATTCTAATTCCTAGGGTTTTTTAAAGAACTAGGACAATGTTTGATATACATTATAATAATAAATTGGCTTGATAAAATCTACTTCTAAGGGTTTATAAATTTCAAATTTGACCAAGAATGTAACTTAGGAGTGCATTTTCTTAGTTTTTGTTTGACTGGTTTTACATCGAGAAAAACCAAAAGGTGGGTGTATCACAAGGGATGGATCCAACCATGACATATCAATGTATATACATGTAACGATATCTTATAACTCAATAATAAGTGTATTAAATACTTCTATTTCTGATTTCGTTAGACTAGCACTAAGTTATAAGAGTTTAAGGTGCTCATTTGTGCCAATGTTTATGTCAACAATATCTTTTACTAGCATTTTTATGTGTCTTTTTCTAGAAAATATGTTATAATATAATGTATATCATCTTTTTGATGTGAAGGATATTCCCTCTCTCTAACGACTCAAATTTTTTCACTAGGAGATGCGTCGTTTTCTTTTCATTTTTAATGCAATTCATGTTTCTTGAACAATGCCTCGGTGAGGTTTTTACTATGAGAGATATTGTTTTTTTTTTTTTTAATATTATTATTTTTAAGGACTGAAATACTTGAGTTATTTACCATAATAGGTTATTTCATCTAGGTCTATATCACATCCCTTTCTATGATTGGAAAGTGGTGTAGGGTCCTGAGTCCCAAGAAAATATTCAATGGCCTTATCATTTTGGAAGAGATCCATGGATATGTGATTTAATTGGTCCTGATTTATGAGACTAGGATTTATGAGGTAGTGAATGGAATGGTTTTTGGTGAATAGGTTTATGTTGGATAGGTCATCAAAGAGGCTATATGTGGAACCTCTCAACATCCAAATTAGTATCCTCATCACTAGTTGAGACATCAATAAATACCATCATGGTTTCAAACGAGATGAAACCTAAACCATAACAACAAAGGTTTTTGTATACATGATAGGATCAAGGTGACCTTATTCATTTTTTTGATTCCCTTACCTTTTTACTTCCTATTCTTCATCATTTTATTAGCTTTACTATATTCATGATATTCATAACATGCAACCAACCGATCTTCATACAACTAAGATCTCTTAGAACCTTGAATGTTTTCATCTTCTAGATATTTGAATCACTTCCAAAGGGAATTACCAAGGTTGTAAATGGGAGCCACTTTGAGGTGGGAAGCATTAGGTTTTCCATAATTGCATGGAGATAAAGGTCATTTTCTAATGTGAAAATAATTTTAGAATTCATATTATCCAATAATTTGTTAGGTTAATTATTATTTACCTAATATTTTAATTATGCATTTTATAATTAACTAACTATTAATTAATTATTAATTTTTATATGGTTTTAAACCTTATTTGGATTATTCCATAATTTGTAGGATTATTTGTTGCATAGTTGTAACTTAATCATTTGTTTGTATTAAATTAATTGTTGCTTCTGGATGTATTATGGAAGTCTTGTAATTTCATTGTACACTATGTAACCTTTCTTTTTCTCGCACATGACTGCACAACACCTATAAGTATTGCAGCTTCATCCATTATAAATTGGTTGATTGATATTAATAAAGTTAATTAGGCTTCCACACATGTTTCTCAATTTACATTTGGTACCAGACAAAATTGAAGCTCCTGGAAAGGTTGGAGAAGGTTACAGAGGAAGGAGAATTCGTGGAGAAGAAATCTACATCAATGGAGAGCCAATGTTGTCTCCTACAGCTTTCCCAAAACCCCCGAAAACTCACAACCTCCCATGTGAAATCCAGGTAAACGTAAAGCAAATTTTTTTACCTTGCTACCCTCTACACCAGACAATTTTGTTTCCTGAAATTACAAATTTTAAAAAAATCCCCATCAGGGGTTTTGTCTTTAAATTGTTTAGTTATAGATAATTTATTTGTACTATCAAATTTGGAGGAGGAGTTTATTATGTGCATGGGTTCAAGAAATTTGGTATATAGAATGGATCGGGTTGAGTTCATTATTGTAGTGGTAAGCTCTCAAACCAAGCCAAGTTCAACATTTCATTTTTGATCCCTGCATTGAAAAACATTGCAGTCTACTTGTATTTGAGTTGCGGACAACCTGTATTTAATTTGGATATTTTGCCGACCATCATGGTATAATATTGGGTGGCTCCATTGGTTTGAAATCTACCAATACTGCTCCCCCTATGCATACGAGCTCAAAGCTCAACCTCCATGCCAACACCAAACCAACTGCACACGCAAACAAAGGCTTCACTATAAAAAAATGTGGAGCAGTCCAAGCTCACTCCATGCACCGAGACTTGCAAAACCAATGCAAAACCATGAGTAATACCAAACGGTGACCTTGCAAAAAAAGCAACAACATAGATCAAAAATGGTGAAGCAAATGTTCTCCACACAACCTACACATATCAATACACGCACCTGCAACAAAAAGCAAGAGCATAAAAACAAACGGTGAGCTCAAACATTAAAATGGTGACCAAAAATCAATGCAAAAGAGATAAAAAGGTTGTAGATCCATTTTAGGTGGTAGAGAACCCTAAACCACCTTCCTCCAAGCTCGTGCCATGTGGATTCCAATCCTGCTAGGTTACAATTTTTTAAAGAGGTGAGTTCAAAATTTATCTTCTTTAAATACAAGTTTGTTCTATTTATATGCCAAGCGCACATAGTGCCTAGGTGGATAGAGGAATAGAATTAGAAGTGTGAAGTGCATGGTTCAAATCACACCAAAAACACAAGTTTTTCAATTTTGAAATTTGGAGGAAAATTTAGTGAAACCGCCAAAATTGGAGAAGGATTTAGCAGAAAACCTTCACTAAACCTATTAGTTATAACTAAACAAGTCGCTAAATATTTAGCAGAAAATCCCTAAATTTAGGGTAATTTTTTTCTCCATTAAGCCTATTTTTTATTTCAGGCAACATTTTCTAAAGGAAGACCAACCAAAAACTTCATCTTGGGCCTCTTTTTAACGGTTTCCGGCATCAAGGGTCATATTGGGCTTTGAAGGCCACCAGGGCCCTGCAAA